>OX596020.1:31757989-32957989 GCA_951394055.1 Villa cingulata | reverse complement strand
ATCTATTTTATGTTGTGGAAGACCGGGGGCATTAATGCTGTTCAAAAACTCCACTGGATAATTCACTGCTTGGTCTATTTCACACATTGTATTTATAGATAAATACGATGTTATATTACCAGAAATCTTATTCATTATACAGTCATTAAGTAACCATACTTGGTCATTTCTTGGTGCTAAAATAGATCTTTCACACAACCAAGAATCATTTTTTGTACTGAGGTGTTGGATGTCATCATAAATGTGTGAGATTAATGCTTCAGTATTTGTAACAACCTGACACAGATCAGATGAAATTGCAATGTCATGATTGTTATTAATCTCTGAATATTTTCCTTCACCGATATCGAGAAGGACTTGACAAAATCGTGAACTTGCAGATTGTGCTCTCATATTTTGTTTCAAAGAAAGCTTTTCCATGTAATTCCAAAGTACTGAGCGCTTCAAACACGCGTTGATCTCATCCGCTCGTGTACCTCTAGAAACAACAGGCAATGTTTGTCTGAAGTCACCAGCAAATAAAAAAGTTACTCCACCAAATAACTGATTATTATTCCTTAAATCTTGCAAGGTCCTATTTACTGTTTCAATCGATACTTTATTCGCCATAGTACACTCATCCCACACAACAAAAACACACTCTTGCAAGACTTTGGCTTTATGACTATTCTTGGATATACCACAGACTGGATTTTCCATATGGTCAGCATCTATTGGTATTTTAAACATGGAATGAGCAGTTTTTCCTCCAGGAAGTAAGGTCGAAGCAATGCCCGACGATGCTACCGCTATAGCAATCTTTTTATCAGCACGGATTTTTGCTAATAAAAGATTAATTAAAAACGTTTTACCAGTACCACCTGGAGCATCTAAGAAATATACACCACCAGCACGATTATTTACTTTATGTGTCAGAAACCAATAAATTTCATTTTGTTCATTATTTAATCTTGGTTCGTCATGGTTTATAATATCTTGAAGTTTAACTGGATCGAAATTAGTTTGTTCAATATATTCTCTATTTAGAGTATCGATGGATGCGTCGGTTATTTGAGGAGATGGTAAACCATAATGATGAAGAGTATTTCCCCCTATGGAAATGGCGGTTTCTTGCAATGAAATAAGCGCCCGATTGGTTATATTTTCAATATGGACATTTATATCAACATCCGGACATTGCCGCCTAAGATCTCTTATAAAATCATCAGTGAAATGACATCTGAAATTATTCCATAATTCTGATGGGTTAGAAACGCTACAGAAAACCAATATAATAGCAAATAATTCACGCAATTTAGATGCACTGCTACTTATACTGGCATCAGTCAATGTATCGTGCCAGTGATTGTCGTTTTCTAGTAAACCAAGGGCTAAGCACGCTGCTTGAAATGTCGGATGAACAATACCGTTTACAGTTTTCAAACTTTGAAATGAAGTCGGACCTCTTACAACAAATAATAACATCCGGAGACAATAGCACTCGTGATTATTCGGATGTACAGTATAAACTCTACCAAGAGTATGTACATAAAAAACATCTGGGTGACCACTTACAGGAGTACCACGACGCCGTCGCTGGAAAATCCCATTGCTCTTATTAAATGTATAATAAGCTGGTACTTCTTCATAGAGTAAAGTGGTTGCAAAATTGTCAGTTTGGCATAACTTAAAAAACGCCATTAACGTCGTATCTTTTGGATTTTCTAATACTGCTTGGACATTAGTGGAAGTAAAGTAAACCCTCTGACCATTCTCCAAATGAATGTCTAAATGTACCACCGAAGGGAAACGCTCATGAATAGAAAATGACAAAATACACCATACTGCTTCAGAAGTACTAATATATCTTCCGTTTTGATATGATGTTATTTCATCAATTTCATTTTGTACAGCAAAAACTGCTAAATCTGAACCTTTGTTGATATATTTACAAATATATTTTATTGATTTAACACTATTGCAAATTTCAACATTAATGTGTGCGTTGAATGTTCGTAATAATACGGGTGAAAATGGAACAACCCATCGATTATCAATATCAAAGAAATTGGTCCTTGTTTGAATCATTATTCGTTTACCACCATTTCCAGGTGATCGACGTCGGTAAAATGGATAGCCGTCCTCGCCTGTTACAGTTTCTATTGTAAATGACTTATTGAGCTAGTACAATAGGGTTGTTAGGAATTTTGTAAAAAAACTTATAATTTTTTTACAAAATTTAGGAAAAAATTGGCAGAATTTTTTCATCGGCTAAGTACTAAATTAACAGAGTACTTAGAAAATTTTGGGATAAAATCATCGAAAGAAATTTATCGGCTAAGTGTAAAAATTGGAAAACACTTAGAAAATTTTTAACAAAATTTTAAAATTGAGAAATTTTCTAACACTTAGAAAATTTCTGCTGCGGACAACGAATTTTATTGAAGAAAAAATTGCATATCAAATGCTTAGAAAAATTTTGCGAAATTGAATTTTTTAAAAAAAAAGACTTAGAAAAATTATAAAATTGCGGGCAATTTGAAAATCAACAAACACTTAGAAAATTTGATCAGAAAAAACTTCGATTCTGCTTGATAAATATAAATTTGAATCGCCGTCGGGAAAATTACATTTTGTATACTGCCTATACAGAACATCAGTCTATTGATCGCTATTCACATTAGAGGGCAACCATTTTCAACTGAAACTACTTCAACAACCGGAAACTGAATCTTCAATCAACATTTCAACGTATAGATCGATTTATACCGTCGATAGTTAGATTTAAGTAATAAAGTAAATTAAATCAAAATTTGAAATTAAAATTGAAAATTAAAATTTGAAAATTAAAAAAAAAAAAAATATATAATCATTTATAATTAAAATTTTATTTTGATAAATTTTCGTTGCATACCTTTGTAAATTTGAATTTTTTTTGAATTTTTATTTCCGTTGTACATTTTTTTTTTTATTAAATTTGTTACTTTGAAAATTTGAATTTTTGAAATTATTTTATTTAAAAACTTTAAATTTTTTTATTTCCGTTTTAAAATACAATATTTTCATTTTATTTTATTGTTAAATTGATTAATAAATTTGTTATTAGATTTAAGATTAAATTGTTAGGTTAAGATATTGAATTAAATAAAATTTATAACGTTTGTGAAAAAATTGTGTTTTTATTTTATATTCTTTTTTGAACTTTGCACCTTTCTACAGTTTAATGTTAAATTAAATTTTACGGACTTAACACATACCTATTTGTACTTTTAATTGCTCTTCAATTCGTACTTTATGACAATAAAGATAAGAAGAAGAGATAAGATATTCTTTTTTTTTCTTTATCTTTCAAGATGCATTAAAAACTGATTCACTTTTAAACAAAAATCAATTTTAATAAAAATAATTAAACATTTATTTCACTTAATGTATAGCTATATCAATTTTCAAATACTGTGTAGCCACCTAACGATGGCGAAAACTCGCGCAGATGGGAGATATTTTCAAAATTTCCTTTGATTTCCCCTTCAATACGAAAAATCGCAAAAAGAAACAAAGATTAAGTCTTCCACTCAGTGGGTATAATGACTGTCGGTTATCAATCGCACATCAAAGCAAATCCTCTTTTTTGCTTAAAAAATTAACAACATTCCAATATATAATGTTCACTGTACGACGATTGCCATACAACTGATTAACTGAAGAAACATTTGAATAAAAATAAAATAGGATAAAGAAAAAATCAAAGGAAATAAGAATTAAATTATCCACTCAGTGAACACAGAGACTGTCGATTACCGACCGTACACACAATGCATATCCTCTTTTTTAGCTTAAAAAATAGCAGCACCTTTGTAATGATGGTGATTATATGACGAATGCCATGCTACTAAAGAAAAATTTGGAATTTAGATAAAGCAAAATGAATAAAATATAAAATACAGAATAACAAACAATAACAATATATGCGAACGAACAGTGATGTTAATTGTTAACTGCAACTGCAATTTTAAAATTTACAAAAATATTTCCTTATCGAATTTTTATATTAAATACATCTGTTTATTGATTTGATTATTACTGCTACTTTTTGTTTGATTAGTATACTCACTAACTTATTTGATTGAAACATTTATATTTATGTAACATTAATTGATTTGCTATTTGTATTTGCATGAATGAATTGAATCTATTTCTATTAGTAAGTCAAATATTTATTGATGTTGTAAGCTAAATTATCTCTTCAGCAACTTTTTCATTGATAATTATTGGTAATGTAATGTACCGCAGTAATCGTTTGATTCTGCCTCCTTTGTTTTTTTATAGCCGATGAGTAAAGTTCGTAAAATTAAAATATTGAAATTGTTGTTATTAAATTTTAATTTAAAAATTTATAAATTCAAAATTTTATTTCAACTGTTGTGTAAAAAATTTAATTATATTTCGAAACACATGCATGTTTATATCGAGGATATAGAATTAAAGATTTGAAAAAGTGTACAGTGTTATTTGAAGTTGTAACTTTGTCATATCAATTGTTAAAGTATTAAAATTTGAAAATATTTTTTATTAAATCTGATTTTGTTTATTTAGTCATAATGGCATCTGCAAGTTTAAGTGAAAATATGATAATCAGTGCCAGTGAAAGTGACAAGAATGATAAGTGTTTAAATTCAAATTTAATTAATAAAATTTTAAAAAGTCAGTCACGACAGATAGTTTATAATGTCTATAAAAACATGTTAATAGATGAAAAAAACCTTTCAGGAAACAAGGTCATCGCTCAAGAACTGACATCTAAATTAACAGGTGTTTCGCTAAGAACAATTCAAAGAATTTGTGGCGAAGGAGTGAAAAATGATGGTGTTTTCCGTTCTCCAATGAAAAAAAAATTGCAAAGAGTGAAAAAAGTAACAGATATAGATTCATTCGACAAGGACTGTATTAGACGAGTGGTATACGATTTTCATAAAACTGTTGGTTTACGTGTAACGAGTCAAAATTTATTAGAAAAATTAAAAACTGATATTAATTTTAATGGTGGAAGATCTTCGTTACAAAAAATTTTAAAAAATTTAGGATTTCGTTTTAAAAAAGTGCAAACCAATAGAAAATTGTTGTGTGAGAAAACTGAAATACAATGTTTAAGGAATCGATATTTAAGAAATATTAACAATTATAAAAAAGAAGGATATGACATTGTATATATGGATGAAACATATATCCACGCTTCTCACACAAAAAACAAAGAATGGACAGATAGTTCAAATAAAGGACTTTTAAGTCCGATTTCAAAGGGAAACCGGTTGATCATTGTTCATGCTGGAGGAATTAATGGATTTGTAGAGAATGCTCTGTTAATTTTTAAATCGGGAGCTAAAAGTGGAGATTATCATGATGACATGAACTTTTTAAACTTTAAAAAATGGTTACAAGAACGGTTGTTACCAAATCTAAAAAAAAAATCGGTGATTGTTCTTGATAATGCTCCGTATCACAATAAAATTGACGACAAAATTCCAAACTGTAATTCAAAAAAAGAAGATATGATAACATGGTTAAAAAATAACAATATCAATTGTGATGCCTCTATGTTCAAAGCAGAACTTTATGAAATTATTAAAATACATAAAAATAATAAAAAAAAATTTGCAATTGATGCAATGATTAAGTCTGCGGGCCATCAAGTTTTGAGATTACCACCATACCATCCGGAACTTAATCCAATTGAATTGGTATGGGCAAAAATTAAAAGTCAAGTGGCAAAACGTAACACTACATTTAAATTGAGCGACGTGGAAAACATTACAAAAAATGAATTTAAAAATTTTTTAACCAGTGACTGGAAAAAGTGTTGTGATCATGTTGAAAATGTAGAAAAGGAATACATTCAGCACGAAAATTTATGGGACGGTCTTACTGATCAAATTATTATAAATTTGGATGATGATGCGACTACAGAAGATGATAGTTTTTCTAGTGATGAAGAATTTTAAAGTATGTACAACATTTTATATATATTAATTTTTACTTTTTTAAATTTTATTGTTTTTTTTTTTATTTCTTAATTTTAATTAATATTTTTATAATAAATACACTGTAAAAGTGTATTTATTTAAAAAATACACTGTGAAGTAGTGTAAATAATAATTTCTCACTTGAATTGAGAATTTCCCTTTTAAGAAGAATTTTTGAAAAATGGTATGTTAATAACTCACATCACTGTTTCAAATTTCAGTGGAAAGGGTAAGTAGGTTCTACTGCGCATGCTTCTCCTTCGCCACTGTTCAGTGGCTCTACTGTACACATTTTACAATTTCCACATACTATGAACTATGAACATACTATAAAGATTTACACTTTTAGTTTTTTTAAAATCAATATTAAAAAAATTATTAAACATTTATTTCAATTAAATAATAGCTATACATATATCAATACTATTTTATAATAATCAATTTTAAAAATATTAATGCACATTTATTTATATATCTTAATATAAAAATATAAATTTTCACTTGGTATTCAATTATTATTTTATACGACTATCGCAAGTCACGTCTACTTGTTATATGCTTAAATAATATGAGCATAAATTGAAATCCTAATTTTTATTTGAATTTGTTCATTAGCGATTTTGTATATAAAAAAAATTTTCAAATTTTCAACTGAATTTAGTATTTTTCAATTTTGAATTTCAAGGAATTCTAGGTAAATTCCTCAATTTTTTTTTAAAGTTACATCTGTTGGTCAATTTGTTAACAACATTTTTTTTATTAAATTTGCACCTTTTTTTAAGTGAAACAGAAATAGGACCTAATTTCACTTTACTTTAGCAATTTAAATTTATATTAGAAAATGGCGTAAATATGTAATGTCGTGAAAGAAAAAATGAAACGAAAAATAATTTGAATTTATTAGAGAATATTTTACATACATATTGTAAATACAATTTAAATACCAATTTTCACTTTGAATTGGTCTTGCACTTTCAACTTCAATCCCTGTAAAACACAATCTTGATAGATATTGTATATATTTTAATTAATCACACATTTTATATTCATATTGTAGTATATAGGATAAAATTCATATTATGTATATACAAATATTGAAAAAGAGAGTCCTTATAAAAATATAAAATTATATACCATTACAATTTACATGCATGCATTTGTGTATTACATATTGTACATAATATAAATACCAAAAATACGAATATACGAATATGTGAATTCAAACATACTATAATTAAAAATACATTGAAACAGACGGATATAACGTACATATAAATATTATACTGGACAAAAATGAATATCATGTTCAAATACATTAATCATAAATATTTATTTCTTATCTTATTTTTATATTCTTTTGTATTGTTATATATATGAAAGAAATTGTGATGGCAGCACAACAAAAGCAAAAACAGGATAGAAGTATAATATGATAGATTAAATAAGTATATGCATAAAAGTTCAATGCCAAAATTTCGCTATCATAATAACACACGCAAAATAATAATTGTGATGATATTGTATAGATCTATAAAACGAACCACGAAGTACAGAGAAGCGAAGAAGCTCTTTGTAAAGCTTTATGTCATTACGTCATTTCTACCAAGTTTGTAAAGCAATAACGCAATTACCAATCAACCAGTTCATTTAGAAGAAAAAGCTTTTCATACATTTTATAGATTTTTTTCAGACCTTCATCTGTTTAAATCAAATTTTTATTGTTTTAAATAATAAATTTTGGAAAAAAAGTAGCCTATTATTTATGGGAGGAATTCCTCTTTCAGATAAAAAAAATTCCATAAAAATTGGTTCAGCCGTTTTCGAGATTACCCCGGACAGACAGACAGACAGACAGACGGACCAAATTTATTTATAAGAAGAAAATGAAAATAAAAAATATACTTATGAAAATACAAAACTTTTAAGAGAAATGAATATCAGTAAAAATTGTATCTATAAGAATAATTTTAAGTTTATTATGAATAATGAAGAAGAATACATTGAAATCGATAACGATATCTTAATATAAAACAATGTAAAAAATAAAAATTTCAATAGTTCTTGTGATGATCGGAAATTAATTTTAAATAGTAATTACTTTATAAGTTTTCAAAATTGTTCTATACAGGTGGATAATAAAATTTATAATAATGAAATATATAAAATAACAAGTAAATTTGTAATTGCAATAGAAAATAAATTCAAAACAAATATGACACAATATACTTTTGAAGACATAATTTTGAAACAAGAAACAAATACAAATGAAATAAAAGAATTAAGATTTCAAAAACATTTTAATAAAGGTTTAGGAATAGGATCACTTTTTATAAGTTTTATTATAGGGATTGTAATCATAATATATTTTATAATAAAATGTAAAAATCGAAAAATAGAAATAAATAATCGGATTCAGGAGAATCCTAACTCTAACGGGAGGGGAGTTACGTTACCCTCCACCATAAGTAATACAGAAACTAGAAAATAACTTTCACACAGTATGTTGGACGTATCGGATTTCATGAATAAACTCAATGTTAAAGTCTAAAAAAATAAAAACGATTATATTAAACGGAAATGCAAATATCGCATATAATTTTTCAAGGTAAAATAATAAAAAAAAAAAAATAATAATTTCTGATATAATGAAAATGATGATTTTACATTTCCAAATTATGAGCAAATGTAAATTGCCCAGTAGGGCAATAAAATGCAAAATATATACTAAACACATTTTAGTCAACGTTATGCAAATTTACCAAGAATTAAAGAACCATTAAATAATAATGTGGTAATTGAAAAAACATTTCAAATAAAGAATTTAAAATAAAGTCGACAAAAATGCAATTCTATTTTTATTTATTCATTTTCTGATACGACAAAATTCATATCTATCTATCTGTTAAATCCACCAAAAAAATATATAAAAATTTTCAATTTAACATTAATTTAGAAAAAGGTGTCGGTTCAAAATTTTTAATAAAATAAAAACACAATGTCTTTTAATTTACGTTACAAACTTTATTTAAACTATATTCTCTTAAACCTAACAATTCAATATCTTAAAACTATATTACAAACAATTTCTAACTTACTTAAAATTAGTATGTATTTAAATTTCAAATAAATCGAATTCAATATATATAAAATGAAAGATTCTATATTTTCAATTATATAATAATATTTTAATTATACCGGAAGTAGTTATGCAAAAAAATTTAATTAAATATACTATAAATCAAAACAATTTTTGAATTTATGAAATATATAAAATTTACTTTAATTATAAATTTTGCATACGTTCTTAAGTACTAATTAACTAATTATTCGTTGGTATAGGTCGACCTACACGAATAGATGGCGTTGTAGAAGCTATGTTGATTGAAGAAGGGATGCTGAAGATAACGATGATGAACCAATTAAACAATGACTATTTGAATTTTCAAAGTTACAAAAAAATCGTTATGTGAACTGAATATTGCCGACGGGAATTGATGACTGTCGAGATGAAAGATTTCTGATTGTCTCGATGAAATTTTATTTTTTCCGAAATAATTCAAATTTTGATGATGCTTTTCCGCGATGTTTTCTTTAGAAAATTTTCTAAGTCCCCTTGAAAAAAATCAACTTTAATAATTTTTCGATGACGAATTTCCAGTAGAAAATGTCTGTTTAAGAAATTTTCTAAGTGTTTGACGAAGATTTGATTCGACGTTCCCTAATTTCTGTAAAAATTCTAAGTATTTTTACAGAAATTCCTAACTTTTCCCTACTTACTAGCTCAACACGCTAGATTTTCGCGGTTCTGGAGATTCTTTTTCTCCGTTGTTGAAATGTTCTACTATTTATCTCATTTACTCGTCCTTTTTATAAAACCGTTTTTTTTTCAAATTGTGTCCGGTAATCCGAATGACAATTTATGGTAATTATGAATAACTTTGATTGGTAACTATTTAACTGGTAACTTTTTGACAGATCTGACAGTACTGACATATGTAATTATGTACTATGTATAATATGTATATGTATTTTTATCTATATTTATATTTTAAGGTTATTTATAAAAATAATTGTGAAAAGGTAAAGGTATTTACCTTTTATTGACCCCTTTTTTTTATTTAAGTATTAATTTAAATGAATTTAAGTATTAATTTAAACTAAAGTTAAGTGTTTTTTTTATATTTTCTTAGGGATTGTGCATTTTTATGTTTCAGTTTTACGTGATACAAGATGTGGTGATACATTGTGATGTTATTCTGTATAGTGTGTTATGAATATATTTTTTTTGTGATAATAATGTTGTGATTTGTGTCCATTATGTTGTGATTCGTAATATTTTGTTAAAGATTTTTTTGTAAAGTGCGAATAATTAATTGTATGTTATGTATTGTACTATTTTATGTTATATGTTTGGTTAAGTGGTTTTTTGTTACATATTTTTGGTGTTGGTCTTTTTTTGTGTATTATTTTATAATTTAATATTAATTTCTATTTTTTATTTATTTTTTATTTATTCTAGGATTCTTTTTTACGGGAGAGCCAAATTTAATTATAATGGAGAATTCATTTTACGTAAGTGTTTACAAAAAAAAAAAAATACATTTAAGTCAAGTTGAATTTTAATTAATTATTCCTTTTTTTTTGTTTTTTAGACGAATGTTGATTGGATTCAACATCCTCACCAGGCAGCAATCATGAGAAAATATATATTTTTTTTAAGTGAAATAATTTTTTATGTAACTCATTTTTACTATTTATTTAAAGTTTGTTTGTAATACAGAGAAAAAAAATTTTGGTTTATTTCATTTTATTTTATTTGTGTTATTCTTGCAGTGACCATACCCGTTCTGGTTTTCGTAAACCGCATCATCATTCCTTGCAGTCTTAATCTATATGTGTTGAATTCATAGATTTGTTGCCATGGAATAGGCCAGTCTTCTATGAGATGCTTTATTCCTTCTGGAGCCTTTAACCAATCAGGCACTTTCAATTTAATTATTCGTTCCCTTGTTTGTTGTACAACCAAACCGATCGCTTCAAAGGGAGGTTTTATTATTTTTTCTTTTATTTTTCTCCGTTTTTCCCCAATCTCAATAGCTGCAGCTTTCCTTTTTAATTTTAACCTTGGTAGCCCTTTGTCTGTCTGGTTCACCATTTCCAGGCTCCAATTTAAATCAATAACAAAGGATTGTTATTCTGAAGGCACTGGAGTAATTGATGATATCTCTGTCGAGCTCATGATGAATTTGTATGATTAAATTTAGTGCACCCTTTGTTTTTTTTTTTTTTGTTTATTAATTAAAAGTATTATTGATTTTATTTCACATTTTTTTTTTGTTAAAAAAAATATTTTTACACCGTTTTTCTTTATAAAAAATTTTCCTTTTGAATTTACACGTCACCGGTAAGTAACGGTCTATTTATTTCGAGTTTTAATTTTCTCTCCACTTTGTGTATATGGCAGTACTTGTTTGTAGACTTTATTTAGTGTTCAGGGGTGGTCATTTTTTTTTAATTGATTGATTTTTTAGTTTTGATTAATCGGAATTTTACATAATTTGACGATGGGTCTTACATAAGTTTTTTGCCCAATTTTTATCAATGCTGTTCTTGCCAATCCGTCAGTACCAGGATATGTTTCAAGGATGCGACCCAATGGCCATGTTAAAGGTGGATAATTTTCTTGTTTAATCAAAACAATATCATCAGGGTTCAAATTTTCTTGTGTAATTTTCCACTTGTATCTGACTTGAAGTTGATGCAAATAATCCTTTGACTTTATTTAACTTCATAAGGCCTTGGGTTTCTTCTCGCTTCCCTGCAGACATTAATATAATCTATAGGAATGGCAATGTTCCTATTACGTAACGCTCGTTCAATACAAGAATGCATGGAATCGACCTCCATCTGCGTATGGCCTTTTTTCAAAAATGTCTGCTCTATATTGACCTTGTATTGCATTGAAATATTAAGTAGCATGTTAGACATTACACTATTTCGATTTTGATAGCCGCAACCATCGCTATAAAAAATAAATGCTTTTGATTTCTCAGTTACAGGAAGTTTGGAAATAATAAATTCGCCAAGAATGCTGGAAAATTCATTCGCAGTTAAGCCTCCTTCGGTTTCGTTCCAAATAAAACAAAATCCATCTTGTGTTTTTAAATCGTAAATTGTAAAGTTGTGAACTATAAGTTTTGTTTTGTAATACAAACTTGAAGCATTCGATTTAGGGCACAACAATACCGATTGCATATCCATTGTGAAAACAAAGTTTTCTGATAACTTATCTGTTTGTTTTTCAAACCTGGCTTCATCTTTTTTTTTTTTTGATGCATTTGAAATAACTCTTGAGAAATATTTCCGGCTTTATAAGCTACACACGTACTGCATTCATCTTTTTTGGGCTTGAACAAGGAGAGATTCCTTTCTTCAAATGTAAGAAAAAATTTACACCTAGACAATGGTAACACATTTCGAGACACACACCACTCATCTTTGTAGACTTTGTACAGAATTGATTTCGATGAAAACATTGGTTCCAAGTACAGTTTGGTGGATGAAGATCTGCAATATTGTGACTCTACAGTAGCAAGACTTGAGAAAAATTCTTCCAAAACCTTTTGTTGATCTTGAAATAACCCTTGTCTTGCTTTTCCCTTTTTGGAAACAGTTACTGCTGCTTGCTTATTTATTTCTTCATCCATATCACTTTCCTTATTTTCTTTTCCTTCAGTTTTCCATGTTCGTACAGCATTCTCTTTTATACCAAGCGTATTTAGGAACATTGTTTTACGAACCCTTAACTTTTTATCATCTTTCTTCAGATGGTAATTGAATGTGTTTGATCTACGACTTATTGTTTGTTTTTTCTATCTCTTGGTCGAATTGTATTAACTTGGTCTATTAGCAATCGAACATAGGCTTTGTTTTCACCCCATTTCAAATACCAAAAGTGTTTGAATATTTTCTCTCTTTCATTGTCTAAAAACAAGCTACATTTCATTATAGACTTATCTGTTGAAAGGCATTTGCATCTTGGTGCAAGATTTCGTGAACTTTTATCAATATTATAATTCCATTTGCCATTAATTTTCTTCCTGCCCTTAAATTCACGACCCGCTTCTCGGTCTAATTTGTTTTTATGATCACTCCAATTTTTTTGATTCACTGCATGACGTTTACATCCACTTCGATGAATTTTTGCAATGTCTAATTCAGGATAATTTTCTATGTCCACATTTTGTATGTTATCAGTTTTATTATTGATAATCTCTATATTTATATTATCATCAGTCTTATTATTATTAAAATTTTCTGCAATGTTGATGTCAGATTCATTTTCAATATTTATATTTATGTTATCATCAGTTGTTAAATCCACTTAAAAGATTAACATTAAAAATAAAAAGGTGCTAATTCATAAAATTTTATATAGAATAAAAACACAATTTTTTTACAATTCGTTATAAAATTTATTTAAAAAATAATATCTTAAAAACTAACAATTCAAAAAATCTTAAACTAAATTACAATATTGAATACAATTGAAAGATTTACTAATTTAAAATTGACAATGCAAATTGGTTCAATTTAATTAAATTTAGTTGGAAAACTAACTCAAATATTCAAATTTTAAATTTATTAATCAAATATCAATTTCAATGTTTACAATTTGAAATTTATTAATTTAAGTGTTTACAATTTAAAAATTTACTAATTCAAGTATTACAATTTAAAAATTTACTAATTCAAGTATTACAATTTAAAAATTTACTAATTCAAGTATTACAATTTGAAAATTTCCGGAAATTATTTGTATTCAAAATTTAATTAACAAATTCAAAAAAATATGCAAAAAATAAAATTTACTATTTTACTTATAATGATAATAAATAGTTTGTGTCTTAGCTCAACACGATGATGAATTAGTGAATTATCAAAAATATCGATGGTTTAAAATTTTGATGTAGATGTCGCTGAAGATAGTTCCGGTGATGTTAATGATATTTACCGTCGGTAAATCACAATTCAAATTTGGTAGTACGACGATAAATTTTTATGAAGAAACTTCAATTCTGCTGGTTGAAAATACATACTTAAATTCGTATTGTCTCGGCAATAGAAAATTTTCTAAGTTTAAACAGCGATGTTGATTAGAAAGTGTTGATCAGCGATTTTCTCCAAAAAAAATCTCTAAGTATTTTCTTCGGTGATGTAAAAAATTTTTCTAAGTCCAAACAGCAATGCTGACGAAAAATTTCTAAATATTTTTTTGTGTTTATTAGAAAATTTTTTAATGTAAAATGTCCAACGCAGCGTCGATTAGAAATTTTCTTTAAAAATTTCTAAGTATTTTTTTCGGTGATTTATTAGAAATTTTTTTCCAAAAAAAATTTCCAAGTGTTTTTTCCTAATTTTTTTCCCTAAATTCTGTAAAAAAAATTGTAAGTTTTTTTACAGAAATTCCTACGTTCCCTATGTACTAGCTCAATACGCTAGATTTTTGAGGACTCAATACGTCCAATTGTTTTTGGTCTATTTGTTTTCTCTGCTTCAATCTCAATATGATATTATACACAGATAATCGCAAAAAGACAAATTTTTCTGCGATCTGCAACCCTTTATATACAAAAATTTCATGGTTCTAGAAATTTCCTTTTCTCCGTTGGTGAAATTGTCTTTATATTTATCTCATCATTTCATCCTTTTTAAAAAACTATTTCATTTGAATTTGATTTTGGTAAATCGATTGATAAATTTGATGATTGTGAATAACTTTACTGGTACTGGTAATTCAGCTAGTTTTTTGACAATGATCATTCGTTTAATTAGAACAGTTGGTAATATGTAAGTGACGTTTTGTTTTCCATATTGTTGTGCCGTGATAGAAATTGTGTTCTGTTGTTAAAAGATGTCAAATATTATAATATTATGATAGTTGTGATAGTTAAGTTGTGTATAATAATTTTAATTTGTAATAATTATTATTTTTGTAATTAGTGTTTTGTGATATGTGTTATTAATTAATTATGTTTTATATGTATTTATTCATGTGTTTTTTGTACTGTGGCTAGTTCTATTTATTTTGTGTTATGATTGTAAATAGTTTTGTGATTATGTATATTTCTGTGTTATGTTTGGTTATGTTGTTTGTTTACTTTTGTATTGTTCTGTTTGTACTATTTGTTTACGGTTTTGTGTTATTTGTTATTAATTTATTTATTTATTATTATTATTTATTTTAAAAATTTATAATTTCTATTTCAGGTTAAAGTCTTCATCTGAAATTTGGACAAAATGTAAGTTTAATTTCTATATTTGTAAGTTTTTTAACATTTTATAATATCTTGTCTTTTTTTCATTTTTCTTTTTCAGATTTTTAAAATGTTGAATGACGATTCAACATCAGTCTTATTATCATTAAAAATTTCTGCAATATTGATGTCATAATTATTTTCAATGTCTACATTTACTTCGTTACTTCCAGGATGTACAGAAACTAATTCTGGTAATATTTCTACATTGTCTTCATCGTGATCTGTTTTATGATTTGTCGCCGATGTCACAACATATTCTGATAGCTCAAAACTTTCAAAGTTAGCTACATCATTATCATGGCTTTCAAATTGATATTTTGGAAGATTCTGCATCTGAGGTTTTTTATTGGATGATTTTTCTTCATTTTCTTTTTTTGATTCTACAACCATACGCACCCATTAATGCTCCCCGGGAATACATAATTTTTAATTGCAATTAAATTAAATTAGTGTTGAAGTATTGTAAATAGTACAAAAATTATAAAATTTTTTAGGAAATTCGGTGAAATGAACTGTAAGAAAAACACTTAACTCCAATTAACATTTTTCGTTGCTTTTTCACAATTTTCTAAATAATAAATCACTACAAACGTTGAAAATCAATTAAAAACTTACCTTATTTAACAATATAATGAGTTTGATGTCAAAACATATTTATGGCAACGGAATCTCAAAAATACAGAAAATAGATTACGTAACAACGATGTACCAATCAGCAAAATATCATTCAATGATTTGCCTGTAGATGATTTAGTGGAGGCATCAAACACCACTCTTAATTTTGTTATCGAACTATTTTGTTTGAACACCGCATGGTGAGGTAGATAAAATATCGATTCTTGACAATGTGATAATTCAGGTTCCGATAATTTTTCCATATGACCTAGAGCTTCATATTCCTTTAAAAATTTTGTGTAGCTATCTCGTAATTCTTGATTTGATTTGAAACGTTTCTCCATCGACTGAAGTCTACGTATTGCTTGTTGTAACGAGTGTCCCAACTCTTTGGGTTCTTCCTTAATTGGTAGTTCCACAATAAATCTACCATCGTCATCTTTACGATATGTTTTCGAAAAGTGGATCTCAGCCTGGTCATCTTCAACTGGCACCTTCGAAGGTACGTAGACTTCTTCGAGTTCCCAAAATCTCTTAAGCGTCTGATCGATGTCAACATGTGCATGATGTGATGAACAAGAATCATTTGTTACGTTTGATTTGGATATTTCACCAGCTATTACCCAACCGAAAATCGTTGATTGTGCTACCAAATCACCTACAAGTTGTTTTCGCATGTCGGGTAATAAAATGTTGAATAATTTGTCTGCACACAGTAGTATGTCAATCTTACCAGGTTTGAAAAAATCTGGATCAGCTAATTGTAACGAACTTAGTTGTTCCCAAGAAGAGATGTGAACCAGATCATTTGGTAAAATTGATGTAATGGTTTTCAAGATGAAAGCTTGAAGATCGATTCGATTGGAATTATATTGCGACTGCATGCACAACGAAACTATTCCTCTGGTTTCTCCACTTGCTACTGAAGCGATGCCGGTTATAGATATTTTACTATGTGAACGTCTTAGTCCTAGTCTTTGAACACAATTTTCCGAAATAAAAGATACCTGGGAACCTGAATCCAGAAGCAAACGACATTGTTGTATTCTATCTTGAAAATCTCTAACCAATACAACAGCGGTTGGTAATAATACTTGTGAGTAAGATGATTTATTGCGAAACGATTGATGCATAATTACCGATGGTGTGTTAGATTGATTAGCGATTGTTGAATGATTAACGATTGTTGATTGATTAGCGATTGTTGAATGATTAGATGTGTTGATCGAAGGTTGCGGAAAACGATTTAGATTATTTGATTGAACAGTTTCCTTCGATTGTCGATTATGTTCCACGTTATGAACCAATGTGTGATGATGTTGTTTGCATTGACGGCAAACATATTTTGATTTGCATTGATTGGATAGATGCCCTGATCTCAAACAATTAAAGCAAAGGGAATTATCCTTTACAAACGATCGTCGTTTATCCCTATCGAAAGACATAAATGTGTTGCACTGATGTAGAAAATGTTCACCTTTACATAAAGGACAATGACCTGTTGAGTTTGTATGTAAACTTTTTACCGTATTTGTTGTTTTAATATTTGTAGGATTACAATCTTCTAATGCACTACACCTTTTGTTTAAGAAATCGATAAGTTGTTGAACTGTTGGGAATTCCGTGTCTTGAATTTGATTATGCCATGCTTGTCTTGTTTCTGCATCAACCTTTGAAAGTAGAAGATGAACTAACCAAGGGGCTCGAGATTCTGCCTTGTTGCCCAACGCCTTTAATCCTCTCATCACTTCATCTGATCCATCCAACAATCTACGCAATCCCAAGTAGTTTACATTTTTAATGCTAGGTAGATTCAAAAAAGTTTTGATAAAGGTATTTACAATAAGCGGTCGTTTATTGTAACGATTTTTCAAACGTTCCCAAGCCTGTAAATAGTTGTCGTCGGAAATAGTGATGTGACGTAGCAAAGTAGCCGCTTCCCCTTTCAGAAACCCTTTCAGATAATGAAATTTTTGTGCTGCAGACAGATTGTTGTTGTCATGCACTAGGTTTACAAATAAGTCATGGAAGGATAACCATTCTCGATAATTTCCTTCAAATTCCGGAATTCTGACTTTAGGAAGTTTTGCTTCATTTGCATTTGCACAATTGATTGGCGTAGAACAATGTTTTGATATTTGTTCGAGGAAGGTTGATTGCTGTTGAGTTAAAGTTTGTAGTATGTTTGTTGAATCTGTAGCGGAAATTGCAGGAACTCGCTCTTTCAAGGCAGCTTTCAATGTGGATTTAGTGTCGGAAAACTTCGATTCGAATTGTTCAATTTCTAGTTCCTGTTCATCAAAGTTATCGTCATCAATCAGGTTATTAATGTCATCTTGTATTTCACGAAAGTCCACCCAAACTTCTTCCAATCTTTCTAATTTTGTTTCTAAAATTTCTATCGATGTTTGGCTATTTATTGTTTTGGAAAATGACGAAAGCCTTGTGAGCGTCCCCTTACAAAATTTCCTCCTTGTCTTTAAACTATCCATTTTGGTTGTAATTTCATTATGAAACGTTAATAGGTGTATTTACCTTACGGATATTTATTGTACGAGCATTGGTGTAATCACCCTACTAGCATGATTTAAATAGTTGAAGCTTTTGTGTGAGTTTTAGCTCTATATGATGCTATATATATGTTATACTTGCAACACAACAATTCATATATATATATATATATATATATATATATATATATATATATATATATATATATATGTTTTATAGATGTTTTATACTGATACCGGTTCTAGTTATACACTAACTGCAGTACCGTTTGAATTGTAATAAAGAAAATAATATCCGGCTCGAAGGACCATCAATTCCTATGAAAAGGAATGCTGTTGAATCGTCATTCAACATTTTCATCTGAAAAAGAAAAAGAAAAATAAAAGTTATTAAAATAAATAATTAATTAATTAATATTACAATAATAATACATAACAAAACAATAGAACACTACACACAAAACATAGAACAACATAAAATGTAAACATAAAAACATAACCAAAACTACACATATCACAATCACACAACTATTTACAAAACACCACAAAACAATAAATAGAATTATTTACACTAAAAAATACATGAATAGTCACACAACAATATAATTAAATTAAAACACTACACTAATTACAAAATTATAACATTTAAACAGAAAATAAAAATACAATATTACACAACATCACAAATACACTATATTTGACACTTTCTAAACAAAATGTAGGTAAATGTAAACAAATATTTACCAAGTTATTTGATTAATTATTAGCTGTTCCAATTCCAAATGATCACTATCAAATGTACCAGCTGAATTGAAAACGTACCAGCTAATATCATTCACAATCGAAAAATGTACCATCGAAATATGTCACATCAGTTACCATTCGGAAAAATGTTCCAATAAGAAAGACAGACGATGAAACAAATAGAAAATTTATCACCAACGGGGAAAATAGAAAATTCCAGAGTTTGCAAATTTTGCTATATAAAGAATGAAATTCGCAGAAGAATTTGTCCTTTGCAATTACTTGTGTATACTGTCGTGTTGAGACTCAAGCAAGGAAACCAAGAGACCAAATTCATCAGCCTGGACGTGTTGAGTTCTTTCAAAATCTAGCGTGTTGAGCTAGTAAGTAGGGAAAAGTTAGGAACTTCTGTAAAAATATTTAGGATTTTTACAGAATTAGGGAATCTTCGAATTTAATCTTCGTCAAAACACTTAGAAAATTTCTTAACCAGAAATTTTCTACTGTAAATTCGTCATCAGAAAAAATTGTTAAAGTTAATTTTTTCTGAAAAGACTTAGAAAATTTTCTAATAGCGCCGGGATTTAGCATCACCAAACACTTAGAAAATTTCTTAAACAGAAATTTTCTACTGGAAATTCGTCATCGGAAAATTATTAAAGTTGATTTTTTCAAGGGGACTTAGAAAATTTCTTAATTTTAGAAATATTCTAATACTTAGAAAATTTCTTAAAGACTTGAAAATTTTCTAAAGAAAACATCGCGGAAAAGCATCATCAAAATAAGAAGTATTTGAAGTACACATAAAATTTCATCGAGACAGTCAGAAATATTTCATTTCGACAGTCATCAATTCCCGTCGGCAATATTCAGTTCACATATCGACTTTTGTAAAAATTTGAAAATTCAAACAGTCATTGTTTAACTGGTTTGTCATCGTTATCTTCAGCATTCGTTCTTCAATCAACATAGTTACTACAGCGCCATCTATTCGTGTAGGTCGACCTATACCAACGAATAATTAGTTAATTAATATTTAAGAACGTATGCAAAATTTATAATTACAAATAAATTAAATTTGATAATTTTTTTTGTTGTAATAAATTTATAATTTTGATTTGTAAAATAGTTAGTTAAATTTATTGCATAGTTACTTCCGATTTAATTGAAATATTGTACATATATAAATTTTATAATTAGAGCAAATTTTATATGTTTCATTTGTTTTGATTTGTAGTATATTTAATTGAAATTAATTGCATAACTATTTCCGGTCTAACTGAAATATTATTATTGAAAATATTGAATTTCTTCATTTTTGTATATATATTACATTAAAATTATTAGAATTTAAATACATACAAATTTAAGCATTTTTTTCAGAATTTTGTTTGTAATTTAGTTTTAAGATATTGAATTGTTAGACTTAAGAGAATATATTTTAAATAAAGTTTTATAACGAATTGTAAAAAAATTGTGTTTTTATTTTATTAAAAATTTTGAACCGGCACCTTTTCATTTTTAATGTTAATCTTTTGAGTGGATTTAACAAATGCTAATCAAACAATGAATTTAAATTTATACTAATTTAAATGTTTATTCGTCTATTATTTAGTTCACACATAAATTCATGTAGTTGTCTTTATTTATACAATTCACTGCACCATTCTTACAATGTATCAAGAAATTTAATTTATATAAAATCAAACCCGTCTTTACTGCTCAAAATTTAAACTTCGACTGACTGAACGAATAAAGAATGACGTGATCGTCCCCTTTTACAACAAGAAAAAAGTAAATGAAAGGAATAAAGGGTGAAGAATGGTGCAATGAATAGATCAACTATCTATGTTTCTCAATTTAATGATGACATCATTGGTTCTCAAACATATATGATGCATTATTAGAAATCAGTGGTAATGCTCATGATAATTTAATTAAAGTCACTGCAGAATCATTGGGAAATAAAATTTTGCAGTTTAGTTTCATTTGTTCTTTACTTGTATGGTATGATATTTTAGAGAAAATCAATATCGCCAGCAAGTATTTACAAAATAAAAAAATTGATATTTCTGTAGCTCTTGAAGTTTTAAAAAATACTAAAAACTCTCTTTGCGAAATGAGGTTGGACAATAATTTCGAAAAATATATTCAAAACGCTAAAGCTTTAGCTGAGGAATTAGAAATTTCACCCAATTTTCTAGACAACCGTTTACGTACTAGAAAAAGGAAAAGAATGGCAGGTGAACAATGCGCTGACGAACCCATAGTTGACCCAAAACAATCTTTCAAAGTCAATTTTTATTTTCAAGTACTAGGCAAAGCCATAATTTCAATAGAAGAACGTTTCAATCAGATTAAAGAATATGATCAGTTATTTTCCTTTTTATTAAAAATACATTGTTTAACTTCCGAGTTTTAAAGGAAAAATATCAGATTTTAGAAGAATCTTTGACATATAATGAAAGTAGGGATATAAATGGGAACGAACTTTATCAAGAGCTACTTACACTTTCACCTCTTTTAAACTGTGAAATGTCATGTTTGGATGTACTTAATTTCATTTTTGATAAACATTTAGATACTGTTTACCCAAACATAGTCATTTCACTGAAAATTTTGAGCACCTTACCCATCACTGTAGCATTTGCAGAACGTAGTTTTTCAAAATTAAAAATAATTAAAAATTATCTTAGGACAACAATGACCCAGGACAGATTATCTAGTTTAGCCGTATTATCGATAGAAAAAGAGCTAGTAGAAAATTTAGATTGTGATGAGTTGTTGAATGAATTTGCGAAAAAAAAAGCCAGGAAAGTACATTTTACTTAATTCGACACAAATAATTTGAATTTTATTGATAAAACTATTATACAGGTGAAAATTTGATCAAGAATATTCATGAAATGATGTAATATTGCTTCTATATAAAACGCTAAATTTGTATGAGAATATGACTAATGAATACTTGTTTATTCTATATTATGTACTATCATGCAAATTTTGTATTATACTTAAACATTGGTACAACATTGCAAAAATATTCCTGTTTATTTATTAAAGTAAAATAAATTGATTAACTTCATGGTTTTCTTATAACTATTTTTTTGAGGATTAGGCCTCCGGGGGACACCTCGTTAAAAAGCGCACCGTACTCGCAAACGCGAAATATTTGATATTTGCAAAATTAGATTATTTACATCTATTTTAAATTAAAAATATATAATTAACACACATTGCAAATATATAATATTTGTAATGTAATGTGAGCTTTAAGTCTACCTCAAGGGTGGTGTGGAAATGGCTTAAGTTTAAAAGAATAATATGAGTTTCAAAAGAAATAAATTAAATTTTATAGTATTGGGGCGACATTTTACACTTTGAACAGGGCGCATATTTCTGTTGGGCCGGCCCTGTCTGTGATAGTATATAGTATCTTTGAATATACATAATATATGTATGTACATATATGGATATATTATGGTTTTATTTTGTTATGTTTTTGAGTTCATTGACTTATGAATGCAAGATACGATTATATATTATCATATCCCGTGAATTGAATTTCTTTTTGAAATTTTTAAAGAATGTCTTTTTTAATGTTTGGGCCTTAGGACTTGTGAATACATAAAGTATTATTTTGTAGTGCGTTTCTGTAACTCGATAGAGAAATTTCTCAATTCAGTGACGTAATACGATTTTCAATCGCTAAACTCTACTAGTAGAGTTCTTCTGTTTCTGTAACATTCGATAGAGAATTGGTATGGTGAGTTTTCAATTAGACAGGAATTAATGAAAATGAAACAACACTCGTAACATTTAAATCAAAGTAGCGTAAAACTTATTCTGAAAGTTTGATTAACTTTTAAGTTTTGTATATATCTACACATAACATATTACATTTTATACATTGAAATACATACATATATGTACATACAACAATTTTTCTAAAAATAAACCGAAGATAAAATGTAAAATATGTATCTAAAATTATTTGTATATTTTTATTTTAAGTAAATATTCACCTGTTTTTCTGCATTCATATTTAAACAATTATTAACTTTATTATTCTTTTGAAATTAATACTTAATAATAAGGATATTAATACTATGTATTCTATTAAAAAAAAAATAACTAAATGAAGGACAATAAACTAATTTATTCTTTTTAACCTAATTAGTTAGCACTACTCTATCGAAAAAAATAAAACTCAATCACTATATATACTTATATAACACTTTATTTTTACTTTTATATCCTTATCAACTGCTAATACTCTATCGAAAAAGAAACTCAACCAGTAGAGAATTAACTCAACTCAACAGACTTACAGGTTCGGTTAAATAGGTTCGGCAAAAATAAAATTAAAATAAATTAATTAAATTGAACATCTAGGCTCGTCGGAAAGGAGGAGGAAGTGAAGAGGGTAGACCAGTAAGAAAACATGACAAAATAACAGGTTAGGAAGGGAACGGACATGAGGAGGGGTAAAATAGCGTCAGATAACTGCTGGAGCTAAACGATCGCGGTGGACGACACTTGTTCGGTTCGAAGTCTTATGCTTAATTTTATAGACGACATCTGTGACCAATTCGATTATTTCGTATGGACCATCCCAGTCTCGTTGTAGTTTAGGGCTATAGCCTCTCTTTCTCTTGGGGTTATAAAGCCAGACAAAGTCTCCAATTTTAAAAGGGTTTGCTTTCGCGGACAAATCGTAACGGTCTTTCATTCTCCGACTAGCTTCTGTGAGCTGTGACCGGTTGAAAGAGTAGACCTTCGAAAGTCTTTCCTGAAGATTTTCTACATAGGTGGGTACATCCTGCAGATGTTGATCTGGAGGCCCACCAGTTAGTAATTGGAAAGGAAGTCGAAGTTCACGTCCCAAATTTAGGAAAGCGGGAGTGTTTTGCGTGGACTTTTGAACCGAAGAGCGATAAGCAAGGAGAAGGAAAGGCAGGTAGGTATCCCAATCTTTTTGGTGTTTGTCTACAAATTTGGAGAGGTAGTCTAGGATGGTTCTGTTGAAACGTTCGACAAGACCATCACTCTGAGGGTGTAGGGCAGTGGTTCGCGTCTTTTCGATCCTAAAGCGGCGAAGAATCTCCTTAAATACCGCGGACTCAAAATTACGTCCTTGGTCGGAGTGTAGTTGTTTACATAACCCGAATCGCGAAAAGACTTGGCTGACCAATACTTCTGCTACCGTTTCAGCAGTTTGGTCTGGGATCGCAAACGCTTCAGGCCACCTGGTGAAGTAGTCCATCATGACTAGGATGTATTTGTTGCCATTACCAGTTACAGGTAGTGGCCCTAGTATGTCAACGGCAACTCTCTCGAACGGGTAGCCAGAAACTCGCACCTGTAAGGGTGCCCTCGTTCGAGGAATTGGCCCTTTTCTTTGCTGACATACTGTGCAGCGAAGGCAGTAGCGCTTAACACTTGCAGATAGTCCTACCCAATAATATCTCTCGCGTACCTTCGCGAGGGTTTTCTCAATACCAAAATGGCCACCGGCCGGACTATCGTGCATGTGCTTCAGTACTTCTGCCTGTAAGCACTCAGGAACCAACACCTGTAGCTGATAGGGAGGATTGGGGGAATGGCGGTAGATAACGCCATCCTTAAGGACTAGAGAAGAGAACATGGACCAGTAGGATTTAAGAGTGGGGGCGGCCGAGCTCAATGATTCAGCCTCTGGTCTACCGCTAGAACTTAGCCACTGTCGAACTGCTTGCAGGTCCGGATCGGTTGCCTGAATCTGTCCCATATCCATGGCTTGTATGGCTGCAGTCTTCACCAGCAACATCTGTTTTTCGTCAAGCCTGCTACAGTAGACACAGGACGAAGACTCGCAAGGACGACGAGAGAGAGCATCCGCGTTGCCATGATTCTTCCCTGCACGGTGTTGAATCTCGAAATCGAACTCCTGCAGCCTCTCTATCCACCGTGCAACCTGTCCTTCAGGCTCTCTAAAGTTCATCAACCATCGCAGAGATGCGTGGTCGGTGCGCAATAGAAAGCGTCTCCCGAGGACATAGGGCCGAAAGTGGGCTACAGCTTTCACAACTGCCAAGAGCTCCCTTCGCGTTACACAATAATTCCTCTCGGGTCCGCTCAACGTCTTACTGTAGAATTCGACGACCTTTTCCTCGCCATGCTGGAGCTGTGACAGGACCGCCCCCCATGCAAATTGACTGGCATCAGTGTCAAGGATAAATGGGTCATGATCATTCGGTTGTGCTAGTACAGGCGCCTGAGTCAACTTCTCCTTCAAAGTCTGAAAAGCACGGTCACACTCCGGTGTCCATTCAAACCTTGAAGCCTTCTCAGTAAGTCCAGTAAGTGGCTTACTGATTGAAGAGAAGTCTCGCACAAAACGTCTATAATAAGCACACAGACCGAGAAAAGACTGGACATCTTTCTTGCTACTGGGTCTAGGCCAGTTACGCACAGACTCAATCTTTTCAGGGTCTGTAGAGAGTCCTCGCTCCGAAATCACATGCCCCAAAAATCTGACTTCTCGGCGACATAGATGGCATTTCCTGGGCGATAGTTTCAAGCCCGCTTGAGATAAGCGATGAAATACCACTCTTAAATTCTTCAGTAGGATATCGAAGGATTCGGCATGTACCAGTAGGTCGTCTAGGTATCCTAGGGACATAGTGTAGGGAATATCATGCAGCACTATCTCCATCAAGCGCTGGAAAGTTGCAGGAGCATTGGTCAGACCAAAAGGCATTACGTTAAATTCGTATAATCCCGAACCGATACTAAACGCGGTTTTTTCCTTATCATCGGGATGCATTTCCACTTGGAAATATCCCGAGAGGAGATCTAGGGACGCGAACCACTTTGACTTACCCAAAGCTTCGAGAGTAAGGTCAATACGCGGTAGAGGGTAGGAGTCTTTTTTGGTAACTTCGTTCAAACGCCGATAATCGATGCAGAAGCGGAGTGAACCATCTTTCTTTTTCACCAAGACTACCGGAGAACTCCAAGGGCTGGTAGAGGATTGAATAACACCTTGTTCTTTCATTTCCTTAACCATTTGTTCAGCCTCAACTCGTCTAGAGAAAGGAATACGACGAGGAGGTTGTTTAACGGGTTGTGCGAGGCCGGTGTCTATTTTGTGTCGAAGGATACTGGTTCGTCCGATGTCTTCTTTAGACGTAGAAAAGACAGATTGGAATTCGATAAGAAGATTTCTTAAAGCAGACTGTTGGACAGGTTGAAGTCCTTCACTACTAGATAGGAAGAGGTCGTTCAAATGAGAAGGCAGTGTAGTAGCAATAGGAATTTCTCGAACTTCATTACACAGGATAGTCAGGTCAGTATCTAAGTGGGCTACAGGTAAGCGACTAGGTAGGGTAATAGTTTGGTAGGATAGGTTAGAAATCCTAGTCCATACCTGGCCATTGGATACACGAGAAATAGAAGAAATCAGACACATCTGTTCCGGCAGCAGAGAGGAAGCTGAGAGGAGAACATCCGTGTCTGTAGGAAGGGTTGTATAGAGGGGAATTAAAATCTCCTGAGAGGGATGAAGTTCGAGGGATTTTAAAGTTTTTGCTAAGAAGGAAGGTGAATGGTTTAAGGGCACTGCTTCTTCTTGTATATGAAGTAGATCTTTTTCCAAATCTAGGATACAGTGATGTTGCTTTAAGAAATCCATTCCCAGGATGCAATCGTCAAAGATTTCGGCAGAATAGACAGAGTGTTTAGTAGAGAACTTACCTACCATGAAATCAACGCAAACTGTACATTCGACTGGGATGGTTTCACCAGTAACACTTTGTATTTGTGCAAATGAAGGCATGACTTCGACCGGACAAGAGCATCTCCGCAGTACTCTAGGATTTACTATAGTCCTAGTAGCACCAGTATCGACTATCATCATGACAGGGACTCCATTGACAGAGCCTAGGAGGTTAAGGTTAGGACCAGCTGTGACAACTGTGATAGGAATTAGGGATGGGGCCTTATCCTCCACTAACTTCGGCCCCCATAGGTCAGTGGAGATTAGTTTAAAGGATTATTAAAGGTATCCGAAGGGTCATCCGAACTACATAAGGCTGATGAAGAGGGTTGTTCGAAAATCGGAAAAGAAGTGGAAGGTTTGGTAGAAACCGATTGGTTAGATGCCGTAGACAAGTCTGTCGAGTATGTAGGTGGACTAGATTTAGGTATAGGACAATTTATATGTCCAGAAATTGGACTGATAACCGATTGGTTACAGTGCACCGGAGGGGATGTTCTAGTCGCGTCGACAGTAGTAGTTACAGGGGATTGACTGACCAAAGGTAGGGGTGTAGCATTTGGATAATTATTTGAAGAATCCGAAAAATTGTTGATTGTTAGATTAGGGTGAACTTTCAACGAAGAATTATGGGTGATTACAGGGCTAGGTGGATCAGCTATGACACTATTTGAACAAGGGGTGGTAGGAATGGTGGCTGTGGGACTAACATTAGAAACGAGTGTGGAATTTGGACTAGTAGTATATGTAGTATTGGAGCCAAAATTGTTACGAAGGCTAGGGTAATTAAAATCAGAAGGAATTATAGGCTTTTGGATAGGCGTGGCTGTACCTTCAGAACTAGAGACATTAGGACGAGAGATAGGCATTCTACTGCTAGGGTATGCGTTAGAATTAGAAATATCGATGTTGTTGATACGAGGGATAGTATTAGAAGCAGTAGATGAGGTGACCGTAGGGTTTTGGGGTCTGGAATTGGTACCCAAGAGAACTATATTGGTGGCTTGAGGAGTACGGGCACTGGAGACAACATCAAATTGGATCCTGTCACCACGCTGCAATGCTACTTTCCCCAGTGGTTTCATTGCATCGCGATGCAAAAATATCTCCTCATTTGTGTCGTCCCTGACAATAAACCCAAAATGTTTGTCAGCGTTGAAAAATTTGATTCTACCAGTCACCCCAGTCGCTAGGGTAGGACAACCAGTTGGAGTGTCTTGTATCGGGAAGCTCAACTTGCACTCCTCTAAGCTGAGCTGTTGGCTTTTCCCGATTTCTTAGCTTTACTGGTTTTTTCCTTGTTCTGGACGACCGCTTGATTTACCCGGATCCCTCTTCGGCTTATCCGTGTTGCATCCCTACTAGCTTCCATTCTACTAGCTAGTGCCAGGGCTTCTTCCAAGCACTCAGGGGCTGCGTCACGGACACGCTGTTGGACCTCTAAATCAAGGAGACCGTCCACAAATTGTCCTAAGGCTATCCTGTCTCTTGCTGTCTCAGGACAGTCTGGGAAAGCTAGGTACACTAGTTTTTGTACTTGCGTGGCAAATTCTGGGAGTGATTCCCTGTCCCTCTGAATTCGACCACGCAGTTGGATATGGGCCACCGATTGCCTATACTGAATGCTGAACCTATTGTCTAAGGCTCGATCCAGCAGGTGGTAATCGTCTTGAACGGCTCTGGGTAGTGTTTCGAAGAAGGCTAAGGCCGTTCCTGTCAAATGAGGTGCCAAGCCAAGGGCCTTAAATTCATCAGGCCAACCATTCGCCCTTGCTACCGCGTCGAAGTGCGACCTATAATTTTGCCATGGCTCCCTACCATCGTATTCCCTAGGATTGATTTTCATATAAGGATGGCCACCAGACACAGTACTCCTGCCACTATTAGTATAGGGCCCGTCAGAATGTACATTCGATCGATTTCGACTATGCATTGGCTCGTATAAACTGTTATAGACCCGATGGCTGGAAGTAGGAGGGTCTACATTTGTCGGAAAGCAGGATTCTAGCCGTCGAGCGTACGTGTCTGTCTGATGACCTATGGCAGAAAGCCTAGGTTCCATATTGGTCTCAGGGGCTAGGTAAGTCTGACCCATGTTCAGACGCGAGGAGGCAAAAGCAATTTCTGTCTCAACGGAAGGTCTAGTAAAAACTGTATGGCTTGTCATTTGGTTAAGCCTTTGGGTAGATAACTCATTAATGGAGTTTCGTAGGGTAGAAGTAGGTAGGTTGGTAATAGAGGAGAGGACTGGAGAGGGTTCTGTAAGAATCTGTGTAGCTTCAGAGGTAGGTTGGACACCAATAGAAGTACCCAATGTCTCAGTTAAAGTCATTTGTCTCAAAAGGGGGTTTATTTGAGGGACTGTATCCAAAACGGGAACTGTAGGTGCAGATCTGACGACCTCTGGAGTAGGTATATCTGTAGAATGGGCCACTGTATCTGTTCGGGCTGAGTTGAGTACCCTATTATTACTCTCTATATGCTCAACTCTCTGTGATAGACCTCTGAGGGCATTAGTCACTTCAGAAATCATCTGGACCTGTAGTGTCATCTGCCGGGCAAGATCTAATAGAGTGGACTCAGTCAAGTTGTTTGGTGTAGAAGCTTGACTTTCTCTACCCTCTGGTGTCGTTGATTTATCAGTATCAGACATGATAACTCAGGAAACAAATGAAAAGAAAGATAGACAGAAATGGAATGGAAAATGTACCCAAAAAAAAATGTACCCAAATAAAAATGTACTCAAGTTCAGGAAAGAAATGGGCTGAATATAAAAGAAAGGAATTACACAGTTCAACTTAAAAGGTAAGTCAAAAATGCAACAAAAAAAAACAAAAAAAAATTCGAGACACCCTGTAAAATTGATAAATTTATGTACTGTACTGATATCGTAACCTGTCGCCCACACAGCTGAAATAAAATAAAAATGTGTAAAAGAAATGAAAAATGAACACCCTGTATATAGAACAACGCTGTTGTTTATCAAATGGCAAAAAAAAAAAAATCGTTGTATCTTATACAGAAGAAGAGAAAAGAAAGAACCTCGCTGTAAAGATAAATGTTTATCAAATAAAAAAAAATCGTTGTATCTTATACAGAAGAAGAGAAAAGAAAGAACCTCGCTGTAAAGATAAATGTTTATCAAATAAAAAAAAATCGTTGTATCTTACACAGAAGAAAAGAAAGAACCACCCTGGAAGTAAAATGAACACAAAAAAAAAATTTGTAAAACACTTATTTTTTTTTTATTCTGCAACAACACAGTAGAAAATGACTACCCCGTAAAATAGAATGATAATGAAAACCAAAAAACTGATCAACTTGTGGCCCTGTGGTCAAGACGAAAAAAAAATTTTGTATAAAAAAAAAAATTTTGTATACAACTATGTAAACAAGAACAAAAAAAAACAAAACGATCACCCTATAAGAATAAATCGAAAATTTTCTTTGTTTGTTTGCCTTAAGCTTCAAACAAAGAAAATGATTATAAAGTCGATGTATTACGGCGAAAGAAAGAAAAAAAAATTCGCGCGTAAAGAGATTTATTCTAATTTCAAACAAAGAATAATATCACCAAGACGATGTATTACGCGTGTATAACGGCGAAAAAATACGCGCGTAAAGATTATGATTTAAAAAAAAACACCGTTTTCCACTAAAAAAAAATAAAAGAAGGGAAATCAATAAAACACTTTTTTTTTTTATGTTTTGCAAATTTATTTTTTCAAAAAAAAAATAATTTTTGGTTTTTTTTTTTTTTCTTTTTTTTCTTTTTTTTTTTTTTTACAATAAAGAAAAATTTTTTTTTTTTTATTTTACAATTTTTCTTTTTTTCTTTTTTTTTTTAGCACTTTTTCTTTATTTTTTCCTGTAAAAATCAAAAAAAAACAAAAAAAACGACAATTTTTTCAAAAATTTTGGTTTTCTATAGAAAAAGAAAAAAAATGATATGTGTAGTGTCTTTACTACACTTTTTGTTATACTTTGTACACACAGTACAAAGTAAACGAAATTAGAGAAATTAATGCTGCCTTATACACAATGCAGCAGCAATCCGTCGTTAAAAAAAAATTTGTTTTTCTTTTTCTTTTCTTTTAAAGAAAAAGAATAAACAATCCTGAAAAGGATAATAAAAGTAAACAAAATGTAAAAAAAAAAAAAAATGAGGTGGTAAGATCTTATTTCTAAGATCGTTCGAAACGATACCACCCCACACCTGACACCAATGTTATAAAAAATAGAATTGGATTTTTTTTATGTTCTTTTCTTTAACCCTTTTCTGTAAAAAGAAAAGGAGAAAAGGGTCAAAATTCAGCCCAAAAAGGGTAAAGCAAAGAACAGAGGGTGAAAATTAGGAGGCCGAGCGGAGCCTTGATAAAAAAAAAGAAGAATGATGACAAAAGGGAAGAAAAAAAAAGCAAAGAAAAAAAAACAAATTTGAATAAAGGAAAAAAAAAAAAAAAAAATTTTCACTTACCAAAAGAAAACTTTTATTTAAAACACACAAACAAAAAATTTGACAAAAATTTTCACAAGAAAAAAAAAATTAAATTTCTTTAAAAAAAAAAAACAATTTTACTTTTACTTTTTTTTTTTAAAAAAATAACTTTACTTTTTTTTTTTTTTTAGAAAAAATTACTTTTTTTTTAAAAAAAAACTACTTAAAAAAAAAAAAACTACTTTAAAAAAAATTACTTTAAAAACTACTTAAAGAAAAAAAAACTACTTAGAAAAAAAATTCTAGCAAAACACAACCAACTTCTACTTGCACTTGCACTTTCTTAAAATCTAAGTAAAAAGAAAAAAACTCTGGTGTGTTGTGACAAGCCTGTTTATATACGCTCGTCACACAAAGAAAACAAAGTAAACAGTTGCATTCTGGAATTTTCTATCAATTCGCTGCCCGCCGTAACGTCAACGGATTGACAGAAAATTCCAGTGACAACGTTCGTTGTGTTTTGCTGAATCTGTTCTGTAAAAAAGAGAAGAAGATGATGACATTTTATTTTAAAAATGACGATGTCAAAAATTACAAAATGTAAACAAACAAGTGACAAGTTGCAGGTAAGTATAAAAATTTTTTCTTTAATTTTTTAATTATAATTATTTTAATTTAAATTCGGAAATTAATCTATTCTTTTTTCTTTTCCAGGTTTACAACAGTATGTTCAGGAAGAGGATCATATTCATCGTCGTCTAATAAGCATTTGTGGCTAATTTTTAATTTTTTATATAACCAACCTCCAAAATAATAAAAAGCATTTTCCTCTCCAAAACTTATCTTCTTATAATCTTGTGTTAATTTTACGTACGGAACGGATTTTTTGAGAGGTAAATTACTATCTAAACCTAATGAGTTGGCAAGAGTTGGTAACACAAATTCAGAATGTGGCTCACAATTTCCATCATTAACCTGTTCCATATACTTTACGGAAAATGACTTTCTGAAGGCACATGCAAAATGATAGGGAGATAAGGTTCTAGAAGTACCACCTTTTTTTCTAAAGGTTCCAAATGCATGTTCAAGGCCGTCCTGATTTAAATGTCTACTACAAATATATTTGACACCTTCAGACTCTAAATCTTTGAATAAACTTACAAGGCTACTGATATTCAAAGTCCAACCTAACAGACATTTAATACTTTTTGTGACATTTTTTCCTGTATTATCTATGATCGTTATACTTTTCAGGAATTTATTCATTTCTTCTAACTTAGAAACCTGAGAAATATTTGCTTTAAAAGGTCTTCTATATTCCTTAACATCAGAATTAGTGCTTGAATTAAAAATATCAAACAAGGTGTCAAATTTTTCTAATAATTCTGCAGTGTAAGCTGCGGTTGGAGAAGCTTCATTTCCACTAATTGAAGTATACAAAGCACTAGCCACTGTTGCGCTTATGACTTGAGTTGCATATTTAACTCTCATTTTTTGAAATGTATTAGGGTAAATGTGATCGTTTGTTAGTTTTGAAGCCAATCGAAATTGCCTTAACTTGTCTTCTTGATAAAAATGTACAATATCGTTCCACGAAGCAGTTTTATTTTCTTCAAAATTAATATTATATTTCATTAAATTGTTCCTAACAGACTTAATTAAATGAGACGAGTCAAAAAAGAAATGGATTTTAATATTATCTATCAAGAAGTAGGGTCTGCTTTCACTTATTCGCAGAAGTCTTGGTAAATTGTAGAAATTTCCTCCTTGATCACATACGACAGCTTTGGGTTCCATTCCTACACTTATCAATTCTCTGACGCATTTTAATATATATTTGTAAACTTTTTTCGACTGGCATGCAGAAGAAATTAAAGTATAACCTAATAAGTGTTTATACTTATATGTTATACCCTGAACCATTATGACAAAAGCATACCTCGCAGCTTTATTTGCACGCTCTTCTCCATCATCTTCAAAACCTATTATTTGACCTCTAGATCTATCATAGAATAAATGGGATTTCAAGGAAATTTCATCAAAACAAAGAATGCATTTTTTTGCAAATGAAGGTAAACTTTCTAACTTTAGCTTTAACGATTTAAAATGAATAGGATGGAACCCTGGTCCAAAAGGCCAAGATTCAATATAACGCATTAATGAGGTTTTGGAAGGCATGTTGATGCTTTTGGATAAATAATTAAAAACTGAAGGTGAAAAGAAAAATAAACTAAGAGAAAACTGCTTATGTTCTCCTGAAAAACGCCATCCTTTCCTCTTCCTATCACTATTCACTACATGACACTCTACTATATTTGCCAAATCATTTGGCAAAAATTTATGAGCTAAATCTATAAAATGTGCTTTACTTTTAACCTTATTTTTAAGCTCCTGCAGTTCCTTTTCCCTTTTTATTTCTTTTATTTTCATGTCGGCAATCTTCTGTAAAAGATCTTCAACAGACAAAGTTGTTTGTGTTCCTTGATGACCAGTGACAGCTTCTTCCTGAAATATTTGTTCATCTTCAATATTATTTTTGATGCTAGAACCAGGCGCGATGATGATGTCTTCTAATATCTCAATCTTCGGACAATTATTCTCTTGTTGAACTGATGGTAAACTTCCCTTTCTCAACTTCTTGCGCTTCGTACCGCTTACGCCGATCATTTCTTTTTGGAAATGCTTCTCACATATCCTTGTGTCTCTTGGTAAATTTCCATCGATTAAATCCAGTCGTCCAATATTTTCTAGCCATTGCCGCTTTCTGTATTCAATTTTTGATATTACAAATGGAACATTTATTAGCAGATGATTAAAATAAACTAAACTAAATTAATTGAATTAGGGCAATAAAATTACGTACCTTGATTCATTCTTTGGAAATAAAAACCAATTTTTGTCTGGAATCATTCCTTTTGTCCATCCACAAACAATACACTTATAATTGTGATGACTCCGAGTACTCATTTTTACTCAGTTATTTCTTAATTATATTTAAAAAATCACTGAACTTTACTACTATAACACAATTTTTATTTTCAAATTAAGTCGTCAATTAAACACGTATGCTTGCTTGTTCTATGAAATATGCTTTGAAAAATTGAAATACATTTGAAAAAAAACAACTTTAATTTGAAAATATGTCATATGTTGCAAGAAAGAGAAGGTATTGAGTTGGTTAAAATGAGACAATCAACTGGTTTTAAGAGGAACAGGTCCTTTGTAATTTGTAGGCAGGTAGGTACGTTTTTGAACCATAATCAAATAATTTGTCCATTTTATATTTCAGTATTTTTGTTTATGAATGCCTGATGGTGTTAAAGGTTGGTTACGATAAATAATATGTTAATAAACCTGAACTGTATTACTTATTATTTTTATGAAATTTTAGACTTATCCCGCCCTTTACAATTATAATATTCAATAAAATTAATAATTAAATATTTTTGATCCTATATTAATTTCAATATGTATCTATGAATCTTTGACACAAATTGTAAATAAATTGTAAATAAACAGAAAAACTTTAGGAGATTCAGCAAAAAATATGAAAAGTTTCAAAATTTATAAAATGTAACGTTCAGGCCCTTTACAATGTAACTTTTGCCCTTGTTTCGAACGTATGAAACTTCAAATCGAAATTTTTTTTTAATATCTCCTGTTTCCTGTTTCCATAAATTTCCAAAATAATTTATTTATTTTTTATCTTAATTTATTTAATATATTTTTAGACACACCCGTTACAATGGAATTTTTCATATATATATATTACATGTGGTTTAAATCAATTTTCAATATGTACTTCTTTAGAAATGTTTATGTGTAGGTTAAATCGTGTAAAGTCGAGCGCGAGTGGTGTATATGATTCGTGAATGTATACGTATAACTTGTTTTATTATATACGTTGTATATTTCAGCATAGAAAATAAAGGATATTAAATAATTAGAACTATATCATACATTACATGGTTTCAATCAATTTTCAATACTTCTTAACAGCCTGACTATATTTTTCTGACCGACTATTTAGAAATGTTTATGTGTAGGTTAAATCGTGTAAAGTCGAGCGCGAGTGGTGTATATGATTCGTGAATTTTTGTGTTTTATTATATACGTTGTATATTTCAGCATAGAAAATAAAGGATATTAAATAATTAGAACTATATAATACATTACATGGTTTCAATCAATTTTCATATCACAAATCATGAATTAAAAAATTAATGTTAGCATATTATATAAAATGAATCATAAAAAAAATACATGTAATATATTATATATGTATTTTTTTTATTTTAAATTAGTTTAAAATAATATAAAAAATGTACTGATTTCTGCCCGACTATTTTAAAAATTTGTATGCGAAGGTTAGGTCGTATAATCGGGCTATAATGTATTCGATGAGTGAATGTATATGTTAGATATATACTTGTAGCATACAAAAACGCAAACTGTATGGTGTGTAGAATGTTTCTGTGTGCATTAATCATATTTAGGAATATATGAAAAAATATATGCCCGACTATTTCAAAAATGTTTATGTGTAGGTCAAGAAATAAAGTCGGGCTATTTGAAATGCATTAAAGCTTGAAAGCACTTTGTGTACGAATACGATATGCGTGAATTTTGCTGTTGTATTGTCTGGTATAGTCGGGCTATTTAAAAATGCATTATAAATTTTTCGTATACGTACATGAAGATTTTCGAACGTGCGACTGTGTTGCTATAATGCAGTACTACTTGTCTCACTTATAACCTAAGGAAATTTCATTTAAAATTTTTATTAATGTAGTCAGTTCTTCTATCTAATGGAAATTTCTGTGTCAAGGTGTGTGTGAATTTCTTTTCCCCGCGAGAGGGTGAAAAGTAAATATAACGGTCCCATCGAGAGTGGTCCTACTTTATATATCTTTTTTATACTTTGCTTAAAACCATGTAAACTCATACCATCAGTGACGAACAACGTGAGAGAAAACATAGAGTTAAGACGTCGTAAAACAAAAGCATATTATGACAGAGGAACTAGAAAACTTCCTGAGCTTGAAATTGGTCAAGATGTATACGTTAAACTAGATGAGAAAGCATGGCAACGAGAAACAGTCAAGAATCGTCAATCACTATCATCATATACAGTAGGTGTAAACGGCAGAGATTATAGACGAAACTCAATTTTTATAAAGCCATTTAGTCCATCGCCAAGTAGTGCTACAAACACTTCTTCACCTATCAAATTCAACAGCAGTCAAAGTATAAACGATCAAGAACTACAGTCACAACAGCAATCAGAACTACAAGAAAATACACAACAGCAAGTAGAGTTACAATCACAACAGCAACCTACAGGAGACAATCGTCAACCTTTACAGAAGACTTCAGTATCTACATCAAGACCACAACGAATAAGACGGGCACCGGAACGTTTAACATACTCGAAATAATAGATTCAGAATTTTTATTTGTACTTAACAATTTACTTAATTATTTTATATACTATATCTTTGAAAAATATGTAATGTACTTTATAAAAAACGGAAGATGTTATGATAATAACTTTGAATTATATAGTCACGGTAACACAGTCGTAAGATGACATTTGTTATTTTACGTATGCAGCTAAATATAATTATATATGGGTGGTATTCATAAAGCAGTAGTAAGTCGGTATTATCTTTACTACCACTTTAATCATTGTTCGTATTTCTGCATTCATGAAGTGGTAGTAAATTCTGTACACAAACCATAATATCGAAAATTTTCGATGTGCAAAGATAATACAGTCCTACTTGAGAAGAACTACTATTATCTTTGCCATGTGTTAAACGAATGTGCCATCTGTCAATTGTATCCATAAATTAAAATAAACATGTGTAAACCAAAAATAATTAACCTATTTCTGCTGTGTGTATTCAGATTCGATATAATTTTATTGACGTTTCGGCGATTAACTTTGCTACTACTATTCACTGGTAGCAACTTCACTAATCCAAGATTAAACTACTACTATGAATACATTTACTACAGTAATAATCTACTACCGTTCTATGAATACCACCCTATATGTATTGTATATGTATTGTACATCACACATTCTGCACTTCACTTGTAATAGAGTCATTGAACATTAAACTTGTAGGGTGGTATTCATAAAGCAGTAGTAAGTCGGTATTATCTTTACTACCACTTTAATCATTGTTCGTATTTCTGAATTCATGAAGTGGTAGTAAATTCTGTACACAAACCATAATATCGAAAATTTTCGATGTGCAAAGATAATACAGTCCTACTTGAGAAGAACTACTATTATCTTTGCCATGTGTTAAACGAATGTGCCATCTGTCAATTGTATCTATAAATTAAAATAAACATGTGTAAACCAAAAATAATTAACCTATTTCTGCTGTGTGTATTCAGATTCGATATAATTTTATTGACGTTTCGGCGATTAACTTTGCTACTACTATTCACTGGTAGCAACTTCACTAATCCAAGATTAAACTACTACTATGAATACATTTACTACAGTAATAATCTACTACCGTTCTATGAATACCACCCGTAATATTATAATAGTCAATAAATATTAATAATAATAGATATTAAAACAGTATGATTTCAGATCTTAGGAATCTCTAAATAAAGTAAGAAAAATGCATTTTTTATCATCAAAATCGGCTGAATTGAAGAATATTGGAAAAATAAGTCAGTCAGAAATTTCATTTACAGCTTTTGGATTTATGGGGTAAGAAGTACATTGTATTGACATTATTAATTTCAAACAATAACATATAATATGTATGTAAATTTATATATGTATATCATTTTATTGTATCTTGAAGTTTTGTAATAACTCGACCTCAATTGTTATACATTAGACACAATAATCGAGAAGATCTCGAAGGATTTATTCATTTATGGGCTGTTATACTTCATATGTTAGGAGTTCAAGATAAATATAATCTTTCTTTACAACCATATGACGTTTTAGATATTTTATGTAAAATGTTTTTACGTTATATTTTGTTACCAATTATACAAATCGAAACACCAGAATTTCGTCATATGGTTACAGTTATGATTGAAGGATTATCAAAATATTTACCAAATATGAACTATGAATTTCATTTATTTGAAGCAAGACGTATTGTTGGTGTACCTGGTTATCAATATGCTATAAATAATCTATATATATAAAAATGAATCTGCGAAATGTATGTACGCTCATAACTTCCGAACGCCGGCACAAAATTGGATAATTATTTTTTTATTGTGTTCGTTATCGCCACGGCAAGGTTTATATACAAAAAAAAAAAATCGACCAATTAAATAATAAAAATTAAATAAAATATTATATTATATTAAATAATAAAAGAAATTATAAATTGACATTTCATAAAAATCGACAACGATTTAATGTAATGTTAAATTAAATTTTGCCAATCGTTAGAAGTGTGTGGAATAAACCTTGAATTTCAATGTTTTTCGCAACGGCAGTTGTACGTTGCATGCTCAAGAGTCGGCAAACTATCGGCGCTATATGTTTTTTCTCCGAAAGGAAAAACAAAGAATATTGTACATTATAAGGCATTAAAATAAAATATAAGTATGAGATAGAATAATTTTAGGAATAGTATTTATTTACCATGAGAATTGTACAAAAAGAAGAACAAATAATAAATTAATTAATAATAAAAAATTAATATGATGAATATATGCTGTCGTATTATTTTATTGTAACTTTATTTCAATATGGTCCTATTGTAACCAGAAGCTATTGTTTACTTTTTTTTTAATTTTGTCATAAAACAAAGTCTATTAGGAATTTCTTTTTTTCGGCGGAAAGAAGTTCGCCGGGTCAGCTAGTTTAATATAATAATAATAAATAATTTGAATCCACATGAAATCAAGCAATGTAACGAAGCATTTTTCAAATTGACCAAAAACAGTTATTTACAATTATCATATGTAATTGATATTGATAAAAATGAAAATGAAATAAACAATTTAAATGACAGCAAAGTTAATGTGGGAGGAGTAGAAGTGCTACCAGCAGGAATAGCGGCCTATAACAATAATAATAATAATAGCAAAAATAATAATAATTATATAAATCAAATTATTGAATTTAAACTACCAGAAAATATAAAAATTCATTACATAAATTATGAGTAGGAATGGATAGAACATTTAAATAATAGAAAATTTTTAAAACTAAGTACAAAAGCACAAAATCTAGATAAAGCATGAGGCTATTTCTTTCCGTATTATGAAAATTTTTTTGTTAGATATTTATTGGAATTAACTTTGAGTTGTATAATGAGCTGGATGAAAAAAAAAGTTGCAACAAATACATAAAGTACAAGACAACTAATTATGTAATATAATGTATGTATTTAGGTGTTGACTATTCTGTTTGATAAATAAGTATAATGAGGATATATAATTTTTAAAATTTTCCTTTTCATAGAATCTTTCAATTATACAATGTAATATTATTAAATATGTAAATATTATATATAATTTTTTCTCATTGTTTTCTTTATCAAAGTATTTAGGGGATTCATATCATTTTTCAGTTCACTATTGATTTTTCAGTTTTAAAGTTTGGTATAGTTCTGTTGAAATGTGAACGACCGCATATCAAATTTTTTCGTGTAGTTTACTTTTCTCGTAGTTGCTTTTATTTCATTTTTTATAGCGCAACTACACGGCTTCCAAAACAACAATGATTTTTCAATTGTCAAAATTTATTTATATACAAGGAACTATGCCTTTAGCGAAATTCATTTGTGCATAAATTGAAGCCGAATTGTAGTCACAGTATGAGTGGGTTTAAAAATTCAACACTGCGTTAATGTTGCAAAAGAAGCTTTCGTCAACAGTTCAAAAAGTAATCATGACTAAAATCATGTGTTCATTTTTGCATTTTATTGCTAACACTAATTTATCACAAAGTCAACATTTGCATAATAATTTTTGATGTTGCAATGAAAAAATAACCTCAAATTCGTGAAGTTTAGTTGATTTTAAATTATTATCAATGCTATCATGGATCAAGCAAACAATGAACAATGAGTTAAATTTAAAATTTTTAAGTTTAGTTTATTCATTTGATTTATCTTTGATTTTTGTATATTTTTATCAATTTGTAAAATGTAAAATTAATCAGCATCATCAAAGCATTGCAACATAAATAATCAATGTTGCGCTAACACTTTGACAACACTTCAAAACCATGACTAATTTTTGAACCCAGACATAGCTACATTTGTAAAGGAATTATAATTACCGCAAAATGATCATGATTTTTTTTATTTTGGATGCGGCTCGCGAATTATTTTTATTTTCATATTGTGACCCTTGAGTTCCTAGAGGTTGGACAACCCTGATGTAGAGTATAGAAACATTTGTCATGTCATATTTATCAATATTTTTCGTGCATATAGAGATTAATTTAAATTTTTTCTCCAATGAAAAATTTTCTAAGTTATTAAAATATTCGACGAAATATTCCAAGTATAAAATTTTTTCCTCCAATGAAAAATTTTCTAAGTTTTATTAAAATATTTGACGAAATTTTTTTAAGTGTAAAATACCTATATTCCCTAAATTTTACAGAAAATTTTCTAAGTATTTTCTGTAAAAAAATCCTAGACCAAAAGACTCAATACGTACTTTTGGTGGTCTAGCTCAATACGCTAGTAATTGGAAATTCCAATTTTTTAAAAAACTTGAAATTTGGACTCAGTACGTCCTTCAAGGTTGGCCTTTTGCTTCTGCCGCTTTCTAGCTCAATACGCTATAGTTCGGTTCTTCAAAGGACAAATTTTCTGAAATTCGTCTGGGCTTTTATATGATTTTTACTGTTTCGAGAAATTTCTTTTTTCCCCGTTTTGTTGTGTCTTCACTATTTATCTCCATCTGCTGTCCTTTTTATTGGACTGGTATATTCCAAATTCCACAATTATTGGAGACTTTTAATTGGTATACTATACTATTTTCAGAAATCGAAGTCAGTATTGTGCTTATGGGCATAGTTACCCGATGAGTTTCTGATAATTTCACATATAATATTTTGTAGGAAATTCTGAATAATATATCTCTGTCAACCCTGAAAAAGGTACTTTTTAACATATGTTAACAGGATGTTCCAAATTGTGCATAAATAATTTTATAATTTTGTTCACAAATAATTCTTAAAAGGGAGATTCTGTACAAATTTCACATTCCTGTAAATTTATATTTGATAAAAAAAGTAGCATTATTTGAAAATATCATAAAAATGTTCGGTTTTTAAGAGAAATTTTAATTTTTGTTTGCTGATTTTTTCATTTCTAATAATGAATCATCCTGGGGACGGATTATGAACGTACTTTATAAATAAAGATAAAGTAAGATAAAGTTAAAGTTCAATATAAAAAGTCGTATTATGTACTCTCTGTGATAAACTCTCTTCGTCAGAGTTCACCACACTTTATTTTCTCACTCACCTCACTCGGTTTGACAGATAATGCAAAAATATGTGATAAAAAGTGTAAACAATAACAAACCAAAAATAAAAGTGAACAACAAGTGAATATAGTGGAAATTAATTAATATAAAAGGTAAATTTTATAAATTATTTTGTGAAAAAAAACTATTTTTATATGTGTATAATTAACAATAATATTAAAAATAATAATTTAAAACATAGTACACATAGTTTGTTTTAAACATAGTGCACATAAAATATATATTAGTGATATAAACTTAAGGACAACTCTTTAAAAAGTGAAATCAAATTTATAATTTATTTTAAATTCTTTAATTTTTAAATTCTACACAAATTTTATAATAGTTCAAATAGTTCATAATTTCAATAGTTGAATAGTTCAATAATAATTCATAATAGTTTCTTAAAATAGACGAAAATAATAAAAATAATAAAAATTAGCAATATGAATTCGAGTGCTCATCTGGATTTTACCATTGCTGCGGTGTTTTTTTCAGAAGATGAAGATGAAGTAAACAATGCACGCGTGGAAAGGAGATTTATAAGGGACCACTCTGATCCTCTTTCTATGCCAACAGAAGAATTTAAAAATATTTTCAGATTCTCAAAAGATGGCTTCAGATCACTTTTTGAGGATTTGAAAGTATTCTTAAGTGCTAGAAAGACGGTCAGGGGTGTACCAAAGGAAATACGAGTGCTTGCTGCTATCAGATTTTTTGCAACAGGTAATTTTTTTTATTTTATATTGCATTAAGTGGAATTTCAAAGTTTTATTTTTATAGGAGCTTACCAACGCAATGTCAGCCAGGACTTTTGTATTGGTTTGTCCCAGCCTGCGCTTTCATTGTGTATCAAGGAAGTTTGTGCAGCTATTATGCAATATGACATCCAAAAGCATATAGTGAAATTTCCAACTAGTTCTGCAGAAATAGCAGCTACAAAATTAGGGTATTTCGTTTATAATATAGACATAATAAAACATAATATGATATATTTTTTTTAATAGTTTCTATCGGAAAGCCAACTTTCCCGGAATTATAGGAGCAGTGGATGGTACACATGTTCATATTTTGGCCCCATCGGAAAATGAACATTCATATGTTTGCCGTAAAGGGGGTCACTCATTGAACGTTCAAATTGTAAGTGAATTTATTAAAACTATAGAATATATTACACATTACTTAACAAATTCTTCCTTAGGTTTGTAATGCCGATTTAAAAATCACTGGCATTAATGCTCAGTTTGGTGGCGTTGCACATGACTCACATGTGTGGCAATCATCAAGATTATACACGCACATGAGGACTAATTATGAGAATGGTATGATGAGGGACACATGGTTGATAGGTAAGTTAAAAGTAATTGAGATATATTAAATATTTTATAATTTTTTTGTTTTCTTGTTTTCTAGGAGATAGTGGATATCCCCAACAACCATGGCTGATGACACCATTTAGAGGAAACAGTTTGAGTACAAGTCAACAGCGGTACAACGACGCACTTGTTGTAACACGTGCATGCGTCGAGAAATGCATCGGAGTGTTAAAATCAAGATTTCGTTGCCTTTCTCGACAAAGAATTCTCATGTACTCGCCAGTTACTGCTGGCAATATCGTTAAGAGTTGTGCGATTCTGCACAATCTTCTTAATACAAGATACGATCTTGTAGAAGATATAAGTGAAGAAGAAAATAGTGAAACTGGTGAAAGTCCTCAGAATAACAACGAAGGATTTTTAGTTCGTAATGAATTAGTATTAAGTTATTTTTCATAGAATATTATTTTAGAAATCAAAATGTTCATTTTTATGTAAATATTTTTATTAATTTTATTATTATTATTATATTATTATTATATTGTTATTATTATTATTATTATTATTATTATTTTTATTATTTTTATTATTATTATTATTATTATTATTATTATTATTATTATTATTATTATTGTTATAATAATTATTATTAAAAATATATTTATATATAAAAATGCATATCTTAAATACTACTTTCCTTATAATTAATTTTTACAACATATACAAGACTTAATTTCTAGAAGTATTTATAAAGGCTTGTAATAAGCGCTCATTCACACTAGTTTGCTGATTGACTGCAGCAATTAGTTCTTTGATGGCACTTACTTGTTCTCTAAGCAAATGATTTTTTTCCTGCTTGATTCTTATGATTTCAGCAGTTGCCTTTTCATTTGCTTCCATGTTTCTCCTACTTAAACCTAATAACTCCTCTTTCTGTCTTCTAGCCGTTGTCGGTCTTCTAATGAAACGTGGACGAGAAGTTGACGGAGCAGGGGCTGGAGTTGGAGTCCGAACCTGATTAAAAAAACAAATTAGTAATTAAAACAAATAAGTATGTAAGATGGTGACACACTTTCTTTATAAAATTTACTTACTCACATGTTATTTTGTAGACAGTAACAATAATACTACAAAGACTAGCTAAACAAATACAATGACAAACACTTATTTCTACATAAAGATTTTAAGACATATATACAAATATTTTACCATAGAAAAACAGACAATCACTGTTGGAAATAGAAGGGATGCATGCAATTATAATAAAGTAGTACATATAACATAAAAAATAAATGCATATTTCAATTTTAGAACATTTTACCTGTGATGCTGCTACTTGCACTGCTTCTGACACAGGATCTTCTTGGCAAATTACTTCCACAGCTGGCTGTATGGTATTCTTTAAAATAATATAAGTTTACAGCTTTAAATAAATAATAGAAATTTTTTCACAAAATATTCTACCTGACTATCTGTATAAATGCCAATTTCAGTCACGTCTTCATTGCCATAAATTTGCTCAGAAGAGATTATGGCAATTATCTTCTCCTCTTCTGGAGTTAGGGGCTTGGCAGGAACACCATTTACTCCAGATCCTCCACTCCTTAAACTTCTTGCTCGTGTTTTTGTTCTGAATCTAAAAGAAATTTATTATTTAAAATTTTACAAATAAATTTTTACCAATGTACCATTTATAGTGGTAATCGTAGTTAATGTAATTTTCACTTCATTTTATTAAATTTACAATATAAATTCGCTATACTAAACTAAAATAATTTTAAAAATACTTACAGGAGATCTCGCCAATACTTCCTCCATTCAGCCTGCGTCTTGTTTGTCCCTCCTAAGGCGTTTAATTGCTGCGTCACATCTTCCCATTTGTCTTGCTGCAGACGCTTTCCTTGAATAGTTTCAAATCTAAAACAATAATTATTGAAATAAAAAGTATAATTTTTATAATAAAAGTTTACTGACTTGTCTCTAGCTAAACTTTTGTCGTTGAAAAGGCACTCTATCAACTTTTCCCGCTGCATCGCCGTAGCTTTCTTCGCTCTCTTTGATTCCATTTTTTTGAATCTATAATGTATATAAAATAATTATATTCGATTTAACACGTAATTAAAAGAATAACCTTATATAAACACTTACTTTTTAAATATTTTAAAAAACAAAATTTTAATAACACCCACCACAATTGACGTTTACTTTATGATAAAGACATGAATTTCATTGACTTTATTTATTGTATGAATAAAGACACAAAAATAACAATAAAGTGGGTTCATAATACCACTTTATTGCAATTTTCAAACTCACCTCGAAAAAGAGAGAATTTGAGCGAATTTTTAATACGTCATAAAAATAAAGTAGTTTCATAATACCAATTAGTATTTATTCACATATAAAGTTAAAGTAATAAATATAAAGTACGTTCATAATCGGTCCCCTGTTTTGTTTTGCAAAAAGAAATACACCACCCCGTTTGATGTTGCCTATCACACAGCGTGAAGGCAACTGATTTATTCAGTTAACGCCATTTTGCTAATATGAAAAATAAAAAACCGAACTATAAAATATGAAGTCGTTGCGCAGCCGATGTCCACTCAAACTCAAAGTATAAAATGTTGATTGATTCGTGTCAGCGGGAAGATGGGCATAACAGAAAATGATGATAATTCAGGGTTGCCGTAGCTACTGGGAGTATTGCTTAAATTTATAAAAAAAATATGAATTTATGATTAAACCATATTCAGTATTTTTAATTTTATTTATAAAATTATGTGTTCAGTATCAATTTGATATTAAATTTTGTATACATACGTACATACATTCATTTTCATATTTGTTTATTTGTCCATTTTTTTCTATTTTGTTTCCTTTATGTACTTGTTAATGATTTCGTTACGTTACCGTTACATTCTGAATTTTATTTTTTGTTTTGTCTTTTCTTAGAATAAGAAAGAAAATTATTTACAATACAAATTGCTATCATATTATTCAAATCAGCTTGTTATTATATGTTATTTTGTAAAGAAATGAACATATTTCATAAAATTTCCCAAAATGTCACAAAATTACCTGTTTTTTTGTAAAATCTAATTAAAAAAGTTTTTTGCAAACTGGCAGCCCTTCATAATATAAAATTTAAAAAATTTCCCTCGGATTTAAATTGAGATCTGATCACCCTACACACGAGACAGATTTATACAAACGCAATGTGAAAGAATATATAAAAGCATGCCTATCTTGCCTGTACTGACTTCGATTTCTGAAAATAGTATAATTAGTCGAAATTCTCTATTGTGAATGATATTGTTGATAATTTGACATTTGATGTATGATGATTGTTGGAGAAACTCATGTGCTATTGGTTCAATCATATTTTCTATAACTTTCAATTACTTTGTTGAAAATTCATATTTCGTAAATCACGCATATTAGCAAATATATTCATGATAAATATGTGAGTTTCCCTAATGTACACCCTATATTAGTATAAATACATATAATCATAATGCAACATGTTTTTCAACTTTTCATAATTATGTATTTTTATGTATTATATATATCTCTTGTATACATATATCATATCACAATTATTGTATTTTATAACATTATAATTTTTCAAAGTTAGGTAAAAAAGGTTATTATCATTTTTCATGTAATTTTTATATTACTGTTATCACTAACTTTTCTGCCTTCATCGGTTATCGTCACATTGTTCGGTCGGTTTGCACTTGCACATAACAACATTGTAATTTAGTTTTAAGTGTGAAATTTTAATAAATTTAAATTAAAAATAAAATCGTTCAAAATTTTAATTTTTTGTTGAACAAAGATGAATTTTTGACAACATTCATTTTGTAAAAAGGTAATTAATGTTACCTCTTTTTGTTTATTTATATTTTTTTGTTTTAAATTAATTAAATCGTTTGGTGTAATCGTTGTTTTGTTAATTGTGTAATAAACAAAAATATATGTGGTGTTAAAGTGATTGTTTTTGTTTAAATATTTAATGTGATTTATTTTATTTTATGTGAAATAGTTCATTTTGTATATTGAATTGTATTGTGAATTGTTTTGTATATTGAATTTGTATTGTGATTGTGGTGTTTATGTAATTTCGAATCTGTATTTTGTGTATATATTTTATACTAAATGTTTGGTTATGTAGTTTGTTTATATTTCGTGTTGTGATCTGTTTTGTGTTAAATGTAATTTTTTCTTACTTTTATTTTTTTTATTTGAATTTATTTTTTCCTTTTATTTTCAGGTTGATGCTGGAATCAACAAATTTTAATTTTTTTTTTTGTTAATTTGTAATTCTTTTTAAAATAAAACAGAAATAAAAATAATAGTTTGTTCATTCATTTTAATAGCATATAAGAATCTAAAGTATAATTCGTTTTTTACGTTTCAAAATAATGTGCATTATCAAAACTTCAAATTAACGAAAAATATAGAGAAACGTTAAATTTGTACATATGTGTAAGTAAATGTATAAATGATAAAAATAGAAACGATAAAAAAACCAATATACAAATTTTGTTTATATTTAAATTTTTAAATAACATGAAAACTAATACCAGTACTACCAGTACTTACCAATGGCTAAAAATTGTATAGTTAAAAGTAAACTTTCACTTTGTGATATATGCTAAGAACGGACAATAGCCACATATAGTATATATATATAGTTATAATTAGAACTTGTATTAATTACTAAAAAATATATATAATAATAATAAAATTATAATACGTATAATACGATGAACCATAGAATTTGATGAATCAGCAGAATTATGAATTTTAGTTTTTTCTTATTTTTCTTTATTCTGATTTTCGTATTAATTGCATATAATGCTAAATTATAAAAAAAAATTATTATTATATTAAATTAGGTACAAGAAATAGTATTGCATTAACCATATAAATGACCTACTTTTGAGTAATGAATATTATTACATATCTGAAATATAAATAATGTATTAATATATGGGAAATGCTACCTTTAAATTTTATTATATGAATTTATACGTTACTATATGAACGTTATATTGCAGGTTCATCAAACTTAATTAAATAAAATTAAGCATTTAGAATAAGAATTTTTATTTTAAACAAATATATGAATTTTTTTGTAGTTATAATGACCTTTTATATAGTTAACTGCATATTAGTAATAAGTTGTGACATATCTTTTCTTTATTATTATTGATTAAGTAAGCAATAATGTTGTATAAATACTTGTCGAGAATCAATAAAAGATTAGTAGCTGTTTTACAGTGATTACAAGCCTATCTTTTCTTCCTTTGGTGAGGCTGCCAAAGGCACTGTAAAAATATCAAAACTATAATCAGTGTACAGGTGATCCACCTGAACACTATTTTCTTTGCACAGGTGATACACTTGGGCAAATAATTTAATTAATTTCAGACTATTAATTTGAAGTTAAATTGTATCCCGGCAATTAAAAGCCTTTGCCGCAACAATATACTTATGTAGCCTCACGCATAACTGTCTGTCCTGCTTTATTTATTTGTTCACTCACTATTATTATTATTATTATTATTATTTATTACAAAAGGTGGACAGTTAACTTATTTAACAGTTCACTCACTAAATTTAACAAGGATTCAAAATTGGACCAGGCCATTCTCATGAAATTGCATAAATCTAGATTTCCTTTTTACCCAACTCTTTTAATATTTGCTGGCGAAAACTGAGATCGGCTCTCTTCAAAATCCAGTCCCTAACGCGTGTTTTTTGTATTTTTATTTTTTAATTTTTCCGTTTTTTTTCTTTAAATAAAACAGCAACTTTAACTTGTCGACAAGACAAAATATTTTTTCTATCCAATAAATTGTATATGAATTACCTCGATTTTCCTTGAAAAGCATGTTTTAGTGAATTTTCTGATTTTGAGTAACTTCAATACAGTAATTACACCACGTATTTTTCTAAAATTTTTGTCAAACATCATTTAAAGGAATTTTGAGTGGAATAAACGGAGCACTTTAGTGATTTTTGCCATTTTAGTCCTTTATGACATTTTCAAGGAACAAGGGTTTTTTTAAAAAAAATTTATGGATTTAAATGTAATTTTCAATTGATAGATGATTGCGTATTGCACTGAAATTAATACAAGACAGGGTGTTTCTTTTCTACATTCCACTAAATATACCATGATATTCTTTGGATTATTCTATGAAAAAATTATACGACCGAAAACTTAAATCGACCATATTTTTTACACTTTTATGCAATAAAAAATTTCGTTCACTCGAGAGGCGAGAACTAGTAGTCGTACAGGCAAAAATAAAGTTGAAGTTTTTTGCATGCTCATATTTAAATGTGAACAAATAAGTAAAGTGATGTATAGCTAAACGAATTTTTCATTGTTTTCTTTCTTTTTTATGAACAAAATTTGATGATCATATTCATAATATGTAATTTTCAGGTATCCACTGAACACCCTGAACCATACCACTCTCCGCCGATGATCTCTATGTCTCTATGTATATTTATTATGTAATGTATAATAGGGGGGTTTTCGAAATTCAGATCTTAGGTACTTTAAACATTTGCGCAGAACTTACTTATTACTAATGCAGTTTTAGATTTATGCATGCAGACAACACTTTTGCAGATTATATGTTTCTGAACACTTTTCACGTGTAGAACTTATCTTATAAATTTGACGTTGACAGTATTAAAACAAACAAATTTCAATAGTGAAAGTGACTTGAAATTAAAATAAAAATGAATTCTTTATATATTTTTATTATAGAATTTTAAATTTGAATTCAACTTTTTCCAACTTAAATTAAATTTTGTCCAAGTTAAACTAAACTTTTTCCAACTTAAATTAAACTTTGTCTATGTTAAATTATACTTTGTCAAAGATAATAGTAGTTTCTTCTCAATAGATTTTCTTTTTAGTGTAAGTGGTAATTTTTCCAAAAACGACACACTCACATAAATGATAAAGATCGAAAAAGCTTCATGGAAATCAAAAAAGTTTTTCAAAATTTTTCGAATTGCTTTGAGTTATGTACCCTGTACACAATTATAATCATTTGAATAAAAGTGTCTGACAGTGTGTAATATAATGGAATTGTTTTTGTAAATCGAGTTATCAAAACTAATTGTGTAGACAGACCATAATGTTTCGAATTTGTTCTCATTTATTATAAATACTTGCTCTCACTAAATGAAATGAACATCTGTCAATGTTTTGCAGTACTTGCAGTACTAAAGAATACACAATGCTATTTAAAATGTACATTTAATCAAAGACCAATATAACTAAGAAGATATTGCAGGTAGTGTAATCTACTTGATATATACAACTTTTATTTTGGATTTTCGCAAAATCCAATTAATATCAAAATCAAGTAATATCGAATACAATATCGATAGTTATTGTTGATTAGTGAAAGAATTTTATGTGACGTAGTAGAATAAATATATCATACATATATATATCATATCATAATTATTTTATAACGTTTCAAAAAAAAAAAAATAATTAAGTAAAAATGGTTTTTTTGTTTTTTATATTCCACCCTGTGTTCTTATTTCAAAACTAAATATTGTTAATTTTTCAAATTTTCCATTTTTTTTTTCAATGTATTTTATATTGCTATCGACTTTTAGCAATTTTTATTATTTTTTTTTTTAAGCCTTTTTTCAAACCATTTGGCCAGTGCATTTACTGGTTACGAAGTATAGCTGTGTTCCTTTCACATGAGCAAAGTACTTAAAAATCAGTTTGGTTTAATACTTCACTAAATTTTTATGTGTGAACTGCTCAAACAATTTTTCAAAAGTAGTTCACTCATACTTTGTAAGTAGTTACGTTATTTCTTTCTACCAGATGTCTTCTTAGTTTCACATTATCCAACAAATGGAAATTGACTGTTTAGGTTAGATTTCTTGGTATAAACAAATATCATATGGAGTGTTTTATATAAATTACTCAAATTTAAAGTAAAATAATTTTAAGCTTATCTTTTGCTTCACTTGTCAAATTTATTTATGTTTCTTTGAATAGTTTGAGTCATTGCTAAAATAATTGCTCAGAAGTACTTCGCTCGCGTGAAAGGAACACAGCTTATATATTATATTATGATTGGAACAATCAATGACTTTGCTTGCTTTGACAACCACAGCAAGTAAAGCAAGCAAAGCAAGCGAGGCATACATTGGGTTTTCGCTATTATACCTTTTAGTAAAATCGTCAACGACTTATAAAATAAACTGTACTACTTAAACTTAAAATTACATGTAGCTGTCCATAGAGAGTCCCTACTCTGCAATAGATTACGCTTATCATACGTGTGATGATTTGGAAGTGGAATAAAATGTGTGAATTGATATAAAGAGTTTATTGTTTACTACAATTTCTGAAATTCTGAAGGTTCATGGACATAGTACTCTGGACTGCGCCTCGCTTCATTATGTATTGCGCTTCTCTGTGACTTAATTCAATGGTTTGAATTACAAGTTTCATATCAGGCATTATAGCATTATAGCAATTCAACTACACTACGACATACAACATACGTCAGTCGACAAACAGATGATCAGAAAATGTCGTTAATATGAAAATAAGGCGATAAAATCGCTTTGTATTGTCATTGTTCTTTGCCATATGTACAGTGATTTGCAAAAGTCTACATTCACCAATTAAAATTCAGAAAATTGAAAAAAGTAATATGATGGTATTCTCAAACAAGACAACAACCCGAAACACAAAGGTTATTTTGTACAGCAATGGATAATTTTCAATCTGTCGCACTATTTAAGGACTCCACCTCAATCTTCTGTAAAATATATGCACAGAATTATGAGGAAGATTCAGGTTTAGAAAAATGTCGAACAATCTACAACTAATGAGGCTAGTAATTGAAGAATGGGCAGCTAAATATTAAAAATTCATTTATTAAAGTGTATGCAAACTTTAGCAACAGGTTTTTAAATAATAAAAATTTAGATATTTAATAACAAATGAATATTTTTAACTGTATTTTTTTTAAATTGTTTTTATTATTTTACACAAATAATAATTTTCTTTCATTTCAAAATTCAAAACACAAAAAGTAAATGAAATTTTTCAAAAATGACTTGACAAAAGAATTGTCTTTTTCTTCCACGATGACAAACGACAAAATTAGAAGTATAGCTCTGCTCCAATTGATACAGAATTTTACAAAACTTTAAAAATTTTACAGAACGTTAAGAAAATTACAGCTGGGGCGTTTTAATACAATTTGTTTTGTTAAATTCTTAAACTTCCCCTCTTTAAGAAAATTACAGAATTTTACAGCCAGATTTATCTTACTTATTATATCCTCTTCTTTCTTTTTTGTTTAAATTTTTAAATTTACAATCTTCTTCTTTATTTGAATTTTTGAATAGATAATAATTTAATAATAGATTATAATTTTAATAATGCATATGGCATTACTAATTGATGCTTTCGATTGTGTTACACAATACCGAATAATTTCACAAACGAACAGCTTTTCATCAAAAAACAAAAATATATTTCGATTAACTACCAAAAGTGTCAAAATTAAGTCTTTTTCTTGAATTTCAGAAAATTACAGGTCTCGCGTTCCAGTGATTTAAAAAAAATAATTTCCCCCACTCTAATAATCAACTTACACAAAATTACAGCTGTTTGTATCAATTGGAACAAAGCTTATGTAGGTTTTAATTTTATCGCTGAGCGATAATGTCGTCTGTCGTTTGTCGTCGTGTAATTGAATTATTGTATTTATGCTATTGTATTAAGCAATAAGCATTCTCATTTCTCGGCAGTAGCAGAATGTCTTTTGCCCCGTACATTGATAGCGATGCGATTTTTTCGCGTCACAAAATTTATTCAGTTTTAAATTACATCGCTCGAGTTTTTTCTGTTTGTTCTTTGTTCCTCGTGTCATTTCAAAGGAACCGATGGTATTTTGAAGATTTTGAGATAAATTTTAAAATTAATATCAATTAATATTCGTCTGAACTGTAAAGTGAAATATTTAAAATTAATTGAAATAATAAAAATTTCTGAATATTATTACTTTTTTAAATAAACATTGAACATTATCATGTAAATTATTTGCAATATTTTTCATTTATCATTTTTGCAATAAGGGGATTCATTTCATTTATAGTTTTTTATACTTTTCAACTAGAAATAAGCGACCATATCAAAGTTTTTCGTAGTTTACTTTTCTCGTGGTTTTTATTTCATTTGTTATATTTATTTTCTAATACATATTTTAATTTCTATGCCAGCTATGCCAATTTTTATTTCTAAGAAATGTTAAACATTAACTGCGGATCTACGAAATACAAAATTTAGAAACTGCGAAGCATGTACGCCTCGCGCCTCGCTTGCTTTGCTTGTTTAACTTGCTTTGTCTGTCAAAGCAAGCAAAGTCATTGCCTGTTCCAATGTACGCTTTGCTTGCTTTGCTTTGTGAATAACAACTATATAAAATAATATGACTGGAGTTCCGAAAAGATGTCACCCCGATCCTCTTGAGATTTTGTGCACAGAAGGTTCTTCCGGCCTAGATCAAGGGATTTTTGTCTTTTTTGGCGCATCGCCCTTTGTCGGCCTTAAATGACATTTTAATTTTTTGGCCTTGAGACCCATACACATGTTCGACCCAAAAACGAAGTTCGAAAACAAATTTTATCTAGTTTGATGAATAAGCTGAAATTGTATCCGTCTAAAATGTATCCGACGGATACATCCATGTTGGTGAATACCACCCTAACAGCCATCGCAAAATTCCGGCGACAACTACAGGGTATACAGTAATTAAATGGGACTTTTTACGCTGAACTTTATGCTGTCGCTGTCGCCTAAATAGATTCTATTCTAGTTTTTAGCGACAACGAGCCATCCCGATCTAGATACAGTAGTAGTAAGCAATTCGCAAGAAGAAGAAATCTAAAATTCATATATATTTTACACTGCAGTTGCGTCCGAATTGTGCGAACTTTCGGCGATACGCTGTAGTTGTCGCCGGAATTGTGCGATGGTAGAACTGTTATAGTAACATTTTTATCAACCTTCGTTGTTTATTTGATCATATAATTTTTCATTACTGAAATGTCAATTTATATATTTTTTTACTCTTATTTTTGAATGGTTTTTGTTTGATGTGTTCAAAAAAAAATAAATAAAAAAATATAATAAAAAATAATTAAGAACAAAATATTAAAATGAGGTTTGCAATATTTGCAATAACTTAAGAAACATTTTATCTATTATCTACGCTGACGCTGAATTATGTGTGCACAAATGAATTTCACTAGGCGTAGTTCCTTTTTCAGTGTTGAATAGAATTGCGACCATTTACTCTATCGACCATGACCAAATATTGGTCGGCGAACAGCCATAAAAATAAATTGTACACAATTAAGACCATAGCGAAATTCTGAAATATGAATTCTAATAGCATAAACACAATTAGACGAATTTTTCGCACCGAACTGCGAATTTTTCGCTTACGAACGTCAAAAAAATTAAAACGTATGGAGTTGTATGTAGTTGCTCACAATTCGACGAACAGCGAACTGCGAATTTTTCGCAGCGCATTGCGAATTTTTCGCAGACGAACAAATTAAAACCTATTTCTAATTTGTTCGTCGTTCGTCGTGGAAGAAGAAGAATTTATTTCATTTTGACAAGTTAATTTCAACAGTAAAAGCCCAAGTGCAATGCACGGCTTGAGAAAAATGATGTCCTTTGAAGTCCAATACAAGCAATGGCAGCAGCAACATAATAAAAATAGACCACCACTTATGACAGGTAACCAGGCGATAATGCATGTGGCAGCAAAATTAGAAATAGCGCTAACCGAGCAGCATTTTTTGCTGTCGCTATTGCTGCTGCTGCCCTATTAGACCTCACAACATAAAAAACAATGGTGGCAAACTATTTTGCTGTTGCTGTCGCTGTTGCTGCCGTCCATTGTACTTGAGCTATAATGGCTTTTTCATATTGTGTAAGACGAAGATTTACTATTATTATTATTATTATTATTATTATTATTATTATTATTATTATAATTTTATTCTATGTATGTGTAAATGTCTAATATAAAAATTTATTTTGTAAAAATTGAAAAATAATAATTTTTTTATAATATTAAAACAAAGAAAGCGGCTTTTTAATTTGTTGGTTGATTGTTCAAAAAAAAGATAATACACCTTATCAAGTACTTTAAAAAACTTTAGTACCGGTTTTATGTTGTATTTTGAATTTTAAAATGAAAGAAAAATGGTTGTGAATTTTATGTCAATGTCAATGAACAATGACAAAACAAAGCGAATTTTTCGTTCAATTATGTTTATATCAACGACATTCCGTCGTCTTTGGTCCATATTCCATGTTCTATTTTTGTTCGTCGTTCGATGCGAAAAATTCGCAGTTCGCAGTTCGTCTAATTGTGTTTATGCTATAAATGAGAAACACATATAATGTAAAAAACGAAGAGGAAAGCAGAATTTTAAATTTAAGATTTATATTTATAAAAAAAAAAACTTATTATGCATAATCATAGCATAAACACAATTAGACGAATTTTTCGCGCCGAACTGCGAATTTTTCGCTTACGAACGTCAAAAAAATTAAAACGTATGGAGTTGTACGTAGTTGCTCACAATTCGACGAACAGCGAACTGCGAATTTTTCGCAGCGCATTGCGAATTTTTCGCAGACGAACAAATTAAAACCTATTTCTAATTTCTTCGTCGTTCGTCGTGGAAGAAGAAGAATTTATTTCATTTTGACAACTTAATTTCAACAGTAAAAGCCCATGTGCAATGCACGGCTTGAGAAAAATGATGTCCTTTGAAGTCCAATACAAGCAATGGCAGCAGCAACATAATAAAAATAGACCACCACTTATGACAGGTAACCAGGCGATAATGCATGTGGCAGCAAAGCAGCAGAGCAGCAAAATTAGAAATAGCGCTAACCGAGCAGCATTTTTTGCTGTCGCTATTGCTGCTGCTGCCCTATTAGACCTCACAACATAAAAAACAATGGTGGCAAACTATTTTGCAGTTGCTGTCGCTGTTGCTTCCGTCCATTGTACTTGAGCTATAATGGCTTTTTCATATTGTGTAAGAAGAAGATTTACTTTTTTACTATTATTATTATTATTATTATTATTATTATTATTATTATTATAATTTTATTCTATGTATGTGTAAATGTCTAATATAAAAATTTATTTAGTAAAAATTGAAAAATAATAATTTTTTTATAATATTAAAACAAAGAAAGCGGCTTTTTAATTTGTTGGTTGATTGTTCAGAAAAAAGATAATACACTTTCTCAAGTACTTTAAAAAGCTTTAGTACCGGTTTTATGTTGTATTTTGAATTTTAAAATGAAAGAAAAATGGTTGTGAATTTTATGTCAATGTCAATGAACAATGACAAAACAAAGCGAATTTTTCGTTCAATTATGTTTATATCAACGACATTCCGTCGTCTTTGGTCCATATTCCATGTTCTATTTTTGTTCGTCGTTCGATGCGAAAAATTCGCAGTTCGCAGTTCGTCTAATTGTGTTTTTGCTATCAAGTTGTAAAAGTAATTAAAATAATATTATATATAATATTTACCTCCACCAGATTAAAAATAAATTTCTCAATTTATACAACAAACAGAAAAATTATATTTAAAATTAAACTGACATAAATACAAATAGTAAACAGATGAAGAAAAATGAAAATTGAAATGACATGCAAGACAGACAACTTTATACTATACATACTAAAATAAAATTGAAAATATTGGCAGCACTGCAACCAAAATCAAAAAATTGAGTTTTTAAAATTTTGACAAGCGAATTTTTGGTCGATGGTCGCAATTCTGTACAAAGCTTTCCTTGTCGATAAATTTTGACAACTTAAAAATCATTGTCGATTTAGAAGCCGAATTGTGGTTACGCTATAAATGCGAATTATTCGCCCTACGAAGTAATCGCATCGCTATGATTGCGTCTTGAGTTTTAGTTAATTTGTATCGTGTGGTGATGAGTATAATTTTAATTTGTAATTTTCATTTCATTTCATTATAATTTTATTTCATTTCATTTTCTACTCTATCAGTACATATGAAAGAAGAGTTTTTAAAATTTTGACAAGCGAATTTTTGGTCGATGGTCGCAACTCTGTTCAAGGTCAAGCCTGCAGCCATCTCATTGAATAATATATACATATATCATAATAATATTTCTGCCTTTATTCAATGGCAATGGCAAGTCAGCAGCAGTCCGACATTGTGTTTTGTATTAAATTATCACATCATGATCATAAATTAAATTGTGTAAAATTGCAAGTGCCGTGAAATAAAATAAAGCAATATGGCTCCATAAAAAAATTGAAGTGACGCCAAATTGCAACATTTTCTAAATTTTAATTATTTTAAATTAATATATAATATAAATACTACTACTATATATAATATATACTCATCCATTTAAATAATAATGTAAAACTAAAAGTGAGAATATGGTGCAGTCGAAATAATTGGTAAGAAACATTTTCATTAATAAATATTTGTGTCTATTAAAATCAAACATCGTCTTTTCCACTTGAAACAATTTCTTAGAAAATGATGAAAACGTGTTACACAAAATGGAAAAGACAGTGCGATTTGCAAATATCACCGGTTTTTAGAGCTAATAATATATAGAAAAATCATAATTTTGTAAAGTATTTTTTAGTTATGCGTATAAATAGGGTATTCAACTATTGAAAAGCGTGTTATGCTGAATATTTTTGAAAAGTTGAAAAGAAAAGACGCTGTTTAATATTAATAGACACTTAATTTTAATACGCATTTTAATATAATATGTATTCGTCACGAATGATAACCAAGCGATAAGCTTCCGGTCTTTTTATCTGTATATTTAGTGTTCTGAGATAGCTGAATGATTTTAAAGTAGGGTTGACAATCAGTCTGAAAAAACATCGATGTTTGAAAATCGATTGTTGAAAATCAAAAACAATCGAATGTTCGATCAATCGTCTTTTTATCAAAAAAATCGAATGAAATTTCAACACCACAGAATTTTTTTTAAATAAGAACTTTATTTAAACAAAAAGAAAACAATCATCTGTAAGAGGGAAAAGAGAGAGAGCGTTTAATAATATAAAATTTCCATACAATACCATACAAATATATTTATTGACTATGAAAATTATATAAAAAATGATACAAGCTCTACAGTTACATAATATAAAATTTATGATTCATCAGGATAGTCTTCTGTTAGCTGGTATGTGTTGTTGATTATGGTCCCAAAATGAAATTAAGCACGTATTTATTCTGTAATTAAATATAAGTAAAAAAAAAACTAGTGAGCCAACATTCACTAACTAAATTACAAAATATGTTCGTGACTTCTCACCAATATAATCTTTAGTAATACTTGTTAACAAAAAAGTTATCAATACTTAGCTATGAACAAAACCAACTCCCGAATATTTGCTATTGTGGTCATTCGGCGGTCAAGGGCGAACACACAAGACCATGCCATCAAAATACAAGAAGGTGCCCCCATGTTCTAGGTCTCAACTGCCAAGGGCGTACTCACAAGGCAGCACCTAAAACCACTCACGGTTATCAAGGGCAAACACACGAGATAACCACAACTGGGGCAATACTCCTCAGAAACTCACAACATAAACACTAGGGCGAACTCACCAGCGTTTACTTTATCCGACCACAATGGCTCACTATTTAATTTAATTAAAATTAAACACGTTGGCTAAATAGTGCACGAACACATTTGATTTACTTAATACTATAAATGTTATTAAATAAGAACAAAGATAATAAAAACAAAAGTAATTGGCAACAAAGTTGTTGACTCAGTGATTACTCACCAAAAATATTTAATATAAATATATGTATTTATATTCGTCCACCACAATACCTTAACACGAGTATATATATGTATATATCTGTCCAATTCAATATTTCAATATGAATATACATATACATATATACTTGTTCACTACAATATAAATTTATGCAGATATTTGTTCAAATATTTTAACACAAACACATATATGTACATATATATTGGTACTTGTCCAATTCAATATAAAAATAAATACATAGTCCACCAACTACAATTTTTTTAATATAAATATATATATTTATTTAACCACTACTGTTTCCACTGAGCACTGAATATGTTTTTAATTTCTTGAAATTTCGATGAAGACTAAAAATTGAAATCTTTATGCAAAAGAAGTTAACTCTTTTCTCTATTTTAAAATGCCCTTCTAACAACGCTTCATTTCTTGACAAAACAGACGCCGGTTAGGTTTATGATATAGAAAAAAAAACATATGCATTTCGGCTTTTGAATAATTGGTATAGGAAATATACAAGGGTAAATACGCATAAACAAACCACTTGAGTTTATGATTACCGGCGAATTGTGCAATAAAACTTCAAAAAGGTATTATTACGCTAGTGCGTCTTCATACCTTTTCTTAGAATTTCATTCGGTAATCGTTTGAAGAAAAAAGATCAAAAGAATTAACTAAAAAGGACTAAAAGGGTATATACAGGGTGATTCTCTATCGGATGAAAACCTTGAGACAGGTGATTGTTCGTGTCGAGAAACGAAAAAAATTGTATGGCAGGGCGGGGTCTATTCTCAAGGGGTAAGGAGTTACGGGGCTACGAAGTTTTTTTTTTAGGTCAAGTCACTTGTTCCGTATTTTTGGCCATAACTCACGAAATACTCAATACTTTTGAGTCATCCTGCACTCATTAGAAAGAGAATCAATGGCTCTTTACTTTGATGTCTAAATAATTGAAATTGGACTAGCAGTGCTGAAGATACGGCTTATCAAAGTCAAAAATTCATGGAAAAAAACGGAAAATTTTAAGTTCAAGGTCAAATATCTCAAAATTTTGCCCTATTTTTTTTTAATTTTTTTTACTTAAAATATAGCCCAATGCATCGCCTTTCATTTGCTTTTTATTTTATTTGATTGTCTTTCGTAGTTCTTGAGTTCTGCGATAAAGTACAACAGTGGTTTTGCATCGAAAAGTTGTTACCTGTTGTTGTTGTTGATATTTCTCGTTGAAAGTATTGAGTATTTCGTGAGTTATGGCCAAAAATACGGAACAAGTGACTTGACCTAAAAAAAAAACTTCGTAGCCCCGTAACTCCTTACCCCTTGAGAATAGACCCCCCCCCCCCCCCTGCCATACAATTTTTTTCGTTTCTCGGCACGAACAATCACCTGTCTCAAGGTTTTCATCCGATAGAGAATCACCCTGTATATATAATTAAATCATAGGAATATGACGAAATATATATATACTCAAATTTTTTTTTTGTTTTCTCTGTATATGTGTATGTATAACAAAATAAGTTGATTTTAATACAAACTCTTACATTCGGCCATCCTGGAACTACTCGCCCCGAGTAATTGGTCGTCATCGCTATCACCCGAAGAAAGAACTACTCCATCCTCGCCGCTTTCACTGTCTGTTTCATCGGATACTCCTCCATATATGCACCATGGTTTAATTCTGTCAACGGCAATGACTCGCTCGTAGGTGGCCTTTTTTGAGGTACGACATGATCCCTCCATATCTTTAACTATATATCGATCATTAGGTAGCACGGTTTTAATTATAAAAGGACCACTGTAGGGTGGTACAAGCTTTTTACTAGCATACATTGCTGGTTCGTTTTTTTCTATCAACACAATATCTCCTTCTTTATATTTTCTCGGTTTTTTTTCTTTTGCGATCAAAATTTTGTTTCTGTTTTTCTTGAGCTTTCTTTATTCACGCAGCAACAGTTTGCCTCTCTGTAATAATATCGTGTATTTCATTAGAAGTTTGTTTTATTTCGTCATTCAATAGAACATCACTTCCTCCTCTTGGAGTATAACCAAAAAACAGCTGAGTTGGGCTTTTGGTCGTGGTCTTATTTACTACATTATTAATTGCGAACTGCACATTTCTTATGTTCTCGTCCCATCTTTCTTCTTCCAAAATATTTGTCATCAATGCGGTCAGTACCGATCTGTTCAATCTTTCCACTTGACCATTGACTCTCGGTGTAGCAACTGCATTTTTCACGTGTTTTATACTATTTTGATCACAGAATCTAACAAATTCTTTGGAAATAAATGAGCTACCTTGGTCAGAAATCAAAACTTTTGGTGCTCCGTACACAGAGAACAAATCTTTAAAGAATTCTACGACATATTTCGTTTTCGTTGACTTGACTGGTCTCAGAAACGCAAATTTCGTGCAGGCATCGATTGCAACTATGATGTATAAATTTCCTTTTTTACTCTTTGGAAAAGGTCCCAAATGGTCAACATGAACAGTGTTCATTGGATTGGGATCCTTTGGAATAGGGTGGAGAAAACCTTCTTTCTTTCCTGCCTTTTTCTTGTTATACAAACATCTGATACAGCAAGAGATATATTTTTCCACATATTGTCGCATCCTGGGGAACCAATAATTTTCACATAATCTATGCAAAGTCTTCTCAACTGCAAAATGTCCTAGCTCATCATGTGCCGCCCTAACTACTTGTTGTCGCATACCTCGAGGTACTACCCATTGAATTCCTCGAGCCGTAATACGATACACTCGTCCATCACGCAACGCATAATTTTTGTATATACTCTTTTCATATTCTGTCACTGGTGGTCGCGATAATACATTTCGTATTTCTTTAATTTTGTCGTCTGTAAGTTGTCCGGCTAATACCCAATCTGCTTGAATTATATGCATAACTACTTCAGTTTTCTCATTATTCGAAGGATTCCTACTTAGCGCATCGACATGTTTCATCCGATTTCCTTGCCTGTACTTAACATCAAAAGTAAACTCTTGCAACTGAAGCCACCATCGGGCTACACGCGGAATTAACTGTTTTTTCTCACTTGTTGCCTTCAGCGCACTACAATCTGTAATCACTACAAATTTCATGCCTAATAGATATGTCCGGAACTTTTTTAATGTTTCTACCACCGCTAAAGTCTCCAATTCGTAGGAGTGAAACTTACTTTCAAGGTCTGTTGTTTGCCGACTGAAATAAGCCACAGGGTGTAATCGTTCATCCTTTTGGTGTTGAAGAAGAATTCCTCGGGAATAGCACTTCTGTGCTGCATTTGGGTTGAACAAACTCAGGACTGGTCGACTCGTTAGACATTGTTGTAAGGTTCTAAACGATTCCTCTTCTTTATCACCCCATTTCCAGACACTTGTTTTTCTTGTAAGAAGAGTTAAGGGTCGAGCCACTATGGCATAATTCTTTACGAAGTGTCGAAAATAACCCGTTAGACCTAAAAACTGCCGAATATTATGCACAGATTGTGGTCTTTTAAATTCAGCCACTGCATTAATTTTTTCTGTTCCTGGTTTAACTTTACCCTCTCCAATCTCAAAACCCAGGAATGTGATTGACATCATCAAGAAGGAACATTTTTTTATATTTAGAGTTAATCCTTCTTCTCGGAAAATATCAAGAACTTTTCGTAGACCATACAGTGCGTCAGGGACTGTTTTAGCATGCAGCAACACATCATCAAGATAAACCGCGGCAATGTCATCAGCTGGGGCCAAAATTTTTGTCATAAAACGTTAAAATGTTCTTGGAGCGTTTGTTAATCCGAACGGCATGCGATTAAATTCGAATTGTCCTGATGGTGTGACGAAAGACGTATAATGCTTCGAATTCTCTGCTACTGGTATCTGGTAGTATCCAGATCGTAGATCTAAACTTGTGAAATAAACTCCTCCTTATAATCGGTCGATTTGATCGTCGATTCTTGGCAAAGGGTGGTTACTCTTAATTGTCATTGAGTTCAGCTTTCTATAATCAATGCATAGTCTCTGTTCTCCGTTTTTCTTTTTAACTAAAACCACCGGTGAAGAGTAATTAGAATCGGATTCCCTAATGATATCACTTTCCAATAATTCTCCAACTATTTCTTTAACTGCATCTTGTTCAGCTTTTGCCATGCGATAGGGTCTATACGAAAATGGTACATTGTTTTCTAATTCTATCTCAAGTTGTGTCGATTTGGCACATCCAAGTTCACTAATAGTTTCTGCAATGCAATCTCTATACTCTGTTAAAATTCTGAACAAGTCTTCTTTTTCTTGATTACTAACTGGTCCAACTTGTACATCAGAAATACAAATATCCGACACCTTATTATTATTCACACTGAGAACATTTGGTTTGGTTTTTAATTCTTTCTTACATGGCCAGGCTCGTGCAACAACTTGCCCCCTTTTAATACTAATATCTTGATTAGACAAGTTCACCAAAGGTAAGAATGATAAATTTTCTTCATTAATTCTTAGAATTGTTCTAGGTATACATGATTCACTACCCTCTTTGGGTCTCATACTTGCTTCAACAAATGCATCTCCTATATACTTGTCACTAACAACTTTAATTGAACTTATATGATTCGATGGGACAAGGACTTTTTCTGTTGAACGTAATACTATTTTACTTGTGATTGGTTCAATGTTTATTGCAGATATATCAACTTCTTGGTCAGATACAATAACAGCTTTTACAGTCTCTTTCACATCATCAACTTCCAGTGTTACTTCAGTAGTTCCTACTGTAACCGTTTTACCGTTCCCATACCCGTGCAAAATAGTGCGATCATCGTAATTAATTTTTAAACCTAATCTTTTAGCTTCACTTAAAGTAATTATCGTACAAGAACTACCAAAATCTATATATGCTTTGGAATGTATGTTGTCTTTTTTAATGTCTTTGTAAAATTTTTTGTTGCAGTTATCTGGGTTGGACATTTCTAGTCATGCCACCACCTTACTTCCTTCCGGTTTTCTTGTGGGACACTTGTTTTCTTCATGACCATAATTTCTGCATAATTTGCATCGATTTATTTGTTTTTCATTTATCTTCTCAGAACATTTATTAGCGAAATGGCCAAGTTTTCCGCACTTGTAACAGGTTACGTTGGATGATGTTGGTTTTCTAACTTCTTTAGAATAATCTCGTTTCTTATGTTTATTTTTACCGCGAAAGAATTGTTGACCAATTGACTTTGTGTCATTTAGTGTACTCAAGTACCTAAATAAGGACTCTGGTGTTTTATACCGACCAGATTTTGCACCCGTTTTAACTATATGATCATCAATACCACCGATGATACAAGAAACTGCATCTTTTCCTGTGATTCGACAGGCATTTAATAGAACCATTTTTTCATAATAATATCGTGTGTACGATTCTTCCGTTTTCTTTCTTCGACGAACAACTTCTACCAAAAGATCATAATATTCTCGCGTCGAAGGAAAAGCTTCCTGTAGTTTTTCCTTCCATTCAGCCCATGAATACTTTAAAGAACTCAACCCTTTATACCACACTTCGGCCAAACCACGAAGTTTTGCTAATGCAAAATATACAGTTGCTTCTTCAGACCATTTGATAATTTCTTTAAGTTCATCAACTTTCTTACACCACATTGCAGAAGTTTGATTATGCTCATCAGGATCGAATACAGGCACTGCATCACCTTTAAATGAGACATTCTGTGGTCTGGACTGATTCAGTTCTAGTAAAGATGTTATGGCACTTGTAAACCTATCTAAAGAATCTACTGTGTTTAACGAACGATCTTTACGTGCATACCTATGATCTTTATTAGGGGAAAATGCCGACCTACTACGAGTACAATCACGTTCATGACGTTCTCTTCCACGTTTACCCATTATATAATATCGTTATAAAACGCAATTTTCTATGAATTATTTATTAACAAGGGAAACAAAAATTAATACAACCCCATTTTTCACTATACATAAATAACGCTGTTTAATATTAATAGACACTTAATTTTAATACGCATTTTAATATAATATGTATTCGTCACGAATGATAACCAAGCGATAAGCTTCCGGTCTTTTTATCTGTATATTTAGTGTTCTGAGATAGCTGAATGATTTTAAAGTAGGGTTGACAATCAGTCTGAAAAAACATCGATGTTTGAAAATCGATTGTTGAAAATCAAAAACAATCGAATGTTCGATCAATCGTCTTTTTATCAAAAAATTCGAATGAAATTTCAACACCACAGAATTTTTTTTAAATAAGAACTTTATTTAAACAAAAAGAAAACAATCATCTGTAAGAGGGAAAAGAGAGAGAGCGTTTAATAATATAAAATTTCCATACAATACCATACAAATATATTTATTGACTATGAAAATTATATAAAAAATGATACAAGCTCTACAGTTACATAATATAAAATTTATGATTCATCAGGATAGTCTTCTGTTAGCTGGTATGTGTTGTTGATTATGGTCCCAAAATGAAATTAAGCACGTATTTATTCTGTAATTAAATATAAGTAAAAAAAAAACTAGTGAGCCAACGTTCACTAACTAAATTACAAAATATGTTCGTGACTTCTCACCAATATAATCTTTAGCAATACTTGTTAACAAAAAAGTTATCATTACTTAGCTATGAACAAAACCAACTCCCGAATAGTTGCTATTGTGGTCATTCGGCGGTCAAGGGCGAACACACAAGACCATGCCATCAAAATACAAGAAGGTGCCCCCATGTTCTAGGTCTCAACTGCCAAGGGCGTACTCACAAGGCAGCACCTAAAACCACTCACGGTTATCAAGGGCAAACACACGAGATAACCACAACTGGGGCAACACTCCTCAGAAACTCACAACATAAACACTAGGGCGAACTCACCAGCGTTTACTTTATCCGACCACAATGGCTCACTATTTAATTTAATTAAAATTAAACACGTTGGCTAAATAGTGCACGAACACATTTGATTTACTTAATACTATAAATGTTAGTAAATAAGAACAAAGATAATAAAAACAAAAGTAATTGGCAACAAAGTTGTTGACTCAGTGATTACTCACCAAAAATATTTAATATAAATATATGTATTTATATTCGTCCACCACAATACCTTAACACGAGTATATATATGTATATGTATATCTGTCCAATTCAATATTTCAATATGAATATACATATACATATATACTTGTTCACTACAATATAAATTTATGCAGATATTTGTTCAAATATTTTAACACAAACACATATATGTACATATATATTGGTACTTGTCCAATTCAATATAAAAATAAATACATAGTCCACCAACTACAATTTTTTTAATATAAATATATATATTTATTTAACCACTACTGTTTCCACTGAGCACTGAATATGTTTTTAATTTCTTGAAATTTCGATGAAGACTAAAAATTGAAATCTTTATGCAAAAGAAGTTAACTCTTTTCTCTATTTTAAAATGCCCTTCTAACAACGCTTCATTTCTTGACAAAACAGACGCCGGTTAGGTTTATGATATAGAAAAAAAAACATATGCATTTCGGCTTTTGAATAATTGGTATAGGAAATATACAAGGGTAAATACGCATAAACAAACCACTTGAGTTTATGATTACCGGCGAATTGTGCAATAAAACTTCAAAAGGTATTATTACGCTAGTGCGTCTTCATACCTTTTCTTAGAATTTCATTCGGTAATCGTTTGAAGAAAAAAGATCAAAAGAATTAACTAAAAAGGACTAAAAGGGTATATATATATAATTAAATCATAGGAATATGACGAAATATATATATACTCAAATTTTTTTTTTGTTTTCTCTGTATATGTGTATGTATAACAAAATAAGTTGATTTTAATAGAAACTCTTACACTTCAATACATCAATTTAAAAAAAAAATTTTCATTAAAAATAGTTTAACAAAAAATAAAAATAAAAAATATCTTGTGTAAATCAAAATAAAAAAATATCCATAAAACAAAATATGTATATGCTTAGTACTTATTATTTTCTATTACTGAAACCAATCAGACTCTCTAATTGAATGTAGGAACAATAGTTTATTTAAATGTTTTGGGTCTAATCTCGACCTTTTATTTGTTTAAATATTGCCTGCTTTTGAAAAAAGGCGTTCTGATGGTACTGAAGTAGCTAGGATTAATAAAAACTTTTTTGCTAACTTCCGAAGCCTGGGATACTTAAGTCCTTTTGTACGCCAATAGTTCAAAGGATCCATGTTAATTATTGTACATTAATTTTTGTACATATTAATTTCACTAGAAATGTTGAGTTTTTCATTTCTATTACGATTGCAATTTGTTAGAAGTTCTTTTGAAAATTCCCAAATCGATGAAGATTTGTTTACCACCAGTTCAGTATTAGTATGATTTCCATTTTGTGATTGAATGTGAGTGCTGTCATTTATCTCACGCTCATCAAAAAGTCTACGACTTTGGTTTTCTAGAACTTCAGTCTCTAATTCTGATTTGATATATGAAATTGCTCTACTCACAGATATTGGGTTTTTAAAAAAGTCGCACTTGAATCTAATATCTAATATTGAAGATACTGATAAAATGAGGTTTGATTCGATCAGTCCAAAACGTTTTTCAAATCCAGCAACTATATTTTTTTTTAAATCATAAGCGATTTTTGTATCACTTGTGATATTAATGGCATTAATGGCCTTATTGATACAATAAGTTAAAGGAATTATTTTGCTTGAAGTGACATATTTTTCAGAACTAAGTTCTGTGGTCACGTCTGCCCAGGGTTTTAAAATGTTGAGTATAATCCTTAGCTCTGAAATATCATCAGCTGGGGGCATTGTGGGACCATTACAAATAAATAGAACGTTGTTTATTACGTCAGATAACTCAGCAAATCTTTGCAACATGTAGTAGGTGGAATTCCATCTCGTAGGAACGGACTGTATCAATTTTAACTGTGTAAGCTTTCGCAATTCATCCGACGCTTTGACACTTTGCTTGAAGAACGTAACAATATTCTTTACTTTGTCAAGTAATTCTTTTAAGTTTTTGGTTTTATCCATTCCATCTACTTGTACTATTAAATTTATTATATGTGCAAAACACCTAATGTGTTTTTTTTCTGAAAAAATAGCTTGTACTGCAGCTACAATATTTGAACCATTATCTGTAATCACAGCTGAAACTTTATTAATATCGATGTCCCAGATTTTTAAAGAATCTTTTATTACATCACTTAAATACTTTGCTGTGTGACATTGATCAAGCTCCACAGTACCGACGCAAATATTTTGAAAATAAAAGTTATTAAATATATGTGCTGTGATACCTAGGTATGACCTTGTAGTCTGTGTATGCGTCCATACATCTGTTGTTATTACAACTTGCTCGGCTTCTTTCAATTTAATCTTGTATAAATCGGAATAAAATATATATTTTTCCTCTATCTTATTTTTAATCATTTTTCTTGAAGGAATCTTAAATTTAGGACATACTATTTTCATAAAGCTGGTAAAACCTTCAGTTTCAACAAAGCGAAAAGGAAGATTTTCTTTTGCTATCAGGAATAATATGCCATTGAGGATGCACTGGAACTTTTCACCATTTTCTGAAATTTTATAAATATATCATACTTTTTATGTTCTAAATCTTCACTGAAAAGTAAATTTACAAAAATTGAATCTTTTACCTGTAGAATATGTTGTGACATTTTTGAAAGTTGCTTCCAAATTCAATTGTTTTGTTGAAGTTATATTACAAGCTTCGTCCTCATCTTCTAAAACACTTGTAATAGGAGTTGGTGCTATGTCTGGATTTTTAATAAAATATTTGCGCAAGGTTGTTTCTGAAGATACCTGCTAAGCAAAAAACAAAAAACAAAACAGCTATACAATCAGCTATATATGTAATGGACTGAGTTGAAGTTGAAGTCTATTCAAATCTAATTAAAGTTGAAAAATAAATACATATGTATATGTCCGTTTGTTATTTTAAAAAAATGTACTGAAACGTTTATTGGAGCTAAATCATAATCAAAATTTTTTAATTTCAGTTATTGTTCTTTAAATTAAGTCTTTAGCTGAATAAAGAAAACAGTAAGGAATAAATATTTTAATTTCTAATTCTTAATTTATCGACTACTCAATCAATATAACAGTATTTCGTTGCATATGTAGTGAAAGAGATTAAAATATATGATATTGGTTGATAAATTAAGGATAAAAATAAAAATAATAATAAAAATAAGATATTTAACTGTAAATGAAAAATAATTATTTACAAGTAAAGAATTATGTAGATCTTAAATATTACCTGAGACACTTTTTTCGCTGGCTGTGGCTCTAATTCTTCTTCATCCAGAGGATATTCGCTATCTACGTTCTTATTAGAAGTTTGCTTTTCTTCAAGATTTATTTTATGCACATTTTGAATATGTGCACGTAAATTCGTCGTATTATTCATGCACTTTATAATTTTAAAACAAAATTTACATTTACCGCCTTCCGGGGTTTTTGTAAAATATAGCCAAACAGGAGATGCAGTTCTTTTCATTTTTGAGGTTAACGTAATATTTCTTTTTCTTGCACAAACCACAAACTACAAGTATATAAATACCTATTTCTTTAAAAATAATCCGTTCACAATACATATAATATAAAAAATATTAAATTATATTTACTTACCTTTGATTTAATTTTTTTTCGAAATCCAAATTGTATAGATAATAGATAGGCAGCACATTACACATTTACTTTGATTTTGACTTAATTTTGAACTTTGCATTTGCACGTGCACTAGAGAATAAGAACAGTAGGTAGATTATTCATTAGACAGAGACACTAGCCAGTCCCAGTAGCCACTAGCTGGACAGAGCGGATTACGGATACGGAATACGGACGGATTGCGGAATGAATACTAAATACTAAAATTAAAACTAAAAAAAAGCAGTACAATACAAGTATAAAGGCAAACAAAAGAAAAGAAAAGAACAATGCCAAAAGACGCTTTCCAATCCAAATTGTATGCCAATCTGGATGTCAATTGGATTGGATTGGTCATGTCATGTCATTGCTTCCTTCATTCATTCATCATCATTCCTTCTTTTTTATCTTCCTTTCCTAGTGTCATTTTCTATTAAGCCAGCTTAAAAGAATGGAAATTCAGCTTTTAGCAACTCTAACCAAACCAACTACCTATAATACTACTTTATGCAAACGATTTTTGAAAAATCGAAAGCAAAAATAATCGATTGTTCAGCTTTTGCGATTGTAAGAAAATTATAAAAATCGAATGCTAAACATCTCCGATCATCGATTTAAATCGATAATCGATTTTTATAAGCCAACACTATTTTAACGTTTTTGAAAGATCATTGCGTTATATAAAATTACGTTGTATAAGGTAAAAAATTAAATACTGGAATTAATTCATTTTAATTCATATTATGTACATTGTACACACATTATTTAATGATAATAAACAAAACATGGTTCTACCAAATAAAAGTTTATAATAACAAAACAAAACAAAAATAACAAAGTACATAATGAATAAAAAACACAAAAATACAAAAACTTAAACATAAAAAAAATTATAAATCAGACTTAAAATATGATTTAATACTTTGTTGTTTCAATATTTTCTTTTTCTCAGCAAGCAATTCATGATACGGTTCCATAGCTTTCTGTATGTTACTACAGACTGTTTTTGACCGATTTTCATCGTTATCATGAAGTTGAAATATTTCTAACGCTTTTTGTATGCAGTCAAATGCTTCTGATAATTCACGTGCTGAAAGACCTCTTTCACTTTCCGTTTCACTTTCTTCTTTATTGTTAATTTCTTGAATCTCTGTTGTATTACTGTCCAAAATCTCTAGCAAATCATCATTCGACAAAGGTTTTTCCTCATCCCACTGAACTGGACCTGTCAAGTCGGTTGTGTCAAACCCAATTATTTGAGCTAATTCATGAACTTCTTGACTTAAGTTGTTTTCTTCGATAATAACTTCATTTTCCTCTGAATGAAAATATACTGGACAAAGTTTCTTCCAGGCACGATTCATAGTAACACTAGAAACTGATTTCCATGATAAGGCGATGTTTTCGATTGCCAGTTTTATATTATAGTTTTTAAAGAACAGTTCTAATGATTTTTCATTGTCGTTTGTAGAATCAATATAATTTCTTACTGTTTTGAGCATTTCCCTCAAGTAATAGCGTTTGAAGCTAGCAATTACGCCTTGATCCATTGGTTGGATCAAAGACGTAGCATTTGGTGGTAAAAATATGACTTTTATGCCTTCATTGTATTCACTTAAAGATGCAGGGTGGCCTGGTGCATTGTCAACTATCAGAAGAATTTTAAACTCAATGTTTTCCATTCGGCAATATTTTTTTACTTCTTTGCAGAAATGCTTTTTGTACCATTCTGTAAATAAGGATGAGGTCATACAGGCCTTTTTATTTGAAGTCCAAATGAAAGGCAACTGATTCTTCACTACATGTTTCAATGCACGTGGATTTTCTGATTTGTATATTAAAGGTTGATTCTCACATATCCGAACCGTCTCCGATCCGTCAATTTCGCCGTCGTTTCGTCTCCGTCATTTATATTCACACATTTCAGTTCTGCCTCCGTTCAGTCTCCGTTTTCAATTTTCACACGTGTAGTATAATGTATCAGTTCGTTGTCAACTTTTGAGCACATAATTTAAAAATTGTGAAAAATGCATAAATTTGCACGTGAAGAATTGTGTATTATTGCACTGTTATTAGATGAAGATGAATCTAAATATAAAAATAGAAGATTTTGGGTGCACAAAGCTTGGAAGAAAGAACTCATAAACTTTGTATAAAGAACTCATAGACGATGAATCAAAATTTTTCATATATTTTAGAATGTCAAAATATTCATTTCATGTACTTCTCAGCAAAATTGAAATTAATTTAAAAAAAAGACACCCACTGGAGAAAATCAATTACCCCAAGAGAACAACTGGCAGTTTGTTTAAGGTAGGTAAATCAAAAAAAAAATAATTTCTTCTTTACTTAAGCATTTATATTTATTTTTTATATTAAAAAAATTGTGAAGATATTGGTATTTGCAATATGTTAGTTTCACTTGAAGTTGTAGGATTTATTGACCCTAGAGTGTTACATTCTTGAAGAGGAGGCGTTGGTGTCATAGCCCAAGACGATGGTGAGGGCAATGGAGTTGATGTCAATGAAGGCTCTGATGTACTCTGACACTGATTTTCCAATATCATCTTTAATTCATACTCTTGGACAATCGAAAAAAGTTTAGTTTTAGCTAAATTCAAGTAGTATGGTGATAACTTCTTCAAAGTTGGTGCTAATCCAGCTAAAAACGCATCTACAAGATCAGCTGGCTGTAGAACTTTTGAATCTTGCTTTTCTAAAATGTAATTCATTAAAGTGGACGCTGCTGTTTCCGGTTGTCGCATTTTTTTATTAGTGTAATGAGTTTGAATTGGTCTTTTTAGAACCTGTTTTGCATTCAGTTTTGATATTTTTTCTGCAAATATTTCACAATTTTTTTTTTTCATTATGATCCACTTCTTCATTGACTTTGACTGTATCATTTTCTTCATCAATAAATTCTTTTTCCAAATTATCTTTTTCAGTGCAAGTGAAATCATCGTCTAAGACATCATTTTCTGCAGAACTGCAAGTGATATTAATAGCAAATGTTTTTTTTTTTTTTTTTTAGTAATTTTTTTTCAACTTATTTTAGCTTTATACTCTAGTCTAGATATACATTTACATACAATCTTATTAATTTGTAATAATAGTATTTTGTTTTTTTTTTTGTAAAGCATTAACAATAAAGCAAGAAGAAAAATAAAAATTAGATGACAATAATATTAATATACACATTTTACATTTAAATAATTTTCATTAAATCTTCATTTTTATATATTTTACAATATTCACTAATTAAAATAATGCTATTTAAGGTGAATTATAATAATAATAACCAATCATATACTTTGCTTTCTCATCTAAGAATTTAACGCGTTAATAATATTTAGCAGATTTAAAAAGTTTCTTCCTAATACACAATACACTTATGTTCATTATCATAATTTTTTTTTTTTTAAATGTGTGTAATGTATGAATATTTTCTTAGTCTTACTGCCACTGCATCAACTAAGTATTTAGAATTGTATATGTTATCTCTATTATTAAATGTAATATTCAAAAAGAAAAAATGTTAACTTTGTCTTTTACTTTTCTCCTTTTTATTTTTTTACCTTTACTTTTTTTTGTTTTCTTTTAAATTTTCTTATACATATTTTTATTGAATTTTGTTCATAAACAAAACAACTAGGTAATTCAATCTTTATCTTTATGTAATTTTGCCTTTTTATTTATTCACTGTACAAAAATTTTTTTTTTTGAAATATAGTTTACTTATATTTAAGTAAATTGACATTTATATTTTTATTATTGTACACATGTATGATTTTTTTATTAATTTTTTTTTCTTTTATGGTACACATTGCGCACACTAATTTAAATCTGACTTAAAATTTGAATCTTATTTAAAAAAAGAAACCGGCAATCTAAACTTTTCTTTTGGTCAGCGGTTACCCTTACACTTTAAAAATACCCAAGAAGAGACTTAAAAAACGCGTGATGCGCTTTTATATCTCGCCAAGACAATAGATGCATTTTCTTATTGGAAATATGAGTGGGGGTTTTCATATAAGAAAAGTGAAAATTGGAACGATAACTTTACATATATGTGTAAGGTACGAAATATTTTATACAATTTCATAGGATTCTGAAAAAAATCAAAAGGGATTTCTACATGTGGTTATTTACGGAAGATAATTTAGAATTTTTAGAATCCTAAGACATATAATTTATGTAATAAAATTCATTACATAGGCTTTGTGAATACATTTAAGATTTTTCAAAATTTTAAAAAAAAAGCTTGGACTGGCAATGATGCAATTCATAAGCATTTCCATTTCATTTCATGTGGGCCTATACTATCGATTTTGAACTGTATTATCGGACGATTAAGGAAAATGATTAAGTGTAGACAGCAACCGGATAAATAAAAAAATTAAAAGAAATTGCATTTAAGTAATGGAAAAGGATGTACAAAATCATCTAAACATTAAATTAATCATAATTCTTATAAAATATTTATACAAGGACAAGGAATTATGATATAAATTGAAAATTCTTAAAATTTTGAAAGAAAAACATAGAAATTTCACATCTCTGAAAACAACCAATTAGGGTGGCCATGTATTTTGACGTTTGTGGTATAAACTGGAATATGACATAAATATGAAAATGGAATTAATGAGAACATGGGGAATATATTGAAATATAATGGAAAAATTGAGAGAACATATATGTATGCGTGTGCGGCCATTAAAATTTTATATAAAATTTAAGTAGGATACGCATGTATATGTGAATATTAGAATACATGTATGGGGGCGGCCATCAAAATTTATAATAGAATATGTATATGTGAGGGCATAATTCAAATAGTATATAGGGGAATGGAATAATATGCTAACCTTGACCATGTATTTGTAACAAATTGACAAAAAAAAATGGAATGGTCTGGAAATACATTGGAATCACGTGCATAATACATGCAGTTGTTCTTATCTTATGCGCATTATGCATAAGAACAATGAGAAAAATTATGCGCGTGTTATGAAGATAATTGTATTGTTGCGCAAAACAACACTTGGGCCTTTTGAAAGGTAATTATGTGTACTGTTAGGTACACATAATTAAGAATAGAGGAAAATATGGTGTGACTGATTACAGTCACACACAAAAAAAATAGTACCCTCACATTACATTACATATGTCAATACTGTCAGACCTGTCAAAAAAAAATATGTACCAGTACCAGTTTAATAGGTACCAATAGAGTTATTCACAATCACCATAAAATGTCATTCGAATTACCGGACACAATTTGAAAAAAAAAACGGTTTTATAAAAAGGACGAGTACATGAGATAAATAGTAGAACATATCAACAACGGAGAAAAAGAAAATTCCAGAACTGCGAAAATTTAGTATATAAAGGTTTGCGATTCGCAGAAAAATTTGTCTTTTGCAATTACCTGACTATATTGTCGTACTGAGACTGAACCAGGGAAACCAAAACATCACCTCATCAGCCGGGACGTATTGAGTCCTAAAAAAATCTAGCGTATTGAGCTAGTAATTAGGGAAAAGTTAGGAATTTCTGTAAAAATACTTAGAATTTTTACAGAAAATAGGGAAACGTCGAATTAAATCATCGTCAAAAAATACTTAGAAAATTTCTTATACAGAAATTTTGTAACACTTAGAGCCGGAATTTATCATCGTAAAAACACTTAGAAAATTTTTCTTACAAAATTTTCTAATACTTCGAGCCGGATCATCGAAAATTGTTAAAGTTGATTTTTTAAAAAAGACTTAGAAAATTTTTTTACAAAATTTTCTAATATTTAGAGCAGAAATTCATCATCTTTAAACTTAGAAAATTTCTTGGACTTAGAAATTTTCTAAAGAAACATCGCAGAAAAGTATCATCAAAGAAAACTTGAATTATTTTGGAAATTAAAATTTCAACGAGACAGTGAGAAGTATTTGCATCTCGACAGTCATCAATTCCCGACGGCAATCTTCAGTTCGCATAACGATTTTTTTTGAAACTTTGAAAATTCAAACAGTCATTGTTTAATTGATTCGTCATCGTTATATTCAGCAGCAGTTCTTCAATCAACATAGTTTCTATAACGCCATCTATTCGTGTAGGTCGACCTATACCAACGAATAATTAGTTAATTAATATTTAATATTTAAGAATATATGCAAAATTTATAATTGAATTTGATATATTTCATTTGCATAAATTCATAATTTTGTTTCGATTGTAACATATTTTCGTTAAATTTATTTGCATAATTATTGCACATATACAAAATTATAATTAAAGCAAAATTTTATATATTTCATTTGTAAATTCAAAATTTGTTTTGATTTGTAAAAAATTAATTGCATAACTATTTCCGGTCTAATTGAAATATTATTATAACTGAAAATATTGAATTTTTCATTTTATATATATATTGAATTAAATTTATTAGAATTTAAATACATACAAATTTAAGCATTTTTTTGTCGAATTTTGTTTGTAATTTAGTTTTAAGATATTGAATTGTTAGGCTTAAGAGAATATATTTTAAATAAAGTTTTATAACGAATTGTAAAAAAATTGTGTTTTTATTTTATTAAAAATTTTGAACCGGCACCTTTTCATTTTTAATGTTAATCTTTTGAGTGGATTTAACAAAGTTAAACTTCAAATTTGAGATAAATAAAATATATTTTTTTTATTTAAATTTGTAAGATCTATAAAATTATTTTAAGAAAAATTGTAATTTGATAATAAAATATTTGTGAATAAATAAAATGGTTTTAACTTAGTATCTTTCATATCATCCCCATTTTTTGTATGTTATTATAAAATTCTAACAATATTTGACAAAAATATTCAACTATTTGTATTTATAAAAAGGAAAATTGTAATTTAGAAGAAAATAGAAAAAATATAATATATAATTATTGTTCCTAACATATTTAGAATAAATAAAACCATAATTTTTTAAATAAATTTCAACCAATTAAACATTTGCATATAAATAATTTTGTAAGGTGAAGGAAAAATTATTTTTAACAAACTGTCGATTCAAAATAAAATTTTATTTTATTCAATTAACTATATAAAAAATTTTTTTTTGTAAGTCATCAAGAAATCATAAGTAAATTTTCGGTTAGATCGGAATTTCTATTAATAAAAATGACACCAACAGAACAAATCCAGGAATCAATAAAACAATTTACTGGAGCTGTTAATGCTCAAATCGAAATAAAAAAAAATCTAGAATTAAGACTTCAAAAATTAGAACAACAGCTTACAGCAACTCATTCAATTACCCAGAATAACTTGGCAGCCCCTACAACTGAACAAGATCTTTCAGACATATCTAAATAGTAGTATGAATTTGAGGATTCCAGCTCAGAGCAGGGTTCAGGGGTACATGACGTCATCGTCTACGTCATTTCCTGTGATGTCATCGTAGAGATAAGGGAGTTGTGATGTCATCGTAGAGATAAGCGAGGTGTGACGTCATCGTAGAGATAAGCCGAGTTTATTTAAAATTTATATTATCATAATAAAGTAAGGCACAAAAATAATGAATGAAATAAATGGAATACATTCATTATGTCATATTCGTAAACAATAAGAAAATTATAAAGAGAAAAAAAATCCACCCTTTTAGTAAAAGATCATTCATTATATGTCTTATGATACGATCAGAGATGGGAACTAGTTACCAACAGGTTGGCCAACTGTGTTGGTAAATGAGTTGGCCAACATGTCGGTGATACAACATAATTGCCAACATTCCTTTCAACGTAACCAAGTGAATTTTCTTCAGTATTCATCGACTCCTACGTTAATATTGTTTTCATATACCAAAGTAACAATAGCAGCGAATTTCCTTTAATAAAACGAAAAAAAAAATAATGAAAAAACACAAAAATACATGTAAATTTTTTTACATACATATGTAAATTTTTATTTTAATTATAAATATTGAATAATTAATATTCATCAGTTTTATTAGTGTCTGATACTTTAAGTGAATAATAAATATGAATTAATTTTTTCGATCTTTCAAAATCTAATCTATTTCTTATATTCGAGTGAATATACGACCAGTTCGAAAAAATGCGTTCAAGTTGTGCAGATGATGCAGGAATTTTACAAAGTTTTATGGCTAATTCTGCAAGATTTGGATGTTGTCGTTCAGCAAATTCCCAGTATGTTACAGCCGACACGTCTTTATTATTTAATGTTTGAAAAATACCTATACATTTGTAGTATTTTTGCAAATCTTCCAGACCAGATCCTTCTAAGCTTTCTAGAAGAAAATTTTCGACCTTATCACTTTGATCTTCTGATAAACGTCTTCCACGAAATTTAGGGTGAAGCTTATTTGCAACCAATGCATATTCATTCAAAGCCATTTTTAGTCTATTATTTAAGATTTCAGTTTTCATTCCTTCTTTTTGTAATTTCATTTTCAATGTTAACCATTCTTCTGCAGCTTCAGGTAGAGAAAATATTGGATTCTGACATTTATTTATCAGTGTGCAGATCGGATTAAGAATTTCAATTTGTTTCTTTACTCCTTCTATGAATTCGTCATCAAATAATTTTTTTTTGTTTTCTGATTTAATATTTACACCAGTTTCAGCACTGTTAGCAGTTATACGTCTCATAAAAGTCAAGTTTTTTATAAAATTTTTGAATGAATCTCGATTTAACACCACCGTGTTTCTACAGGTAAAATTATTCTGCAACCTCCCAAATTAAGTAACATTTTTTCTACTTTTGTCTGCTTAAAATCTTTCAAAATGGTTGTCACTTTGTCGGCTATACTTTTATCCACAATATCTTTGGCTAACAAATTACCAGTGTGGCTATTGCAAGTCGAATACCAAGTATCTATCAGTGATCCCATTTTGATCATATTTTTGGCATTGTCAGAAACAACACAATAAATACGAGTGTTGTATTTTTCTTTTGCAATTTGTTTGCATTGATTTACTACTTTTGCTAATTCTTGTCCTGTTTCAGAAAGACTTGAAAAATCAAAAGCATCTAAAAATGTTTTTTGACCATCACTGGTATGAAGCATACATACAACATTTTTCGTGTTTGCTGCTGAGTTTTTCCACCCATCGATTAAGAGAACTGAATCTTTATAAAAAGAAGTATTGTGTTCAGTCATATTGCTATAAGTTAAATCGAGCAGTGTAGATGACAATATTTTTCTACAAGGAACCTTGTATGCTGGCCGAAGTTTCCTCAATAATGTTCGAAAATAATCTGATTCGATGACAGCAAACGGTATGTTGCAGCCGAAGAAAAATTGTGAAACTAAAGAATCTATCTCCTCTTTTTCAGTAGAAGTAACGGAATCCAGAAAAGGTTTTATTTTTAATTTCACATTCGATAGGCTATTTTCTATGTTTTTATTTTCACCAATTTTAACTTTTTTCTTTGCGGTATCTGGGGGTCGATTATGTACTTTCGTTATAAATAACGATAAAGTAAAATAGCGATAAAGTAAGTGCGATTATGAACTCTCTACGATAAAGAGCTTTCGTGAGAGTTTACCAGACGTTATTTTCAAATTCACCATACTATGTTTTACACACTGATCAACCACTATAATAAGATGTGACACTCTTTTTTTTTAAATTTACCAACACAATTTATCTTAAGAATTATTTTTTAATTATTTTATTTTTTATTTATTGTAAGAATTTATTTTATAATTAAGAAATTTAACAAAAATGTAAAAACATTTGATACCAAACACAAAATTTTAAGTGTGATGCATTTACAATTAATTTTGTTTATTTTAGATAAAAAACTTTTAATAACAAAATTTGTACTTTTTTTAATGAGTATACCCTGTAATAATGTTACATTTTTTAAAACGGTTGGAGTTTCAGTTCCATTTTGTTTGTCTCTTTTTTATACAAAGGCTCTTAATTACTATCGATTTTTAGCAAAACCGTTAAGGCCGAATGAATAACGGGACAAAGGTCATGAGAAATTTTTGCTAACAAGTGCTCAGTGTCATTACTGTATGAATATAGATTTACTGTGGTTTTACATTCTAAAGTGTAAACAAAAAAAAATCAAGAAGCAGTGATATTAGAAGTGCAGTGAAATTGTAAAAAATAAATAATACAGAAAGTAAGTTTTATAAATTATTGTAAATTAAATATATTATTATTAAATAATGTGGTGTAGAGTAAAAATATTTTAGGGAACAAATATAATTCATTTTACAGTGTCTTTATAAATTTTTTAAATAAAAATTATGTACTTGCATATACATAATCCCTTTCTTTTTTTATAATTATATTGAATATTCATATTTAATATGAATATATAATATAATTAATTATTATAAAGTTGTAAATTTGATATGTGATATATCTATATTAAAAATACACAAGTAGTGAAAATATTTAATGATATTTTTCCTTGTATCCGGGAAAGAATAAATTATTAAATTTAAAATTCAAATTTTCATATATATTTGTAATGAGTTCTTTATAAATGTTATTTTAGTTAATAACATTTTCATAAGTAAAATATTAAAATAATTGATGTGTTTATTATAGCCTGTTCGCTAAAACTAGAATTTTTTTTGACACTGACAGTGAACGGACTTTAACTGAAATTTGTTCATAATTTTATTATTAAGATTATTGAATATTTTTTAATTTCTTTTTTTAGCAATATGAATTCAAACAGACATTTGGATTTTACCATCGCGGCATTTTTATCTTTAGAAGATTCAGACGGAGATGAAAATGTCACCAATATGCGTGTGGAAAGAAGGTTTATAAGAGACCACTCTGATCCTCTTTCTTTACCAGCGGAGGAATTTAAAAATATTTGCAGATTTTCAAAAGATGGCTTTAGAGTATTTTTAAATGATAGAAAGACGATCAGAGGTATACCGAAAGAGATACGTGTGCTTGCTGCTATAAGATTTTTCGCTACAGGTAAATTCATTAATAAGAATTAAACTTCTTAAGCTCCGGGCACGTGTTTCTGTTCGAAATCTAAAAAGCATGAAAAAATATTTAAAGTGTACACTAATTACTAATAATAAAAAAATTCTTACAGAAGATCCCGCCAATATCTCCTCCATTCTGCTTGTGTTTTTGCAGTTCCTCCTAGGGCATTCAATTGCTGTGTCAGATGTTCTCATTTTTCCTGTTGCAGACGTTTCCCTTGTATAGTTTCAAATCTAAAAAAGTGGAAAAGAAAGTAGAATAGGATTAAATTGGTAAATTTTAATAATAAATAATGTTTACTTACTTATCTCTAGCTAAGCTCTTATCGTTGAAGAGATGTTCGATTAGATGCTTCCTTTGCACCGGCGTTGCTTTCTTGGCTCTTTTTTGCTCCATTCCTAAAAAAGTGCATATAGAAAATTAAAAATACATATTATAAATTTGAATATCACAAAAAAAAAATAAGCAAAACATGAATACTTACTAATTATATGATATTATTTTCTCACAATATTTTCTAATCACAGTCCACGTTCACTGACGCAACAAATGATGTATTTTTCAATGTACTTTATGCATAGCGACGGCAATTTCATTGTCGTTATGTTAAAGTACAAATAACGATACGAAAACGCTAATAAAGTACGTTCGTAATACCACTTTATCGCTATTTTCAAGTTCACCACAGAAAAGAGCGAAAGCTCTCTTAATTAATAACGATAAACTGCGTTCGTAATACCACTTTATCTTTATGAGTGAATAACGATAGCGAAATAACGATAAAGTACGTTCATAATCGACCCCCTGGGCTTCGAATTGGATTTTTATTTTTTACAACTGTGTTTTTTTCCTCAGCGTTAGTAGTTGTAGTTGTAGACAAACTAGAAGATGATGACAACGACGGTAGATGATTTCGAAGATCTGATGATAGGGATGTTGTTGCTGCTAATGGAATGTTGGATAATGACGACGAGCACAAAAAAGGAGAATTTCGGGATGTTGATGGTTCTAGTTGTTGACTGTGTAGATTATTAGATAGATTTTCCACGGAATCAGTATGAGAAGTTAAATTTTTCTGAAAAATACCATGATACATCCAAAATCATATCAAAAATCAATTTGATTTCATACTCACAGCTCCAATTTTATCACTTTTACCAAGAGCAAGCATTAATAATTCTTCAGTCTCATAAAGTTCAGCAGAATTGATTTCATTTTGAATACTCTCATCGTCTTCGATACTATTACTATTACTAGTACTAATTTTTTCTTGTTCACTTTTACTGTTATTATTACTGTTTGATTTTAATTTGTTGTCGGAAGCAGTAGTTAACTTGTCACAAATTTTACTAAAAAAAATGTTATTTAATTTTTTTTTAATTGAATTTATTTTTAATATATACATAGTAAAAAACAAAATAAATAAACTATTTATGTATGTATGTTTTTCTAAATTTATTTACCTGTGGTTTTTAAGTCGAGATTGTGTTGTGTTTTTTAATACTGCACTGCATTTCTTGCACAATGCAGCTATTCTCTTTCGCCCGCTATAGTTTATTGATACCTTTTCAAATTGTCCTTCTTCCCAAAATGAATGAAATTTTCTACCACTCGCACCCCACATTTCAACTTTTATAAAAATTTTTTGTAATTAAATTAATTAATTAAAATTAATTAAAATCACTAATGAAGCCAAATCAACGAAAACGAAATTAAGAAAAAGAAAAGTGAAAATGACAATGACAATTGACAAGACAATGACAAATGACTAGTGAAAATGACGACAAGACAAGACAATATTACCACCAGCATGCAGTTGCCAACCTTCACCAACATGTAATTGTCAACCTCATATAAATTCACCAACATGTTGGTAAATGTTGGTAGGCGTTACCAACATCAATTTTCCCAACACTGGATACGATCCATATTTATTATATTTAACTAACATGTGTTGTATCAGTTAACACAATACAATCAAGATATCAGTTATACGTTATACAGAATACAATCAGGATTGAATCGCCGTGTAATATTTTCTATATGTATGCATCTATATACGTATATGTAGATTACAACATAATAACTATGTATATAGTAACAATATCAAATATACACTATCTACAAACTAATGTAATACTTATATAAATTCATTTTCAAAATGTGGCGTTTATTTTTATGCAAAATTTATTATTTTAAATGGATTTTCAAAATATCGTGCCTATTTTTATGCAAAATTGATAATTTTTAATTCAAAATCAAAAAATTTAGTTCATAAATTCGCCAGCTGCGGCTCTGAATTTACATACCACTCTTTGTATGGTTTCTGAGTCTATGTATTATTATATAGTCAATGTTTGAGGTGATAGCATTTGAGTTGTCACTTTTCTAATTTTTACTATTATTTTTCTTCTACCTAACCAAAAAATACTCATAATCACATACAATCAATTGGTGTTTGCTGTTGACGGTATATAATTTATTTAAATAATTTTGTAATTTAAAATATGTATATTGTGTTATTTTTACAATGAAATTCTCCATGAATAATTGCAATTTACTGAACATCCGGTAATTCCAAGGGATTATTGCTATCTCGAATTTTTCTCCTAATTATTTTTATTTGAGATTCATTTTCAGAATCTGAAATAAAAAATGCTATTGAAGAAAAAGTTATTGAATTTTCTTTTATTCTTATTCACAATTTAAATTTTAATTTGTTTTGATTGGCGTTTGACAACTATAAATATACTGTGGAATTCGCCGAGTTTCAAATTCCATCACTTTTTTGGTGATCACCTTACACGAACAATTACTTTTCGGTGATCACTTTTTAACTGTCACCATAATCACCTATCACCAATCACCTTACGTGAACCTACCCCTGGTAGCGTACCTCTTCATTTTAATCACCTCTTTTAATCTATTCGACATTGAGTGACCCAATTGGTTTTTTACTGCAGCATCCATTTTAGCCCATTCTGAACATCTCGTTTGTTTCAATTTATTTCGAGCGTCTGTTAATGTGTCTGTAATCTCAAAAGTAATTGTTTCACGCCCTTTTTTCTGTAATACACGCCAGAGGTGTTCGATAGGATTGATATCTGGTGATTGTGGAAGTGTATGCAATTGGTGGGGTATATTAAAAGTGATTCATTGACGCACAACATAAACAGTATGTTTAGGATCATTATCGTACTGCAAATAAAAATCATTGCCAAGAACTACATTTTCAACACTCTTTTGACGTTTGTTTTTAGTCCACAGTATTGTGGTACATGATGAACACAGAAAATCAACTAACAACGACTCAGTTTCTCTCAATTTGAAAGTAGACTCCTTCTTGTGTACCAGCTCATTGCCCCTCCTGAATAGTGACTAGTTGCTAAACCAGGTCAAAAAATCCTTTTACCCTTTTACGTATACCTCGCTGTTAATTATCCATTTTACAAAAAAATGCCTCAATCGAAGTTCAAATTGGCAAATTTTTCTGTTGAAATTTTCCATTGACCTTCTGGAACATCAAATCTGTCTATCCCGGAGTAGCATTGATCATTATTTCTATTTTTAATTATTTTTCAACCATTGCTTTGCCTGGCTTTAATAATTATTTCTTAGATGGTATAGTGTATGATAGAATCATAGAATACAATAAAGGGAAAGAATAAATGTAAATTATATACATAGCTGTACGCATGGCTATATACTGTCTGTACTTTATGGCTGTATATATTTGGTTTTTCGCTATATGTCTGCATGATAATTTTTAACCAATTTTTGACTTCATGATAATTTAGAATTAATTTTTAAAAAACGGGCAAATAATATTATTTGGACATTTGGACACATCTTCTAATGTACATACAGTGGTTACAAAAATTATTTGCACATAGGAAAGATGCTTTCCTTTTTATTCTACCTATTGCGGTATGGTAGGTTTTTATTTTTTTAAGTTCTTTTCGAGTATAATCAAAAGAATAAGTAATTAACATACATATTACATATCAATCATAAGTTATATATTTGTAGTTATTATCTCATATTAGAGATATAACTTGTACAACTTGTATGTAAATACAGTCTGTAGAATATACAATCTTTATTTGATTTGAAATATGTATGTGTTAGATTATACACATCCCTTTTTACACACTCCACGTGGAAATGGGATTATTGTAGGCCAACATCAAAATTAAAAATTATAAAGGGGAACAGTGTGATTGCAGTATTGGGCTATCTATGTATGGTTATTTAAATCTGTGAAATTAGGTTTTTTTTTCGGTTCTAAGAATAATTTTTTTTATTGTGTCGTATTTATAAGTGTTTGAAAAAATATATGTTTAAAAATTTCAAAGAATTAAAACTGTTTAATCCAAGCTACAGTACTTTAAGTTTAACCACTGTATATGATTTTTGCTAACACATACTGCACTATAAGCATGTATATATTTACACAAAAAATTAGAAGAAATTAATAACTTGAGATAAACATATTGTAATTTAATTTGAAGCAAACATTCATTAGGGTTCAATGTACAATAATGTTATTATATGTACCACATATAATCCTTACCTGTGTTTATACACAGGACTAAATGACACCTGCAAGACAAGATGTACTATGGTAATATAGAATTATTATATAGAGCATCAATTTTTTTTTTCTTCATAATCGGTGTTTGGCTTTTTTGAAGAAGGCAAGGATGTATCCCGATTAAATCAACAAAATCTCTGTCTTCTATATTAAATTTTTTTTCCTATTTTTTGCTTCATCAGCAACTTGCTCCATCATTTCACATGTGAACAAATCTTGTTCATCCATTTTTTTCACCAAAAAGATTTATACAAATTACTTGAGGCTACTAAAAGGTACACTCCAATTTTACTGAGTACTCACTCACAACAAATATTTTTATTCACACCAAAATGGAGTGCTTACTAAGCTGTCAAAAATTTTGAGTGAAGTGTTTCGTTAAGTTTATCGATACAAATTTTTTATTCACACCAAACTGAGTGTTCACTCAACTTTTGTAAGTGAACTGTTGATAATAAGTAAATAATAATTAATTATTTAGAGTATTTATGATTGTATGTACATTTCATTGTAATTTCTATAAATAAGTAAATTCATTGTATAACCGAAGAGCACATACTATATATATATAAATACATACACACATAATAGTAAGTGCACATGCTATGTATAATCAAGTTATTTTACCTACTTAGTTAATAAAGAGATTCCGAACAATAAAGACCTTTTTATATATAATCGTGTTTTTTATTTTAACAGGTTATGGGCCCAGTCTTTGTGACTGAAATAAGATTGTCGTGAAATCCGAAAATATTTTTGTAATCATTTAAAAATATTATATTAGTTTATTGTGAAACAATTAAGAAACTTTGTGTTTCGTAAAATTTAAAATTATTTTTTCAATTATGGCATCTCAAAGTGTAGTAAAAATAGAATTACTCGATCGCGATAACTATGACACGTGGAAAATACAAGTAGCCGCGTTGTTAGTGAAAAATGATTTATGGGACTATGTGTCTGGGACAATTACAAAACCATGTGGTACGAGTACAAATGATAAATCGGTGGATATTAAAATCTGGGAAAAGAATGATCAAAAAGCCAAGGCAGATTTACTTTTATCCATAAATCCATTCATACTAAAAGATGTTAAAAATTGTGTGACCTCTAGAGACGTATGACTTAAACTACAGTCGATTTATCAATCCAGTGGACCAGCAAGAAAGGCAACTTTGTTGAAGCAGCTAATTGTAAATTAAATGTCACCAAATGATGATATTCAAATTTATTTATCCAAATTCTTTGATGTTGTCGAAAAACTTAAAGACTTAGAAATAGAGATAAATAAAGATTTGTTGGCTATTCTTTTATTATATAGTTTGCCAGACACCTTTGAAAATTTTCGTATTGCGATCGAATCGCGGGATACTTTACCTGATCCAGAACTGCTTAAAATTAAAATAATTGAAGAGTGTAATGCAAGAAATCATAAAGATAGTGGAATGCAAGATGTGCTGGCAATTAAGCATCAACAAAAAAGAGTAGGTAAATATACTGGAAAATTTGAAAGAGATGGAAAATTCAATGCAAATAAAAATAAAACGCCAATACAAAAGTTGATGTGTTACAATTGTAAATTGTATGGCCACAAAGCAGCTCAATGTAGAAACAAACGACAAGAAAAGAAGCAAGAATTAGTAGCTGTTATAAAACAAACTGAGGAAGCATTTTGGAATATCCATGATGAAAATACAGATGATTTGTGCTTATATTCTTCAATAAATTTTGCAAAAACAGATGTTAAAGTATGGTGCTTAGATAGTGGTGCAACAGCACATATTTGCATTGACAGAGCAAAGTTTGTGGAATTCGAAGCATCAACTTCATATAAAGTCAATTTGGCGAATCAAAGTTCTTTAGACGTAATAGGCAAAGGGTCAGTTAGTTTGTCAGTTGATGATGAGAAAATTATCAAATTGGATAATGTATTATGTGTGCCAGACTTGAGATGTAATTTACTCTCCGTTTCGAGAATTGTCCAAAAAGGTTACAATGTGGTGTTCAAGGATAAAGGAGCAACTATTACAAATAAATCAGGTGATACTTTATTATTTGTGCCTCGTATTAATAATCTATATTATTTAACAGAAAACACAAGCTCAAATATTGTGAATATAGTATCTGAGGAAAATGTAGTTAGAAAATGGCATGAACGTATTGGTCACATAAATATTCAATTTTTGAAAAACATGGTTAAAGATAAGTTAGTAGATGGTGTACCCCACAGCATAGCACATTTTAAAAATGATTTTTTTTTGCGAAATGTGTATAAAATGCAAACAAACAAGGAAACCTTTTCCTAAAGATAATGGTTATCGACATAGACAACCATTAGATCTAATACACACTGATATTTGTGGCCCATTTAGTATTGCTTCATTAGGAAAATCAAGATACTTCATCACATTTATAGATGATTCAACTCGTTGGTCTGAAGTTTTTATAATCAAAAATAAAAGTGATGCATTATCAGTTTTTAAAAAATACAAACAGCAAGTTGAAAACCAGATGAAAAGATTTATTAAAATTTTACGTTCTGATAATGCTAAAGAGTACTGCAGTAAAGAATTTGAAAGTTATTTGGCAGAACAGGGAATTATTCATCACTTAAGCGCTGATTACACACCGCAACAAAATGGAGTCGCAGAGAGAAAAAACCGTACTCTGGTTGAAATGGCCCGATGTATGATTTCACAATCAAAACTACCTTTTTCTTTTTGGGCAGAGGCCATAGCAACAGCTAATTACATACAAAATAGATGTTGTACAAGATCTTTAAACGGTGAAATTCCTTATATGTTATGGCATAAAACTAAACCAAATATTACTTATTTTCAGATTTTTGGTACAGTAGCGTATGTTTTAGATAAAGGAAAAAAAGGAAATAAATTTGATGAAAAGTCTCTTAAATGTATTTTTCTTGGATATTGTGAAAATTCAAAAGCTTATCGGATGTGGTCAATAGAAGATAAAAAAATAATAAAAAGTCGTGATGTAATATTTACAAATAAATTTCGATATGAAATAAACAATGGTAACGAAATAGACAAAGATAATTCTGAAAATATATCCAAAGAAGCTGAATGGACTATTGTTAAACCTTCAACACTTATGAATGAAGAAAATGAAAGTGTTATTAATCATGAAAATACTAAAAAAGGTTCCGAATCGGAAGAAAATCTAAATTCTATTAAAAGAAGACCAGGTCGATCTAAGTTACTTAAGACTGGCAAAAGAGGTCGTCCGAAGAAATTGTACAGCCAAGATGACAATGATAATGAAGAAGCTAATAATGAAATTGAAAATGATGAAGAAAATTGTGAAGCTATAAGAGAAGATGTACAAAAATCTGATGAAGAAGTATTTCACGACTGTGCATCATTAGTAAATCACAATTCTACTACACTTAAAGAAATTTTAGAAGATCCTGATGCGGATTTATGGAAAGCTGCTATGCTTGAAGAGTTAAGTGCACATTATAAAAATGAAACGTTCGAAATAGTTGATAAACCGGCAGACAAAAATATGAGTATAGTGAATAGTAGGTGGATATTCACAAAAAAATACGATAAAGATGGCAACATTATTAAGAGAAAAGCAATATTAGTTGCTAAAGGCTGTAACCAGAAATCAGGCATCGATTTTAAGGAAACGTTTGCACCTGTAGCTCATCTAACGTCACTAAGGCTAATACTTGCTCTTGCAGTGAAATGGAATTTGACATTACATCAAGTAGATATTGTTACAGCTTTTTTTAATAGTAAATTGGATGAAAACATATACATGAGAATACCTGAGTGTTTTTATGAACTCACAAATAAAACAAAGAAAAATAATCAATTACTGAAACTTAAAAAGGCAATTTACGGTCTGAAACAAGCCAGTAATCAATGGTACAAGGAATTAAATAAGTTCTTACACGATATTGGCTTAACATCTCTTAGCTCAGATCCATGTGTTTATGTTAACAAAAATGATAAAACATTTTTAATTGTAATGGTTTATGTAGATGTAAAATATATAGAGCATTTTAAAAACAAGTTAAAATCTAAATTTGAAGTAAAGGATATGGGCTTACTACATTATTATTGTTTGGGTATGGAATTTGTTAGAAAGTCAGATGGAACTATTTATGTTTCACAGAAAAAGTATATTAATGATTTATTAAAACGATTTAACATGTTAGATTGTAAAGTCAGTAGTACACCCATACCCTTGGGGCTTAAAATATCGAAAGAACTATCACCTAGAACAGAAGAAGAAAAATTAGAAAAGGAAAAAATACCATATCAAAGTTTGATTGGTGGTCTACTGTATTTGTCCATAACAACAAGACCGGACATATCCTACGCCGTGAATTTACTCAGTCATTATAATAATTCCTTCGGGAAAGCTCATTGGTTAACTGCAAAAGGTATATTAAGGTATCTCAAAGGTACTATAAATGTTGGTTTATATTTTAGAAATACGGGAAAAAGTTTAGAAGCGTATGCGGATGCTGATTGGGGAGGTAGTCTGGATGATCGTAGATCCTTCACAGGGGACTATTTTAAATTGGCGAATTCTTGTGTATCTTGGTCATCACGTAAGCAGAAAACAGTAGCACTTTCCACAGCAGAAGCCGAGTATATGGCCATAAGTGATGCAACTAAAGAAGGAATTTATATAAAGAGATGGCTAGAGGAAGTTGGTTTTCTTACGAACACTATAATCATGTACAACGATGATCAAAGTGCACATCAAATTATAAAGCAATCATCGCCATTGCATTCACGTTCCAAACATATAGACATTCGTCATAATTTCATCAAAGAATCAATTGAGAACGGAGTAATTCAACTGAAATACATACCGAGCAAAGAAATGCCAGCTGATGTTCTTACAAAGCCGCTATCACCATCATTACATATAAATTGCTGTCAAAATATGGGTATTGAAAAACAATCATAATTAAGGGGGAATGTTGATAATAAGTAAATAATAATTAATTATTTAGAGTATTTATGATTGTATGTACATTTCATTGTAATTTCTATAAATATGTAAATTCATTGTATAACCGAAGAGCACATACTATATATATATAAATACATACACACATAATAGTAAGTGCACATGCTATGTATAATCAAGTTCTTTTACCTACTTACTACTTAGTTAATAAAGAGATTCCGAACAATAAAGACCTTTTTATATATAATCGTGTTTTTTATTTTAACATGAACACTCACACTCAGTTTTTATTCACACCACCCAATAACTTCACAAAAATAAGGTACACACAATCCAATCAAGTAAAAAGAGAAACTGTAACTGTAATTGTAACTGTAAATCAATAACAATGTGTACACATATTATTTTATTTTCGCTATTCAGCAAAAGTTGTTGCAAATATAGAGGTTCTTATGTTGCAAATATAGAATACATAATGTAATTTTTCTTAAGTTGCAATTTTTGGATAATTGCAAATAACGAATATTGCAAATATCGAGTCAATACTGTATATAATGAAAAATAAAATAAAAAAAAATAAAAATAAATTAAAATAAATAAAAATAAGTATATGTATTTACAGCTGTCTGCTTTTAAATTTTGTTTTCATTGCGTAATAATGAAATCCTTTATTTTATCTATTTTTTTTTCTTTTTTTAAGTTCTATTCGATTGTTTTGAAATATATAAATGTGTGTACTTATTATACCCACTCAAATAAACAATTTTTATTATAATTTTTATACAAGTATGTACATAATTTTGAATTTACATTTAAATTAAAGATGCATCTTTTTGATTTGATAAACTGATTACATTGGTTTCATAAAATACATAATTCATAGTTTCGTTCATTCAAAGCAATGTTGTTTTAATATAAAGATGTAGTTATTATCAAATTAATGATACACATTTTTGAATTGAAAAAATCTCATCAGTGAATTTAAAGAATATATGTTATTGAAAATATAAAAAATTTCATGATAATAATGCATTGACGAGTTTCTTAATTTAAGTGAACTCATATACTTATTTTAAAAACATACTGCAATAGCTCCAAATCATTATCAAAATTCATTGTTTCTACTGTAATTTAAACATCTACAAAGGCTGTTTCCAATTTTTCTAAACAATGCATGAAATCTACAGGTGCTTTCACAAGTTTTGCATTTTCGTACTGTTTTAAATTAGTGAAAATGAATTCTGACCCCTCTTCAGTTGCTTGCCTTCTAATTCCACAATGATTATTATCCCAAAATTTAAATAAAACCCATCCATCGCTCACCGAAATCCATTCGTGGATACTCATTAAGTTGAAAACCAACTATAGTTTTTACAGTTTCGGGAAACATTTTAGTTGTTTTGACTGAAGATGATAATAATAGATGATGCTCCTCACAGTTACCAGATTCAGATAGTTCCATATATCGAACAGAAAATGATTTTTTAAACAAAGTAGCAAATTGATTAAAAAAAGTAGTCAAAAGTGTATTATTCCCTCTTCCTTTTCGTAATGCTGCGAAAGTATTCTCAAGAACATCTTGATTTAAATTTCTAGTTAATAGAAATTTTATTCCCTCTTGCTTTAAATTATAAAAAAGCAGTTTTAGACTGTTTATATTCAACAACAACCCTTAAAAACAACTCACTCTAGCAGAAATATCTTCCTTTTTCTTGTTAAAAACCTGTTTTTATCCAAACACTAATTTCGTCTAAAAACTCTAATTGTTTAATGTTTCCTACAAATGGTCTTCTAAACTCTTTAAGGTCTGAGAATTTAGATGAATTTAATAAATCAAATAATTTGTCAAATTTTTCTAAAAACTCAGCAGTATAAATTGAATTTATGTCTCCAGTAGTTTCTGTTGCCGAAGTGTATAAAGCACTAGCGACGGTCGCACTTATAACTTAAGTAGCGTATTTCACTCTCATCATTCAAAAGGAATTCGGTTGTTATATGGGTATCAGATAAGCGTCTGGCTAGTCTAAATTTTCTACACTTATCTGTAGCAGAAAAGTTTTTTATGTGTTCCCACTCTGCAATTTTGTTGCCTTCAAAATGTTTATTATTTAAAAAATTATTTATAACTGATTTCATCAAGTGAGGCGAATCAAACAAAAAATTTTTCATTTCCATTTACTTCAAAATAGAGGTTTTCTATGGAAAGTTTCAGTAGCTTGGAGAGTTTTCGGAAATTCGCCCCTTGGTCACAAAAAAATAATTTTGGTTCCAAACTCACCATCTGTAATTTTCTCAACGCTTCTATCAAAAGAGTGCATATCTTATTTGGTTCGTAAGAGGAGTTAGAAAACATATATATACGTATATATCCCAAAAAGTGTCTATAAGTATGGGCTACTCCTCTTGCCATTAAGATTAGTGCATTTTTTGCAGGGAAATTTGTTCTATGCACACCGTCATCTGATAAACCGCCAATTTGTCCTCTTAATTTATCGTAATATAAATGAATCTTTAAGGACATCTGGTTCAAGGAAACAACACATTTTTTCGCCATAGGCGGAAGGTTAGCGACTTTAAGGGCTAGACTGTCATAGTATGCTCTATGTAGTCCTGGACCTAAAGGCCAAGAACGTATAAATTTATTGAGAGTAATAGTGGATGGAAAATGCATTATTTTAGAGATGAATCTATAGGCTTTTGGTGCGATAAAATATAAATTCAAGGCAAATGATTTGAGTTCATGGAAGTAACGCTTGACTTTATTTAGTTTTGTTGCATTTCTCAGGCCATGTTCTACAATGATTGCAAAATCTTCAGATAAATATTTTCTCAAAGCAATCATTATATTTTCTACGCTAAACTGTTTTTTTCTAATATCTGATATCAAGCGTTCATTTTGACTTTTATTCTTTTTTAATGTCTTTTTAAGCAGTTTTTGCTCTTTCTGCGAAGTAACCTCTACTTTAAGTAACATACTTTTTAAAGTTTGAGTAATCTTCACAGATATCATTTTCTGCATACTTACTTCACCACTTTGGACTGTGCTAAGTGGTCTTATTAGGCTGCAAATATCTTCAGGGAATAAATGAACTTGTACATCAGATAAAACGATTATTTTGGTTGGTTGGTTGGTTGCAGTGGCAGTCCGTTTTCCCCCGAAAACAGACTCAATTAGCACTTTGTGTGCCGTTTTGTTACCACAGACTCGTAGGTGTTGGTTGTTTTCTCTAGACTATAGCCATTTCGTCTTGTTCAGGTAGTAAACCAAACTGCCCATTGTTAGACTGGCCACCTCCGCGAGTTCTTCGAGGAAAGGCTTACCGAAAGCCTTTAGTCTAGTTTTAGCTAATGCTGGACACCTGCAAAGATAATGTAAGAGAGTTTCCTTCTCTGAATTGTCCCTACAGCTTCTACAATGCGTGTTATACGGTAGACCCAATCTGGCTGCGTGTTCTCCCGCAGGCCAGTGACCTGTTAGAATCGCCATGATTCTAGCGATCTCTCGTCGGTCTCTACCGATAAGTGATAGGGTTCTTTTCCTATCGAATTCCGGCCAAGTTACTCTTGACACAGAACAGGTGGGTAAATTCTTCCATCTGTTATTTGCCTCCGATAGATAGTGAAGCCAGATCTCTCGCTTTACACTATTTATAGGGATGTTTATAGGTTCTGCTGTCGAAAGGTGTAGAGTTGAGCCCTGTTTCGCTAACGAGTCAGCCTGCTCATTACCCTCTATGTTTCTGTGACCTGGAACCCATATGAGGGTAACTTGAGTCTTACTCGCCAGACTTTCTAGTGCTCTTCTACAACTTTCTGTTATTTTAGAATTAAAAGATACCGCTCCCAGAGCTCTGATTGCGGCCTGGCTGTCGGTACATATACCGACGGTTTTTTGTCTTGTTACCGATGTCATACCATACAGAATTTCGCTCGCCTTGAGAATCGCGAGAATCTCCGCCTGGAAGACGCTTGCGAAGTCTGGCAGGCGAATGGACTCTGAGACTGGGGGTGAGCTCATGTAAATACCCGAGCCCACTCCACCTTCCGTCTTAGATTCATCTGTGAATATGACAAAGTCATAATTTTCTATTACCGCATTCTGCCTCCATTCCTTTCTGGAGGGAAATTTCACCTGGAAATTTCTCTCAAAACGCAGTCTTTTTGTGTTATAATCTGTCTCTGTCTTGCTAAGTTTTTGGGGAATTTCCTCCAGGATGCTGCTATGACCATATGGTTTGGCTCTCCAGCATCCCGCTTCCTTTAATCTTAGCACTTCTCGTGTCGCTGTAAATTTAATAAATAGATCCAGAGGAACGAGACCCAGGATAGTATTAAGAGCTTCCGAGGGGCATGACCTCATGGCCCCCGTTACTCCCAATCCTACCGATCTCTGTACCTTGTTCACTCTGTCCTGGTTGTACCTCTTGTTTAGTGCTGCCCACCAAACTGTAGAACCGTATGTTAGGATAGGGCGTATCACTGCCGTGTATACCCATAGAGTCATTCGGGGTTTAAGGCCCCATTTTTTATTAAAGGTTTTCTTGCAGGCATAGAAAGCAATGTTGGCTTTCCTTGCCCTCTCTTCCACGTTCAGCCTCCAGTTAAGCTTAGGATCTAAAATTATTCCCAAATACTTAACTCGGGAGACTAGTGTCAGAGGTATGTCATTTAATTTGGGTAGGTTGAAAGCAGGTACCTTCGTTCTGGTCGTAAAAAGCATCAGTTCAGTTTTGCCTGTATTGACACTTAGTCCACATCCCTTGGACCAGTTATCAATTTTCCTCAGGCTTCTCTCCATGATGTTGCTCATCATGTCGAGAAACTTCCCTGATACCATTACGACCAAATCGTCCGCATAAGCTACAACTCTTACCCTGTCATTCTCTAAAACTTTTAAAATTCGGTTCACAGCAAGCAGCCAGAGCAGTGGTGAGATTACTCCCCCTTGTGGCGTGCCTCTCTGTACCGCCCTGACAAGTTTGCTGTTCCCCAATTCTGCACTGATAATTCTTGAGTTGAGCAGGTCTTTCACCCATTGAATGACACTGATCTCCACCTTTTCCTCGGTTAGAGCCTCAAGAATTGTCTCGCTTCTTATGTTGTTAAAAGCGCCCTCAATATCTAAGAAGGCCGCCAGAGTGTATTCTTTATACTCACGGGATGTCTCTATGGTTTGCACCACACTATGTAGTGCTGTCACCGTAGATCTTCCCTTGAGGTATGCGTGTTGTGATTTGGAAATGGTGCTTTCTAGAATCTGCCTTAGATACGTGTCGAGCACCCTTTCCATTGTTTTAAGTACAAAGGAGGTTAAGCTTATTGGTCTGAAGTCCTTTGCCACTTCATGACCTCGTTTGCCCGCCTTTGGAATGAACACTACTCGTGCTACTCGCCATCTTTGTGGAACGTAGCCATGCCAAAGACTGCTTCTAAAGAGGGATACCAACCCTGGTATCACTACTTCTCGCAGCCGTTGTAGCATGATAGGGTAGATGTTGTCTGGCCCTGGTGATTTAAAAGGGGAGAAGTTATCCAGCGCCCAGGAAACTCTCTCCCTCGTAATTATTTTTTCCGCCTCTTCCCAGAGTAGGTCCGAAGGTCTCCCTGTATTAGGAGGCCCTTGGGTTTCAGTTCCTTCCCCTGGGAAGTGTGCGTCTATAAGTAGCTCTAGAGTCTCTTGAGCTGACTCTGTCCACGTCCCTTCCTTCCTTCTAAGGAAAGAAGGGTTTGTGTGTTCAGTGGCAAGGATTCTGCAAAGTCTTGCTGACTCCCCGATATTTTCTATGGAGTGACAGTATTCTCTCCATGTTGTCGCTTTGGCCTCCCTGATTGCCTTCTTGTATTCCCTTAGGCAATCCTTGTAGGGTTGCCAGAATTTCTTTTTATGGCAGATGTTGAAGATCTTTCTGGTCAACTTCCGTAAGTTAGCCAGATCCTCATTCCACCACCACGGATATGATTTTTTGCTTCGCCGGATTGGGCAAGAGCTTTTGAAAGCCGTTTCCATGGCCTTTTCTAAAGCCCCCGCTCCTGCATCCAGCTCTTCAACGGTTTCAAATCTCTCTTTGGTTGGAGGGATTTGGAACTTTGAGTTAAAAACTCGTCTAAACTTGTTCCACTCAATCCTTCTGGGATTCCTGAAAGTTGAGGGGACGGTATCAGTTTCGAGGCAAAGTGTGAAGAGAACCAGCCTGTGGTCCGAGTAAGAGTTCTCCACAGACACTCTCCACTTCTGTATGTCTACGTTTGTCGTCGTCAAAGTAATGTCTAGTATTTCCTCCCAACCGTTGAACCTGTCCGTACTCGGAAAGACAAATGTTGGGGTACTACCTCTATTACTTACAACTAGGTTATTGTTGGTAATAAAATTGTAAAGGGACTCACCTCTTTCGTTATCCTCGGTGCTTCCCCACAACGTATGTCTTGCGTTCGCATCACAGCCAAGAACCAATTTGGCCTTCTTTGATGAAACGCATTTTACTAGGTTGTTTACAAGTACCGATGGTACTTCTTCATCATGCGGCATGTAGATTGAGGAGAGGTAGACTTCCTCTCCTTTTGTCGTCTCTAGCCTAATGACGGTTATATCATAAGAACTGAAATTTGGACAAAGGAAAGCCTTAACATTTTTCTTAACTAAAATGCAACTTCTTGGCTTACCTTCATCTCTTGCTTTACTACTGTAAAACAGGTTGAAATCTTTATCTTTTAAGCCCATAACGGTTCCATTTTTGACCCAGGGCTCTTGGATAAGGCCTACATCAATGTCTTTCTCCTTAAGAAAGACTCTCAGATTATCTGAAGCAGTTTTTGAATGCTTCAGATTAATCTGCACTGCTTGTAGGCCTATCCTTGTTTTCTTCAGCGATGTCGAGGGCCATCATGTCCTCGAGCACCGCTTCTTCTACCTCCTCCTCCTGTCCTGAGGGGCGGAAAATTTTAAGCTTGGCATGCCTTATGCCAAACTTAAGTTTATTATCCGCCTTCTCTAATGCCTTTAGACATTCCTCGTTCAGAAGGAGGAGGTATGACGTGGAGTTTTTCTGAGGTTCCTCTGCTTTAATGACTTTCCAGTCATGCATTGGAACCTCAGGATTTTGCAGCTGCAGGCACTTGAGAAGCTTGTCTGGTTCAAGCTTCATCTTAGGCAGCCAGATGCGGGCGCGAGGACTCCTCGGGATTTCCGTAGCTGGGATGAGCTCGAGCTTCAAACCCTCCCATGCTTCGCTAATGCTTACCACGCATTTGCTCAGGAAATCCTTCGAGAACTCGTTCTCGCACCTGATTACCCTGCACCCGCGAACTACTTCGGACGAGTCGAAAGATGGCAATGGTGCTCCCTTCCCTGAGAGAACGTAGTCCATTACCATCTCCGACAGTCTTGCCTCGATATTATTCCAGGCCTCCAGACTAATCCGGCCATTGGTCGACTTTTTGTCGATCAAAGCTACCTGCAGGTGGTCCCTTGCCACCTCACAGAACTTTTTTCCAGGTCGGATACTGGAGGCCGCGGACGTAGATGTTGTTGGAACGGAAGGTTTAATAGATTTCACAGCCTTCCTTTTTTTGGCTTCTTTTTCGGTCTTGTCCTGAGACCTACTCCTTTTAGAAGCCTTGGAGGGCTGTGATTTCTGATGCATGGGTTATGGGTTATGCCAATTTTTTTCAGGAAACCTGTTTGTAATAAAAGTGGTTTTTAAAAATAAATGATGAATTTTGATTTCAGGATGTTTTTTTTACTACGAACTGAATTCTTAATTACCTGTTGTAGTGTATCAAAAGAAATATAATTTTGTTTGCTATCATTGATTTGAACACTAAATTTTGATACGTGGGGTATACAAAAAGTTATACATAATTTTGTGTTGAAAGGTATTGCAAAATATTCAAAATTTAAAACGCCCTCTAGCGTCGAAAATAAAGCGCAAACGAAAAAATGTCATATGGAATTTTCGATTGCAAATCGCGTCTACATTTACCCCTTTAAATATTGTCCACGTTTTTTGGAACACCCTGTATATATTTTATATATTTATATTATTTCTGTTAATTTCCTTTTTTATAGTTTTTCTTAATTTATTTTTAATATAACTTATTATAATTATTACAATTAAACATACAACTAAACTTATAGTATAATTACTATTCTTAAAGTGTCGTAGCGCTGATTATTGCTGATGTTACTGTTGTTGTTAGTTGAAGCTGCATTTATTATGACTTCCTCCTTTGATTTTCCGCTGCCCATTGCTCCTTTTTAATTTCTTTTATTTTATTTAGAAAAAATTTCTTTTCTTCTTTAGTAATCGCCAGATTTGCTAAACGATATAGCTCCGCTATTGCTTTTCTGTATTTCACTTTTTGTCCTCCTCTTTTTTTTATTTTTATTTCCTGAACCTTTGATGTTTCAATCACCCGATTTGTATTCCTTTCCCTGTATTCTTGTATTGCAATGGGACGCGGTCCATCTCTGTAGTTATTTTTTAGATCCTCGTGTAGACGTGAATTTATTCGCAAATGTTCTTTCAATGCTTCCTCTGAGTTTGTTTTAAAATTGCAGCTGGGACATTTAACCAATTTTTGCAGGATCGCCATGTAATATGTTTAATTTTTGTAATACAGGAGGCTGAATTCACCTGTAAAAATTAATTTTAAATAACTAAATGGTGCGGCATTTTCATGCCGATATTTGAACCTAAAGTCTTCGATCCAATGATCGCGACGCAATTATTTTGTAGCGCGATTATTTCGCCTTTAATATCCAATGACAGTGGTGCGATGTTTTTGACAGTTTGAAATATCTGTTGGTGGATTTATTATTAAATATATGTCTTATATAAATTAAATTTAATTATTATTTTTATGAGTGTAAATAATATAAATGTATACTGGTATAAGTGTTGGTTGATATAAGTGTAGATAATATAAACTATTTTTATAATATAAACTATATAATCAAACAAAGTTATTTTATTTTGAAGCCGAAGGTCTCAGCTACCAGCGCTTCTTTTCTTAATTTTAATTTTGTAAATTTATTTACTTAATTAATAAATAATAATAATAATAATAATAATAATATTTTATTTTATCTCATCATTTTATACAAAATATAAGACTTTTAAATATGAATAAAAAATTGAGAAAAATAATAAAAGTGAGTATCGTTGCTATGCAGGCATATGAAGAAACTAAAAAAATAAAGAGAAAAGAAAGAAAGTGTTGGATGCGGAAATTTTATAAAGATAGAAAAACATTAGGTTTTTATGAAATTTCATTTAAATCTTTAATAACAAAAAACGAAGATTTATTTTTCAACGCAACAAGGATGAGCAGAAATAATTTTGAGGTGCTGTTAGAATTAATTAAATACAGACTTCAAAAAAATTCGATTAGAAGACCAATTTCTGAAGAATGTAGACTCTTTCTTACTCTAATGTTAGTGTAGTTTGAATAAAATTAACTAAGAATATGGAATAAAATTTTATTTTATTTATTAAAGGTATCTAGCGCATGGTGGGTCCAGAAACGTTTACTCGTTAAAATTCAGAATAGCACCTTGCACAGTAGGAAGGATTATTTTAGACACGTGCGACATTATTTGGGAGGAGCTACAAAATTTGTATGCTCCAGTTCCAAATATAGATGAGTGGGTAGACATTTCTAGGGGATATGAAAAAAAATGTCAATTACCAAATTGTCTTGGAGCCATTGACGGCAAACACGTGAAAGTTGTTTGTCCACCAAAAAGTGGTACTATGTACTACAATTACAAAAACTATTACAGCATAGTTCTACTGGCTGCTTGTGATTCCAAGTATACGTTTACTTTACTTGATATCGGTGCCTATGGCAGCCAGAGCGACGGAGGAATTTTTAAGAATAGTGGATTTGAGAAAAAGTTACTTGATGGATCACTAAAAATTCCACATTCAAATATCTTGGCAAACTCTGAAATCCGCTTTCCATATTTTTTTGTTGCAGATTCTGCGTTTCCATTGAAACATTTTCTAATGAGACCTTTTCCTGGTGAGTTCAATCAAAATAAAAGTTATTGATTTACATTAGTCTTAAATTTTTTATTACAGGACGTGATTTAGAACCAGAGAAACAGAACTTCAACAGAAGAATATCAAGGGCACGCGTTACAATAGAAAACACATTTGGAATTTTATCCTCCAGGTGGAGAGTACTAAGAAATGAAATTCATTGTATGCCTCACAATGTAGATAAAATTGTGAAAGCAACGGTAGTACTTCACAACTCTTAAACGATGTGTTGTATTGTCCTGAGACATATGCAGATCGTTTTGTAAACGATGGAGAAATTATACCAGGCGAGTGGCGAAGAGAAACCGCTCAACTGGATAGTATACAAATGGTTTCATCAAACAATGCTCCTCGAGAAGTATTTAATTTGAGAAATATATTATCCACCTATTTAAATGAAAATTAAAATTTTAGAAATAAAAATAAAATTTGAATGAAAAAAGAATTGTTCATTTATTTATTTCAATTTTCTCCAACTCATTTTTTACAAAATATGTTATTTTAGATTGCAAGTCTAAAAATTGCAAAGCTGTGAGTTTTTGTTGTTTTACACTTTTTGATAAAGATTTAAATAATAAGTCAACATCTGTTTCCTCGTCATCATTTTTAATTTCTTTTAATAATTCTTGGTAAAAATTCTTTAAAACATCTGGTCCAGTATCTTTTTTTGTTTTTTGTTTAGAAGAACTTTCAAAATTAAAAGCAGATGTATTTGTACCAACATTTGAACTCTCTCCTGGATTTTCATCTTGAATCGGCGTGTTGCTTCTTGTTTCGAAGTTTTCAAAAATAGCTTCATCAGAATGGCAGTTTCCAGATGTTCTATAAACATATATATAATTTATATGATAATAATTTATATTACAATTCATATTATGGTTTCTATTATTGTGAATTACCTTCTAGGTTCAATAGATTCTGCTAAGAAGAGCATCATCTGATAATATTTCCATTCTTTTTTTTGAATAGAGGAACTTCCAGATGGCTGCATTCTTGAATTTGTTTCTCTAACAAATGAATCTCGTAAATTTTTCCACCTCTTTTTGCATTTGTTTGCTGAGAAAATAATAAAATGATGTCAAACAAATTTGCATACAACACAATTTTTTATTAAATATAACAATGTACTTACCATCTATTCCAAGTTCATTTGAAATTTTCTTCCAAATTTCGTCTTTTAACAAATTGTTCTTATATCCTTTTTTATTTTTGTTATACGGCACTTCATAATTTTTTACTTTTTCAATTAATTTTTCGTCTAAATTCATTTTTATTGTTTTCATTAAAATACTTCATTCACACATGAATTGATTACTTTTTAAATTTAAATTTGACATTAAATTTTATGTCAAAATCCTCACAATACCAGTTGTTTCTTTGAAACGATACGAGGAACAAACTGAGAAAAAAAACTCGCGCGACGAAATTTAAAATTGAACAAATTTTGCGACGCGTTAAATCGTGTCGCGATTGTTGGCTCGAGCTATATATGAGAATCATTAATTTAAAGTTGTTTTGCGACGCGATTATTGGATCGAAGGCTTAAGTATGGCAAAAGTGCCGAAGTTTAATTCTATTAATAATGGCAATTTAATGCCGACTTACTTTAAAATCAAACACAATGATTTCTCTTGCTTGATCAATATTCAACTGTATCTTTATTCAAAATTCTTGTCTAGTATACATTTCTTCGTATGTGAGTCTGCTTGTGTTGATGACCTTACGTAAAATAACCTTGATCGATTTTACTCCGGCTTCCCAAAATCCGCCAAAATGAGGTGCTGATGGTGGATTGAATTCCCAGATGATACTATTTTCTGAAATAAAATCTGATATTATTTGTGTCTTGTTGATCAATGAAATTTGGTGATATAATTCATTTAAATGTCTATTGGCACCAACGAAAATTGTTCCATTGTCACTAAATATTTTACTTGGTAAACCTCGACGAGCAATAAATCGTTTCAAACAGGCAAGAAATGTTTCTGCAAATAAGTCACTTGCTAATTCGAGATGCATTGCACGAGTGCTAAAACATATGAATAAGGCGATATATCCTTTGGTGTGTTTTGAACCTCTGCCTCGATAAGTTAATAATTCCAATGGTCCAGCATAATCTACACCTACATACTGGAATGGTCGATAAGCTCCTACTCGTTGGACCGGTAAATTAGCCATTAATTGTTGTGACGTTTTGCCTCTATGTTTTATACATGTTAAACACTTATTAATAATTGATTTCACAAGACATCTACATGAAATTATCCAATATCGTTGTCGTATGATTCCCAGTAGCAAATTTACACCGGCATGTAAGAACTTTTCATGTAAATAAATCACAAGATACTTGGCAAAAACATGATTTTTAGGCAAAATTATTGGATGTCGAGTGTTGTAAGGCAACGTAGCATTTTCCAATCTGCCACCAATGCGCAATATTCCTAATTTATCAATGAATGGTGATAAAGATGCAAGAGAACTTGATGATTTAACAGTTGGGTGAGATTTTAATGAATTCAATTCTGATTTGGATTCTTCTTGTTGTGCCCATTTAATCAAATAGTGATAAGAATTGTTAATGTCTTCTGAATTAAGCCATGACATCGAATTGCTTCTTCTACTTTTTCGAAGAAATTGAAAGCAACGACATAATATTCGCAAAATAGTGTATAATTTTGAATGTCGCTTGAATAGTTGATGTAAAACATTGTCATCAATATTGAGGTGAAAACTCGTCATATGCTTTGTTCTAATTTCTGGATCATCTTCTTTAAGATTGATATCGATGTTCTGTTTGTTGTCCATCAGACTTGTTTTCCAATCTGTTTTCAGCCATGGAGGACCATTCCACCACAGTTCAGAGCATAGTAACTGTTGAAGTAAGACAAGTTTATGCATACATTCTCTATCACCCTATTTTTTATGAATATTGTTTGTTTCTTTTATTCATAGATTAACAGTATTACATTATATTACATCTATTGTTCTTAGTACATAGTCTTATCTATGATTATAAATAGCTTGGAATTTTTTCTACTACTATTTTTTTTTATTATTGAACTATCGAAGAATAAAGTCACTCTATTGTAAATAATTGTAATATAACACAGCAACGTGTTTTATTTTATAACATAAAATTGCAACAGTAACTGTTGAGGAGTCAAACCTCTGGAAGCTAAGTCTGCTGGATTACTGGAGGATTTGACATGATACCACTGGGCTGGGACCTCGGAATTAGTGATAATATTGATGAAGTTCTGTTGGCAACAAAGGATTTCCACTTGCGTGGGTGTGATGAAAGCCAGGCAAGTACGACTGTAGAATCAGTCCATGCGAAACATTTTTCAATTGGAATATGCAGATTTGAGATTACAAAATTGATAAGACGTGTGAGTAATACAGCAGCACATAATTCTAATCTTGGTATAGAAATTTGTTTAATAGGACATACCCCAAGTAGCACAGTTAGCTATTTTTCTGCAATAAAGTATGTATAAATGCGTAGTTTTATACTACGAAGCTCATGCTGTCGCTTTGATACAGTATGAATTGCATCCATAAATGCGCTATTAAAGCTAATTTGGTGACAGATTACAGCATTTTTTGCATCATTAAAGCAAATAAATGCCACAAAAATTGCTAAAAACAATTAGAGAGATCTTGCTATTTTTCAGCTATATAAAAGCAATAATTTGAATTTTAATGCATATAAATTTGCTAATTCACAGCAATCGTATACCTATACATACACACGTATATGTAGTTATGGCGTGTTTGTATATTTTTTATTGAATTTAAATATTTTTCAATTAATTTTTAGCATTAATTCAGCATTGAAAAAATGTTAACAAATGTTGAATTTTTTTTAGCACTTATGTCAATGGAAAATGAGCATGCATGCAAATTTGATTTATAGTAGGTATTTATAATACATATATTATATAAAGATATATTTATAATGCTTTTTTCGGATTAATGATATTGAATTTTATATGCGAAGTATACTTTATCGACTGAATTGAAAAAAAACTGTCGTATAATATATGCGCCTCAAAGCTCAAATATATAAAAAATTAGATAATAAAAATATTTTATAAAAAAATAATAGAAGTCAAAAATCATTACTAAGATGGGCTTTAAGCCCAAGTGCAATGCACGGCAGCAGCAGCGACAGCAACAGCAAAATCGTTTGCACCGTTGTTTTTTATATTGAGATAGTTCTAATACGGCAGCGGCAACAATTGCGACAGCAAAAAATACTGCTCGGTTAGCATTATTTCTAATTTTCCTGCCTGCTGCCTGTCAGTAATAATCATCTGTCACCGGCTTACCTGTTACAAGTAGTTGTTTTCTAAAAATTTTCAAAAAAATGTTTAATAAAATGGAAGAAAAATTATAATAAATGTATAGTTGGAAAAGAGAAATACTGAATTAAAAAGTGATGTTTATTTATAATGCTGCTGCTGCCATAGAGTTTATTTATTATGACTCCAGAGAGCAACATTTTTTCTATTCTGCTGCTTTCGCTGTTGTTGCGCGCATTGGACTTGGGCGCTAAGACAAGATAAGAAACTTATATGACAAGAATATGTACGCGGGAATTACAGGATGATACCAATTGTATACACAATTAAGAGAATGCAAATGCAAATACCACTGTCATGAACGTGTTATGATGAAAGATGCAGGGCATATAACTAGAAAATGTTAGATATCGAAATATCACAAGACCAGGTAAATCAAAAGCGACGTGAACTCGCAAATTTTGAATGACAAGATAAAATATGACGTACAAAATAAAATGTAGTATAGCAATCAGCAATATAGCAAAACTACAAGAGCCGATTCCAAGTAAATGGGAATAATTGTAAGAAATAAAAAGAAAAAACCAACAGCAAAGTTCTTACGGTATTTTACCTCTCCTCCGAAAGCTCAGAGGTCACCGCTTGTCAATATCAAATAGTTCTAGAGTAAAAATATTTTATTTATTATTATATTGAATTACTAGTATTTTTTTATTGAAGGCAATTTTGTTGTTCTTGTAATTTGTAAACATATTAAAAACTAGCAACTGCTTAGTTTTCACATTTTCCTGTGGGACGCCCTGTAAAATAGTAGCTACATAAATTTATAGAATTCGTTTCATTTTGAATCAGCTGACTTGCTGAACATTTTGATTTAAAAACAGCTAGAATGCTATTACATAGCATTTATTTAGTATATTCTAGCCAATTATATGCCATTAAATTGCGCTATTATAATCGCTACTAGATTGAGATTCTCTTTTCAGCAATAATTTAGCATTATCTTTCTTAATAAAATGCTTGCATATTATAATACAAAAAAATGCTGAATAGCTATATTACAGCAATTAATTAGCATTATGTAGCTGAATAAATGCTATAAAATTGCATTACATTGTTTTTGTTGATATATAGTTTAATTTTCAGCTGATTGTCAAGTAATTGTAAACAAATTGTGAATAATTGTGCAAGTGCATTTTATTTTATAGTGTAATTGACAGTATTTTGAGAATTAAGTGTTTTGTTTCTTAATTTTATTTAAAATGCCTTTCTGTGTGATACAATATGATGATAATGGTAGGTGTATGAAAAAGTGCATGGAGATTCGAAATTAATATTTGTAATTAAAAATTATTTACAAATTTTAGGAAAAGCAACATTGTGCACTATTCCATCGCAATGGATAGGAAGAGACGAGAAAAATAAAACGATTGTGTACTGGCCCCCTTTAAGGATTATACCTCAATCGATGTTTAAAAATGATAAAATTTTGCCCTCATTATCGACTTGGATTCCTCAACCTTGTAAAATAAAACGACGTTATGATTCTTATAAACGTGCTTTTCGCGATGAACTAATGATGGCGAAAAAGTCTGACACGGAAGAATGTGAACAATCCAGCAATAGTGATAGTGACAGCAACATCGGGAATCATGCCAATACATCCAACAATCTCAATTTTAATATTCCTCAAGAATATGTAACACAAACCACTGGTGATATCATGAATACGCCTCATACGAAAGCCCCAAATAACAATGAAAATAATATGTAAGTAAAATTGAATACTTATTAATATTATAATTTATTAATTTATTGTTCGAAAATTAGGTCTCAAGTCTATGGTGAAAATGCAAATATCCAGTACGTAAATATTGTAGAGAATATCGGCAATACTTCTACTAATACAAGTACATTATATGGACTATGTAATGCAATTGAAGCGATTGAAACTGGCGACGAGCAAACATTTCCAAGTGATTTCCAAGCACTATCAGCTAAGATTTCAGCTATGAACGCAAACATAAATATATTAATAAATCAACAAAATACTCTTTCTTCAGAAATGAAAGCCCTATCTGATGTTGTATTGAAATGGGACACCAAACTTGATTTCATAATAAAATCTCTACACAGTACACAGGAAAATTTTTCTGAAAATGGTGAACAAGACATAGAGAAACTAAAAGCAATCTCTGTAGAAGATGTCTTCAATTTGGAAAAAAAATTGGAAAATTCTGAATTTATGCATGCAACTGTAAGTACTATTATTAGTAGTTTATTTTATTTGAAGTTTTTAAAAGATTCAAAATGACAAGATTTTTGATGTTTATTATCCTAACATGAAACGCATTTAAAAATGTGAAACATAATTTCAATGATATTCATTTACATTTTAGATTTGTACCTTGAAAAGGCTTGTGGGACATAACAAAGCAAGACTCTCTTCACAGAAAACATTTTCTGTAATCTTGGACGCATTAATTGATAGAGACGTTCTGACAATGTTTTCATGGACTGGAGTTTCTAAATCTGGAAAAAAAGAAAATTTTAGCAGCAAGAAAAATATAATGAGTGCGATATTTAATGTTGTTTCGATTACAGACACGAATTATACAGCAATTGAAAATGAAAAATATATGCATTTAGCATTGAGAAATAGTCAGGCGCGACGGAATCAAATTTCACAATTACGAAGGTATGATTATTTTGAATCGAAAATTCATATTATACTATACTATAATTCTTTTTATTACAGGAAAGGAATTGACACTACGAAAGAAAAAAGTGCAGTCATGACACAAGGTGGAAATGAGGACAATTTGGAAAATAATGTGATTCTTACAAATAATTATGAATAAGAATTGTACCAAAAAAATATGAATTATGTTTATAATATTGAAATAAAAAACAAATTTTATTTTTTTCATATTTATGCATATGTAGCTCAATATTAAATCTCATCATTTATTTACATAAATCCAAAGTATGTATTAGTGGAAAAAATACTAGATTATCTTTGTTTTTAATACAAACTAATTTGCACATAATATCATTTAATGAATACAATTTAGGTTTATCTGCAGTTGTTCTACAATAATATATATTTAAATACGATGAAAGAACTGGTAACTCGAAAAAATTTTGTTTAAATTTCAAACTTTGTCCATATATGAACATTTTACCTTGAATTACGATGACGTTTATCATAGTAACTATTTCTTTATTTTTAGTCATAAACCATTTGTTGTTTTCATCATTCGTTAATAGAAATGTCTCAAATAACCATATTTTGCGATACACTTTACTGCAATTTGGAAGTTTATTTATTTTATTTAAATCTTCATTTTCTAACTTCGGAAAATGTTTAGTATTGGGTTTTTCAATTATTAAAGTATTATTTTTTGACAATTCTATTAGACGTTTTGCTGCTTGCTCTAGTGGTTTATTTCCATTCCGTAAAAGACGTTTTATACAATACAATGCACTTTCAAATGGATATGTAGAGAATGTTGATAATTCACCAAGAGTTTTAACATCATCTGTTACGTGCAATAAGTTATGTATATTACTGCCTATAAAATCAGTACCATATAATTTTCCGAATTCATCAACAAATGCCTTAAACAAATCACTAGCTAAGTTCAATAAATGAGCAATGTAAAATTTTGAAGAACAAATAACAACTGCACAAAACAACATTAAAAAGTTTCTGTATAACTTCTCAGGTAAAAAATGTTTTAAAATTACAGGACCCAAATACAGAAGAAATGTGCGGAATTCTGAAGCTTTCCAAAACGCAATACAGTCAAGCTGTCTAACTGCACGATGAATTTAATGAGGCATTTTACAATTGGAAAGCCAGTTTGAAATTTGAATTATTTGTATTCCAGACCATTTTGCATTAAAATTGAAATTTCCTTGAATCCATCCTATCATGCATCTTTTCATGACACCAATATCAATTAAATGTAATGAATCCGCTACTGGGAAATGAGCAACCATATCTATCGAAAGCCTTTCAAGTGGACTTTTTTCTCGATGGTGACTTTCATCCATCCTTGCACGAAAATTCTCATCTGTTCTCTTTCTTGCATTGACATTAATAAATCTCATGTGATGATTCCTATAGCTGCCTGTTACTAAACATTTGGTACAGCCTACACTGTGATTAAAGTTTACTACTCCTAAAAATTTTAAATTTCATTAATAAATAAAATACCTCAACAACATTTATAAAACAGTACCTTTAATAAAAGCCCTTGCAGGAGAATCTGCAATAAAACACCTTATACGAATTTTAATTCTTTGGTTGTTAACGTGTAAGTCAGTTTGTAGAAGTTCTTGAATCTCACTAACAAATGGATTCAGAAATTCTGTCACAGACGGTGGTTTCGTTTCTCCAAAATATATACCAATTACTGATGGTTTTAAATTCGGCATATCATGTATTTGCATCAATATAGGCCAAAATTGTTTTTTCGAACTATTAAAAATTGGCAGTCCATTGATGTTAAAATTTAACTCCAAGTTCATAGGTTGATTGCAATTACTTAACACATGCAGTAAACAATTTCGAACACCATTATGCCAATAATAGCCATTGAGACCCATTGCCGCATTTTGTGGTATTAAAACATTGTCACAATGAGTCCTAAGTATTCGAAGGAGGGAATTAATAGCAACGTGGCTAACTTGAAATGTCAAAGCCCATGATTTTAAATCATCTTTTAAATTTTCTGTACTGCTAGAACTTTCATTCATCTCACTGTTTGAATCACTTTCTTCCTGGTGGTAGTCTTCCGTCTCAAGTATTTCCAATACATCACCTGGACTATTATTATTGGTGTCGTTTGTATTCAATTCATTTGATACTTTCAATGGCATTAAATCAGAACCATCACTTTTTTTAACATTGTCTTTAACATTTTCACTATTGCTTTGTGCCACTGATTTAAAATTTTTCTTTTGACTAGAATTAATTAGTTCAATTTTCTTCTTCTTAAGTGTTCTATAAAATGTAGAAGACTGTTTCAATTTTTCGTATGCCTCAAAATCGAAAACACGTTTCATATTTGTGCACTATTATTCATTGTCAATTACAAGATATCTAAAAAACAAAACAACTATTAAATGTGTAAAAACTTTTGACACTTTTTTTACACTTAAGTGCAGAAAAATTTTAAGGACTCCGTGGCAATTTTTGTTGCTTAAAAAGAGCTGTAAATACAGCCAAATATGTTGTAATATTGTAGCCATATAAAAATCTACAAAACAAATTTTAAAGCCAGAATAAATGCTGCAGTGCTCTTGCAATTTTCAAGACCGAAAACTGTTTTACATTAGCGCATTAAATTCTATGAAAATAGCTCCGGAGCTCTGCTAGTTTTTAGCATTTTTTCGCCGCTGTAATGCATTCATAAAAGCAGAAAAAAAATACAAATATAAGCAATGCTAGGAAAATGCATGCCTATGGCCAAAAAACATATTTTAAAGCAAAATTTAATGCTATATACTTGCTAGACGAAAAGTGCTAAAAACTGCAACGACCTTGTTTTAAACGCGCTTTAAATGCATACAATCAGCAATTATTGCACTACAGAATTCTTGTGCTACTTGGGACTCTTGTTTTGGCAGCAACAATAGTAGTATGAATATTTCCATCAGTATCTAAAGCTATAGTATAAATGACAGCAGCATATGCATGTTCTGAAGCATCAGAGAATCCATGCAACTCTACATTTGCAAGATTAGAATGAATTAACCTTGGTATATGCAATTTTTGTAGTAAATGAAGTTTCTCTCGAAGTGATTGCCATTTTACTCTTACATCATCACTGCATTCATCCCATTCACATTTTTGTAACCATAATTGTTGTAATAAAATCTTGAATAAAATAGTGACAGGAGCAATTAGACCCAAAGGGTCAAAGATTTTACTTGACTCTGATAAAATATTGCGTTTTGTTGGAACGCGCTGCTCTGGAAGTTGTACATTACAGGTGAAATAATCTTCAGATGGAACCCATTTAAGAACAAGTACTCGCAAGTTATCAGTATGAATATCAATGATCTAAGCTTGATTGTTGTTAGCATTAGATACAAATGACTGCACGAATGACTGAGAATTCGAAAACCATTTGCGAAGACAGAATTTGCGTCTTCCTAATAGACTCGTTAATTGGTGAAACAATTGTATTGCTTGAGCATCATCTTCAGCTCCTCCTAAAAAATCGTCAACATAAAAGTTATTTTTAATTGCTTTTTCGGCTAGAGGATATTGATTGAGAAAGTGATTGTCCCAAAATTGGTGTATCATTCCTAATTGGTAATCTAACAACATATTTGTTTGTAACAGGATCAATGTAATGAGTTTCTAAAAAATGTCTTTCACAAAATTCTTCTTCTTCAGTATAGAGTTGATCTGGCATAGGTAGCTCTTCAATTTCCCAAAACTTCCGTAGTGTTGCCTCAATAGTACTAATTTCTGTGTGAAGTGAGACGATGCAATTATTTTTATGATTCATATCTAAATGACCAGCTAAAACATATCCAAACTGCACTGCTTTCTTTCCTGCAAGATTTGAAAAAAATAGTCGGCACCAAGGATAACGTCTATTTGATTTGATACATTGAAATTAGGATCTGCCAATACAAAGATTTTCTTAATATGTGACATGTTGAAGTTAAACGTTTTCGACCGTTGAGGTGCAGTTAGTTTGGCCAAAACATGTGTTTGTACCCATAATTTGTTTTGGGGTTGATGACGTGATATCAGTAGTAATGAAAGCTTTCCTCTAGTGGTTACTGTATTAGTAGCAGACAGGCCGTGCACAATAATCCTTGAAGGTTCTCTCTGAAGTGATAATCGATTTACACAGTATTCAGAGATGAAGGAAGCTTGTGATCCTGAATCCAAAAGAATACGACAAGGTTGTGTTCGATTGCTTGAATTAAGAACGTAGACAAGTGCTGTAGGTAATAGTGTGATTTTAATTTCTTGATTCTGATTGAGTGTATATGTATCAACGTGATGAGTTTTTGTGCCATGATCAGAATCATGTGTAATGAATTTTCCTTGGTGATTTGCAGGCAATTGTATACGTGACTATGAGTGTTGTGAAACTGATGATGATAGATCATTCGTATTGTCTGAGTGTAACGCCTTGGCCTGATCAGTAAGATGTAGTGTTGTATGATGCGATTTTTTACAAATATGGCATTTGTATTTTGACTTGCATTTTGGTGATGAGTGCCCTATACCAAGACAGTTAAAACAGAGATTTTGTAGTGGCAAAGTTACGTCGTTCAGAAACATTTAATGCTTTATATTGTGGACATCGATACAAGTGATGATCTTGTGAACATTTAATACAAGAATTTGTCTGAATAGATAAAGCCTTGAGCTGTTGACTAGTTGTTGATCGTTTTGATGAATCCCAAGTTTCCAGTGCGTCACATCTCTTATTCAAAAAGCTAATGAATGAAGTAGATGATGGAAATTAATTTTCTGATGTTTCTTCTGCCCATGCCTTTCATGTTTCATTATCCAACTTGTTTAAAATTATATGAATAATCCATTGATTTCGATTAGTAGCATCATTTGTCTAGTTTCACATGGATCTTTGCATTTTCATTTTCAAGGTGTGTTAGACGATTTTCAACTGAAACTATATATTTTATAATTAGGATTTTATCGGTTTTTATGTTTATTGAATGTGAATGTTCTAACTCTCTGAATTTTTTTTCAAATCGTGCGAATTATATTTTTCCCGAACTTTAGTTGGAGAAAAAAATTTATTTTAACTTTTAGTGTTGAAGATATTTAAATATCTGTGAAATAAAACACAAATTTTTCTTTAGAAAAACTTTTATTAAACACTTACACTAATTACACAAACTGAGCTAAAATTAAACTTAGACTGACTGTTATTCTTTCTTATCATGATATTTATACTTCTTCTTACAGCAAAAAAAAAATATTATTTTCCCATAAACACAAAAATGCTGACGATTCTTAAGTTTTTTACCAGAATATGAAAATTTAGAATTTTACGTAACTAAAATAATTTCTCATGAGAAAATTTTCTAGTCACGTTGTCGGATATGCAATTTTGGATCATATTAACAAAAATCAGATTTTATATGCTGTGAATTTAGTACAGGGAGTGAAACTGATATAACTCCCCCATTCTTACTTTGGAGACTCTCCTGAGTCTTCGTGTTAATTTTTAATTTCAGCCCTTTGTGTTTAAGGGTAAATATTACAACAAGAATTATAATTAATAAAATAATTAAACTTATAATGCTTCCATAAATATAATTTGTTCTTTTTTGATATTTGATTTCCTTTATTTCGTCTATATTTTTAATTTGTTCTAGTACAATATTATCAAAAGCTAGTTTCTTATTAAAATCTCTTATTTCTCCTAAATAATTTTGAATCGTGAAGCTTTGTTTAAATTCTTTACGATTATTTGAAAAAATTTGATCATTAATTTTAACTGAACAATTATTAAAGTTCATTAGATAGTTTCCATTTAATATTAATTTACGTTTATCGCAAGTACTACTTAAATTAGTTGTTCTATGATTTTTTGCTATTACTATTCCTGGTTCTAATTCTACAATTTCTGATACATTATTGAATATTTTTATACAATCTTTTCTAATTATACAATTGTTACTAATTTTAAAATTATTTAAATCTTTATTTTTCTGATAATTATAAGTTTTGTTTTTATGCTTTACTATTTCTTGTGGTTTAAACAGTTCTTTATTTTCGTTATTACCTATTGGAATAACAACTACTTTTTGTAACGTAATTATTTGTTTAGGAATTCTAATTATAAATATGATATTTTTAATTTTTATCTATTACTGTTCCAAGTTTTATATTCTCTAATTTTTCAATGTCGACGTTGTATTCTTCAATTTCTTCATTCGTTAATATATTACTGTGAATAATACCTGATCCAGCTGAGGCTATATTATTTTGAATATGTTCAATATTATCTTGCAAAATTTTTAGTTTTAAAACAAAGTCAGTATAAATTGTCTGTTTGTATAGAACGTCATTATAATTTTGTATGTCATTAATTTTTTCTGTTATTATTTCCCTGTCATTTTCTATTATTTCTTTCAATTTTACAAAGGTCTGATTAAAGTTATGATTTATTTTAACTTGAGAATTTAAATTTTCTATGGTATTATGTACGTTATTATCAACTATATTAAGATGATCTTCAATTTCCCGCCTATCATTGTCATCCATTGTTCCCCAAAGCCATTTGTGAATAGTACCTACTAAATTTACTAAACCTCTCTTCTGCCTATGTGGGATTAATGTTTTTAATTTGCTTCTTATTGTTTTTATTTGATATTCTAAAGCTATAGATCTGTCCGGTAAGTTTGAATGCTTTATATTTGTTTCTAAACCGTTTAATACATTTTCTACCTCTATGGGATTGATTATGTGTAAGATAGTGTCATAGCTTTTTACGAGACTAACTTCTCCTATTTTAATTTCAGAGTAACCAGAACTAGTTTCGATTTTCTCGATCATCAGATGTGCCTGGATTGTTATCATCATTTGCAGCATCAGGAATACTTTGAGGATCCACTTTACCTGAAAATTTTGTTTTTCGTTTTACATTAGAAGTATGTATATTTTCTAATTTACTTTTAATATATCTGGGCTGTTCTTTGTTTATTTATTTATTTATTATGGGTGTGAGGACAGTAAGCTGCCTCACCCCCGCCCACACCACGACCCACCAGGGCCTTTTGGCGATCTCTTTAACATTTTCACTTATACTATTTACAATGCGTGGTTCTGTGTTACCATCGGCGTTTGGAGCTCGGCCTCGCCATCCCCCGGTCCAAAACTTGTGTCATGGGCCGGACGTTAGCGGAACCAACAATCTCACGCCGGTAGTGCACAGTTTCTAAGTCCTATGGTTAGTATATTTGCTATCGAGTAAGTTAGTCTAATGCTAAGGCCCCTTAGAGGAAGGGGGCTAAGAATAACTATGGCTATTTTGATGTTTTAAAGCTGCGGCCTCAACGTCCCTCCGACCGCTTTAGAGTGGGCGGAACGGCGTCGGCACCGCTGCTCTAACCATCGTGCTTAATTCTACTATACAAAAAAATTTTTTTTTTTCTTTTAAGATCGTTATTTTTAAGTTTTTTAGGGTTATTGTTAATGTGTTTTTATTATTTTTATGACTATTGCATTGATGGTCGTATCTACTTGATTTTATGTTTTTGTTATTATTGTTTTTATTTTAATTCCTTGTAATTTAGCATTTTCGAAGATATCTTTCTACCTGTGGGCACGAAGATGCCTCTATAGTATGTTTGTCAGTCTAAGTTGGGTCAGAGTTGTAAACAGGGCGGAGTTAGTATCCTGTGAAGGATCAAGCAGCTCCTCCCTATTTACACCGTGTCGGCCTAGGGCTGTCAGTTTGGCTGTAACAGCCGGGCAGGCCGTCAGCAGTGCTGTCGCGTTCGTATGCAGAGAGTTCCTACAGCAAGGGCAGACTGATCCAACCCCTCTGTTTGTCGAGAAGGGGTGGGTCAGCCTCTTATGTCCTGTCCTCAATCTAATCAGGGAGGTCTGGCGGGCCCTACTCAACGCAGGGTTGAATTTTGGAGCCCTGAGATCACGGTTGATCTCCCAGTAGTCCCGAGCAGTGTCTGAACCGATTTCCTGAAACTTAGCCAATCTTCTCTTGTTCAATCGGTCCAGACCAATCCTGTAAATGGCATTCGGGCATGGTGGGACGATCAGGTCGGACTCTTCAAATGCGCCAATGGCTGCTTTGGCTGCCTGGTCCGCCTGCTCGTTCCCCTCAATACCGACATGCCCCGTAATCCAGACTACACGTGTGTCGTACTGGGAGATGATTGCTCGAATCCTGGTAATTAAGTGGTCTACATTACCAGGATTTTTCAGTGCCTGGACGACTGACAGTGAGTCAGTGAAGATAACTGAAGCTCTGTTATTCTCTGCCCTCATGGCCGCAGCGATCCACACTGCAGTCAATTCGGCGTCAAATACCTGCGCTTCCGCTGGTAATCTTCTCTGGATCACTGTCCTCCATCCAGTCGTACCGCGTTTGCTGACCACTGCTAAGCCGACGCCGGTAGTGGTTTTACTGGCGTCAGTGTACAGAAGCAGCCTATCCCCGAGGTCCTCACAGACCTGCAAGTGCAGCGCTCGGAAGACCTCCGGGCTGGTGTCTTCCTTGCGGTAGGAACTAAGGTCGTCTATAATGTATTGTCTAATGTCTCTGTCGGGGGGGTTAGTTTGTCTAGTAGGGATAGGTAGTGGTTTAACGGGGAAGGCACCTTCCAGTCGAGGGATCGTCATTACAGATCTTCGTAGGGACGAAAATCTGTTCTGACTCTCCGTCTCAAGGAAGTTCCAGACAGCTTCAAAGGGGGGGGACCTAGGGTCTCCTACCTGCTTGGAGGCAAACCTTAACCTTAACTTAACAATCCTGTCCTCCAGCCACCAGGATCCACATTCTACTAGTAGAATGGGGATAGGGGTCGAGCGGTAGGCCCCTGAGGCTATTCGGAGGACGTTGTTTATTGCAGTTTGTATCACTTTCTTGTTTGAGGGTGAGCAGTCACCAAATAGGGTCAGACCGTACCCTGTGATACCGTTAATAAGAACGTTCCCAATATGAATGAGTGCTGATGGAGGAGCACCCATTCTGCCTGCTGCAAGCATCTTCATAAGGTTTTGAACCTTGCGGAGTTTGGTCACCACGACATTCACCTGATCTTGCCAGGTGGCACGCTTGTTGAAGCGGATACCAAGAATCTTCATGCTAGTTGACGGACGGATATCGCGTGAAGCGATGCGTAATTGGTTTACGGTGCAGTTCCTTTTTCTGCAAACATGGAGGAATTCCACCTTCTCGAGGGGAATTTTTCCACCATTGTCTTGAGCCCACTTAAGGCTAAATTCTGAGGCTCCACGAAGTTGAGACGTTGTTTCTGGAGTGCATATTGTATCACTAATCAAGATATTGTCGGCCAGCACTTTGATGTTAGGATATCTTGTTAGTTCTACTAGCAACGAGTCCAGGTAGACAACGAGTAGCGTAGTTGACAAGGGGGATCCTTGAGGGGTGCCGTTATCCAGACTATAACAGTTCGAGATGTAACCATTTGTGCGCACCTTGATTTGTCTGTTCGACATAAAACTGTAAACTGCTTTTACAAAGTTTGGGTCCACGCTCCAAGAGGTCAGTTTTTGGCATACGAAACAGGCTGGTATTCTGTCGTATGCCTTTTCGAGGTCTAGTAAAAGAACACTAGAATGGCCTCTCTTTGCCAGGGAAGAAGCCAGCCCTTCTTCGAGGTCGTGAAGGAGAGTGATGGTGCCTCTCCTCGGGCGGAAACCGTGCTGACCAGAATTCGTCAGTTCCTCAGTAACCGACTGGATTCTTTTTCCCATAATCTTCTCCAGTGTTTTTGATAAACATGGAAGAAGAGATATGGGCCTAAAGTCCAGTGCGCGTTTTGCCGTAGATGTTCTCTTCGGAATCGGTATCAGTGTGGCTAATTTCCAGTCGTGAGGGAAAGTTCCACACGCCAGGATGTTGGTGTACAACTCTGCTATTCTGATCTTGATGGCACTCGGGAGCTGCCTCAACATGCGGTAACTTATTTGATCCGCACCCGGGGTGGAGCCACCGAACGAGTTCAGTGTTTGTTCCAGTTCCCCTAGTGTGATCGCATAAGAAAGGTGATGTCTCACATGGTGAGTTGTGTCGACCGAGTATGCAGTCTTCTGGTCGATAACCGATTCCGGAAGGCCGTCGTCGCTGGCGACTGAGGACCATGCCGATGCAAACTCTTCTGCAATGCCAAATGAGTCGGTGACCGTCCCATCAACTGTCATGAGAGAGAGTACGGCTGAAGGGGGTTTGCCATAAAGACGTCTCACCTTCATCCATGCTTCTCTAAGCGAGTCTGATGGGATGATCGAGTTCGCGAATGCCTGCCAGGAGGCCTTTTTCGCCGTCTTCACCGCCCTCCTCACTTGGGCAGTTAATCTTTTGAAGTTAGTCGAGTTTGCGCTGGTAGGGTTTCTTTGGAACCTCTTCCAAGCCACTTTTTTTTGTTTTATTTGGCTTTTGATGTCGTTGTTGAGCCAGTGGGGCTCTGAGCAAAACTTAGGTCGCACAGATGGCATGGACAAGGCTGCAGCAGATCTTATTATTCTTTTGATGCTGGCTGCATCTTTGTTTATGTTGCTGCTTTGGGGATGGTCTCGGTTTAGTCTAAGAGAAGCCTGGGCGAAAAGGGCCCAGTCCGCTTTCTCTTCGACTAGACGCGAGGAAATTTTCTGTGTTGCTAGCCTATTAACGCTGTTGATGATGATTGGGAAGTGGTCACTTCCCTCTGGGTTATCATGGAGTGTCCATGAGAAATTGCTAGCTATGTGGCACGAAGCCAGGGTTAGGTCGATTGCGGAACTAGTAAGGTGTGTCGGTGACACGAATGTGTGGGCTCCGTCATTTAGGAGCATGTGGTCAGATTCTAGTATCCAGTCTGCAATAATTGTACCTCTAGGGTCAGATCTGTGATCACCCCAGAAGTGGTGATGGGCGTTGAAGTCGCCACCAATTATAGATGACGGTGGGAGTTGGTTTGTAAAATGTATTAGCGAGGGGGTGTCAATAACATCGGTTCTGGTTATGTAAACCGTAGAGAAAGCCATTGGCGGTGATGTGTGTACGGTGACAGACACATTCTGGAAGTCCGACGTTATGTCGAGAAGAGAATGGCTTAGACTTGACCATACAAGTATTCCAACTCCTCGTGAACGTGACGAGGGGTCACTGTCAGAAAAGTGACAGGTGTACCCTCGAAAGTTCGAGGGTCCGTTATTAGAGAAAAAAAGAGTTTCCTGTAGCAGGATAATGTGCGGTTTGTACCGACTAATCAGGAGTTCAAGATTGTGCTGGTTAGCACGAAAACCTCTTATGTTCCACTGCAGGCAGGTGAGCTCTCGTGATGTTGAAAGCGAGCTAGGATTGTAGTTGGTCGCCATTTGGTTTCATGAGAAACCTAAATGACTGACTTTGGCAGAGGTTCGCTGAGGAATGAAGGTCACGGGGGGTTTAAACCTCCTCCGTGGCGTCCATGTCCTCACCGTCCGATAGGTGAACGATGTATTCCTCAGTCAGTATAGGTTGAAAGGGGATTTCAACCCTGGGATACTGGCTAAGGAGATGAGTGAATGATGCATTGCTGCCCATGTAATTGTTACCTTGGGCAGCAATGAATGTTTCTAGTTTTTGTCTGGAGGATTCCTCAAGCCTGAGGATTTCCTCCTTTGAAATAAAGTATTTTTGTGTTGTTGAGTTTTGTAATTCTGTGATGTTTGTGTTTAACGTAATGTGTTGGTTTGGTGTATTTTGTGTGTTTGGTACGATGTTGTTTGGTGTGGTCATTGTGCTGGTTGGCACAGGTTTGTCTTGGGCGATATGTACGGCGGTCTTGTCTCGGTTGTTGTTAATATTCTTTGGGGGCGTCTTTTTGGTTTGGTTATTTGGGGTATTGTTGCTGGAGGTTGGTAGTGTTCTCTGTTTTTGTACCGTTTTGTCCTGTGCGTCTTTGTTCTGTCGTTGAGTATTGTTCGTTGAAGTCGAGGCTGTTTGAGACTTACCTGACACCGTCTGGGCATAAGTCTTCGTGCCCAATCGCTCAGCTAGGCCTCTGGATGACGTTGATGGGTTTGAACTTCTGCGTGCTTCTGCTGCATCTGGATTGCGATCAAAGTACCTCCTTCTCGCCTGGTACTGTGTGCACCTCTCCCCGGTCATTATCTTCAGGATCTCTTTTTCCCTGATGTAGCTCGGGCATTCGAGATCCGCTGCCCCATGGTCATTGGAGTGACAGTTGATACAGTACAGGGTGCTGCACTGCGCCCCGTGGTTAGCTTTCTCCTCTCCGCAACGCTGACATCTCTCCTGTCCACCGCATCTGTTCTTAGTGTGCCCCATCAGCTGGCACTTGTGACAACGCATGGGGTTCATAACGTATTCCCTTACTGGAATGCGCATGACCCCGCATGCTTTGACGTGTTTGGGGGCCTTGTGTGACGCAAAAGTCAGCACAATGGTGCATGTCGGTGTTGGTACTGCTGCTGTATCGTTGCTGCGCCGCGTGATGTGGCGGGCTGCGACGACTCCCTGTCCTCTGAAGTCTTCAATTAGTTCTGCCTCTGTAACGAGTTTAAATTGAGGGCATCTAATCACCCCCTTTGAGGTGTTAAGCGCCTCGACATATTCGATTTTTATAGGAATTACAGTATCTTTTGATAATGTAAGTTTTTTGGTACTAATAAACTTCTCGGCTATGGATTGGTTCTTTAACAGGAGTTGAATCCTCCCGTCGTTTCGCCATTCCACTTCCAAGATTGCTCGCGATATTTCCTGCAAAGCTTTAAGGACAAGCAAAGCATTGTAAGTTTCAAGTTTCTTGAACGCTTTGCTTTCTCCTTGTTTCGTATCTGACTCTGGTTCGGCAATGGGACTCTGCACGTACTTTGTCTCATTTGCTGCTGTTTCTACCTACCTAGGGACCTAGGGTCTCCTACCTGCTTGGAGGCAAACCTTAACCTTAACTTAACAATCCTGTCCTCCAGCCACCAGGATCCACATTCTACTAGTAGAATGGGGATAGGGGTCGAGCGGTAGGCCCCTGAGGCTATTCGGAGGACGTTGTTTATTGCAGTTTGTATCACTTTCTTGTTTGAGGGTGAGCAGTCACCAAATAGGGTCAGACCGTACCCTGTGATACCGTTAATAAGAACGTTCCCAATATGAATGAGTGCTGATGGAGGAGCACCCATTCTGCCTGCTGCAAGCATCTTCATAAGGTTTTGAACCTTGCGGAGTTTGGTCACCACGACATTCACCTGATCTTGCCAGGTGGCACGCTTGTTGAAGCGGATACCAAGAATCTTCATGCTAGTTGACGGACGGATATCGCGTGAAGCGATGCGTAATTGGTTTACGGTGCAGTTCCTTTTTCTGCAAACATGGAGGAATTCCACCTTCTCGAGGGGAATTTTTCCACCATTGTCTTGAGCCCACTTAAGGCTAAATTCTGAGGCTCCACGAAGTTGAGACGTTGTTTCTGGAGTGCATATTGTATCACTAATCAAGATATTGTCGGCCAGCACTTTGATGTTAGGATATCTTGTTAGTTCTACTAGCAACGAGTCCAGGTAGACAACGAGTAGCGTAGTTGACAAGGGGGATCCTTGAGGGGTGCCGTTATCCAGACTATAACAGTTCGAGATGTAACCATTTGTGCGCACCTTGATTTGTCTGTTCGACATAAAACTGTAAACTGCTTTTACAAAGTTTGGGTCCACGCTCCAAGAGGTCAGTTTTTGGCATACGAAACAGGCTGGTATTCTGTCGTATGCCTTTTCGAGGTCTAGTAAAAGAACACTAGAATGGCCTCTCTTTGCCAGGGAAGAAGCCAGCCCTTCTTCGAGGTCGTGAAGGAGAGTGATGGTGCCTCTCCTCGGGCGGAAACCGTGCTGACCAGAATTCGTCAGTTCCTCAGTAACCGACTGGATTCTTTTTCCCATAATCTTCTCCAGTGTTTTTGATAAACATGGAAGAAGAGATATGGGCCTAAAGTCCAGTGCGCGTTTTGCCGTAGATGTTCTCTTCGGAATCGGTATCAGTGTGGCTAATTTCCAGTCGTGAGGGAAAGTTCCACACGCCAGGATGTTGGTGTACAACTCTGCTATTCTGATCTTGATGGCACTCGGGAGCTGCCTCAACATGCGGTAACTTATTTGATCCGCACCCGGGGTGGAGCCACCGAACGAGTTCAGTGTTTGTTCCAGTTCCCCTAGTGTGATCGCATAAGAAAGGTGATGTCTCGCATGGTGAGTTGTGTCGACCGAGTATGCAGTCTTCTGGTCGATAACCGATTCCGGAAGGCCGTCGTCGCTGGCGACTGAGGACCATGCCGATGCAAACTCTTCTGCAATGCCAAATGAGTCGGTGACCGTCCCATCAACTGTCATGAGAGAGAGTACGGCTGAAGGGGGTTTGCCATAAAGACGTCTCACCTTCATCCATGCTTCTCTAAGCGAGTCTGATGGGATGATCGAGTTCGCGAATGCCTGCCAGGAGGCCTTTTTCGCCGTCTTCACCGCCCTCCTCACTTGGGCAGTTAATCTTTTGAAGTTAGTCGAGTTTGCGCTGGTAGGGTTTCTTTGGAACCTCTTCCAAGCCACTTTTTTTTGTTTTATTTGGCTTTTGATGTCGTTGTTGAGCCAGTGGGGCTCTGAGCAAAACCTAGGTCGCACAGATGGCATGGACAAGGCTGCAGCAGATCTTATTATTCTTTTGATGCTGGCTGCATCTTTGTTTATGTTGCTGCTTTGGGGATGGTCTCGGTTTAGTCTAAGAGAAGCCTGGGCGAAAAGGGCCCAGTCCGCTTTCTCTTCGACTAGACGCGAGGAAATTTTCTGTGTTGCTAGCCTATTAACGCTGTTGATGATGATTGGGAAGTGGTCACTTCCCTCTGGGTTATCATGGAGTGTCCATGAGAAATTGCTAGCTATGTGGCACGAAGCCAGGGTTAGGTCGATTGCGGAACTAGTAAGGTGTGTCGGTGACACGAATGTGTGGGCTCCGTCATTTAGGAGCATGTGGTCAGATTCTAGTATCCAGTCTGCAATAATTGTACCTCTAGGGTCAGATCTGTGATCACCCCAGAAGTGGTGATGGGCGTTGAAGTCGCCACCAATTATAGATGACGGTGGGAGTTGGTTTGTAAAATGTATTAGCGAGGGGGTGTCAATAACATCGGTTCTGGTTATGTAAACCGTAGAGAAAGCCATTGGCGGTGATGTGTGTACGGTGACAGACACATTCTGGAAGTCCGACGTTATGTCGAGAAGAGAATGGCTTAGACTTGACCATACAAGTATTCCAACTCCTCGTGAACGTGACGAGGGGTCACTGTCAGAAAAGTGACAGGTGTACCCTCGAAAGTTCGAGGGTCCGTTATTAGAGAAAAAAAGAGTTTCCTGTAGCAGGATAATGTGCGGTTTGTACCGACTAATCAGGAGTTCAAGATTGTGCTGGTTAGCACGAAAACCTCTTATGTTCCACTGCAGGCAGGTGAGCTCTCGTGATGTTGAAAGCGAGCTAGGATTGTAGTTGGTCGCCATTTGGTTTCATGAGAAACCTAAATGACTGACTTTGGCAGAGGTTCGCTGAGGAATGAAGGTCACGGGGGGTTTAAACCTCCTCCGTGGCGTCCATGTCCTCACCGTCCGATAGGTGAACGATGTATTCCTCAGTCAGTATAGGTTGAAAGGGGATTTCAACCCTGGGATACTGGCTAAGGAGATGAGTGAATGATGCATTGCTGCCCATGTAATTGTTACCTTGGGCAGCAATGAATGTTTCTAGTTTTTGTCTGGAGGATTCCTCAAGCCTGAGGATTTCCTCCTTTGAAATAAAGTATTTTTGTGTTGTTGAGTTTTGTAATTCTGTGATGTTTGTGTTTAACGTAATGTGTTGGTTTGGTGTATTTTGTGTGTTTGGTACGATGTTGTTTGGTGTGGTCATTGTGCTGGTTGGCACAGGTTTGTCTTGGGCGATATGTACGGCGGTCTTGTCTCGGTTGTTGTTAATATTCTTTGGGGGCGTCTTTTTGGTTTGGTTATTTGGGGTATTGTTGCTGGAGGTTGGTAGTGTTCTCTGTTTTTGTACCGTTTTGTCCTGTGCGTCTTTGTTCTGTCGTTGAGTATTGTTCGTTGAAGTCGAGGCTGTTTGAGACTTACCTGACACCGTCTGGGCATAAGTCTTCGTGCCCAATCGCTCAGCTAGGCCTCTGGATGACGTTGATGGGTTTGAACTTCTGCGTGCTTCTGCTGCATCTGGATTGCGATCAAAGTACCTCCTTCTCGCCTGGTACTGTGTGCACCTCTCCCCGGTCATTATCTTCAGGATCTCTTTTTCCCTGATGTAGCTCGGGCATTCGAGATCCGCTGCCCCATGGTCATTGGAGTGACAGTTGATACAGTACAGGGTGCTGCACTGCGCCCCGTGGTTAGCTTTCTCCTCTCCGCAACGCTGACATCTCTCCTGTCCACCGCATCTGTTCTTAGTGTGCCCCATCAGCTGGCACTTGTGACAACGCATGGGGTTCATAACGTATTCCCTTACTGGAATGCGCATGACCCCGCATGCTTTGACGTGTTTGGGGGCCTTGTGTGACGCAAAAGTCAGCACAATGGTGCATGTCGGTGTTGGTACTGCTGCTGTATCGTTGCTGCGCCGCGTGATGTGGCGGGCTGCGACGACTCCCTGTCCTCTGAAGTCTTCAATTAGTTCTGCCTCTGTAACGAGTTTAAATTGAGGGCATCTAATCACCCCCTTTGAGGTGTTAAGCGCCTCGACATATTCGATTTTTATAGGAATTACAGTATCTTTTGATAATGTAAGTTTTTTGGTACTAATAAACTTCTCGGCTATGGATTGGTTCTTTAACAGGAGTTGAATCCTCCCGTCGTTTCGCCATTCCACTTCCAAGATTGCTCGCGATATTTCCTGCAAAGCTTTAAGGACAAGCAAAGCATTGTAAGTTTCAAGTTTCTTGAACGCTTTGCTTTCTCCTTGTTTCGTATCTGACTCTGGTTCGGCAATGGGACTCTGCACGTACTTTGTCTCATTTGCTGCTGTTTCTACCGGGGGTAACTCCGGGTACTCTGTATCAATGTAGGTCGAAAGGGGCTGTTTGGTAAACTTTGCCCTTTTCTTCCTCGGTGGTTCGGGATTTGGTTCTTTGTTCTCAACTGCCAGTATGGCAAAGGAATTCGTACTGCCCCCTGAGGGCTGCCCCATATTGAGGACTTAACTGGGCTTTTTGTTGCTTATACTCTTCGTTCTAAAGTTGTCTCTTTATCGATGAATTTAACTTGCACTTTTTATACACTTAATGTCTGATTGTTGTTTATTTAATATTATTTTATTATTATATTTTCCACTGTTCTTGGTATTTTTCTTTTTTCCAGCTTTTTCTTTATTACTTTTTCTTTTCTTCTTCTTCTCACTTTTATTTTTTATTATTATTATTTTTAAAATTTTCAATTTTGTTCGTTCTCTTCTTCTTCTTCTTTTTTTTTTTTTTTTTTACTACACTTTTTCTTTTTTCACTTTATTGTTTTTGTTTTTTTGTTGCCAGCAATTTTTAATTTTTTTAATGGGCACCATGTGTTTCACCACATGTGTCACCCTATGTCTATAAAAACATTTTTTTTTTTTTCGACCACCCTGTTTTTCACCTTAAGTTTTTCGGGTGCACCCTGTTTTGGATTTTACCAGAACCTGAATGGGCACCCCGCCTTATGGTGTCGAAAACCACTGCGTCGCCTCCACACTTAACGTGTTACGAGCGACCGCGCGTGCACTATCTTATATTTAGTACAACACAATTTTTTCACTGTCGAAAACAAATGATTCGCCTCCACACTTTTCTCGTGTGTGGCGAACGCACGTCGAATGTTTTTTCCTGCCTTATGGCGTCCTTATATTATATTTTATACACACTTATTTTCTAATTTAAAAGCACTACTAATATCTAAGATAAACTTTAAACTATTTAAACTATCATTAAATTAACTGTAAACTATATTTGGAATTTATTTATATACTATTACTATTTATTTAATTAATTAAATTTATTTTTCACTAGCGATCAAAAAACACGTCTGTACTGCTCAGTTGTTCCCATAGGAATGGCTGTTCTTTGTGTCTAACACATTTGTCGTTTTTTATAAAACCTGTTGACCTAACATCAGAGTATTCTTCTCTTTTTTCATTACGTTTATGAATATATCTTGTTTTTTCCTTCAATAAATTGTTGTAAATAAATTTTTTATCGCATTTTCCTTCCTGTATATTTATGGGTTTTTCTTTAGTACTACTATGATAGCTATTATTATAACATTCAATTGCTTTAAATATTTTTTCTTTAATATTCAATGATTTATTTGTTATACCTAATGTTCTGATTTTCTCGCTAAGGGTACTACGAAAACGTTCTATGTCAGAATTCCCGGTATGGTTATTGGATTTTACTAAGTGGAATTCTATATTTTCATTCTTTAAATAATCTTTTATATTGATACTCCTAAATTCATTATCTGAAATAAGCTTTTTAAAGTTTCCTTTTTGTGATTTAAAATCCCTCAATTTTTCGATAATTGTTTGATTAGTTCTATCTTCGAGATAGTATGCTGTGGCAAACTTGGAAAATCTGTCTAAAAATGTCAAAAAATATGTTTTTGAGTTTATATAAATATCCATGTGAATAATTTGATTAATATCCGTCGGAGTTTCAGTAAACTTAAATTTTTCTTTTATAGGGTTTCTGTCATACTTAACACGATTACAAATGTCACAATTGTTAATATATTTTTGTATCAACAACTTTAGATTGGGAAAATATATTAACTTTTTTAAACCATCGTAGTTCTCATTGATTCCAGTGTGTCCTGTTTCGTATTTATGATATTTATTTATTTGTTTGAATGTTTCATCCTCAGTCATCATGTCTTTAGCATGATAAGAGCATCGTACGAATTTTACATTATGAATACCACTAAATAGATCGATTATTTTTTGTTGTAATTTGTTATATTCAATGTCATTTAATTCTGTGTAAATACCTACTTTTCCTGATTTAATATATCGTCGTAGTATGTCTGACAAATTATTTTTTATATCTTCAGAACATATATATATTTTTCTGCTTCCATGAATCATTTCAAGTTCCTTTATTTTATTATTTGTTAGTATAAGTTGAGTTTTAAATCGGTTAACCACTGTGTCTAGTCTAGGGATATGATTATTAAAATTCTCTTCTTGAGAATGTATTGTTTCGGTGATTTCTTCGTCTACATTGTTTTGCATTGAATAATTGGATAATTCTTCAGAATTATCAAGAACTTCATTATTTATTTCGTTACCGTTATCAGTAGTTTCAACCATGTTTATTTCATTAGTTTCTACGTTAATCCTACTAAGAAAATCTGCTACTTTGTTTTCTCTACCTTTTATGTAATCTATATTAAAGTTGTATTCTCCTAACTTAAGTAGCCATCTGTAGAGTCTAGGATTAACATCTTTTCCTTTAGTTTTCGTATGGAGCCATTTAAGTGGTTGATGATCTGTTAATAGGTCAAATTGTACTCCGTAAAGATATGGTCGAAAGTAATTGGTGGCCCAAACAATTGCTAAAAGTTCTTTTTCGGTGGTTGAATAATTCTGTTCATGGTCATTCAAAGTTCTGCTAGCATAGCATATGGGGTGATTGTCTTGTTGAAGAACGGCGCCTATCGCAAAGGTGCTAGCATCCGTAATTAATTTAAATTTCTTTTTGAAATCAGGGTATTTTAAAACTGGGGCTTCTGTCAAAATTCTTTTAAGTTTCTCGAATGCAAGGACGTAGTTTGGGTCATTCAGATTAATTTTAGTATCTTTTTTGAGGTATTTCGTCATTGATTGGACAACTTTTGCGTAGTCTTTAATGAACTTTCTATAAAATCCAGTAATACCTAAAAATGACTTTATTTGTTTAGGTGTTTGTGGTAATTTAAGTTTTAAAATATCTTCGACTTTTTTCGGGTTTGGTTTAACGCCTTCGGGTGTTAAAATATGTCCTAGGTATTCAGTTTCTTTTGAAAAAAACTTACATTTATCAATCTGAAGTTTTAGATTATGTTCTCGTAATCTATTGAATATTTTTCTAATACTATTTATATGTTCATCTAGAGTAGTGCTAAATATCAGAATGTCATCTAGATATACAACGCATATTTTGTTAATAAAATCTTTTAAAATAGAATTCATCAAACGCTGAAAAGTAGCTGGTGCGTTCTTTAGACCAAAAGGCATTCGTATATATTCATAGTGTCCTAGAGGCGTAGAAAAGGCTGTCTTTTTTCGATCTTCTTCTCTTACTAAGATCTGATGAAAACCTTTTGCCAAGTCGTCGGCTGGAAATATGATTGTCGTATGTCGTAAAATCAAACTTTTGGAAATCGGCGGTTAAAGTTTTAACTTGAATAAAAACAACTTGAAACGGTAAAAATTCTACGTTTTCACACATTATGTATATATATATATATTCTTTCAAATAATTTTATTAATTTTATGTTGGCCTTCTTTGTTTTTGTTTAACGTCAAAGATTTTGTCAGAAAAAATTTGTCGTATGTAGCATTTTCAATAAAGTGACATTTATTTCTTTTACATACGACAATGTACGTTTGAACTTAAGACTACCAAAAAAAGAAATACGTTTATTAATTTTCTAATAAAGTTCATTTTATTCCAAAAAATTAATACAATAAAAAAAAAACAAAATTCAATGCTCCAAAAAATAACATAAAAGGCTTTCACTGCCAGAATAAATGTTTAAAATTATAAAACTAAAAAAAAAAGAAAAATTAACAAAATAATATAATAGTAAAAAAATAACATCAGTATCTACATATTATTCAAAATTCAGAGTATTAATATTATTAGGCAAATTGTACATATTTTTTAAAAAATCTTATAAATGGAGTAATGCTTTGTAAAATTCGCGATCAACTTCTGGAACGTAACATAACATACTCTTCAAGTCCTTTTGTTTTTCTATAGATAGTGCTTTTGGTTTCAATTTAGTCTTTTTAGTAAAAATATCCTGTGTAATTTTTTTCCCAAATCGACACTTAGACTGTTTTCTTATAATTGTCGTTGGTGTATAATTTACTTGTTTTGCACTGTGCCTAACGTGTATTGTAAATAAACAGTCTTGTTTATACTGAATGTATTTGCATTTCGAGTAAGCGATTTGCTGAAAAGCCAATCCATTGGCTTCAAAAGAAAATAAAGAGAAATCTTCCGCATTCATCTGAATTATTTTTAGTTTCACGTTTTCGTAATTCATTTTTAGTAGTAATTTTATCAAAGCCAGTGGACTAGGAATTTCTAGTCCTTTCAAATATTTTTCAATACAACTGTGAATACAGTCCACTTCTTGAATCAAGGAAGGGCCTGATTCTGAGAATTTTTGTGTTATGATATCGATATTTTTGTTTTGATACAAAAATTTTAATATCGCGAAGGAAGTAATGTGATTTCTGTTTTGTGGAACGCAGGAGTCGCTCCACAGAACTATTTCCTTTAAGAAAGGATAGTCACTTACAACTTTATTTAAGATTTTAAACAAAGCACTGGCAATGTCATTTCCAGCACGACCACTCATTACTTCGTTCCATATAGCACAGTATGTAATTTTAGGTAAGTTAGTTATAATCACGGTAGCAGTCAAATTAAACACATTCAACTTCCTCTTGTAATAAAAATTGGATGCATTACCTCTTGGCAAATTAAAAATGTTTTCCAGGTCATAACAAATAATAGCCTTTCGGTCATCAATATTTTGTCGGTCGAGTTCTCTTTCAGCTTTCATATACATACAAGTGCTCCTCTCTATGGGCTTCATATATTTTCTTTTCATCACCAGTAAGAATTTTGTTTAATTTTTTCAAACAACATTTATCACACTGATCCTTACGAGGACGATAAAATGATAAATTAAAGTGGTAGTTAAATATATTTCTGTAAATGGCTATAGAAACAGGATTTTCTTCTTTTTCCCTATATAAGTTGTACATCTTTGTTAAATTTAAATTTTCTTCCAAAAACTTCTTGCTAGAATTTTGTCGACAGTAATGGGAATCGACTACTGGAAAGCTGTTGATATGATTTTTCACGTTTTCAATCGCACTTAATGGAGTCGATTTTCTACCACAATTGCTTCGTCTAGATTTCAATAATAAGCTATTTCCAGATAAACTGCAATTATTAAATAAATAATAAATTTTCCTTTCACTAATTGATAGTGTATTTAGAAAGAAAGTTTTACAAATTCGAATTGTGCTATTATTTTTTCTTAAATAATAGTTGTAGGAAACTTTCTTTCTATCTTTTTCTTTTCTCTCTTTTATATCTCTCCTCTTTTTACATTCCTCCTGTTTGACGTATTTCAGTATAAAATTATTTTTCCCATTTTCATCTAGAAGCCAAAAATCTTTATGAATATTCTGCCTGTCAGTCTCATCGAAGTACTTCGTGCACAGGTAAAAACAGTTCGATTTGCAGGGCGGTTTTAATTTTTTCGCTGGCCTTACATTATTTTTCTGATCCACAAATTCCTGTCCCAGTTGCCTTAACCTTTTCCTAACATTATTTTTCCAGAGATGTGGCATGCTTTTTCGCTTTCTTGTGACAGTTGGTGTACTAGCGTTGCTAGCTACAAAATGTATGTACAATATTAACGCACTTGTGTTTTAAATAAAGTTCTATTCTTAAAATATAATACATACATGATAGTGTTACATCAGATGGTAAGTTTCTAACTTCAACTCTCGAAATAGTGTTACTAATATCACTTTCGGATGTTTCGCTATCAGACGAACTTATTAATTTGGAAGCATTTTCGTAAAAATTCCTTAGATTTCTCTTCTTATATGTTTTAACCATTTTAAAAGAAGGATCTTTTAAGCTGTCATCACTAGAAAAGTCTAATGGGTCTTCTTCTGTGGAAGAACAATAGTTATATAAGTTTAAAATTTCTACCTAAGTAATACAATTACATAATTTATAAATTTAATATAATTACGTACTTGATGTATTTAAAATGTCATCCATTATTCTGAAATTAAATTATTTGTCTTAATATTTACTTTAAAATAAAATTATTATTTCACTTACACTTGTAAATCAGAACACAAGCTTGGAGCAGTTGATGATTCACACATGATGTCTATCCCCTTCGAAATCTAGTGCGAGACTGACTAAAATTTCTATTTGTCTTAAGTATTACACGTATTACATACGACATTTACAAACTGAGTAGAATAAAATTTGTTTGTCGTATATGCTAAAGCTATACAACATACGACATTTAAATAGGCAACAGTTATCAACATACGTCAATTAAAAATTATTTTAATTTTCTTACAATATTCAATATAAATTTGTCGTATGCAGACAAAATAAAACTACGTACGACAAATAAACATGGAAATTTGTAAAAATTTGGATTATACGACAAAATGCAAACTCAGTATCTCAAAAACCAGAATAGATAGAATGAATTTGATAAGTGCAATAGAAAGAACACATTTGAAAACATATAGAATCATTAAAAGTTCAAAATGTGAAAAAATCGACATACGACAATCATATTTTCAGCCGACGAAGTCTAGGGTTGTGAAATATTGTGCTCTACCACAGACAAATATACAGACGTCCCAATGAAACCAAAAATATGTCATCATATAAAATGAAAAAATCGTGTGTCCCCATCTACTTTACATAAATCAAAATGCTTCAATTTAGTTTAGTTTTGAATCCATAAAAATAATATTCAAATAATACCAAACTTTGAACTTGAAACAAACTTCAAATGAATGTTAATATGTAGTACAATACATATTCATTTTTACACATTTAATACATAAATGTTCATAAGTTTTTACAACCAGTTAAACCAACAAAGCGTATAGCACCCATTCACCATAGGAAACAATATAAATTTGGTATTGTATTGAATTTATCAGTGTATTTACATACGCATTGACGCACATATTTTAACTTTAGACAGTACATGTAGTAGTGTCGAATGTCTGCTTTGCCTGTGCTTTAATAATTATACGCAAACGTATTTGCAATAAACAGAGTAAATTTGTTTTTGTATATTTCAATCTGTTAGAGATATTTAACAATATGAAAGAAATTAAATTTCTATAATTGTATATAACTTGCTCACTCATGCATACTTGTATTTTACAATGAATTTAAATAAAGTTTTAGTTCGCTTGTAGCATTCATAGAAACGAGTTGTTTTAATATTTTCTTCATCTCTGCTAACAGGTTATGGGCCCAGAGCTGAAGGGTGTTTAAAGGTTAAAATAATATTAAATCGTGTGTGCTACAGTTTTTTTTTGGTTTTTGGCTAATTTAAAATTAATTAATTGAAAATTAAAAAAAAAGGAAGATAATAATAATATTTTAAAGGTTTTATTATTATTATCGTGTTTGAATATTTTTGGTGTTAATTTTAAAAGGTGGATATTCAAGCAGGAATATTTAAAATTATGGATAGCGAACTGGTAAGGATAGAAAAACTTACAGGTGCTGAAAATTGGTGTGTATGGAAATTTCAAGTTAAAATCATTTTAAATGCAAATGATTTGCTTGATGTGATTGAACGATCGCAACCAAATATTCAGTCGAATGATAAAGATAAAGAAGAATTATTATCAAAATGGAAAAATAAAGATAAGAAGGCACAAAAAATAATAGCAACAACAATATCGCAACAACCGTTACTTCATATCATGAATTGTACAACAGCTGCAAATATGTGGAAAAAACTTGAAGCTGTATATGAACAAAGGTCAGAAACTAACATACATATGCTTCAACAGAAATTTTATAGCATAACAAAAGATCCCAACGACGATATAGCTACACATATAAGCAAAATAGAAACAATTGCACAACAAATCAGAGACAGAGGAGATGATATTTCAACAACAATGGTAATTACAAAAATTTTAATGACACTACCTGCATCATTCAGTCATTTTTGTTCTGCATGGGAATCCACAGCACAAAACGAAAAAACAATAGAAAATTTAACAGCTAGACTTGTAATGGAAGAATCGAGAATATCAACACAGACAGAAATAATAGAGAACAAAAATGCTTTTGTTGCTAAAAGAGGAACGAAACATAATTTACAAGCACAACAGAAACGTATGGGTGATAACGCACAATATCGTAAACCGGGAAAATGTTTCTTATGTAATAAATACGGACATTGGAAAAGAGAATGTCCAACAAAGAAAAATAATAATAAAGTTCATGCACAGGGTGATGCATTTATTTGCAATGCTACAGTGCAAAATATATACAAATCTGATGATTGGTTTCTAGACTCGGGTGCAAGTGACCATATGTGTTTTTGTCGGGATTGGTTTATTAATTATGAACACTTTAATCAACCACAAAAGGTACGGGTAGGCAATGGAAATGTAATTTACGCTGTCGGTCGTGGCGATATAAATATTCTAGCATATAACGATTCTAAATGGATTCCGAAGTATTTATCTAACGTTTTGTATGTTCCTGACATTCAATTAAATCTGTTTTCCTCTAGTTCCGCGTTAGACAAAAATTTAAAATTAATATCAGACAACAGTCGATGTAAATTATTAAAAGATAAAAAAACTGTTGCAATAGGTGTGCGTGAAGGTTCGTTATTTAAAATGATGTTCAAAATAAATAAAACTTCTGAAGTGAATGTAGCGACAGCATGCAAGCAGATTAGTACTTGGCATAAAAGACTTGCACATCAAAATTTAAGACATGTACGCGATCTATTAAAAGCTAAAAGAATTGAATATCTGGATATACCAAATTTTGTCTGTAAAGCATGTTTATTAGGAAAGCAACATAGATTACCGTTTGGCACAAGTGAAAGTAAATCAACACATCCAGGTGAATTAGTACATGTTGACTTGTGTGGACCAATGCAAGAGTTATCTATAGGTGGTTCAAAATATTTTATACTTTTCAAAGACAACTACAGTAAGTATCGAACGGTATATTTTTTAAAGGAAAAAACAGAAGTGTTGGAAAAATTTTCGCATTATATAAGTAAAATTAAAATCGATACAGGATATGATCTTGAAACAGTACGGTCAGATAATGGTTTAGAATTTACAAACAAAGAAATAAAATTATTCTTTCAGAAAAATCACATTCGACATCAAACCACAGTTCCGTATTCTCCGCAGCAGAACGGTAAAGCCGAACGTGAAATGAGAACTCTCGTAGAAGCTGCAAGAACCATGCTCTATGATAAAAAACTACCACTGAAATTATGGGCAGAAGCTGTAAGTATGGCAGCATACGTACTAAATTTATCTGGTTGTACAGACATTAAAAGTCAAAGTCCAGCTGAATTATGGTTCAAAAGGAAATCGAATATAAATTTTCAAGATCTTAAAGTTTTTGGTACTGAATGTTTCATGCATATTCCTAAAGAAAAACGACGAAAATGGGATTCTAAATCAAAGAAAGGAGTGTTTGTTGGATATCCAGAAAACACTAAAGGATTTAGAATATGGATTCCTACAGAAAGAAAAATTGAAATTAGTCGTGATGTTTTCTTTGTAGAGGAAGCAGAAGTAGAAATTAATGATGAAAAGGTTGAATCATATGATCAAGTAAAAGAAGAAGAGGGAAACGGGATAAACGAAACAATATGCACAAATGATCATTACGGAGTGTTGGAAAACGAAAACCTGTTTAACATAGAAAAGGTTGAGAAACCTGAATCATACAAAAAGGAAATCAATGAAGAAACAGAGGCAGGTACAGGTGGAATAAGGTATAACTTAAGAAGTCGTGATAAAATTAATCATGAAATAATGACAGTTATCAATGAAGGATGTGCTTTTGTAAGTCAGTGTGTACCTGTTTCCTTTGAAGAAGCCTGCAAATCCAAGGATGTAGAAAAATGGAAAAAGGCAATGCAAGAGGAATTAACAGCACTTCAAAAGAATGAAACGTGGAAGCTTGTAGAGTTACCTGAAGGAAAAAAAAATCGTTGACAACAAATGGGTCTATAAAATAAAACATGCACATGATGATCACTCTGGACTTTTTAAGGCCAGACTCGTAGCAAGAGGTTTTTCTCAACAGAAAGGTGTCGACTATCAAGAAACGTTTAGTCCAGTTGCGAAATTTAGTTCAATAAGAATGATATTGAGTATTGCAGCAGCCAAAAGTTTAAAAATTAAGCAATTTGATATAAAGACTGCCTTCTTAAATGGAAATTTAGATGATGAGATTTACATGAAACAGCCACAAGGTTTTGAAGATGGTACAGGCCGAGTGTGTAAATTAAACAAAAGTTTATATGGCTTGAAACAAGCTTCTCGAGTTTGGAATAAAGATTTTACAAAATTTCTTATCAATTTCAAGATGAAACCATCTAAATCTGATTCAAGTGTATTTATTGCTGAAAATATTATTTTGGCGCTCTATATCGATGACGGTTTGATTGCAGCTCAATCAGATGAATGTATAGAAAAACTTATAAATTATCTTAAAAAACATTTCGAAGTAAAAGTATTCGAAGCAGAATTGTTTCTCGGTATAGAAATTAATCGTTTGGAGGACGGGTCTATTCATCTTGGACAAGGATCATACATTAATAAAGTGTTGACAAGATTTAAAATGAACGAGTGTAAACCAGCTTCAACACCAGCAGATTCATCAATCTACGACACTATTTTGAGTGAAAGCAGTATGGAAATTAATTTTCCATATCGCGAGGCAGTTGGAAGCTTGATGTATCTTGCGATTGGAACTCGACCGGACATATCCTTTGCTTTAGGAGTGGCTAGTAGATATCTTGACAAACCTACAGCAGCACATATCAATATAGTCAAACGAATCATGCGATATCTGAAAGGAACTCAAAATTTTGGTATAAAATTTTCAAATAATTTCAATTTAAAAATAACCTATTACAGTGATGCTGACTATGCTGGAGATACGAAGACAAGACGATCAACCAGTGGTTATATATGTTTACTAGGGGATTCTCCAGTATCATGGGCCTCACAACAACAAAAAAGTGTTGCTTTATCAACAACTGAAGCTGAATATGTAGCAGCAGCAATGGCAGTTACAGATATGATTTGGCTCAAACACCTTTATGAGGAGATTGAAAATTCCAAGCAAGCGGATTACACTCTATGTATTGACAACCAAAGTGCAATCAGACTCATCAAGAATCCTGAGTTTCATAAAAGAAGTAAACATATAGAAGTCAGACACCATTTTATTCGAGATAAATATGCTGAAGGATTGTTTCAACTACAATACGTAGCTTCAGCTGATCAAATTGCGGACATATTCACAAAACCTTTAAATAAAGATAAATTTGAATTTTTGAGAAATTTAATGAGAGTAGTACCAAAATAATGTAAACTTTTATTTATTGTCAAATAGAAGAATTGAATTATTGAGAAATTTAATGAAATTTGTATCAAAATAATGTAAATTTTTTTTTATATTGTCAAATAGAGGAAGTGTTAGAGATATTTAACAATATGAAAGAAATTAAATTTCTATAATTGTATATAACTTGCTCACTCATGCATACTTGTATTTTACAATGAATTTAAATAAAGTTTTAGTTCGCTTGTAGCATTCATAGAAACGAGTTGTTTTAATATTTTCTTCATCTCTGCTAACACAATCTATGTGCTATCGCAGACAATATAACACATACATACATATATATATATATTATTTGTGGTGCTAAGTGCTCTACGCTAGACGAATACTTCAGGTTTATTTCTTTCATTCTTTTTTTTTGTTTTTGATGTTGCTTTTGCTATGCCACTATCTTAATACACAATTACATATATATGTGCAGTATGTATGTAGTGTGTACACTACTGCAGATAGGTAGAAAAATTATTTCGGGTTTTGTTATAATTTTTGAACAATTTTTGGCTTGAACATTTAGAATATTATTTTTTAAAAACGGACAAATAATAAGGGTATCCACGGTTTAGTCGTGTATCATTGTAAACGGTATAAACTCGTACAATCCTACACCTATTATAAACATCTTAAATGCTAAAATAATTTGATTAAATTTATTTTTATAATATTATAGCTGGCATATGTTATTAATTTGCTTGATTTCAATACAAAGTTTGCGTTCACGATATAGTATAATGTGTAAGATTTGGGTGTATGTTCACACTTTTTACGCTCTTACAGCTCTTACAATATTTCGTGAATACCTCTAACATTATAAGCATGTAGACTGGCATTTAGATTTTTATATTTCCTTCTGTATGGTACCAATGGTACACTATATCACAAACAATAAACATGTTTATCAAAGGGTATTTTATGTATACAACTTGTTATACACATACACATCATTATAAATTATTATGGTGTACTATCCTTACTGTGGTCTATACTATACGTGACGTATACAAAATATACAATGTATACAAAAACCAGTGCAGGTTTATATTTTTTTTCACACAAAAAAAGGAAAAAAAGGAAAGAATAACTAGCGATACATATTCTTTCAAAATTTAATGCAAACATTTAATAGGGTTCAATGTCCAATATTATTGTTATTATATACCACATTTAATCCTTATCTGTGTTTATACATAGGACTAAATGCTACCTGCAAGACAACATGTACTATGGTAGCATACCATCAGCAATAATATTATTATATTCATATAAAAATGTTTATGATATTATATATACTACCAAATTGCTACAAATAAATCGTATATTTTCTATTATTGCATGTAAATATACGAATAAACCCAAAAACACTCAAATCAGATTGTTTATATGTATGCGTATATAATTTTATGAACCATATTTTAAAACTTTTATCGAATGCAAGAACAATCGAATATTAACGTATATTTTGAATTTAAATATATCCAAGACTCGAATCTGGACCTAACAATAGGTCCATATGAATTTGATTTTGTTACATATTTGAATATATGCAGAGAAACATCTGTATATTGTCTGTGGCTCTACCTAACTTATCCAGAATATCCTCTATATTCGGTATTGGAAACTTGTCATCGACAGTAACTTCGTTAAGTTTTCTATAATCGATAACGATTCTCCATTTTTTCTTCCCTGAATTGTCCATTTTCTTTGGTACAATCCATAGAGGGCTATTATATGGTGAGTTGCTTTCCCTGATTATGCCTTGCTTTAACATTTCTTCTATTTGAGTAGATATTTCTCGTTCATGAATACGAGGGTATCTGTAAATTTTTGAATAAATAGGACTATCGTTTGTTGTTATTATTTGATGCTGAATATCGAAGGTATTTGTAAATTTGTCAGCCTCCTTAAAAAAAAAGGTTTTTATAGGTTTTTAACAGTTTGTTTAAGTGTTTACTCTCTTCCTCATTTAAAGTTTGGAAAAGATTTTTATATTTTGGTCTTCTTCGTTTATATTCATAGGCTCAAGTTGGTGAATTTCATGAAATTTATAGGGGCAGCTTTCTTTAAATTTTATTTCATTACTATTAATTTTTAGAATTTCGTTTTCTAAGTCTACTACAGCACCTAAGGGTTTCAATAAGTTTTGTCCGATTATAGCGTCGAAATTTTTATTGTGAAATTTTGTTAATTTCCAGATCATAAAAGCATTTTCTCTAAACTCATCAGGTAAATTAGTGTAATGATTGGAGCAAGGGATTGTGATTGACTATGCTAATTATTTATATTTGTACTGGCAGGCAGAAATTAATTGCCGACATAAGCCAGACGTTAATTTGGCAAGAGTGCCGTTATTTTATGATTCTGAATATGTTTTTGTTTCAAAGGCAAGTTGTGCCAACTAGACTGCGGAGTGCAGTAAGAATTAAAAATGACTTGATTCTTGGTTGAATACAAAGTGAGTTTATTGAATAAATGCATCAGTATTTATACATAAATTTTACATTATTTCTTATCTCCCTACTTAAATCTATATCTATAATATTTCCAATATCATTAATCATTCATCGTTAATTATATTTAAATTGATATTTAATATATTTCCAATATATCCCAAAATATGTATAAAAATAAATGTCATTTAACTATGACCCACATTATGCATATAATTAGCTAATAATTTTACTATTTTCTATTTTACTCAAGTGGTGTCAGATATCATGTCATAACATTGCATTTAAATATTTCTTACATTATTTAACATAATGTAATCTGATTCTAAAAGAATAATTATTTAAATACTTTCACATTGCACGATATATGTAAACATGTGCAATGCATAAATAATACTCATATTACATCAGACCTTTTTCTTTTTCTTTTACATATATTCCGGTCAGTATACTTAAAAGTATTTTATGTTTTTGTTTATAAAATTCTTCATGAATCATTATTATTTTGTTGGTCAGTATTCTGGTGTTCATGTGTGGCACACTTTTGTATGATATATGAGATATCACTACATTAGTTTTTATTTCGTATTTTACATAAGTTTTGTTGTTAAGGGTATTAAATGTAATTGGAGTTTTCAATAATTTTCTTTTATATTGTGGTAGTTGTCTCTCATCTAGTAGAGAAGTGGATGACCCAGTATCTATGAGACAATTAATTTTGTTATTATCAACAGTTAGTATACTTTGGAGGCGTTAATTGAAAATTTGCTTCGTGTTGGATATGATCTATATCTATCGGTTCTGTTTCAGTTTGTCTTGAATTGTTTTGATAATTATTATGTCTGTAGTGTCCTGAATTTTGTCTAAAATTGTTGTTGTAAGGTTGTTGATGTTGTGCTGAATTTTGTCTAAAGTTATTGTTGTAAGATTGTCGATATTGCCCTGAACTATTGTTACGATTATCATATCTAATATTATTGTTAAAATTATTGTTATGATGTGGATTTTTATAATTCTGATTTTTATCTGATTTAAATTTATTTTGACCATGATTTACAGTGTTTTTTGCTCTATTATTATCTCTAACTAGTCCTAAACTATCTATTGTGTTAAAAGCTTCACGTAGATTATTTATATTTTTATTTAAATTTATTGAAGCAAGATTTGTATCAATATTATTTATAAAGGTGTTTAAAATTATCGATTCATTAATTTTCGGATTAAATTCTGATGGTTTATTTGGATCGTACTCATACTTTTCATTCAATTTTGACAATAGATTTCTTAATGCTAAATAATATTCTCTTACTTGGAAATTCCTGATTGATAATGCCTTCTGATACAGCTGATGGTAAGTTTGTTTTACCCCGAAATTGTTGACCAAAACTGATTTTATGCTGTTCCAATCAGCATCGCTTCCCAGTGTTCTGATGACATCTAGAGCTGACATCTAGAGGTATTTTGTTGATTATGATTCGTTGAAAAACATATACCTTAATCTGAGGATAAGCATCCAGAAATGGGAGAATTGTGTCTACTTCCCGAAAGAATGAAGTAAGTGCATAGTTTTCGTCCCCTCTAAATTCGTGGATTCTTTGGGCGTCCTTTATGAGATCATTTATAGAATATGTAAGTGATGCTGTATGAGCAGCAGTAGTTGATGTTGTTGTTTGATCAGGCATATTTCTTCACAATTTTGTGTACAATTATCACTATTTATAAGTATGTTTTTATTCACAATTTCACTTTTTGTATATATTTCAAATCGTTCTCGTTTGTCTTTGACTTTGGGCATTAGAAGATTTTTAAACTGATATTTGATTATTTCATTTATCTATTTATTTTTCCATGTATTCACTGTGTTTCTGGTCGATTATATTTTTTATTATTATTAGTTGTTTATTTATAACTATGTGATTGACCAGATCTACTTCGATATCACTATCTAATAATTGAAGAATTTCATTTAATTTGTTTTTAATTTTTCGAACTTCTTTCGACTGTTTTCTTGTAAGCACCATTGATAAAAAATTTTTGTTCACAAATATATATATATATTGAGTATGTTCGCACACTGGATTGCTGATCTTTTGATAGTAATCCTACCGACTGCGCCAATTATATTTTTCCCGAACTTTAGTTGGAAAAAAAAATTTATTTTATCTTTTAGTGTTGAAGATATTTAAATATCTTCGAAATAAAACACAAATTTTTCTTTAGAAAAACTTTTATTAAACACTTACACTAATTACACAAACTGAGCTAAAATTAAACTTAGACTGACTGTTATTCTTTCTTATCATGATATTTATACTTCTTCTTACAGCAAAAAAAAATATTATTTTCCCATAAACACAAAAATGCTGACGATTCTTAAGTTTTTTACCAGAATATGAACATTTAGAATTTTACGTAACTAAAATAATTTCTCATGAGAAAATTTTCTAGTCACGTTGTCGGATATGCAATTTTGGATCATATTAACAAAAATCAGATTTTATATGCTGGGAATTAAGTACAGGGAGTGAAACTGATATAACTGATTATCTCAAAATCAACAGCATCATCTACTGCTACGATGTTTTCACCTTGACAGATATTTGTATTATCAATAATGTTATACTCATAGTTGTAGTTTTGTGCTTCCTCTAATTCTTTTGCGATGTTATTGTAGTCTATGTTTCTATCATGTTCAACAATATTTTTGTCACAACGATGAATCCTTTTTTTAGGGTATATGGTATCAAATCTTAAAAATAGTATGCATTTATTTATCTTTATATTCATGTACAAATGAAATCATAATTTATTATTACAAAGCTATTACTTAATTTTTGGATCACACTAGATAAATATGATCTGGCATGTTTTTGAAATAATACTTACATTTCTTCAGCTTCTGTATCTGTTAAATCACATAATTCTTTTTCTACCCTCAATGCTTCTAAAAAAGTTCTGATTTTTTCACGTTTTACCGTGCACGTCATTTCTATCCATCCAGTTTCTGGCACACTTTGTGGATTTTTTCTAATTTTCTCCATGTTTTTCCTATCAGGCGGCCAATATAATTTTCCTTTGTGTTCCCAGTTTTCTGGAACAGCCGTGAAGAAAATTTTCGAATTTTCCACCGTTTTCACTATTTTAAAATACATTTTTCTTCACACGCGATATTAGGTATAATGTATAAAAATATATTATATTATTGCAAAATATATATTTATTGGTAATTGTATACTTTAGTGACACCACCTCGGAGAGAGTTGGCAGAAAGCCAGATGGCAGACTAGGTGGTCCTTATAAATAATCTGAAAATAATTCCCGTCGGTCTCCCCCCCTTTCCAAGATACCCCCCTTTGAAAAATTATTTTTATTCGCGAATATCTTCATAACGGTAAAAGATACAGACTTGGTTAATAGCTCAAAAGATGCGTCTAAGGATGCTCTATATACTCATTTTTTGAAATCCTCAAAAAGTCCTACCACAAGGATAATTAAGGACATTTAAGTTTTTTTGTTTTATATTATAGGTAATATCTTTACATTTTACATCTTTACACAAGGACATTTATGATTTTTTTTTTTTTTTAATTTATAGCTAATATCTCAACATATACACACATGTATATATGCTTAGCCACACGAATACAAATATATAATATACATAAACAGAATAATATACTATATTAAAAAAAAAAAAATTTCTTTTTAACTTTATAAAAATAAATTTTAATTACTTACATTTTATATAGATGATCTTGATTGTCTATAGTAATCATCTTCTTGAAAGGGATACATAGCTCTCATGACGTCGAAAAACTTATCGATACGATCACTGAGCCTATTATCCCTTTTGAATAAATATTCCGAAATATAATATTCAAAGTGTTTCTTCCGCCTTCCATATTTCGGAATAACACTTCGTAGATCCCGCCACATACGTTCAATATTTTGTGTATGTGCACCACTTTCAGGATCTACAAAATTAACGGAATGATTCACTTTTAAGTGTTTATATCCTTCATTTTCAACCCTTCGTCTGAAACATGTTTTTTTATTATTTCCAAAAGGGTGTCAGCATCACGCGAATCAATTGGTTCAATAAATATTTTTTTTGATTCGCGGTCAATGCCGCCTATCACCCATTGGCCTTCAATTTTGCGTCCTTTATTGTACTTCCTTTTTCCTAACTTGCATTCATCAATTTCAACGGTACGACCAACACTACCAATTTTTTGTTTATTGTTTTTCACATAATATAAGCACACCTATTTAGTAATATAAAAAATTAAGATAATTAACATTGCTTTAAGCCTTTTATGATATAATTTAATGTTAAAGATACACAAAATATTAGTATTGGCCCCTGCGCAAGTATATTATAAAAAATTGTAACATATACTAAAATTAAACAAAAAGAAAAATGTAGAAAATATTAGTATATTACAAAAATTGTGATACATACTGAAGTTTTAAAAAAATATATATATAAAAAATATTATTTTTTTATTCTTGCGCAGGGGTCAATGCTAATATTTTCTACATTTTTCTTTTCGTTTAATTTTAGTATATGTTAGAATTACACACAAAAAAAGGCTTAAAGTTATATATAATATAATTACTTCGCGACAGAAACTCGAAAAATCAACACAAGTTTTTTTAGTAATGTTTAATTCCGTCATCATTGTCACTGTTTGTGGAGGCGAAAACCACAAATAAAAACCGATAAATTTACATAATTTATCTATGTTTCGAACTCTTTCAAACCATGTACCAATTAATGCTGATTTTTTAAATGTACATTTAACACGTTGTTTTTTTCTTTTATTTATTAATTTTGGTATATGGTTTGGACACTGAAAATATAAACTATCAGTTTTAACTTTAAGTCTTGCACCACACTTTTCACAAATAAGATACTCACGAATAACTTTATGCGAAAATAAAAATTCTAATAATTTTTCATTATCACTACAAATATTAATGTATTCACACAACATCATTTTTAAAGCCGCACGAATAAACTACTAATCATGAACTAATTCATAAATTATTAAATTTATAAATTATCATCTATGATTTTTTTTTTTTTTTTGAATTATATAAAATAAACAGAAAATTAAAAAAAAATCATTTGTTATAAAATAGAAACAGTTATATTCAGTACCTGCATTCATATTATTATTCATATTTGGGTACTCTGTATTATCAACTTTATCATTTTTTTTTTAAGTTTTGAATGTAATTCCATTATACTGTAATATATAATACTGTGCATTATGAAATTCACTTTTAAATAAAATATAGACATTAATACCTATTACATTATCAAATATATATATGTAAATGTGCAAAATACAAGTATAGGTAAAAAATGTATACATATATATAACTATATATGTATATACATGCGTATATTCAAAGGTATTACCTATAATGTAAAACAAAAAAACTTAAATGTCCTTAATTATCCTTGTGGTAGGACTTTTTGAGGATTTCAAAAAATGAGTATATAGAGCATCCTTAGACGCATCTTTTGAGCTATTAACCAAGTCCGTATCTTTTACCGTTATGAAGATATTCGCGAATAAAAATAATTTTTCAAAGGGGGGTATCTTGGAAAGGGGGGGAGACCGACGAGAATTATTTTCAGATTTTTTATAAGGATCATCTCCTCTATCAATTGCACCATTATATCACTTTTTCCGAGGTGGTGTCACTAAAGTATACATTTACCTATTTATTTTGAACACGTGCGTCGTTCATAAAAATAAATAACAATGAAATGTCAGATGTATTGTATAGCCACTGAATACTGGCGAAAACTCGCGCAGATGGGAGATATTTTCAAAATTTCCTTTAATTTCCCCTTCAATACGAAAAATCGCAAAAAGAAACAAAGATCAAGTCTTCTACTCAGTGGGTATAGTGACTGTCGGTTATCAATCGCACATTAAAGCAAATCCTCTGTTTTGCTTAAAAAATTAACAACATCCCAATGTATCATGTTCACTGTACGACGATTGCCATACAACTGAAGAAACATTTGAATAAAAGTAAAATAGGATAAAGAAAAAATCAAAGGAAATAAGAATTGAATTATCCACTCAGTGAACACAGCGACTGCCGATTACCGACCGTACACACAATGCATATCCTCTTTTTTAGCTTTAAAAATAGCAGCACCTTTCTAATCATGGTGATTATATGACGAATGCCATGCTACTAAAGAAAAATTTGGAATTTAGATAAAGCAAAATGAATAAAATACAGAATAACAATAACAATATGTGCGAACGAACAGTGATGGTAATAACTCCAATTTTAAAATTTACAAAAATATTTCCTTATCGAATTTTTATATTAAATACATCTGTTTATTGATTTGATTATTACTGCTACTTTTTGTTTGATTAGTATACTCACTAACTTATTTGATTGAAACATTCATATTAATTTTTACTTAAATTTTATTGTTTTTTTTTATTTCTTAATTTTAATTAATTTTATTTTTTAATTTTAAAAATACACTGTGAAGTAGTGTAAATAATAATTTCCCACTTGAATTGAGAATTTCCCTTTTAAGAAGAATTTTTGAAAAATGGTATGTTAATAACTCACATCACTGTTTCAAATTTCAGTGGAAAGGGTAAGTAGGTTCTACTGCGCATACTTCTCCTTCGCCACTCTTCAGTGGCTATACTATAGTTGTATGAGAGTTGTATTAATTTTTTATGCAACTCATATACGACTATCGAGTTTTATAAGCGACACATGAAAACCTTATTGGTTGAATATGCAACTAAGTCATATATAGCGCTCTTATTGGTTTTTTAAATTATGATATGCAACCTGTTGAGTTTTTATAACTATTAAGAATTTCTAAAGTCGTATATAGGTTTTAATTACTTCAAAGTTTTTACATAAAATGTAAATATTTCAAAATGGAGAATAGTTAATAAATGTAAAATTTTTTCAAAAAAATTAAATTTCAGGGCGAAAAATTGCAAGATTGTTTATTATTGCAATTAATTGCAATTGCAATTTAAACATATTTTGAAACATTTTGTAGTCATAAAATTTCATTTCAAAATATTTTTGATGATAATTTTGTTCAAACAATTTTTCATAATTTATACAAAAATAAATTTTAAAACTTAATATTTTAACATTTTTTTAAGTGGCGCTATTATTTTTTGGATCTAAAATGTGAACATTTACGACAAATTTTAATTCGCAACAAATTTTTGATTGCTAGTATTTGACTAAAAAAATTTTCATCCTCCTCTAGATGTTCAAACTAAAAATTAAAAATATTTTAAAATTGTTTTCTTATTTTATCCAATATTTATAGTATATACACACACTACCTTCAATGATTTGAACTTTTAGTTTTTAAATGTGAAGGCATGATCGCATTATAAGAAATACACATCAAAGAATATAATTCCAAACAGAATATAATACACGCATACACTAAAATATATTTCATATTTTACTAGAAAGTGAGTTATAAAGACCAATATAAGACGTCGCCATGTAGTTTTTCAAACTACTTTAAACTTATTTATGACCTATTCAACATATTTCTACGGTTATATTAGAGTTTTATAAGAGTTGTATTAGAGACATTATAACGTTTTCAAGAAGTCGTATATATTCCCCACGAGGTTGTATTTTGATCGTCACCACGTTATCACAACTACATAAGCAGTCATAACAACGGTCACAAGTCATGACTTTGAGTTGTAAAAACCTGGATACTACGTTTATAGGACCCAAATGTGCTACTTGGGTTACTTGGTAAACCTCGAAGAGCAATAAATCGTTTCAAACAGGCAAGAAATGTTTCTGCAGATAAGTCACTTGTGTAGCCACTTTATAAGGTCTTTAATTATTATAATTTAAAATATTATCCTTATTTTGGATTTTATTAAAACACAGTATTATATACTTTTAAATAATATCTTTATTGGATGCGTCTATCCGCTAGCAGTAGTGCCATCACTCTGACTTTATTCTTATCTTATTTTCTATTTTTTCTCTTATTTTCTATACAGGGTGACTACAGTTCGGCCATCCTGCTCTAAATCGCCTCGATTTTTTTTTTTTTTTTTTTTTTTTTTATATATCCAAAGTACACTATTCAAATTGATGAGGTAATACATATAAAATAAATCAATATTCATATACAAAATTAACAGAATTAATTAATTCAACATTTTCATTTTCTTCAATTTTATAACATAAAATTTTAATTTATTCCTTTTATTTTATATATATTGATTTTTTTACATATTTTCTTGAATTAAAACATTTTCTTTGTGTATTTTATTATTTATGTATACAATATAAACAACGTATTAAGTTAGGTATAGGATTACAATTTTATTTTGGCCACCAATTTTTTTATCCGTACATCTCACAGAGTATGTGTTCTACTACTAGCTAGACGTGTTATATTTCTGCTCCGACGTATTTTCCATTTTCAATTGTATTTTAAATAAGAGTTCGAGAGTGATAAAGTGATACAAAAATTCTATTTACAATATTTGTCAATATTTAATATTTATCAATAAATTATAACAATTTATAATAATTAAGAGTTTGGGATTGATTAAAGTGAATAGAAGTGAAATAGAAGTACTATTTACATTAACCAGCAATAATCTTTAATACTGTTTGAATGACAATAACTGCTCTATTGTGTGCTTGTTTTTTATTTTGTTTTTTATTTTCATAATTCAAACAATTGCAGCACTTATTTGTTATTTTGAACTCATTGCTTTTATTAATAATATGGCTAGCTGTAATGGTGATAAAAGAAAGTTGAGAAACACTAATAAATCTCAGCCTATGCAACATAATACAGCTGATCAACATTTGCTAATGCCTGAATCTGATAAATTACAATTAAAACATGATTTAATCTCAGCTACCAAATCTTCAGCTAGTACATTGCTATCATTATCAGCCACTGCTTCATCACCATCTTCTTCTTCTCGAGATAATAACATTGAACACTGTTTGTTATCATTAGAAAATAGTCTTATGTCTGGCATTAGTTCTCTGTTAGATAATAAACTGGAGTTACTTAGAAAAGATCTACACGAAACAATAGACCACAAAATCGATGCTTTGAAGATTCAGCTACAGACCTTTACCGATGATGTTACTGAAATTGGAAATAGAATGAATGATGCTGAGGATAAATTGATGACTATTGATTCGAGTATTACTGATTTGAAACGGAGAGATCGACTCAATGATGTTGTTATTAGTGGAATTCCATATGTCACTAATGAAAATCCAATCGGAATATATAAAGCATTAGCTGACATTCTGGGTGCAACCGTTTCACCTTTTGTTCATGCTTTTAGAGTTAAATCTAGAACGCAATCTTCGTTGAAACCTTATCATCAAGGCCCTATTATTGTTAAATTATCATGCCCCGCAGAACGTGACATGCTTTTTCGAGCAATAAAAAACTATAAGAAAGCTATACGTATTAAAGACTTAAATTGTGGCTTCGTAACTAATTCTAAAGTTGGATTTCATGAGAGTCTGCTGCCAGATGATGATTCTATAAGGAAATATGCTAACAAACTTCGTAAAGATAACAAGCTATTTTCTGTTTTCACGATTAATGGGGTAGTTAATGTCAGAAGAAGCAAGACGGATCTACCAGTAAAGATTTTCAGTATTCATCAGCTCAAGACTCTGGTTCATCATCCACTATCTAATGCGTCGAGTAGTGTAACATCCGATAATAATGATAGTGACATCACAGTGGTTAACAATTCATAATTTTTTTATTATTTTTAATTTTTGCTTAATTTTTTCTAGATATAATTTTTTTCATTTGTTATTTTATTATTATTTTTTTTCATTCAATTCATCCACATTGTATTATTCTTTCTTTTTTCCAATGTATAATTATAGACACATATATATCGATTATTTTGAACATATTGTAACTGATGAGGTGTTTCGTTATGCTTGCCTTTGTTTACACAGATCTAGTAGTCTTCGCTTGTACAATAACCTAAAATCATTCTATGTTGATATCGGATAGTTCCTTGGATTCTTTGAATAAAGTAAGGGTTATGACAAATATTCTTGTGCGACGAACTGATAATCTCAATGTATGCCTTGTTAATGCTCGCAGCTTAAAATATAAAGTGCATGAGTTTAATGAGATGTTTTCCAAGACAAATTTGAATATTATACTTATAACAGAAACATGGTTAAAGGATAATATCTCGTCTAATTTTGTTTCGTTAGATGGTTTTCGTTTATATCGGAATGACCGAGTGGGTAAAATTGGTGGTGGTGTTGCAATGTATATTAAAAACAACATTCATTCACGAGTTATTTCTTACTCTATGAACAGCGTTTTTGAATATTTAGCTATTGAGGTTTCTTCTGGATTTCATAAGTGCTTGATATGTGTTGTTTATTGTCCACCCAATGAATTTTCTTTGGAATCAGTGGCCCCATTTGAAATGTTTCTAGACAGATATTCCAAATTATACGGAAATATCATTATCGCCGGTGACTGGAATGTCAACATCTTGTGTAACACTCAGAATTCTAAAGATTTTATTCATATGTTCAAGCGCTTTGACATCTCTGTTGTTAATAACCAACCAACCTACTGTAACTCCCACAATCCGTCCCTATTGGATATGTTCTTATGCTCTGATGCGTCTAAAATTGTTTCATTCAATCAAATCAGTCCTCCAAGTATCTTTGACCATGACTTTCTATACCTAATTTATGCATTTCCTTTGTCTATTCCTGCACACAGTAAGTTGAAATACTCTTATAGAGACTATGCAAATATTAATTACCCCTCTCTATATTCTGAATGTAGTAATGTTAAGTGGGATAGTATTTATCGCACTACTTCTACTGATGACCAGGTTAATTTGTTCAATTCAATTGTTTCTAATCTTTTTGAGTCATATGTCCCTCTTAAATCGCGGTGTGTACATTACAATTCCTATCCGTGGTTTTCCAATGAAGTGAAGGTACTGATTTCTGAGCGTGAATACCTTTTTCAAACTTTTAAGAGATCAAAATCGTTAGCGGTTCTTTTTGAATACAAGAAAGTTAGAAATAAAATCAATCATATAGTACATAAGCTTAAACGTAACTATTACATTTCTAAATTGAAACCTGAACTGCCACCTCGAACACTATGGAATAATCTTAAGACATTAGGAGTATATGATAGAAACAAACCAGTTTGCGAATTTGATTCGAATGAACTTAATCATCACTTTCTATTGTCTTCGCATCATCACATGCCTACTTCGCAGGAGCTTAATTTTCATCCGACTTCTGGTTTTAGTTTTCGTAATGTTTCCTCCTCAGATGTTTTACAAGCAATCTATTCTATTAAATCATCAGCAGTAGGTGTGGATGGAATCTCTCCTAGATTTCTTAAATTAATTTTGCCGTATATTATCCAGCCATTGACTCATATTTTCAACACTAGCTTGATGTCTTCCAAATTCCCGTCTCTTTGGAAAAAAGCTATTGTTCTTCCTATTCCTAAAAAAAATTTCTGCGAAGAACCTTCAGATTTTAGACCAATCAGTATATTATGTATACTGTCGAAAGTTCTTGAGAAACTTATGTATGAGCAAATTGTTTCATATTTGAATTCAAATAATTTGCTAACATCTGCGCAATCAGGCTTTCGACGACATCACAGCTGCGAAACTGCTATGATCAAGGTAACGTCGGACATTCGTGAGATCTTAGATAATAATGAAGCAGCAATTCTTTGTCTACTGGACTTCTCAAGAGCTTTTGATAGTGTACCACATTCTCGACTCATTTCCAAACTTACCGAGTGTTTCAAGTTTTCTTCGTCTGCTGTTTCACTTGTACGCGATTTCCTTAGTAACAGGTGGCAACAAGTTAGAGCGAATAACATATATTCCGACTTTTTACCGGTGACTTGTGGAGTGCCACAAGGTTCTGTTCTTGGTCCATTACTTTTCAGTGTTTTTATTAATGATTTATCGCAGAATGTAATATTCTCCAATGTCCATTTGTATGCCGATGATGTTCAGTTGTACATTAACTGTAATCTTGATAACATTGATGATGGTGTCAATAAACTTAACCATGACTTACATACTATTGGAATGTGGGCAACTCTTAATGGTCTTCTGCTGAATCCGTCTAAGTCTCAGGTCTTATTTTGTTGTTTTCGTGAAATTTCTTTAAACCATGTGCCCAAAGTGATCCTTGGCAATGTTCAACTAGATTTTGTTTTGCGAGTCAAAAGTTTGGGTATCATAATCAACAACAGAATGTCCTGTTGTGACTTTGTAAACAGTATCTTAAATAAAGTTTATTATGGTTTACGTTCTTTGCGGCTTGCAGGCAAGCTACTATCATTTAACTTGCGTCTAAAACTTGTTCGTTCTTTGATTATCCCTCATTTTCTTTATGGTAGTGTAATCTTCCCTTCTTTGGATTCTGTATGTGCTAATAAAATTGACATTGCCTTCAACGATTGTATACGTTTCATCTTTCAGTTACCTCGTTTTGCTCATGTCTCAGTCTATAAAAACTGCATACTCGGCTGCTCATTACAACAATACATTCTTTATAGATCCGCAATTTTATTACATAAGGTTTTCTACACTTCACTCCCTAAGTACCTGAGTTGTCGACTTAAACCGTTAAACTCTTGCAGATATTTGAGATTTCAGATTCCTAGATTCAATCGTACTGTTGGAGAACGCTCTTACTTTGTTCAAATAATTCGTTATTGGAATAGTCTACCCTCTGATCTACAAAGGGTAGGTCTATTTTCTGAATTCAAGCGAAGGCTCTGGTTGTTTATTATAAATTCAAATATTTAGAACTTGTGAGCATGGTGGTACACCCTCACCAGACAATTTTATTAATATTTTGTTGCTTTTTGTTTACTTTAGCTATCTGTAATATTCCAAATTGTTAGTTTTAATTTTATCATATTCTATATTATCTAATTCTAAATAATTTGTATTATCATTTTTCTTATTTAGATTTTTTTTTTGTGTCTTTTACTAGCTTTTAATACTTTCAATTTTTTTTTTTACTATAATTTTACTTATTCTTTATCAATTTAGATATTTAATTCTTTTAATATTCAATATGCAGTTTCTATAATGTATGTTTAGCTAGTAGTTCATAGATTTTTTTTTCTCTCTAGTATGCTAAGTTAAAAGATTCTATTATCTTGTAGCATAAATTATTTAATGAAATAAATAAATAAATCTTAAACTAATATATGGCCTTATTCGCGTAACATCGTACGTTCCTTTAAATGGCTTTTGACTTATTTGAAAACCTTCAACATCTTCAATCAAATATCTATCATTACCCAAAATTTTAGTTACTTTATAAGGTCCTCTATAACGCGGAATAAGTTTCTTATTTATGCCTGCCGTAGTGTCAACATTCGTGATCATTACTAGATCGCCTACCTCATATTGTTTAGCCGTTTTACGTTTCCTATCAAAATTTCGTTTATTGTAATTTTGAGTTTTCTTAATGTTGACGCTAGCTTTTTCGCGAATTTGTCGAAAATCTTCTTGTCTATCCGAGCCCTGTATTTCGTTCTCACGGAGATATGTCATTAAGTCTTCACAATCAATGCTATTCTGATCGCAACCAAGAAGTAATTTTGATGGGGTGGTACCCGTACTTCGATTTACAGAATTATTCAAAGCATACTCCACTTTATAAACTATATGATCCCAATAAATTTTCCTCTGATGATCGACAAGTTTGGCTAACATTGGAGCTAAAAGATTGGTACGTTCGACCTGTCCGTTTGCTTTTGGACAACCGGATGATAATTATACATGTTTTATACAACCCTTTACCATGAAGTTTTTAAAATTATCAGACGTAAATGCACTACCTCGATCAGAAACTAATCTCAAAGGTTTACTATACATTTGAAAATATCTATTTAAATGATTTATAACTTCTTTACTGTTAGTAGTTTTTGTAGGAAATAATCTTACATGTTTAGTGAAACCGTCTATTATAATAAAAATGTATTTATTTTTTCGCGGTGTTTGATCTAAAGGACCGAAATGGTCAATGTGGATCGTTTGGAAGGGTTTATCACCTTTGTCGATTGAATGTAATAGCCCTTCTTGTTTTCCAACATTACTGTTAAATACAATACATTTTAGACAATTTTGAACATAGTTTTTGGTTATTTCTTTGGCATCTGGAAACCAATACGACTTTGAAAGAATTTTGTAAGTTTTATCAAGGCCTACATGGCCTACTATATCATGAGAATTTCGTAAAACATGAACAATCATGGCTTGTGGCACATAGAACAATATTTTCTCTTTGTTCATTTTCCTATAAACCAACCCATCACGTAGTTCAAATAAAGGATGACATTGCTTTTCCAATTGACTTTTGACTCTCTTAATATTCTCATCTTGTGTCTGACATATAGCAAGTTGTTGACGAAAATAACTTTCTTCTAAAACTAGAATATTTGAAGATCTGCTAAGACAATCCACATGTTGCATCCTGGATGCTTGCCTATGCTCTATCTCAAAGTCATAATTCTGCAACTCTAGTGCCCAACGGTTTATTTTTGAATTTATGATATTTTTGTTTAAAGTGTATGTTAGCGCCTGACAATCAGTTACGATTTTAAATTTTATACCGTACAAATAAATGCGAAACCTACGAAGCGCATACACGATCGCTAATGTTTCTAATTCATAACTATGCATCTTAGATTCGGATTCGGAAGTTAATTTAGAAAAATAGAAAATTGGATGCATTTTGTTATCAGATTTACGTTGTAGGAGAATCGCAACCGCACTTGCATCGCAGTGTAGTTCGGTATAATCTGAAGGTGAAAATATTGCTAGAACAGGTGACTGAGTCAATTTTTCTTTAATCATATTAAATGCATTTATTTTATTTTCATCAAGCATAAAATCTTGGTTTTTCTTCAATAAATCATATAACGGTCTAGTTATTCCAGAAAAGTTTGAAATAAATTAAAGTACGCACACATTCCGAGGAAACTTCTTGATTCATGAATATCACTTGGAATTTTGAAATTATTGATTGCATCTATTTTGTTTGGATTCGGCCTAATGCCGTCCTTTGAGACAACATACCCTAAGTAATTAATTTCGTTAAATAGAAACTTACATTTATCCCAGCGTAATTTTAGATGATTTTTTTTAATTCGAATAAAAACGTCCCTTAAAATTTCGAAATGTTCGAGATCTTCAAAAATCTTGTTTACAAACCGTTGAAATACCGATGGCTTGTTTTTTAAACCAAAAGGCATTTGTAAATATTCAAATTGACCAATCGGTGTAGTGAAACTTGTAAATTTAACAGAATTTTCATCCACATGAATATGATGAAACCCGTTTTTCAAATCAAGACATGTGAAATATACTTTATTTCCTAGAGCTTCAATTAAGTCTTAAATTACCGGCAAAGAATAATTGTCTCGTTCAGTAATTTTATTTAAACTTCTGTAATCTACACACAAACATTTTTATTTTTACTTTCTTATATATTTAAAAAAAATAAAAATAATGTTACATTTATTTCCACAATACTTATACTTAAGAACAGAATAACTTCTAACAACTAATTTATTACAACTTTTGATTTTTATAATTGAATTTACATCTTGCAACTGAACTCTATTTTACTCTGAACTAGGTACTTATATTCATTTTCTTATCTTATATGTATTATCTATATTTTTCTTATATTTATTATATGTTTAGAAATCAATATTTGATATGATTATTAATATCAATATTTTTAGTGTTTTTAATATTATTATCAATATGTTTAGAAATCAATATTTTTAGTATTTTTAATATTATTATCAATATGTTTGAAAATCTATTTTTAATAATAAATGATTATTTATTTAATATATTAATCAACTATTATTTATTAAAATATATTATCTTCATGTTCCTAAATCAACAAAAGATTAAAACTAAATTTTAAAATGATTCATCTTATGATTAATTACTTATAATGTTATAGAATTCTTATTGATAGGGGATTGCAATGTAACTCCCCCTCCCTTAAGTTCGATGCTCTCCCGAGAATCGATAATTTTTATAATTTTATCGTTTTTTATTTTTTTGAATATAAAAATTAAAAATATAATAATAATAATGGTAATTATAAATGTATAAGAAATATAATGTTTAACCTGATTATATAAACCTGTTCTTATTTCTTGAATTATTTTTCTATTTTCTAATTGACTAAAATGAACATCTTCTAATTTTATAGTAATATTTACGTTTTTTGGTTTAATATATAAAGGTAGTAATAAATTTTGTTTTGTTGTATACTTTTGATTATTGTAAATGGTGTCGTTTATTTGTACTTTACATTCTGAAAAGTGTATCAAATTATTGTTTTTTATTTTATATTCTAAATTATTACAATTATTCGTTAAATTAGTTGTATATAGATTCTTTGTCAATATTAATCCTTCTTCTAATTCAATTAATTCTGGAATTTTATTTATAGTAAATTTACAATTTTCATATGAATTTCTATATAATTGTTGAATACAATCATTACTTTTGATAAGTTCTTTAACATAAATTTGATTATTATTATAATTATAAACAGTACTATTACTTACTATATATTCATACTTATTTATATTTACTTCCGTTTTATTTGAGTTTGGTATAGGAATTATTTTTATTTTAGTGAATTCATTTTTTGAAAAATTTGGAATTGATATGATGAAAGCTAATTTATTATTTATTCTGACTAAACTACTTTTTACATGTTCTAATTTTTGTATGGTTATTTTGAATTTTCTTATTTCGTCTGATGAAAGAATATTTCTTCCTAGTATTCCTATTTTTGAAAATACAATATTATCTTGTAATTTTTCTATTTCGTTATTAACTACATTATATCAGTATTTATTTGAAGAGCATGAATATTTTTTGCTAATTGTTTTTGTTCAAGGTTTGTTTCATTTATAAATTCTTTAATAAGTGTTTGATGTATATTAATTTTTTCTATTAATGATTCTAGTTGTTTTTGTAATTGTGTATTTATAGATATCTGTTCATTATTTTCTGTAATTAGTCTATGATTATTTTCTTCAATAGTTTTGAGATGTGTTTCAATGTTTTGTCTTTCGTCATTGTCCATTGTCCCGAATAACCATTTAAGGGCTGTGCCACCTATATTAATCAAACCTCTTTTTCGTCTATGATGTGGTAATATTGTATCAAGTTTATATCTTATGTTTGTTATAGAGTTTAAGAGTGTTTTATACAATTTCTGGTCATTGAAAATATAAAAATTTTCTGTTATTGAATTTTCTATGCTATCAATAACTTTTACATAACTATCTATATTTATAATGTGTATAATTTTATCGAATCTTGAAATAAGCCCAACTGAATTTTGTCTTATAATTACGTATCCAGCTTCATTATTTATTTCTTCGAGTTTAAATTCAGCTTTAACTGCGGTTAATATGATTATCAGTAGAAGAGTTGTTTCCTTCATTTTGAACCTGAAAATTAATATTTTCTCCTTGGTATTTAAAATTTCTTCTAAATTGCTTTTTATGAATTTTGCGTTTATTGGCATAATATTGGTTTTCACTTTTATTTATTTTAGTTTTCATATATTTGGGTGCTAATTTCTTTTGGGTTCGTGGAATTTGATTTTGAACAAGAACTTCATTATTAAGGTTGGGTTCTATAAACTCTTTCCTTTTTTTTTTTATTATTGATATATTTTTTCAGCTATTTGGTCTAAATCTTTTAATTCAATTTCGTTTTTAATGAATTCTATAGGCTTTCTTCCTGTAGAATGATGGTATGTGTCATTGTAAATTTGTGCTGCTTTTATTATCTTTTCTTTCAAAGAGCCAATTTCTTTCTTTGCATTAAATATTCTAACGTGTTCATTCAATGTTCCGTGAATTCTTTCAATATCAGAATTGCCCGTTTTTACGTATGGTGTAGTAAAATGTATTTCTATGTTTTCATTGTTTCCAAACTCTCTCATATTTAAAGTATTAAACTCTTCGTCACAAACTATTTTTCCTGGCTTTCCTAATATTGCAATTCTTAATTTAATTAATTCTAATATTGAAATATTATTTCTATCTTTTAATGGAAATATGGATAAATGTTTAGTGTACTTATCTATAAATGTTAAAAAATATTCATTTTGAGTTGCATAGTAAATATCCATGTGTATAATTTCGTTCGGTCGTTTGGCTGTTTCGGTTATTTCAAAATTGATTTTATTTGGGTTTCTATCGTGTTTTGCTTCTTGGCAAATGGGGCAATTATTTATATATCTTCGAATAATTTCCCTTAATTTAGGAAAATACCACTCTTTATTTATTTCTAAATATGTTTCATTTATTCCTCTATGATTTCTCTCGCTATGCTTTTCTTCAATTAATTTAATTGTTTCATTATAATTTCTTAAATCTTTCAATTTTTTCATACACCTAACAACCACTACTTTATTTTGACCTCCAAAGTGTTGTATATATAAATTTTGAACTTTCAAAAATAAGTTATTATCTTCACATAATAAGCCTACCTTACCATTGTTTGGTAAAAATTCTTTAATTGATTGTATTATTTGATTTGATTTTCTTATTATTAATCTTCTAACTCCTGGGTGGATGATTTGTATTTCATTTTCCTGCTTATTATCGATTTCAATTAATATTTGGGAGTTAAAATAATTTAGAGACTTCTCTGCGATAGAGATATGATCTCCAACTTCTTCGATTCCGCTATGGATAGTGGCATTGTCGCTTTCGATTTCTCGATCATTTGCGTTGATCTCTAATCTACTTAGAAAGTCAGCTATTTGATTATCTTTTCCTTGAAGATATTCTATTTCATAATTATATTCACTAAGTTTTATTTTCCATCTAGCCAATTTGGAATTTGGTTCTTTTAATGAATTCAACCAGACAAGAGGTCTATGGTCAGTTTTAATTAAAAATTTCCTACCATAAAAGTATGGTCTAAAATAATTTGTGGACCAAACAATTGCTAAGCATTCTCTTTCTATGGTGCTATAATTTTTTTCATGGTCATTAAGAGACCTACTTGCATAGCAGACTGGTTTACCTTCTTGAATCAAAACTGCACCTAATGCTACGTTACTAGCATCAGTGACAAGGGTGAAACTTTTACTAAAATCAGGATATTTTAAAACTGGATCACAAGAGATTAATTTTTTTAATTTTTCAAATGATTGTTTATATTCTGGATCGTCTATATTTAATTTTTTGTCTTTCTTTAAATACTTGACCATTCCATGTGCAACTTTAGAGTAGTCTTTAATAAATTTTCTATAATAACCGGTTAATCCGAGAAAGGATTTAATTTGTTTTTCATTTTATGGTATTGGAATTTTATTTATTATTTCTATTTTTGATGGATTTGGTTTTAAACCTTCCGTGGTGATAATATGGCCTAAATATTCAGTTTCTTTTGAGAAAAAATTACATTTGTCAATTTGTACTTTTAAATTATATTTATTTAAAACTTGAAATATTTTATTGATAGAATTTACATGTTCTTGTAGAGAGGTGCTAAATATGAGAATATCATCTAAGTACACAACACAAATTTTATTTATATAATCTCTTAGAACATAATTCATTACTCTTTGAAATGTCGCTGGAGCGTTTTTTAATCCAAAGGGCATTCTTACAAACTCGTAATGTCCTTGTTGCGTACTGAAGGCAGTTTTATATCGATCTTTTTCATCTACTAAAATTTGATGAAAACCTTTGGCCAAATCCAAGGTGGTGAAATATTGAGCACGTCCTAACTTGTCAAATATATCCTCTATGTTAGGGATTGGAAACTTGTCTTCAATTGTTTTTTCATTTAACTTCCTATAATCAATGACAATTCTCCATTTTTTCTCTCCAGAATTGTCTATTTTTTTAGGGACCACCCAAATTGGTGAATTAAATGGACTTTTACTTTCTTGAATTATGCCTTATTTTAACATATCTTTCATTTGTTTATTGACTTCATCTTTGTGAATCTCTGGGTATCTATAAAGTTTTGAATAGATTGGGGAATTGTCTATCGTTTCAATTTTGTGAGTAACGTCAGTAACATGAGTTAAGATGTCACCTTCTTTATAAAAAACTTTAGTATTTTGTTTAATAATTATTTTTAATTCTGATAATTCTTCTTCATTTAATTTTTCAGTTTTTAGTTTTTCGAAAAGAATTTTATTTGTTGGCTTGAATTCTAGTTCACAAAGTTCGTGAATATATTTATCTTGAATTTCTATATCTGAATGTCCTTCTAATGGGATAATTTGATCGTTAATTTTTAAGATTCTTTTTTCATAATCAATTTTTGCTTTTAGAGGAATAAGAATATTATTTCCTAATATTCCATCGTATCTTCTATTTTTTAATTCAACTATTGCTATTTCCATAGGTTTTGAATCATTAAATTCTGATGGAAGTGGGATTATAAGTTTTTTTGTAACTTTAATGTGACCATAAAGTGTAGACAAGGTTATTGGATTTTCTATTTGTCTTTCATAACTTGTAGGAAATATATTTTGGTTAATAACTGATGTTGTTGCACCAGTGTCAATGAGAAAAGATAATTGTTTACCGAGAATTTTAGTTTTTATAATTGGTAGAGGTTTTCCGAGGCTGGCATCAGAAAATTTACTTCATGCTCATGGGCATCTATTTCCATGGGTTCACTTTGAATATTATTAGAATTGTTTTGATTAAATCTGCTTTGTCTTGAGAAATTTCCACTGGATTTAAAATTATTTTGATTTTGAGAATTTTTATAATTAAAATGATTTGTATTTTGATGATTTCTTGAATTAAATTGATTATTTTGATAATTTCCCGAATTTTGATAATTTTTTGAGTTTTGATTAAAATTATTTCGATAATTTCCTGAATTTTGGTAATTAGAATTATTTTGATAATTTCTAGAGTTTTGGTTAGAATTGTTTTGATAATTTCTAGAGTTTTGGTTAGAATTATTTTGATAATTTCTAGAGTTTTGGTTAGAATTATTTTGATAATTTCTGGTTGTATTTAAATGGTTATTGTAATGTCTGTCATGTCTAAAAGAGTTTCTGTCATTTTTAATTTTTTTGTTTTCAAATTTATCATTATTTTTTATTTGATAGTTTTCTTCTAGTGCAATATATGCTTCCCTCAAACTTTTTATATTTTTATTGACAATTATAGAACTTGCACTTGCAGATATAGATTCGCAAAATATTTCTAGTACAAATTCTTCGTTTAGATTAGGTTTGTAATGAGGAGGTTTATCTTTAGATAACTGATATTTTATATTTAATTTATTTAAAATTTCTGACAATATGTTATATTTTCTTGTAATACTAATATTATTATCTAATTTATTTGCCTCAATAATCAGATCACGAAATGATTCTTTTATCCCGAAATTTGAAATTAATATTTTTTTTATTTCTTCCCATGAAATATCATTATCATATCTAAATATAAGATTTTGTGCTTCACCTACTACTTTGTTTTTAATTTCTCTTAAAATAAATGCTTTCGCAGATTCAGAATATGTACTTAAAAGACTAGTAATATATTCTACTTTATTAATAAATATAACTAAATATCCTACATCTTCTTGTCCGCTATATTGTGGTAAGCTGTTTACTAGCTTCATCAAATCTATGTTTAAACTAGACATATTTACCGTTTAGTTTGAATCTTCTGTTGTTGATGATGAATAATGTTGATCTGGAGCTGTTGTTTCTTTTTGATGAAAAGGAGTTCCTGATCTCAATGGTTTAATTGTTTATTGTTGTTGTTGCGGTGGTTGTTGTTGTGGTGGTGGTGGTTGTTGTTGCTGTTGTTGTTGTTGTAGTGGTGGTGGTTGTTGTTGCTGTTGTTGTTGTTGTAGTTGTTGTTGTAGTGGTGGTGGTTGTTGTTGCTGTTGTAGTTGTTGTTGTAGTGTCCTTTTGTTGTATGGGAAAAATCGTGTACTCATTTGTTCGATGCACAATTTTAACTCATTAAAATGAGGAATGTTCCTTTTTATCTTTAATATTCGTTTAAAGATTATAACACACTTATTGTTTCACTAATTTTATTTTATCCACTAATTTTCATTTAGTGTTTTGTTTTTAGTGATTATTTACTGATTTTCATTCAGTAAGTTAAAAGTGTTTTTATTAAATGATTTTTAAATTAATGATTTAATTTTTTTTACATTTATTTAGAACATTATTGGCATCCTACCGACTGCGCCATTTTTATTTTTACTTTCTTATATATTTAAAAAAAAATAAAAATAATGTACATTTATTTCCACAATACTTATACTTAAGAACAGAATAACTTCTAACAACTAATTTATTACAACTTTTGATTTTTATAATTGAATTTACATCTTGCAACTGAACTCTATTTTACTCTGAACTAGGTACTTATATATATTTTCTTATCTTATATGTATTATCTATATTTTTCTTATATTTATTATATGTTTAGAAATCAATATTTGATATGATTATTAATATCAATATTTTTAGTGTTTTTAATATTATTATCAATATGTTTAGAAATCAATATTTTTAGTATTTTTTATATTATTATCAATATGTTTGAAAATCTATTTTTAATAATAAATGATTATTTATTTAATATATTAATCAACTATTATTTATTAAAATATATTATCTTCATGTTCCTAAATCAACAAAAGATTAAAACTAAATTTTAAATGATTCATCTTATGATTAATTACTTATAATGTGATAGAATTCTTATTGATAGGGGATTGCAATGTAACTATACGCGTTTCGTTATTCTTTTTCCTAACAAGTACTATCGGGGAGCAATAAGGAGATTCGCTTGGTCTAATAACTTTTCTGTTCAATAAATCTTGAATGATTTTGTAAACTTCTTTTTTTTCAAATTCAGACAATCGCCTTGGAGAATGAGTTACGGATTTATCACTCGTTAATTTAATTCTCATTTCGTATTTTATCTTGGGCTTAGCAGGCTGTTCAATATTAATATATAAATCACTAAATATTTTTAAAAATTCCCCTTTTTGATTATAATTCAAATCAGGATTAACAACTAACTTTTCGGTATCATCGATAGACTCAGAATGATTTTCGACTTCGATATTTAATAATTCGTTTTCATTTATTTCGACCGAATCAATTTGTTTCCCGATTATTAGTTCAGAACTACTTACTTCTAGAAAATCACGTCCTAGAAGACACTGCGGTTGCATAACTTTATTGTCTACTACATGCAAAGTTAAATTGTATTTATTATTATCAATTTCAATAATACATGGAAATATACCTAAGATATGTAATTGACTATTATTAATTCCATTATACATTAAATTATCTTTATAAATTTGAACAAAATTTTGAGGTATTACTGATTTTTTTATTAAGCTAATCGGACTTCCTGAATCAATTAATGAATTTAAATTTACACGAAAATTCGTACCATCTCTGCTATCTGTAAATATTGTAATGTTTTTGGTAAACATGCTGTTAATGTAATGTGTAGTTTCCTTTTGTTCAGATGATGTACAGTCTTTGCTAACGTGACCCTTTTCTCCACAAGTAAAACAATGGCCCGATCGTTGCTTTAGTTTGTAACAGTCTTTTGATAAATGTCCTCGTCGATTGCAGTTGAAACACTTTATGTTTGATGTTCGTTGAATGTTTGAATTTTGATTTGGAAGAGAATCTGTATCCTTTGGTTTCTTAACGTACTCACCAGTTTTAAGCATGTGATTTTCACTTCGTCTAACTTCTGATTTCGTCTTTTCGTACAATTTGAGTTTTTGCAATAATTCTATTGTATTATTTACTTCTTGTAAAACCAACATTTGCTCTAGCTGTGAATCATTCAATCCTTTTAGTATATAATGAATCAGAGATTTTTCATCCACGTTACCACCGCTTGCTATATTCTTCATTTTGAATACATATTCTTCATAAGATTCTTTGAAGAATTTTCTTCTATTAGATAGAACGTAATGAATTTCTGCACTATCTTTAATGCAAGGAAAATTTAGTAAAAATTCTTTTTTAAAAATTTCCCAGGTTAATCCATTTAGTTCTATTGAATCTTTCCATAATTTAGAAATACCTTTAAGATTTACGCAGCATAATGAAGTAAAGTTTTATCTTTCCAATTGTAGATACTTTGTAGCTGCTCTAGCTTTTCGATCCAATTTGTTGAATTTAAACTTTCTTCGCTATTAGGGATAAAAACTGGAAGAATCTCTTGTAGTTCTAATGGATGTAAGACCTTTTCACTTGTTGGGTTTTCACAATGAATTTCCTTTTTATTTTTCAGATTTTCCATTTTGTAATTCTAAAATTTTTCTCTCCTTTTCCAAAATTTCCCTTTGAAGTTTTAATAATTCCCTTTCTACTTGATCTCGCATCGGTAACACTTATCATGTCTTGATTATTATTGCTGAGTCTTCTGTTCTTTTCTGTACCTGAAATAATATTTCTACTACTCACACTTAAGTTTATAATCGTGTCGTTGTCTTCTTCGTCATCATCGTAACACGTTTCAACATAGTCATGTTCGGTTGTTTCATGTCGTACATTTGTTTCTTCTTTCGTTGCTTCCATATAGCGTTTAAATAATTCCGCTTTATTTCCTGTTGTATGTCGGCCCATCTCTTTCAGCTTATTTTGAAGTTGCTTCTTCGTCAGCTTGTTATTCTTTTCACTCATTTTCTTTTTCTTCTCACCATATAACTAGTGTAGTATATACATACATATGTGTAATGCGTTTTCTAATTTTTTTTTTTATTATGAAATTCAGATTTTGAAAATTTGAAACAAAACTTCTGTTCGTTATCACTCAGTTTTTTCACTTCACCCTTTTTTTTAGTTGATTTTCAGGTGTTGACAAAACTATGATGGTTAATTGGTACAAATTAATTTACATACCATCAACCCCATAATTCTACCAAAAAACACCTGAAATTGCACTTAGAAATTATTGCACACACACAATTTAAACACATTTGTAACTTTTTTATTTTAAACATTTCACATTTTTTCACTTTGCCGACGGCATTTGCATTAATAAACAAATTTCAATAAAAATGAAGTATTTTGATTTACATGAATCAAATACACATTCAATCAAATCTTCATTTTAATTGAAATTTAATAAATAATAATATTTTTAATAATAACAACACTTTGATTAATTTCACGACACTCGAAATATCCAAAAACACAAATATAAAATATAAACAATAAACTGTCAAATATTCAACAATAAACAATTAGTCCAATAACACTATTCAATGCTGATCTCAACAATTGACGCAAACATCAACATACATTCCACTATTCATTATAATTATAATTTAGACAATCAATAATCAATAAAATAATACATATTTTAGACTAAGACAACAACATTTGTAATTATTATAATTATACATACAAAAAAAACAAATTGTACACAATCACTATATATAAAATGTAACTAAACATAATACATAATAAAAAAAGTAACAGATCAAATATCAAAACGTAATAAATGTACCTAGCAACAATTACTTACAATATCAATATTATTACTTACAATTCAACATACAAATTCCAATTAGAATAATCATAATTATGCAAAAAAAATTGTTATTGTAACTATTATTATTATTAAATAATTGTATTATTTTTTTGTTGCATACTATTATTAGTAAAATTAAATAATTGTATTATTTTTTTTTTGTTGCATACTATTGGGTGACAAAAGTAATTTTCAAAAAAAAAAAACAATGACAAATAAAATAAATAATTAATTTTAAATATTCAAATAATTACAATAGGGCTCAAAAATAATAGACACCGTTAATTTTCTAGAAATTTACTTTTGTTCACAAAAGTATATAAACCGAAGAAATCAAGCATCTTTACCTTCATTCCTATCCTAACTAACCAAGTGTAAATTACTGGGTGCTGACTAGCAATTTACATATTCTTCCCAATTCCAAAAACTTAGTAGATATTCTGGGTGCTGACTAGAAGTTTACTAAGAAATATAAATTTCGGGTGCTGACTGAAATTTATAAATACTTAATTAGTCCCATACTAAAACTTAGTGAATTTTCTGGGTGCTGACTGGAAATTCACTAATAAAATAAACTTCGGGTGCTGACTGAAGTTTATATTCAACATATATTCCTGGTGTTGACGGGAATATAAATACTAACTATTTATCTTACTCTGGGTATTGACTAGAGTATTCATATCATAATATTCCTGGTGCTGACGGGAATATTTACATACTAACTACTCCGGGTGCTGACTGGAGTTTCTATTAATATTCCTGGTGCTGACGGGAATATTAAACAATTTTTTTTTTCTTTACTTGAGAAATTGAACTACTTAGCACAAATAAATACTTTGTATTTATTAGTTATTATAATACTGAAAATTTAAGACTATCAATTTAAGTTTGGAATTACTTTACCATAGATTAAGCAGATAATTTTAATTATTTTAATTATTGTATAAGTTGAATTTGAAGAGAAATAAAACATAAACTCAAAAAATATCTATCTCTTTTATTTTTTGAACCAGCACCTTCTTAATCGTGTACTAACGATTGTAGGTGTTTGTCAAATATACAAACATTTTTTGGTCCTTCGAGCCGGATAGATATTTTTGAGTACTTCATTTTTCTTCAAATTACAACATGACTACATCACAGGAAACCATATGTGATTTAATTTTAAAACAAGATAGTTTGCGTCAATTGCTTGAGACAGCAATTACGAATTACAAAAAGACAGCCATAGCAAAACGAACGCCTGGATATATTCGAGGTCGTCTTGATTATGTTAAAGCATTGTGGAAAGATATCGTTATTAATCATTTAACTCTCGAACGATTAGTAAGCTCTACACCATCAGAACAAATTAAAGAACTTAAATATTCTTCAGATTATTTTAATCCCCTTGAGGAAAAATTTTATGATTTTCTTGGCATTCTAAATGATGCTTTAGAGTCTCTTAACAAAGTAGAATCTTCAGTACAAAAACCAATTCAAGTTAGTAGTTCAAACCCATCTATTCGATTACCAGAAATTTCGTTACCCAAGTTTTCTGGTTCATATGATAGTTGGCGGTCTTTTCACGATTTATTCACATCTCTTGTTCACAAAAACTCTAATTTATCTGCTATTCAAAAATTCCATTACTTAAAAACCAGCGTTGTTGGTGAAGCAGAACATTTACTCCGTCAGTACCAAATCACTGAATCAAATTACGAAGTCGCGTGGTCTGCCTTGAAAAATCGTTATCAAAATACAAGAGTATTAGTCAATACTCAACTCAAAATTCTATTCAATCAGCAATCGTTAAATTCAGAGTCTGCCAAAGGCATAAAGTCTCTTATTGATAGAACAACAGAATGTTTGTGCGAATTAACTTCATTAAAAGTCGATATAAAAAACTGGGATGTAATCCTTATATACCACGTGACACAAAAATTACCCGTTGATACACGACGATTATGGGAAGAAAAGTTAGGATCTTCACAAGAGCTACCTACATTCGATATGTTGAAGGAATTTCTAGAATCTCGCTTCAGAACACTTGAGGCATTAGTTGATAACAAAACATCAGCAAATCAAAGTTATAAATCCATAACGCATCACATTACGTCAGCAAAACCATGTTTCTTTTGTAAAGAATCACATACAGCATATCGTTGTTCAAAATTTTTAAGTCTTCAAATACCCAAAAGACTTGAACTCGTACGCTCGAAGCAGCTATGTATAAATTGTCTATCTAATAAACATAAACTTTATAATTGCACAAGTAAATTCACTTGTCGCAATTGTGGTAAAAAACACCATACTTTACTACATTTTAACTTATCGAACCAAAGCACAAACAATGTGCAAAACAAAACTAACACAAAATCTAAAACTATTCATAATTCAAACAATTCAAATTTAGGAACAACTCAAGATTGTTCAACTAAATCACAAACCAACCAAAGCGTTGAAAAATCATTACAATCATTTTGTACATACGAACATTCACGAAGGTCATCACTTGCTTTACTATCCACAGCTCTTGTGAAAATTAAATCTAAACATGGTCTAGATTTTACATTTCGTGCACTTATAGATTCAGGTTCGCAGACATCTTTCATCACAGAAAATGCTGCACAAAAATTATCTTCAAAAAAATATCGTACTTCAATACAAGTGTCTGGATTCGGTAATTCAAAAACAGTACCTATTAAATATCAAACTACTCTACCCATACAAACTCGCACAAACAAAACTATAAACATAAATTCATTAATTGTTACTAGAATTACTGATCTTCTACCACCCTCACAAATTAACACTCATAATTTCAATCACATTAAAGATCTCGATCTAGCAGATCCAACTTTCCATTTACCGGGAAAGATAGATATCCTTCTAGGTGCTGATGCATATTCTTCTATCCTACTAGAAGGTTTGCGCAAAGGTCCACCAGGTACACCTGTTGCACAAAACAGTTTGCTTGGATGGATTCTCTTTGGTGGTACGTTAGAATCTTCGAATAAAACCAAATCACTCCTTATAAACATCCATAATCAAGAAGAACCAGTACTTTTCACCATAACTTCAGAAACTATTCCTAACACGTATTATTACGTTCTAATATCAAAAAAAAAGGCTTAGGGCTTCTAAAAAGAAAAAACAACGGCATACATTACCCGACGGAACACGCATCGCCTTTAAATTAACATTGGATAACAATGTAAAAATATTAAAAACCAATTAAAATTATTTAATAAAATTCAAATAAACAATAAAATTCATTTTGTTTGATTTTCTTTTGAAAAAATAAAAAATGTATTTTTTCAACGGGGGGCAGTATGTTCGTTATCACTCAGTTTTTTCACTTCACCCTTTTTTTTAGTTGATTTTCAGGTGTTGACAAAACTATGATGGTTAATTGGTACAAATTAATTTACATACCATCAACCCCATAATTCTACCAAAAAACACCTGAAATTGCACTTAGAAATTATTGCACACACACAATTTAAACACATTTGTAACTTTTTTATTTTAAACATTTCACATTTTTTCACTTTGCCGACGGCATTTGCATTAATAAACAAATTTCAATAAAAATGAAGTATTTTGATTTACATGAATCAAATACACATTCAATCAAATCTTCATTTTAATTGAAATTTAATAAATAATAATATTTTTAATAATAACAACACTTTGATTAATTTCACGACACTCGAAATATCCAAAAACACAAATATAAAATATAAACAATAAACTGTCAAATATTCAACAATAAACAATTAGTCCAATAACACTATTCAATGCTGATCTCAACAATTGACGCAAACATCAACATACATTCCACTATTCATTATAATTATAATTTAGACAATCAATAATCAATAAAATAATACATATTTTAGACTAAGACAACAACATTTGTAATTATTATAATTATACATACAAAAAAAACAAATTGTACACAATCACTATATATAAAATGTAACTAAACATAATACATAATAAAAAAAGTAACAGATCAAATATCAAAACGTAATAAATGTACCTAGCAACAATTACTTACAATATCAATATTATTACTTACAATTCAACATACAAATTCCAATTAGAATAATCATAATTATGCAAAAAAAATTGTTATTGTAACTATTATTATTATTAAATAATTGTATTATTTTTTTGTTGCATACTATTATTAGTAAAATTAAATAATTGTATTATTTTTTTTTTGTTGCATACTATTGGGTGACAAAAGTAATTTTCAAAAAAAAAAAACAATGACAAATAAAATAAATAATTAATTTTAAATATTCAAATAATTACAATAGGGCTCAAAAATAATAGACACCGTTAATTTTCTAGAAATTTACTTTTGTTCACAAAAGTATATAAACCGAAGAAATCAAGCATCTTTACCTTCATTCCTATCCTAACTAACCAAGTGTAAATTACTGGGTGCTGACTAGCAATTTACATATTCTTCCCAATTCCAAAAACTTAGTAGATATTCTGGGTGCTGACTAGAAGTTTACTAAGAAATATAAATTTCGGGTGCTGACTGAAATTTATAAATACTTAATTAGTCCCATACTAAAACTTAGTGAATTTTCTGGGTGCTGACTGGAAATTCACTAATAAAATAAACTTCGGGTGCTGACTGAAGTTTATATTCAACATATATTCCTGGTGTTGACGGGAATATAAATACTAACTATTTATCTTACTCTGGGTATTGACTAGAGTATTCATATCATAATATTCCTGGTGCTGACGGGAATATTTACATACTAACTACTCCGGGTGCTGACTGGAGTTTCTATTAATATTCCTGGTGCTGACGGGAATATTAAACAATTTTTTTTTTCTTTACTTGAGAAATTGAACTACTTAGCACAAATAAATACTTTGTATTTATTAGTTATTATAATACTGAAAATTTAAGACTATCAATTTAAGTTTGGAATTACTTTACCATAGATTAAGCAGATAATTTTAATTATTTTAATTATTGTATAAGTTGAATTTGAAGAGAAATAAAACATAAACTCAAAAAATATCTATCTCTTTTATTTTTTGAACCAGCACCTTCTTAATCGTGTACTAACGATTGTAGGTGTTTGTCAAATATACAAACAACTTCCATTTTGAAAATTAGATTACTTTCACTTCTAATGTGATTTTGTAATTACATCTTTTTTTTTTCAAAATCAAATATGTGATGTGTAAAGGAGCAAAATAATAATTTATCACGTTTTTTTTTTAAATAAGCTATTCAAATTTATGAAGATTTTCCGAATTTTATTTTCAATAAATACTACACAGATTAGTTCCTTTCGAATCCCACTTCTGAAATAATTGTAGCCACTTTATAAGGTCTTTAATTATTATAATTTAAAATATTATCCTTATTTTGGATTTTATTAAAACACAGTATTATATACTTTTAAATAATATCTTTATTGGATACGTCTATCTGCTAGCAGTAGTGCCATCACTCTGACTTTATTCTTATCTTATTTTCTATTTTTTTTTCTTATTTTCTATACAGGGTGACTACACTTGCTAATTCGAGATGCATTGCACGAGTGCTAAAACATATGAATAAAGCGATATATCCTTTGGTGTGTTTTGAACCTCTGCCTCGATAAGTTAATAATTCCAGTGGTCCAGCATAATCTACACCTACATACTGGAATGGTCGATAAGCTCCTACTCGTTGGTCCGGTAAATTAGCCATTAATTGTTGTGACGTTTTGCCTCTATGTTTTATACATGTTAAACACTTATTAATAATTGATTTCACAAGACATCTACATAAAATTATCCAATATCGTTGTCGTATGATTCCCAATAGCAAATTTACACCGGCATGTAAGAACTTTTCATGTAAATAAATGGTGATAAAGATGCAAGAGAACTTGATGATTTAACAGTTGTAAAACTATAATTTTATTTAACATAAAATATATTAATGAACATAAAATATACGATAATATATTTAACATAAAATATATTATTAAAATATTCAAAACAAAACAATATAAAACTACAATTATTATATTATGATTATTAAAAATTAATATTATTGCTAAGTCTGTCTTTTTAGAATGTTATATTAAGAATGATAAATTTTATATTTTAATTGACAATATTAAATTGTCATTAATCAGACTACTTCGATTTATTTCCTTTTTTTTAAGATTGTTATTTGACACAGCTGAGTGAGATTTTAATGAATTCAATTCTGATTTGAATTCTTCTTGTTGTGCCCATTTAATCAAATAGTGATAAGAATTGTTAATGTCTTCTGAATTAAGCCATGACATCGAATTGCTTCTTCTACATTTTCGAAGAAATTGAAAGCAACGACATAATATTCGCAAAATAGTGTATAATTTTGAATGTCGCTTGAATAGTTGATGTAAAACATTGTCATCAATATTGAGGTGAAAACTCGTCATATGCTTTGTTCTAATTTCTGGATCATCTTCTTTAAGATTGATATCGATGTTCTGTTTGTTGTCCATCAGACTTGTTTTCCAATCTGTTTTCAGCCATGGAGGACCATTCCACCACAGTTCAGAGCATAGTAATTGTTGAGGAGTCAAACCTCTGGAAGCTAAGTCTGCTGGATTACTGGAGGATTTGACATGATACCACTGGGACCTCGGAATTAGTGATAATATTGATGAAGTTTTGTTGGCAACAAAGGATTTCCACTTGCGTGGGTGTGATGAAAGCCAGGCAAGTACGACTGTAGAATCAGTTCATTCGAAACATTAATGAATAATTATATATTAAATTACTTTTTCCAATTTAATTTTAAAAACACTTTTTAAACCTCTACACACTTCAGGCAAATTACAAATAATAATGATATTCATGATACAAAACAAACAGAAAAAATTTTACGCTTTGTTCTTTCTTTCGTTCGAAAAATGGTCTAAATAAGACTTATAATAGTGTAACAGTACTTTTGTACAATTGTACTAGTACAACATTCAAAAACCAGTCGATCACTACAACTTTTGTTATACATAAAGACGTCTGAAGATAATACTTAGCTGACGTTATTTTTTTAGTCTAGAAGTAGTCTTGAAAAGACAAATACAACGGTAAAATTTATTTATTGTGGTTAAAATAAAGTCTTTTTGACTGAAAATAAATTCTCTTCCAATAATTAATTTCCATAGGCTGAAAAAACAACAGAAGTTAAAAAATAGTCATAATAAGACCAATATTTAGTATATTAGTGACAATATTTAGTCTTCCAAATAGTCGTCAGAGTTTTACTTGCAAATGACGACTTTTTTTTGTTCGAAAAATACTTCAAAAAGACAAACTTTGGGATAAGGTTAAAAAACAAGCCTGACATGTCCAATATTTGACTAAAACTTTCCAATTTGTGGGGCAATCAGACTGATTAAAAACCAAAATGTTAAAAACTCTTACATAAAGACGTCTTATTAAGACTTGTTCAAATGACGTCAACTATAGACTGTCGAGCGATGTTAATTGGGATTCGTATATCAGCTACACGAACCTTTCCATCTGGACCTGGTATTGTTTCTATAACTCGTGCTAATGGCCATTTTAATGGTGGTACATTATCCTCTTTCAGTATGACAATTGTTTCTTCCTTTATGTTAGGGTAATCTTCTTTCCGTTTAGCCCGTTTTTGGAGCTCTGATAAATATTCATTATACCATCGTTTCCAAAATTCTTCCTTTAAGTGGTGCACTAATTGCCAACGCGTTAATAATGATGTGCGAATTTGCAAGCTGATGATCAAGAAATAAAATACATTATTCAGTCTTAAGTTATTGTTTATTATTAAAAAATATAAATTAAAGAAGAACGGAATTTTTAGAAATAATAAAAGTTTTAACAATTACAAAGAACATGTATACTCGACGGATACTACATAAGAACTAACATATTATATATAATAGTTGACATTGTGTACGATGTTGCCTACTTAGTTTAAATTTGAACAAATGACATTTTGTTTTCAGTTACATGCGTTGTCACAGTTGCCGTCATTGGTTCGCCAATTAAGAAATGTGCTGGTGTTAACGTCATGAGATCATTTGGGTCAGTGGATGCAGGCGTTAAAGGTCGAGAATTAAGAATTGCTTCTATCTCAGCTGTAATAGTACATAACTCTTCATATGTGTTAAATCCACAAAAAAAAAATAATAATATAAAATATTTTTTAATTTAACATTAATTAAGAAAGGTGCCGGTTCAAAATGTTTTAATAAAATAAAAACACAATGTTTTTCAATTTACGTTATAAAAATTTTATTTTAAAATATTCCCTTAAATCTAACAATTCAATTTCTTAAACTAAATTACAAACAATTTCTAATTTACTTAAAATTCGTGTGTATTTAAATTTCAAATGAATCTAATTCAATATATATAAAATGAAAAACTCAATATGTTCAATTATACAATAATATTTCAATTAGACCGGAAATGGTTATGCAAATAAATTTAATTAAATATGTTACAAATCAAACAAACTATGAATTTTTTATAACAGCAAATATCAAATTTTAATTTTACTTCAATTATATATGTTCTAACGACTAATTTAATTATTACTGTTATAGGTCGACCTACACGAATAGATGGCGTTGTAGACACTATGTTGATTGAAGAACGATGATGAAACCAATTTAACGATGACTGTTCAAATTTTTCAAATTTTCAAATTTGTTATGCGGACTGAAGATTTACCGTCGGGAATTGATGACTGTCGAGATGAAAATATTTCTCACTGTCTCGATGTAATTTTAGTTTTCCAAAATAGTTTAAGTTTTCGATGCTACCTCTTAGCGATGTTTCTTTAGAAAATTTCTAAGTCCAAGAAATTTTCTAAGTGTTTAACGATGATGAATTTCTGCTCTGTGTTAGAAAATTTTGTAAAAAATTTTCTAAGTCCCTTTTAAAAAATCCACTTTAACAATTTTCGATGATCCGGCTCGGCTCTCTAAATATTAGAAAATTTTTTACAAAATTTTCTAATAGTATGTTCAGACTGACGATGGTTTCGCCATTTCTTGGTTTAAAACTATTTTGAAACTAGTACTGTTCACACTGGAATTCTTAGTTTCGTCCTTTATCAGGTGACGTCAAATGAATGTCATGTCATTTTGTTTATTTTTTTGTGAATTGATACAAAAGTACGTGAACAGTGAAAATGAATGAAGTACAGAAAAATAATAGTAAACTGATAGATTTGATAACAGTATTTTTTTGTTTGACCACAAAAAGTTTAAATTTTAAAAAAAAAAGTAAAAATCTTATAATGAAGGCTTTATATCACCATCGAAGAGTAAAGTATTTGATATCTCTTTTTTTAATGAAAAAAAATATTCAAAGGACACTGTGGACCAGAGTATAAGAGAATATACATATTATGAGTTTTTATTCGTAAATTAATATTCCACACTTTTCGTTTTAGTATCGTACTAGTACTTTTTGGGAAGAGGACGTTTGTTGAATCCAGTCAACATAATTTCATCTGAAAATAAAAAAAAAAAAAAAAAAATAGAGAAATTTTAGAAAAATGATCAAAAACATACTTGAATAAAATAACTCACCTTGTTACAGTAAATCCATGATCCGCCCAGTAACCACAGTAGCTGAAAAATAAGAAAATAAATAATCAATTAATCAACATTGCAATAATAATAAATAACAAAAATAGAACACTATACACAAAGCACAGAACAACATAAAATGTAAACATAAAAACATAACCAAAATTACATATATCACAATTACAAAACTATTTACAAAACACAACAAAACAATAAATAGAATTATTTACACCACAAAACACATAAATAAAAAAACAACTATAACATAAATCACGATCACAAACATATAACACAATAATCACAAAATTATTACATTTATAAACACAAAATAAAAAAATTAATATTATTTATTACACATCACAAATACACTATATTTGACACTTTCTAAACAAAATGTAGGTAAATGTAAACAAATATTTACCAAATTATTATTAGCTGTTCCAATTCCAAATGATCACTATCAAATGTACCAGCTGAATTGAAAACGTACCAGCTAGTATCATTCACAATCGAAAAAATGTACCATATGTCACATCAGTTACCATTCGAAAAAATGTTCCAATAAGAAAGACAGAAGATGAGACAAATAGAAATTTTATCACCAACGGGGAAAATAGAAAATTCCAGAGTTTGCAAATTTTGATATATAAAGGGTTGCGATTCGCAGAAAAATTTGTCTTTTGCAATTACTTGTGTATACTGTCGTGTTGAGACTGAAGCAAGGAAACCAAGAGACCAAACTCATCAGCCTGGACGTGTTGATTCCTTTCAAAATCTAGCGTGTTGAGCTAGTAGTTAGGGAAAAGTTAGGAATTTCTGTAAAAATATTTAGAATTTTTACAGAAAATAGGGAAACGTCAAATTAAATAATCATCAAAAAAATACTTAGAAAATTTTTCTTACAAAATTTTCTAATACTTCGAGCCGGACGGATCACCGAAAATTGTTAAAGTTGATTTTTTAAAAAAGACTTAGAAAATTTTTTTACAAAATGATTCATGATTTTGTTTCAATTGTAACATATTTTGTTAAATTTGCTTGCATAATTATTTCCGGTTTAATTGAGATATTGTACATATCCAAAATTTATAAATTAAAGTAAATTTTATATTTCATAAATTCAAAATTTATTTGATTTATAGTATATTTAATTAAAATTAATTGCATAACTATTTCCGGTTAATTGAAATATTGTTGTATAATTGAAATATTGAATTTTTTTTATACAAATTGAATTAAAGTTATTTGGAAATATATACATATTAACTTAAGTAATTTAGAATTGTTTGTAATTTAGTTTTAAGATATTGAATTGTTAGGTTTAAGAGATTACAATATAAATAAAGTTTGTAACGTAAATTGAAAAACATTGTGTTTTTATTTTATTAAACATTTTGAACCGGCACCTTTCTTTCTCAATTAATGTTAAATTAAAAAATATTTTTTTTTCATATTATATTTTTTTTTTGGTGGATTTAACAACGTTAGAGTAAATGGTTGTAAGAAATTTAAAGAAGACTTCAGGATGACTCCCCAAAAAATCCAAAAACAGGACACAAACTTTAAAAAATCTATCCATTAGAAAAACGAGTTGCAATAGCATTGTACACTCTTGCATCTTCCGGAGAATATCGGACAACAGCCAATTTATTCGGAGTTGGGAAATCAACGGTTCATGAAATTTTGATAGAATTCTGCAAAACAGTCGTAGAAATCTTGCAAAAAGATTATTTGAATGATTTTCCTTTATCAGAAGAAAGATTAATTGACTGCAGGTTAGGCTTTGAAAGAATGGGAATGCCACAATGTTAAGGAGCTATAGGTAAATTTCTTACTTGAATAATATGTATATTCAAAAACACATTTGGATAATGTTTGTAGATGGAAGTCACATTGAAGTGTCACCCCCTATTGATGAAGCTTATGAATATTACAATTACAAAGGATGGTATTCGGTTGTTCTTTTTGCACTTGTAGATTTCAAGTGAGTTATAATTTGAAAAATAAAAACAGAAAGATTGAAAAAATTAACACATCATTGTTTTAAGTAGGTATCGATTCATGTATGTAAATGTAGGTGCACCAGGACGTTGCAATGATTCATGTATTTTTGAGAAGTCATCTCTGAAAAAATACCTAGTAGATACTCAGATTTTACATTCAAAAACAAAAAATATCAATGGCGTTGAAATTCAAATGTTCTTGATTGGAGACTCTGCATTTAGATTATCGGAGTATCTCTTAAAACCGTTCCCTTTTGATTGCGAAAGAACATCACAAGAGGCAAACTTCAATAAGGTTCTTTCAAAATGTCGTAGGGTAGTGGAGAACGCATTTGGTCACTTAAAGGCCAGATTTAGACGTTTGGGAAGAGGGCTTGAAAATAATATGAAAAATGTAAACTTGATAATTAAAGCTTGTTGCATTCTCCATAATTTTTTAATATCTGAGAATGATGATGTACCGAGAGAGTGGATTCGCGAACTCCAAGAAGTCACACATAGAGAACAACCTATTACGACAACTATTATTGGTGACAACAATATTTCTGGCAATGTAATAAGAAATACCATAAGTGAATTTTTATCTTGTAAGTTTTATTTATCAATAGAATTTTTGTAAATTTCTAAAATGTTTTTTAGAATTTCATTTCTTTCTTTTTCAATATTTAAATTTTCTTTTGCGATCTGTGACACCTTTTCTAATTCTTCTTTCATTATTTTATTTCCTTCTTCGATCTCTTTTAAAAGTTTTTCCTGTAGCCCTTCATATTTTGTTTTTTTTGCAGATGGTCCTGAACTGGATGTACGAGTAGATGCTGAGGTTGAGAATGACATGGAGGTAGTTGGAGTTGATAATGTAGAATTTTGAACCTTATAATGATAATAAAAATACATATATGATTATAATGAAATTTAACTTTTTTAATACTTCAACATTACATCATCACACATTTTAAGTTCAAAATTGGTTGTTGATTCCGTTTCACCTGTAAAAAAATATGTGTATACATGATTTATAGTTTTTCACATCTTTTGTATACATTTTCTTCACTTACCATCACTACTAAAGATAAATGATTCATCTATTATTTCTTCTACGTTTATTACTTTTGAAGAATGGAGAATTTCATTTATTTTATCAAATTTACTCCAGTTTGAAGGTGAACTTCCAGTTTTCAGCTTACTTTTTTCTCTCCTAAAAACAGAGAGGACACAATGTGATATGTATAAAAAAAAAATATAAATTATTTGTCATTTACACTTACTTGTATATTTTCCCTAAATTATTTATTTTTGTTTGTATTTCTTCAGGGGAATAATTATATCCTTTTGTATTGATTTCTTTTGCCATTTCTTTATATACATGGCTATTTTTTCTGTTACCGCATAAATCTCTTTTCTTTTCTTTCCACAGCTCAATCAAGATATTTTCTGCTTCATCAGTCCAAGCAACTCTTTTTTTATACTTTCTTTGTAAATTTTCTGCCATTTTCTGCCAAATCAAATACTGAAAACAAAAATTTTGTAGTAGTAGCATTTGAAAACTTTGATGAAAAATAAATAAATAAATAAATAAATAAAAAAAAATAACAATAATTAATAAATTCAATTAATTATTTTTTCTACAAAAATACTCACCTGTTTTTCTATTTTCATTCAACCAACGTAAAATAAAAATATTAGAAAATGATCAAGATGATGCTTCACATAAATCATATGGTTAGAACAAAATGACAGTCACCATATGTTACTTTTCGAGATTTTTGATTACTTATCTGACAACTAGATGGTGCACAAAGAATTAAATATCTTGGTTTCGACTTAAATCGAGCAAATTTTGCTTGGTTAAAATTATTTCTTGGTTTCAAAAATGTATGGAAAATCAGTTTATAACCAATCATTTTTTCTTGGTTACGGCACGAAACCAAGAAAATAAAGATAACCCTTTCGGTCTAAACGTACTATAAGTGTTTTTTACGACGATTTAAATCGCTGTTTCCCTAGTTTCTGTAAAAATTTTAAGTATTTTTACAGAAATTCCTAACTTCCCTAATTACTAGCTCAATACGCTAGATTTTTTTAGGACTCAATACGCCCCAGCTGATGAGGCGATCTTTTGTTTTCCCTAGTTCAGTCTCAGTACGACAATATAGTCAGGTAATCGCAAAAGACAAATTTTTCTGCGAATCGCAACCCTTTATATACTAAATTTTCGCGGTTCTGGAATTTTCTTTTTCTCCGTTGTTGAAATGTTCTACTATTCATCTCATATTCTCGTCTTTTTTATAAAACCGTTTTTTTTCAAATTGTGTCCGGTAATTCGAATGACAATTTGTGGTGATTGTGAATAACTCTATTGGTACTGGTAATTCAGCTTCTATTTGACAATTTTGACATGGTCGTAATGTATGTATATATACATATATATATATATATATATATATATATATTATATGTATTCCAATGTTTTTATTTTTGTTAGTGTTCATTGTTTATATAAAATGAAAGTGTATAGTGCAATTTAAATATTTTGTGTTTGATGTTTTGTGATATTTTTTTATATTTTCTGTTTTATGTTTAAAATAATGATTCAGTGTCGTGCTAGTTGTTTTGTGCAAGTAATAATTTGTTTATTTTGTTTATTGTGATAAATGTTTGTGATATCAGTGTTGTGATGTTGTGTTCATAAATTTTTATGTTATATATTTGTGCAATGTGAATAGTTTTATTTGTTTTATGTTTGTAAATAATTTTGTGATTGTGCATAATTTTGTGTGATATGTTTTTTTTTTTGGTTATGTTGTTTGTTTACTTTTGTGTTGTTCTGTTTTGTGTATTTGTTTATGGTTTTGGTGTTATTAATTTGTTTATTTATTATTATTATTATTTATGTAGTTTTTAATTTTTAATAACTTTTATTTTTCTTTTTTTTTTTTTTCAGGTTATTAAAATGTTGAATGACGATTCAACAATATGTTAGTGCTGCATTAGTTATTGTTTTAAATAACAATTCTTTCGATGACTCTACTGCTGCTTCCCAAAGCCCTCCAAAGTTCGGTGATTTAGGTGGCATGAAATGGAATTGAATTCTGTTTTGCAAGCACATGTTAACTATTCTGTTTTTGGCGTATTTGTTTTGTAGTATTTCATCAATTTCTGTTAACTTTTTTTTTGCACCAACAAAGTTTGTATTGTTGTCACAATATATATTTTCGCATTTCCCTCTCCTGGCTATGATTCTCTTAAGAGCACCCAAAAAACCGTCCGTACTTAAGTCAGACACTACTTCCAAATGTATGGCCTTAGTGGCGAAACAACAAAATACTGCTAAATATGATTTTTGTGGCCGTTTGCCCCTTATTTTAAAGTGAATGTAAATCGGACCACAGAAATCTACTCCACAGTTTATAAATGGCCTTGCCCTTAGGACCCTAGCGGGAGGCAAGTGCCCCATTTGCTGATTGCACAATTTTGGTCGAGCATGAGCACAAATAACACAATTGTTAACTACTGATCTTGCTAATAATCTGGCCTGTAGAATCCAATAATTTTGTCTAGATATGCCCAATAATGCTTGAGGGCCCGCATGTAGATTTGTTGTATGCAAGTAGTTCAGTAGTAGTTTTGTAATGGCGCTCTCAGCTGGCATTACGATAGGATGCTTCATATTATAACTAACATCTGATGCTTCGAGTCGTCCTCCTACTCTTACCAATCTTTTTGAGTCAATGAAAGGAGCTAATGTATTCAATTTGCTCGATTTTGGTATTGGAGTCTGTTTTTTGAGACATTTGATTTCATCCTTAAATGACGATTCTTGCACCTCTTTAATGATTTCAATTGTCGCTTCATCAATTTCACGTACTGTTAAAAACTCTTGATTTGGTGTGTTTCCTTTAAATGCCTTTACTGCTCGTATTATATATGCCATTACACGCTGAAGTCTTCCGAATGAATTTCGATGATCAATGCTGTACAAGGGATGATTCTGTTTGCCATCTGATGAAGTCGTTAATGAGCACTTCATGCTCTTCTCCTCTTCAGGTAAACGTATACACTGTGGACATTTTTTTGGCCATATGGCTATCGGCATGCTCAGGAATTCTGGCCCATGAAACCATAATTTTGAATTTTTCTGCTGCTCTGGGTACACACCCCTTGAAACTATATCTGCTGGGTTGTGTTTCGTGTTTATGTATCTCCACTTTATATTCTTTGATAGTTCTTGAATAGCTGAAACTCTGTTTGCAACAAATGTCTTTAAAGAAGCTGCTTCCCCATTCACCCAGGAAATCACGATTTGTGAGTCTGTCCAGAGAAATATTTCATCAAACTTTATTTCAATTTTATCAGTAACATATTCCACTAATTGAGCAGTCAGCAGTGCGGCGCATAATTCCAGTCTGGGTAATGTGGTTGGTTTTATAGGAGCTATCTTAGATTTTGAACATAACAAATTTGATGTTATGTGCCCTGTGTTATCTACTGTTCGTATATAAGCCCCGTATGCCTTTTCACTGGCGTCCGAAAAGGCATGTAGTTGTACGAATTTTATTTTATTTTCGCTAAATACATACCTTGGAATTACAATGTCATTTAGTTTATGCAATTCTCCCGTATGTTGGTTCTTTTCGCCACATAATTAATTGCATATTTTGATCTTCCTTTGAAACAAGAATTTGTCTATACATTTTGTTAAAATCGGCGGTAAAGACATATTTCTTCGTTCGAAAACGTAGCATGATGGCGAAAATATCTTCTTGTATTTTTGGTCCCTTTAGCAAAATGTCATTCAGTGCTACATTTGTTGACGTCCTTGCCGATCCATCAAAAACTACGCGTAACTTAGTTGTGATGCTGGACGGCTTCAATTCAAAATGATGAGGCAAGAAATAATAGGGTTGTTTTAAATTTCTTGTGCATACTTCTCGCATATGTCCTAAGTTTTCGTATTCGATTAAAAAATCTGTATACTGTTTTTTTTAACTCAGGACTTTGACTTAGGCGTCGTTCAATACTAGTTAACCTCTTAAAGGCCATTTGTTTTGAATCTCCCAAAAGGCTTGTATCTGCCAGAATGGGCAAATTAACAATGAACCGTCCTTCATCATTTCGTATTGTCGTAGCTTCGAAAAACTCTTCAAATCTTCGATCACTTATTGACATTAATTGTTTTTTAGGACATTCTTCTAAATTCCAAAATTTTTGAAGTTGATCTTCTAGTTCTATGTTGCTTATACCACAAAATGGTTCATTGTAATCTACATTAGACACCTTTCCAAACACGATCCATCCTAACACAGTGTTTTGAAGTATGGGTAAGCCTTCACCAAGTTTTAGTTGACAATTTCTGATAATTTCACCATATAGTTCAGCTCCAAGTAAGATATCTACTTTCTGTGGTTGATTAAATTCTGGGTCAGCCAGTTTAATATTATTAGGAATATCCCATTTATCGATATTGACATATTGCTGTGGTTGATATCTTGTAATTTCTTTGATTGAATATGCATCCAATTCAATAGGGTGTGAGGTTATGTCAGTTCTTAACGTAATTGTCAATCGATCATTCACTTTTAATTTAACGTCACCAATACCTGATATATTCAAGTTTACATGAGTGTTGGACAATTTTAGTTTTTTTCTAAGCTTCTCAGTGATGAAGTTAAGCTGGGAGCCAGAGTCTAGTAGTACTCTACAGCTTACTGTATTTCCATTACTGTCATCAACCTTGGCTATCGCTGTACCTAGAAAAACATATCCCTTCTCTTCTTGTGATTGGGCAGCTAGATTTGTAGCTTCTTGAATTGGTTTATCCCTTTTATCTGATGACGATAATGCTGGCGATGGTGCTGATTGTGCATTATGAATAAGTGTATTATGCTTTCGACCACATTTTGTGTATCCCTTTAACGAGCATGTATGTGCAAAATGCCCTTTTCGTAAGCAATTAAGACATAGTTTCAATTCTTTAACCTTTGAGTTTTTGTCTTTCACACTCATTTTTTTGAATTTCTCACAATAGTAAATCAGATGTGTTTCGCTGCATACAGGACACTGAGGTTTATGATTATTATTCGTCATTAATGCTGATGAGTTGGTAGATCGTACAACTTGTTTGTTATCCTTTTTTCCCATGCTTTCTAGCGCTTGGAACCGAGTTTCAATAAAATGTAAAAATTGTTTAACTGACTGAAGTTATCTTGGTGATGAAAGTGTTTGTTCATACAATGCATGAGTAGTGTTGTCAATTTTCTTTAATAGTATGTGCATAATCATAGGATCCCATTGATCTTTTACTGTTATTCCCATATTGGATAAGCTAAGGAGACACTCCTTGGTAGTGTCATGTAAATTCTTAAGAGCTGCTGCTGACTCTGTGTTTATCTTTGGTTGAGCCAATAATTTGTCGAGTAGTGTAGTTACTATTATTCTTTTATTTTCAAATCGATCCTTTAAAATGTTCCATGCAATGGGATAATTTTCGTCAGTGACAGTTAGGTGTCTAATTAATTTTTCCGCATCTCCTGTTACATTTAATTTTAAATACCACATTTTTTGTGCGTTGGTCATATCTTGGTTATGGACCATTTGAGTATATAAATCATGGAATTGGTTCCACTTCAAATAGTTACCATCAAGTTTTGGTAATTTTAACAGATATGGATTTTTGGTTGGCTCTTGTTGTCCACTTCTGTCAATAAGTTGCTTTAATTTTATGACCACATCTTGTACTTGTGCTTCTAAAGCAAAGTATTCATCCATTGGTGGATTATCTTGAGTGTCTAGTAATGTTAAATTAGCAGTTTCAATTTGTTGCCAGTATGCTTTGATAGTTTCTAATTTTACTTCAAAATATTGTTTAGGTAAATTTTTATCGATTTTAACTTGTGACAATGCATTTCTCAAAGCATTCATGAGAAATGTTTGTTTCTTTTCAATACTATTGGTTTTAGTTTCATTAGTTGATTTCATGGATGCCGAAGTTGATGCGACATGGTTAGTCGTGTTGTCAGTTACAACATTGTTACTTTTTACATGTGCAATCAATGATGATATGTCTTCTCGTATCCTTTCATAACCACCACTCACCTTTTGGAAGTATCCAGAAGTAAAATATGTATGGTTGTTATTGTCACCATATTGGTTCTGAATTATATCATTTTTGTGACTAAAGGTCTTAAACAATGCTTCAACTGTTTGCAGTGTAAGTTGAAGGTATGCAAGAGTCTTTTTGTCTGGTGAAAGTTGTTGATAATTATTCAATACCTTTTCAATCTCCTTTCCGATATTTAATTGAGATGCGCATAACGATTCCATTGATTCTCTTTTATTTTGTAACTCCTGATGTAGTTTTTTCAATTTAAATTCTTGACACTGATATCTAATTTATCTATTTGAAATTTGTAATGATTTGAATAGTGATCCACTTAGGTGTCAGATCACGTCGGGGTCACCAAAAATATGTATATACACAACGTATACACGTCAGAAAACTAGAAATTCAATAGTCTCTGTAAAATCAGAACTGAGTTCACAATACTAGAATATCGCTAGTTTGTGAATATAATTTTGGCTTGCAAACAAAAAAACAAGTGGTCAAATTAGAAGAAAACGCTAGTTAACACACTAGAAAACAAATGATACCAAAGTTGAGTTGATATTGAAGAACAAATTAATAATACAAAAACAAATATTAATTTTAAAAATATAAAGTTCATATCAAAATAAAATTAAAAAAATTAAAATTGCAATATAAACATAATTTAAAAGGTAATTAAACTTTAGTATAATTAGAAATTAAAAGTGCAATGTAAACATAATTCAAACGGTAATTAACCTTTGATATAACTCAAGTTATTGATACATGATACTAATAAAGTCAGCAATTGTTTTTAAGGTGAACGAATTATTGTTATTATATTTTTTACATGATTTTGGATTTTCATTAAAAAGAAAATAATTATATGTGTGCTTCAACAATTCGTATTGTCTGAGTGTAACGCCTTGGAGTGATCAGTAAGATAAGTGTTGTGTGATGCGATTTTTTACAAATATGACATTTGTATTTTGACTTGCATTTTGGTGATGAGTGCCCTATACCAAGACAGTTAAAACAAAGAGATTTTGTAGTGGCAAGTTACGTCGTTCAGAAACATTTAATGCTTTATATTGTGGACATCGATACAAGTGATGATCTTGTGAACATTTAATACAAGAATTTGTCTGAATAGATAAAGCCTTGAGCTGTTGACTAGTTGTTGATCGTTTTGATGAATCCCAAGTTTCCAGTGCGTCACATCTCTTATTCAAAAAGCTAATGAATGAAGTAGATGATGGAAATTAATTTTCTGATGTTTCTTCTGCCCATGCCTTTCGTGTTTCATTATCCAACTTGTTTAAAATTATATGAATAATCCATTGATTTCGATTAGTAGCATCATCTCCTAAAACATCGATTCCGCGTATCAATTGGTCTGAATTATCAGCTATACGACGTAACGAAGACGGTAATTGACTGGACGATGGTTGATTCATAAATGCCTTCATGTTTTGATTCATTTTGAATGTTTTGATTCAAGTTTACTTGCAATTTTATTCATCAATTGTTGAAAAACAGTTGGTGCGTTTATTAGACCAAAAGGTACCCTATTATATTCAAAATGATCATGATGCGTTACAAATGCTGTTATATGTTTTGATTCTTCTTCTTCTTCAATTTGATGGTATCCCATTCGTAAATCAAGTTTTAAAAAATATTTTTGATTTGCTAATAACGTGAATTGTTCTTCATTATTTGGCATTGAGAAGGGTTGACGCACAGTTATTTTATTCAAAAGCCGATAGTCGACACATAATCGTTATTTTGGTTTTTCAACAAGTACAATCGGTGATGCATATTCAGATTCTGAATGTCTTATTATATCGGATTTTATTAAATCATCAATTATGTTTTCCACTATAGCTCGTTTTGCAAACGTTAAGCGATACGGTTTTACGCAAACTGGTTCAGTTGACTTCAATTTTAATTTCATTTGAACGGTTGAACGTTTGCCCAATTCATTAGTTGTATCAGCGAAACAATCTCTGTTTTCGTTTAAAATTTTCGTTATAGTTTTCACTTCATTTTCGTTTAATTTTGAACCATATAAAATTTTAAAAGTATTTTCAATCCAACACTTGCTATCTTCGACAACTAATCTTTTATCTTTTTGGCATAAAACATTTCTACCTAAAAGCAAATCGTAATATAATTTGTCGTCATGAATTATCAATATGTCGGTTTTTATTTTATCACTATCAATCGATATTTCGGCATTTATTTTTGATGATACGATGAACGAACCTCCGGCAAAACCTTTCAGTATTATTGAACAAGGTAACGTGGTTCCGAATTCTGTAGCAAGCGACTTTTTAATCAACGTGTTCTTACTACCTAAATCTACAAAAGCATTAAAAACTTTTCCGTTTATTGTTACTGTTTTCATGATATATGCTTTTCCATTTTCAGTGATTTCGTTTACGTTTGGCTTGGTAAGGCGATCTTTACGTTTCTCTGGACATTCAGCTTCTTGATGGCTTGTTTTATTGCATAAAGAACATCTTATACGACGTTGTGGTTCGGGACAATTAACGGATATATGACCCAGTTTATTACAATTATAGCAATTTGGTGTATAGTATATCTGTTTTGTTTGGATGTTTCACGAGGAACTACGGTTTTATTAGATTGAGATCTATCAAGTGCTTGACTCGATACATGTGATTTTGTTGTGCGGTAGCTTAAATAGCTCTTAATTGCCGATAAGAGATCTGCACATGACGAGTTTTGTTTTATGGATGCAATTTTTATAAACTCATTGTCGTTTATTCCCCGAATAATATATTCAATTATGGCGTCTTCTGGTAATTTACCACGTTTACCGATTGCTAACATTTTATAATAGTAATATTCATATGTTTCGTTTGATTTTCTATAAGTAGAACTCATTTCTAGATGTATATCTGCAATATTGAATTCACAAGGAAAATCGTTCAAGAATTGTTCTACGAATTCAGGCCATGAAGTAAATATTTTACAGCTATCTATCCATTGTTTTGCGACACCTTTCATTTTTGTTTGTATAGCATAACATTTTGTTTTTGTTTTCGTTCCAAGCAGAAGCTTCCTTTAATTCACTTATGCGTTGAATATATTGATCAGCTTTTAGAGAATTATTTGATAATGGATCAAAATCTGGCAGAATAGATATAATATCACGGACGTTATTAAAAGAATTTGAAAAATTAAATTCGTTATTTATCTCTCTTTTTATTCCGTTTGGTACATTATTTGAATTTAGTAAATATTGATGTTGCATATTTTCAGAATTTTGTGAAAAAAGATATTGTTGCTGTGTTGAAACAAATGGAATATTTAATTGTAGCGGTTGTGCTGTAGGATAAATGTTTGAAAGATATGGCGGCTGTATATTATTATTGTTCATCAAACGTGATGTAGTATTATATTGGACGTTGTGATGCAACAAAAACTGTCGGTTCTGATGTTGTGTTGATACGCGTTGATATAACTGATTGTGGTTGAGGATATAGATGTGGTAGAGAGGTATTTGTAATGGCGGTCGTACAGGGATTATTTGTGTTACAAGTACTAAATGGAAAACTTGGAGTAGACGCACTATGTGGAGTAAAATTATTATCTACTCCGTGTCTTACAGTTGAGTCTTCCCTTTCACTACCATTACGACCACAATTTTCTAAAACTACACTGTTGTTCATACTAACGGTTTTGTATGTCTCAAGACGTGCTATCAATATATTTTTTTCCATCACTTTTCAATCCAAGTTCTTCACACTTACCTCGTAATTGTTTCAGATTTAAATTTTATAATTTTTTTTTTACAAATACACACATAAAAATTTTATCAAATTCGACTAATTGCGTCGTTCGTTTTTGTTTAAATATCTGCTACTTTTTTTCGTTTTGTTTAGAAAATCCGTTTTTTTGTATATTAACACTTATTTGATTTTTTTTTTTTTAAATAATAATTTTTTTAATTATTACGTTTGTTTTTTTTTTTTTTTTTTTTTTTTTTTTTTTGTTTTTTTTTGATAATTCGTTTATTTATATTTAAAATTTTTTTAAAATAATGAACTGTTTTACTTTTCTTTATCCCACTTCTGAATATTTGTCAAGAGATTAAAATGTAAATGGCGGATAGATGGCGTAGAAAAGTAAAAATATTTATTATTTTAAAAAGAAAACATACTTCGTTTTGGTTTTATGTTTATTTTTATTATTTAACTCAAAAGAAACTTATTTATTTATTAATTAACGATTTCACATGTATTTATTTAATTATAAAAGTTTAATAATATTATTAAAATTAAATGTCGTTTGTGAGCAGGAATGTTCGTCTATTCGTATTACGCTCCAACTCAGGAACTTTTTGACACAACGTTCATATTATAATCATATTTTATTTATTTTTTTACAAGGTTGCTTTGGTTGTGACAATAGTAATTATAAGTTTAGTTGTATGTTTAATTGTAATAATTATAATAAGTAATATTAAAAATAAATTAAGAAAAACTATAAAAAAGGAAATAAACAGAAATAATATAAATGTATAAAATATATATAATAAATAATGATAACTTTATAAAAAAAAATTTTTTTTTATTTACATTATATTATTTTTATTTATGAATAACCTAGAGGAATTGATAAAAGATTTACAAAACATATTGGCTATATTCAAAAAGAATCCGAATAGAAATTTTTCAGATAAATATTTATTAACAAAGAAATTATATTTAGAGCATTCAAAGAAAAACTTTAATGAAAAATTAAAAATATTAGTAAAAATATATGATTGCACAAATTACAAAAACAAATACTTAGAAATTTATAATCAAATACAATCTATAATAAATTCTAAAGTTAAAATAGAAGATATTGATAGCGATCAAGATAGTATAATAATAGTATTAGTAGTGAAGAATATTCAGATAGTCTTAGCATACAAAATTCACCAGAAAAAGAGAGAAACGAAACAATAACAATGTCAGCATTCGATATTAGCACGACACTTAAAATAATACCAGAATTCAATGGTCAACCGAAATCATTAACAAATTTTGTCAACTTGGTTGAATGTCTATCAGAAACTTTAAAAGATAATACAGAAATAGAAAAATTAATAAAATTCATACTTAAAACACGGATAACAGATAAAGTTCGTATTAAAATTAGTAATGAACAAACACCAGCAACATTAAAACAATTTAAAGATCTTTTTGAAAAAATATATAAACCAAAAAAGAACCCATTGAAAATTCAAAATGACTTGTATCACATTCAACAAGGAAATAAAACAGTACTTAAATTTGCTGAAGAAATTGAAACATTGATTGATGAATTAAATGAAATACACATATCAGAACAAGGTGAAGCTAATAAAACAGTCATCGCTAACATAAATGATACATTAGCTTTAAATGCATTCAAATCAGGACTCAAAGAACCTTTGAAAACAACAATATTTGCAGCACAACCAAAAACACTAAATGAAGCAGTTAAGCTAGCATCTGAGATTGATTCCAGTAGAAATAGCAATGAAAACATATTATATATGAAAAATAATAATAACAGCAGAAACAGATATAATACAAATAAACATAATAGAAACCACAATGGCAGCTATAATAGAAAAACACAAGGATACAATAATACAACAAGGAATAGAAATCACAACAATAACAATCGTAACAACTACAATAATTATAACAACAATCGTAATAATAATAATAATAATAATAATAATAATAATAATAATCGCAACAACCATAATCGTGGTACAAATAACAGAAATCAAAGAAGAATCAATGTGATTAATTCGGGAAACGCGCAAGTAGTCCCCGAAGAACATCAGATTGGGGACGAGAAAACAACATACATATATCAATTAAAAATTGAAAAATTAACAAATTACGTCTTAGCAAAAATAGATATTTCAGATACTATAAGAACATTTCTAATTAATACTGGTGCCGACATTTCAGTACTAAAAGTAAATACTATAAAAACAAATTCATATATTAATAATGAACAATGTAAAATAACAGGTGTGACAGAAAATAAAATTCAAACCCTTGGAACAATAAATGCACGCTTTTTAATAGAAGATGAATGTCTACCTCAGAAACTCCATGTTGTAGAAGAAAACTTTCCGATAATAACAGATGGAATCATTGGCAGAGATTTTCTAGCAAATTACAATTGCAAAATAGATTATGAAGATTTCACAATCACAATTTGTACTGATGAAACAGATTTCATCGTGCCCCTTATTACCAAAATACAAGAAGAAAAATACATAAGGATAGCAGCGTGAACAGAATCAATTCAAACAATTAATTGTCAAGTCAATGAAGATAGCATTATTTTGAACACAGAAATTCAAGACGGTGTTTTTATCGCTAATTCCATTATACCATCGAAAGGTGTTGTACATATAAAAATTTTAAACACAACTGAAAATGAAGTTAACATTAAAATACCCCCATTGGAAATACTTCCATTAAAAGACTTTCACATAATAAGTAAAATAGATACGAGTGGAGTGTATGAAGACAGATACAAAAAATTAAAAAACATATTAAAAATAAACAATTTAGATCATAAAGTAAAAGATTCATTATTAGAAATATTCAAAGAATTTTCAGACATATTTTATTTAGATGGAGATCGTTTGGGTGTAAATAACTTTTATGCGCAAAAAATAAATATACACGATAAAAACCCAGTATACATAAAAAATTATCGGCTGCCACAATCTCAAATAGAAGAAATAAACTCGCAAATAGAAAAGCTCTTAAAAGAAGATATCATAGAACCATCGGTTAGTCCATATAACATATAACTCTTCCTTGTTGATAGTACCTAAGAAAAGCAGAAATAAAGAGAAAAAATGGAGAATGGTAGTTGATTTTAGACAATTAAATAAAAAGATTTTAGATGATAAATTTCCATTAACAAGACTAGAAGATATTCTAGATAATCTAGGCAAAGCAAAATATTTTTCAACGTTGGATCTAACAAGCTCTTTTCATCAAATTGAACTGGTGAAAGAATCTAGACCTTTAACAGCATTTGCAACCAGTAAAGGCCATTTTCAATTCAAAAGATTACCATTTGGTCTAAAAACTTCAACAAATAGTTTTCAACGTATGTTATCCATAGCATTATCTGGTCTTGATGCTCAAGCATTCTTATATGTAGATGATATTATCATTTTCGGATGTAGTCTCAGACATCACAATAACAATTTAATTAAAACTTTTCAAAGATTGAGAAAATATAACATTAAATTGAATCCAGAAAGATGCAGTTTCTTACAATCAGAAGTAGTCTATCTAGGACATTTGATAACTAGCGAAGGAATAAAAACAGATCCTAAAATACGACACAGTAGTTAATTATCCAACTCCGACGAATACAAATGAAACTAAAAGATTTGTAGCATTCTGTAACTACTACAGAAAATTCATTCCGAATTTCGCAGCTATTGCAAAACCACTTAATATGTTATGTCGTAAAAACACTTCATTTATTTGGTCTAAAGAATGCGACACATCATTTCAAAATTTAAAACAAAAACTACTAAACCCACCAATACTTCAATATCCAGATTTTTCAAAACCTTTCATCTTAACAACAGACGCATCAAATTTCGCACTAGGAGCAGTATTATCTCAAGGAGAAATAGGCAAAGATTTACCGATATCATATGCGAGTAGAACACTAAATAAACATGAAATGAATAAATCAATAGTTGAAAAGGAGTTATTAGGAATCCACGGGGCAATCAATCATTTCAGACCTTATCTATATGGCCGAAAATTTACAGTAGTAACAGATCACCGCCCTCTGATAAACTTATTCACACATAAAAATCCTTCATCCAAAATGACGCGTAGTAGACTAGATCTAATGGATTATGATTTCGAGGTAAAATATAAAAAGGGTTTATTGAACACAAATGCTGATGCCTTATCACGACTACAATTAGACTCAAATGTGCTTAAAAATATGATACCAACGACGAATGAAATTAACGTGCTTACACAAAGAGTATAAAAAGAGAGAGTTTCTATCTGAAAACAAAACATCAAAAATCGAATAGACAGGAAACGAAGAATTGTTGGAATTGACGGTTGAATTGTTTTGAATTTTTCCGTTTATAACTGACAACTCCTGAAGATTATGAAAAAACATACAATGATTTAATTTTTTTTATGAAATTAAGTAAAAATGTATTTTTATAAAATATTTTTTAAAATTAAATACTCTATCAAACATAATTAACTTCATAATAACAATATATATAGTCATATATATTAATATTAATATTATATTGCTGTTGCCTGTTGTATTGTATATTATACACATCATCAACTTATACATACATGAAATGTATATGTGTATATGTATATTTATTTTATATACACTTGTCTTGCAGTCATAAGTCATAACAATGATGTATTTATGTTCAATGTTTATATATTTTGTATATTTGAGCTTTATGGCTTTATGCATATACAAAGATATAAACCAATGTATATTTAATTTGTTATTATTTTCATTCTTTTTGCAGTATATAATTGATATTATTTATAATGTATATACATTATATGAGTATGAGTGGCATATAATATAATACCATAATGCCATATCATAATACAATACACCTTACACTATTCAATAACAATACAAAGAAACTGTATAGTATGTATTACTATGTGTGTATATTATATATACCATATATACTGTATTGCTATGCTGTGATATTATCTCCCGCTCCCCTTCACTTCAAACCTATATATTTTCTATTGGTTTTGAACAGCAAATTTTTATTTTTAAATCAATGATTTCTGTTTGAATTTAATATTTTCGTATTTTAGTTTTCAGTCTACAGTAAGGGCAAAATGGTTACTCCTTTTTAACACTTTTTAAGAATCGGTAAATTCCAAAAATATAAATGCAAAACATATAATGTTAAATCCTCAAAATGATTTAATTTAACAATAAAAAATAAAATAAGGTGCCGGTTTCAATTTTATAAATAAGAACACAATTTTTTACAAAACGTTATAAAAAAATCTTTATTGAAAATCAATCTCTTAAATCTAACAATTCAAAACTTAATTCTAATTACAAATACTAAATTTTTAAATAAAAAGATAATGAAAATTTAATTATAATTTAAATGTATATATATATGACTTTAATTTACTCAATAAATTTACTAATTTTTAAAAATATCGTTACAAAATTTACGTTTAAATTGCAACTTTTCTTATTTTTAAAAATAATTCAAAATTTAAAAATAATAATCTACTAGCAAAATTTAATTCAAAATTTATAATTTTCAAAAATAATAAATCTACTAATTTTTTCTCAAAAAATAAATTTACTTTAATTTACAATAAACGTCAAATTTCAAATAAGAACTACTATAATTAATTTTAATTTAGAGATTCAATTATAAATTAATTTTAATTAAAATTTGTTGATGCAGATGGCGTTACTAATGATTAGTTGATTGCAGTGTGTTGATTGAAGAAAACTCGAACCCAAACTTAAAGATTTAAAATTCAAAATTTTTAACCGTCCAATGACTTCCGGAAAATTGAGTTACTGTCAGCAATTATTTATCCCAAATAAATTATGACGAGAATTTCGTGAATTCGATGAATTGAATATAAATTTCGTGTCAACCAAATATCGTAGCTCTCGGTTTAGCAAATAGAAATTTTTCAATAAAAATTTCTAAGTTTCTTTAAATTTTATACTCTGCAATTGTCCGATGCTTAGAAATTGTTAAAAAATTTCTAAGTCTTCTTTTAATTTTATACTTGGAAATTTTTTTAATGCTTAGAAATTTGTGAAAAAATTTCTAAGTCCCTTCATTATTTTATACTTTAAAAAATTTTGTTGCTTAGAAATTTATGAAAAAATTTTTAAGTCCTCCTTTAAATTTGTACTTGGAAACTCAACGCGTTTCCCGACGTAGATAAATTGGCCTAACTTGCCCTAATTTCTGTAGAAATTACAAGTATTTCTACAGAAATTCCTAACGATCCCTATTTACTAGCTCAGCAAGCTAGATTTTTATAGGACTCAACACGTCCTGGTTTTTTTTTGATCTTTTGGTTTCCCTGATTCAGACTCAACACGTCATATAGGCAGGTAATCGCAAAAGACAAATTCTTCTGCGAATTTCATTCTTTATATAGCAAAATTTGCAAACTCTGGAATTTTCTATTTTCCCCGTTGGTGATAAATTTTCTATTTGTTTCATCGTCTGTCTTTCTTATTGGAACATTTTTCCGAATGGTAACTGATGTGACATATGGTACATTTTTTCGATTGTGAATGATATTAGCCAGTAATTTTCAATTCGGCTGGTACATTTGATATTGATTATTTAGAATTGGAGCAGTTAATAATTAATCAAATAACTTGGTGAATGTTTTGTTTACATTTACCGACATTTTGTTTTAAAAGTGTCAAATATCGTGAAGTTGTGACGTTGTGTTGTGTAGTTAATATTATTAATTTTTATTGTTATAATTTGTGATTATTGTATTATATGTTTGTGATCGTGATTTATATAATTTAAATATATAATTATTAAATTTTTATTTATGTGTTTTGTGGTGTAAATAATTCTATTTATTGTTTGTTGTGTTTTGTAAATAGTTTTGTAATTGTGATATATGTAGTTTTGGTTATGTTTTTATGTTTACATTTTGTGTTGTTCTGTTTTGTGTTTAGTGTTCTATTGTTTTGCTATTTGTTATTATTATAATATTAATTAATTAATTATTTATTTTCTTTTTTTCTATTTTCAGATGAAATCATGTTGATTGGATTCAACATATAATAATATAAATTAACATATTTTATATCAATTTATTATTTATTATTCACTCACAATTTTATATCTTCATTTTAACGGGGGGCTTGAATAGCTCGATGGTTGTGTGTCGGTCTTGCGATCTTTGAGATCACGGTTCGAACCCCAGCCAGCGCACTATTCTTGCCCAAGTCGATCAATAATTTTTCCCATCAGCAATGTACACCAGTAACTGATTACTGATGATAAACTGGATAATAATGTATATCTGACATAAAATTACTGATCGGCGGTGCCATGGACTGAGTATGCGCGTGCACTTAATATATACTATATACATTTATGTATATATGTATATTTAAAAAAAAAAAAAAAAAAAAAAAAATCTTCATTTTAACATATTTTTAAGATAAAATTAGACTGAAAAATTTCCTTGAAAAAAAAAATAATTAAAAACTACAAATTAAAAATTTTAAATAAAAAAAAAAAATTATTAAATATAATTTTTAATAAATTATAAAGGATATTTTTGTTTACACAATGTGTTATAAAAAAAATTAGAAAATGTATTATAATACATAATTCTGTCGCGGACTGTAGACTGTACACTAACAAAAACCGTAGCACTCATAACCAATTATCTAAGATTAAACAGCAAACAGACAACATTGCACAATTTAGCAATATAAGTAGTATGTATAAAATAAATGATAATAAATATCTAAGTATATGTATATATACATATAGAGTTAATTATGATAATACTCTTTCACACAGACGTGAAAAAGTTATGGGACAAACATAATCTTTCATCAATAGAAAACATAATCATACTAATATATGTATATTCGATATTTAGCATAAAAAAAACAAAATGTAAAAACATATTGTTTTCATAAAAATTTCATAGAACATCTATTGCCAATTAAAAGAAATGGAAAAATATATCAAGATAAATCAGTTAATTTTAAAAAAAATTATTACAAGAAGAATAAGGGAACAGTAAAGAATCCACAAAAGTTCGAAAATCCTTGTGGAGTTAATAGCGACGATTAGAGGTGGTCTGTTGGATTTAAAGGTTATCATTTACTCAAAGTAGTTTTGTTATGTTTATTTATTTATTAATTTTTTTTTTTTTTTTGGAATAACGAAATTAAAAATATTTCTATTTTTTATTATATTTTAATATTTCTGAAATTATTAAAAATAAAAATAATAATTATTATAAAAATTAATTAATAATCTACATATACGTTTTAAAGTATTTTTTTTTAAAAAAGTCTTGCTAGTCCCATAATTTTTTCACACCTGTGAATTAGCAATTTATATGTAAATACAACTGCATAATGTTAAAATTAAAACGTATTTATTTAGTATGTATACATACAAATACTTGGTATAAATATATAAAAATTTAAACAAACTGCTTAACATACATACAAACTTGCATATAAAATACATATATATAAATATAATGATCAAGTATATATTGCATGTTGTGTTCAAAAAAGCCAAAGCATGCATATAAATTATATATGGCATTTGTAATACAATACATACATGCGAATGGATTTATGTATTATATACTTTAATGCTGCTGGTCTGGTTGCTGTGTAGCCTTACATACATACAGTGCCGGATTAAGTCAGCGCGGGGCCCGTAGCAAATGTTCACAGGAGGCCCTAATTTTTGTTTGATGGTAAAATCAACATCTTTTACAAACAAACTTTTCTTGATTTAATATGAGAAAATTTAGAGATAACACTAGACAAATCAATTTCTCTAAGTAAATAAGATTCAACATTCATTAAGGTGAGGTTATTTAAACGATCTTGTCCCATTGAGTTTCGCAATTCATTTTTTATACGCTTTAATGCTGAAAAAGAACGTTCTCCACTGCAGTTTGTGATCATTAAAGTCAGATAAATTCGTAGGAATATCTCTACATTAGGAAAGCACGACTCCAAATGATGTTCCATTATAAGTTTGTAATACTGCAGTTCAGGAGCCTCATGCTTTTCATTGTTAATAGCAGCAGCCACTTCAGTTTTAAGGAGTTCTGAAAACTGCACAAGTTCTTCGCCTAGACTATCTTCCAAATCCTCTTGGTACTCGCTGACAATATTTGGAATTCTTTTCAAGATCTCTTCTGCTGTTAGAAATTTTATTTGCCGAAGTATTCCAAATACACTTGTAACTTTGTGATACGCCTCCATGCGTTTAGATAAGGCAGACAGTACATTATCAATTATGACAATAAACACCTGACTTTCAAATTTTTGTTTGGGTGTTTGATTTTCTACAATTTCATCGAGCATAGCAGAGCCACTGAAACTATCGTACTTAGTATTTCGCTTGCGTTGTCTCGAGGTTTGTTGTTGATATTCTTCACAGCCGATCAGAATTTTGGCATTGGCTTCAATATCTGAAAATGTTGACCGTACTGTTTGAACGTACCCATATAACGATTCATATAGGGTATATCTTGTGTTAAGATCTTGATCAGGTGACTGTAACAAAGCGCTAGACGCTTGCATACGTTCTAGAATTGCGTTCCATAAAATAGTCATTATTCCCGTTTCTAACTTACTCATTCTTGAAACTAATCCATACGCCTGATTTCGACATTCTACTTTTTGATCCATGTTACTTGAGATGTTATCCAAAACTTCTTTGATAATTGTAAAACCACGTAACAATGCCTTTGTTGCATCAGCGCGAGCAGACCACCTAGTGTCTGACAGTCTTTTTAAAATCGGGAACTTTGAACCTGTATCTTCAAGTGCTTTTATAAGTAGGTTCCACCGATAGTTAGAACTGGAAAAGAATGTATAGAGGCTTTCAACAAAATCAAAAAAAATAGATGCTTCCATAACACATTCTGCAGCACATTTTGCAACCAAATTTAATGAATGAGCAAAGCAGGGAATGTATTCTGCATATCTATTTAACTGTTTAATTCGCGCTTGTAAGCCGTGATATTTTCCACTCATGTTGCTGGCATTGTCATAGCTTTGACCACGACAGTCTTTGATATCAATGCCATTTTTTTACAGACTGCAGTAGAATTATAAAATTATGTTTAATTAGACCAAACTAACACTTTCCCTGTTCACTATATTATGCACTTTATATATTTTAATACTTACATAAGCTATAATAGAAACAAAAATCCACATATCTCATAAAATAGGAAATAATAAAACCGAATAAAGAGTAACTTCAAGTATAACCGTAAATTTTTTTTGTTTTCTATCTCATTGTTATTTTTTATATATAGCTATTATTATTTTTTAAATTTTTACTGATCGGTTTCAAAAAAGCATCATAACATCATTAATATAAATACATAAATATATAGGTATACGTATTTAGGAATAAATTCATAGCTTCAATGCAAAAAACAATTAAAAAAAGATACGAATAATAGAAAAAGTAATATAAATGCAGTTATGTGTAGGTACATGTGTTCTATAATTGGGTATATGAGTTTAAAAATGACCTATTTATAAACTGATACTACTGATAATTTTGAATAAAAATGTTATTTAAAAAATAACAAAATAAATTTTAAGTAGCAAAGAGCAAAAAATAAATTTGGAAAAAATTCTTCATTCACACTTGCGGGTCAAATAGATTAGAGCAGAACAATTATGTACAACTTGTGGCCGTGTATAATGAAAGAAAAAAAAACAATTTGATGATTATACTTTAAGTCACACCTTCACTGGCTTTATTATTTCCAATGTTATAGGTCAAACAATATACAATATGTATTCTAAAATTATATTTAGGGTTTTTCATAAAATTCTTATTTTTATGATACCATGTTATAGACATGTATCATCGAATTCAGTTTCTTCGAACATTTTACAATTCTTTAAAAAACCAATATTTTGTCGCTATAAAATTTTACGAGCCAAGCATTTTCTAAAGCGCGGGGCCCGTAGCATTTGCTACTTCTGCTATATGGCTAATCCGGCTCTGTATACATATAAACAAATAACAAATATAATATGAAAAAGTTTTGTGTTTGGTATATAATTTTCTCTATTCTCTTTACACTATATTCTATATATTTATATTGTATATATATTATATTGCATGCAAAACATGCAAAACCTATAAATAAAGCAAAATGACAACTGATAGAATATCAGCTGTTGTAAACAAATTTATTCATTTTCTCATTTTTCCTATACAACTCCATATAAAGAGAGAAAAGCTTTATACTGAAAAAGTTTGGGCTTGGCAAAAAGAAATACCGTTATTTTTATATGGAGTTGGGTGCTTGGCATAAAGTAATGCTACTTTTTTTATATTGAGTTTTACGCTGGCATCACTACCGACACCCACAATTGTTGAAAAATTTTTTGGTCCGAATGTTCCTATGAATCAGTTTCTCTCCTACTTTTATATAATTTTTGCTTACACGCAAAATGCTTAAAGAAAAACAAAAAAAACGAAAAAATTGCATCAAATGAGATTGATCAAACACAACCGGTAGAGACTGGCCATCCCCATCTCAACATTTGGGAATGTTCATCAATTTCTCAAGTAAGAAATATTAGAAAATTAAAATTTATAAAGAGAGTAAATATACAAAGTGCGCACAGAAATAATAAAAATAATAATGAAGATATAATTAATATATATATTAATAAAAGAGAAATAAAAATAGAGTATAGTGATGAAACAAAATTGAATATGAGGATTATTGTGAAAAAACTATCACTCGAATTAAATAAGAATAAAATATATGAACTAGCCATGGCAAAAAATTATGAATTATTTAATATTATAAATATCGATAAATTCAAAAAAGAATATAATAAGTTTCAACGAGAATTAATAAAAAAAAGGAAAGTGGATGATAAAAAAAAAAACCTATAAAAGTGGATGATAAGCAAAAGCAAAATAAGATTATAAGTGAATATCACAATACAGCGCATGCAGGAGCACATTCTGGAGTTAAAAGAACCATCAACAAAATAAAACAAAGATACATATGGAAAAATCTAAACAAAATGGTAAAAAACTACGTCAATAATTGTGAAATATGTGCAAAAAAAAAAAAATAAGGCATATAAAAGAAAAAACAATTTTAACACACACACCTTCAACAAGTTTTGAAATAATACAGATTGACACTGTCGGACCTTTAAGACAATCGAAAGAATATAGATATATACTTACCATCCAATGTGAATTGACAAAATATATAGAAGCGTTCCCTATGGAAAACAAAGAAGCTAAGACGATAGCCAAAACTTTGGTAAACAATTTCATATTAAGATATGGTCACTTTAAAATACTTAAAAATGATATGGGAACAGAATTTATAAATGAGATCATGCAAATATTTTGATATAAATCATGTCACATCGATATCTTTTTACCATGAAACATTAGGCATGATAGAAAGAAGTCATAGAGTACTAAATGAATACTTCCTAGCATTTACTCAAAATGATAACTGGGATGAGCGGATACCATATTTTACATTTTCGTACAATATTACACCACATTCAGACATAGGTATATCACCTTTTGAACTTATATTTGGAAAAATTGCAAGAATACCTACAGAACTCGATTCTGAGAATGCACAACCGATATATAATTTAGACAATTACGCGCAAGAATTAAAATTCCGCTTGCAACGAGCACAAGAAACTGCCAAACAATTATCAGATACAGCAAAACGCAAAAGAAAAGACTATCTGGATAATAAAATAAATCCTTTAAATATAATAGTAGGAGATAAGATATGGTTAAGAGTAGGTAATAGAAGAAAATCTGAAAGTCCATATAAGGGACCATATGACGTAACAGAAACTAATAATATAAATACTAAAATTAAGATAGGTAATACAATTAAAGAAGTACATAATAATAGATTTAAGAAAGCATAGAATGTAAACCAAAATGTAAACTAATAATAAAAATGTAAAACAAAAATGTAAACAAAACAAAACACAAAAAAACAAATTTTTTTTTCTTTTCATAATAAAAATTTTTTTTTTACCCGACCCCAGGGGATGTAATGACCGCATACCATATTCAATATGCGACAATATAACAATAAACGAATAATAGTAAACAAAAAAAATTTAAATATGAGTCGAATGAATGCAATTACTTATTCGTAATTGCATACATACTCGTACATATTGTTATAAAAAAAAGAAATTTCTACTTCTGTTCCTTAAACCCTTTTTTTTTTTTGGTAAAAAGAAGGAAGGGGTTAAAAAAAACAACACTAGGATGAATAAAAGATGACAATTAGGGGCCGAGCGGAGCCTTGAAAATAAAAAAAATGTGTGGACTGGGAAAACACAAAGGAAAAAAAAAACAAACAAAAACAAAAGACTTTATTCTTTTAAGCCTTTATATGCAAAGGGGTTATTAGAACAAAGCTGTTTTAGTTAAAAAGAGCACCAATATAAATTGCACATATGCTTTATTGATACTGAATAATTACATATAATTTCTTCGTTTATATACAATTTTTAATTCTACTATTTCTATTAGATCAGCAATAATTACATATATAATAATTTATAATATTCAAAAATAATAATAATAATACTAAAGTTTATTGACTTGCAAAATGCTGTCTAAGGTTAATAATAAAGTTCATTAAAACGGAAATGCATATGCTGTATAAACGATGGTTAATGAACTATGTAGTTGTTTCTTGAACATCTTGCCCGCCTGTGACGGTGTCACATTGCACTTCGAAATCTGTGGCCTTGAGTTTAGGTGTAGAATGTCGTGTTCTATATTTGCAGTAAATAAAGAATGCAATTATAATTGCTAAGGTAATATAAATTATTGTATAATGATGAATATGATGAATGATATTAGCATGTTGTGGGAATTGTTGTTGCGTTTTTAATTGGTTTATTGAAGTTTCGAGTTGGTTTATGTCTGTTTGATCAAATTTGATTAGTTTCGGTGTTTGTAAACTTCTGCTGGAATTGTTGAAGATGGCTTGAAATTGTTCCGTGATATTTGTGCTGGGAATTAATGATGATGTCATTGATCCGGTGTATATATTGTGCGACTGGATAGTCATGGTTGGTTCCTTTATCATGCAATTGCCTTCTACTGTTAATATTCCATCACCTTTTAGACTTTTTGGTGTAATTGTTTTGTCACATACGATGTCAATTGTGTGTTCTTCCTTAAATACGAATATCCAGCTGTTCGGAGTATGTAACTGAGCCCAAAATTGGCTCGGCCTTTCTATTTTGACTGTGCAGAACGGTGATAAGATTTTTGCATGCGTTAATAGATCTAATTCGCACCTGCTAATTGTGGACTGCCTGTTGTATGTAGGGTGTTGCTGGCGGCATAAATACTGAGTGTCATGGACCCTTTGGCATTTGTTTAATTCTGTTTTTTCCATTGGATAATATCGATCACGATGGATATTAACTGCAAGATATTTAGTTTTCAACTGTATATATAGAAATGTGTTGTTATGAGGTGTCGGTACAGAAATCAAATGGAATAATTGAAAATCTTCATTATTTATCAATGGTATTTTTGCGCTAATAATTATGCAGTTTTTGTTGATTCGACTTTGTGCTGACATCAACATATAAGTTACTAAAAACGTGCCGTGTTCTTCTCCCGGAATCCGAAGATAGGGTGGCAGACTATGTTGAATTGTGTGTTTTTGCTCTTCCAGTTGTTCGGGTGTTATGATATGCGGATTCATTTTCCCGTGCTGTGAATCGATCAATACTTGTAGAATCATTGCTTGTATATCAGAAAAATTGATTAAGTTGAGTGTTAGATGTTGAATCATCATTGTAAATGTAGTTCCTGCAGTATCCAAGCTATTCATTTCACTAATTTTTGATGTTAATATTTTTATATGATTTTCGAATTCTTGCAGCTGTTTATATATTTGTTCTTGGTTTTTTCTTATGATGTTTTTTGTAGAATCTGCAATTGATGTTTGATTACGTATTAAGGTCAACAAATGATTTTCGTTTTGCTGGAGGTGTGTTATTTGTTCTTCATATTTCTCCGCAAACTCTTGATCCAAAATTCCAAACAATTTGTTAGCGACCGTGCCTATTATATTTAACGGAGATCTTTTACTTCTGTTTGAACTATGTTCATTATTGCGATAAATTAGGTCATTCTTGTGTCGAATTCTTGTTAATAGTTGATCCAGTTGATTTACAATTGGTTCACATGTATGCATTAACGAAATGAAAGTTTTTGGATCGTGGCACAATTTCTTGGTTTGTGTTACTTGCTGTTCTAACAACGCCAGTTCTGTCCAATAATTGGTCAAATTATAATATATGAGTAGGTGCCATTCATTGGTGATTAAATTCACTTGACCGATTTTTTCAAAATAGATGCCTGGTCTAGTCTTAAACGGTGTTATCTTAATTGGAGTTTTGACTGGTTGAGCGGCTAGCAGCGGAGTTAATAGTAATATAATAAAGATGATCATACTCGTACGTAGTCTGTATGCCTTTTTAGTTGATGAGTCCTTATTACATTCTTCTTCAAGTTCATCACGTTTCATTCGTTTCTTCAAGGATGAGCAGGGCGGAATATCATTGATTATATCTTGCCATAATGGGTGGATCGGGTAAATTTTACGTTTCTTAGCTGTCGATGTTTTTTGATGTGATATTTTCGTACTAACGTGGGTACTTAAGACTGGTTCTCTATTGTTATCATGTATATCATTATCACCAATACCCTTACTAGGTAGTGGACATAATTTTACGATGGATCTTTTAAATAGGCCCCTTGCGGTCTTTACAGTAACTGCTCTCACATGTCCATCGGTACCTGGATGTGTTTCTGTTACCCTTGCTAACGCCCATCGTGCTGGTGGTGTGTGTTCATCTTTTAGAAGGACTAGATCTCCTACTTTGATATTTTCTTCTTGCTTTGCCCATTTTGGTCGCTGCTGTAGCCGTGATAGATATTCCTGAGACCATTGTCTCCAGAACCCTTGATGCAGTCTTTCGACGAGTTGCCATCGTGTGAGTAAATTTGGATTTTCTTGACTTAAATCTCTTTCTGGTGGTGTTAATAATGATGTTCCAATTAAGAAGTGTGCAGGTGTTAATGCGTTGATATCTTCTGGATCGTTTGAAAGGGGGCACAATGGTCTTGAATTAAGACATGCTTCAATTTGAGTGAGCGTGGTTGATAGTTCTTCGAATGTGAGTGTAGTGTTGCCAATTACCTTTTTCAGGTGCGCCTTCATTGATTTCACGCCCGCTTCCCATAGGCCACCAAAATGTGGAGATGCCGGAGGGATAAAATGCCAGTCTGTTTCTTCAGATACTAACATGACTGCGGCTTCCTTTTCTATTGTTTTTATCTGATTTTGAAAGTTATCTTGCATCACTCTATGTGCGCCCGTGAATTGAGTACCATTGTCGCTGTAGAGGTGGGCCACATTACCTCTTCGACTAGTGAATCTTTTAAAAGCAGCCATAAAGGATTGTGTTGTTAAGTCGCTAACGGTTTCGAGGTGGATAGCTTTTGTGCTTAAACAGACAAATAAGCATATATATCCTTTGTATGTCTTATGTCCTCTTCCTTTTGAAGCTCTTATATCGATCGGTCCTGCGTAGTCTACTCCAGTGTGAGTAAACGGTCTTGACACATTAACCCTTGGTGCTGGTAATGTACCCATGAGCTGGTGCATGTTTTGTTTTTTATGTCTTCGACATGTAACACAATAATGCAAGATTCTTTTTACCGTTTGTCTTCCATGAATGATCCAATATTTTTGACGTGTATGCGCTAATGTTAATTCGACACCACCATGTAATGTCTTCTCATGCGCCCATTCAACAATTAGCTGCGTTACATGATGATCTTGTGGCAGGATAATTGGATGTTGTTGATCGTATGGGAGAGTTGAATTTTGTAGTCTCCCTCTCATTCGTAAGATTCCCTTTTCATCTAAGAATGGGCTTAACGATAGTAGTCGACTTTTAGAACTAATTTCGGTTCTGGCTAATAATTGTTTTATTTCTTTTTCAAAGCATTGCAGTTGAACCTGTTTTAAAATTGTACGTCTGGCTTCTATGATTTCTTCTACATTTAATTGTCCTGTAATTTTTTGTTTAGTCCTGGTGTTATGTATAAATCGGTTGCAGTATGCGATGACGTAGGTTAGTTTTTTAAGGGATGAATATTTCTCAAATATGCTGTTGTCTTTGTTTGTAACTGTGGCTATATGTGTTATAATCGATTTTTTCTGTTCTATGTTTGTAGAAAAGTTTGAGTTTTCGGGTATTTTTAACGTTTGCTCGTGTAGAAAATCTGGTCCTGTCCACCACAACTTATGGTTGGGTAACTCAGACGGGTATATGCCTCTTGATGCGCAGTCTGCGGGATTTTGTGCTGATGTTATATGATACCAATGTTTGGTGTCAATATTTCTATTGATTTCTGCTACCCTATTTGCCACAAAGGTTTTCCATTTTGATGGATGATCTCTTAACCAGCCTAGAACGATGGTTGAATCGGTCCAACAGTAGACTTCATATTTATGATCTTTTATTTGTGGTATGTTATCAATGATTCGTCGTAACAATTTGGATAGAAGAGTAGCTCCACACAATTCCAACCTTGGCAATGTTACCTTATTTCTTATTGGTGCTACTTTAGTTTTCGCACTTAACAACGTGACATAAGACTTATTGGTTGTTATAATTCTGCTGTATACCACTGCCGCGTAGGCTTTTTCTGATGCGTCGCAGAACCCGTGTATCTCTAATTTATCAATGTTTGAAGTCCATTGATTCCATCGTGGTATTTCAATATTTTCTAAAACAGGTAGTTCTTCTTGAAAGCGTTGCCATTTTGATATCATGTCGTCTGGTACGTCTTCATCCCAGGTTAGGTTTTTTGTCCACAAGATTTGCAACATTATTTTAGCCTTGATTGTTATTGGTGCTAGCCACCCCAAGGGATCAAATATTTTGGATGTTTCTGATAGGATATTTCTTTTTGTGTTATGCTTAATTTCAGACAAATTTACTTTGAATCGACATGTATCATTTCTCGGATGCCAATATACGCCAAGTGTCTTTATCACATCACCTTTTTCGAATTGATGTATGTCTTCTTCGGACGAACTTGTGGGGACACCCTGTAGTAATCCAGGTTGGTTACATGCCCACTTTCTTAAATTGAATCCTCCTGCTTGCATAAGTTGATTTAATTCCTTGAAAAGTTTGATTGCTTCGTTAAATGTTTCTGCTCCTGTAATTAAGTCGTCTACATAGAAGTCTCGAAATGTTATTTCTGAAGCTATCGGATAATTATATTTTTCATCGTAAGCTAGTTGATGCAAGGTTCGAATTGCTAAATATGGAGCTGCTGCCGTACCATATGTCACTGTTGTCAATTTATATTCTTGTATTTCCTTAGTTTGAGGATTTCGCCATAATATTCTTTGTAGATCTTGGTCTTTATCATGAATCTTGATTTGCCGATACATTTTTTCGATGTCGGCTGTGAGAGCTATTTTGTGGAATCGCCATCGCAGTAGAATATCAAATAATTCATTTTGAAGTTTGGGACCTTTCATCATTATATCGTTTAAACTTATTCCCGAAGTTGTTTTTGCAGAAGCGTCAAAAACAACTCTTAACTTGGTAGTCGTGCTATCATTTTTCATTACTGCATGATGAGGGAGGTATGATATGAGCTGTTGTTCTGAATTAGACACTTTTACTGGTTTCATGTGCTCTAAATTTTTATATTCGCCCATGAATTTTTTGTATTCGTATTCGTATACTTTATCTGTTTTGAATCTTTTTTCGACATGAAGTAATCTAGCTAGGGCCTTATTTCTCGTGTCACCGAGCTGTGTTATTTTTAACTTTTCTGTGTTCAATGGTATTCTAACTGTATATCTGCCAGTTTCATCTCTTGTTACTGTTTGTTTATAGAATTCTTCACATTCTTCCTCCTCGAGTGTTAAAGGCTTGTTTTCTACGATTTCTTCCATGGCCCAAAATTTTTCTAATTGATCGTTTAATTCTATTTCTGATATTAAACTTATTATGCCAGTATTTGTATTGCACGCCTCTCTTGATATTTTTCCAGAGATGATCCATCCCAATTCAGTATTTTGTGCGATTGGTGTTCCCTCTGGCCCTTTAACGATTCCGTCTAAAATAATTTCACTTAGAACGTCTACTCCACATATAATGTCAATCGGACCTGGTTTATAGTAAAGCGGGTCTGCCAACATTAGATTATTAAGGTGGTTCCAAGTAACTGGTGTATATTCGTTGTTTGGTAAGCTTCTTGTTAGTTTTTTCATGATGATTGCAGTGACCGTCGTCTTGAAGTGAGAAGGATATCTTGGTTGTATAGTGAATGTTGCTGAATATTTGGCTGTTTGTGGTTGTGTGCTTCCCAGACTGAATATAGATGCGATTATCTTTTGTCTAGTTAAGTTGAGTCGTTGTGTTGCTTCTTCCGTAATAAAGGAAGACTGGGAACCTTGATCTAAGAGTGCTCTGAGGAGTATTTCCTGTCCTTTGCAATTGATTTTTAGCATGGCTGTTGCCAATAATGAATGCTTCTGGTTACCTGAGAAATGATTGTGGATTGGTATACTAGATGTTGTAGCTTGTTGTTGTGGTGAGTTTATCGCACCTGATTGGTTATTGTGTTTGTTTTCTATGTGTAAAGACGTATGATGTCGTTTTTTACATGTCTTGCATGCTGATTGACTCGGACATTTATTCGTAGTATGTCCCGGTAGTAGACAATTGGAACATAATTGTAGCTTGCGAACTGTGTTATTCCGCTGAGTGGTATTTAGACTATTATATCGTTCACATGCATATAGTCTATGCTTTAATTGACATATTGGACACATGATGTCTATTGTAGTGTGAAATGCTTTAAGCCCATTATTGTTATTATACTTAGGTTTAGCTTGATTCTCTTGCCTTTTGTAATTTCCTGACGCTTCTAGAGCGTGAAACCTGGCTTCGAGAAATTTTAAGAAATCGTCTAAATTTGGTATCTCTTTGGGGTTTTCTAAGGATTCTTCATAATATTTACGTGTTTCCTTGTCTAGTTTTTGTAATATGATGTGTATAATCATAGGTCCCCAACTGTCTGTGTTGATGTTGAGATTGTTGATAGCATGTAGACATTCTTTTGTTGTGTCATGTAATTTTCTTAGTCCCATTGAATTTTCTGAATGTAGTGTAGCTTGATTCAATAGTATTTGCAATGGTGTTGCTAGTAATAATCTTTTATTCTCATACCTATCTTTCAGAATATTCCATGCCGTTTGATAATTGTCTGATGTGATCGGTAAATGCTGTATTAACTGCATTGCTTCCCCTTGTAAATTTGTTTTTAAATATTGCATCTTTACAGCATCACCAATTTGTATGTTTTTGTGGATTAATTCGTTAAATAAGTCATAGAAGGACCTCCATTGTCGATAATCCCCGTTAAAGGCAGGTATTTCGATAGGTTTTAGTTTTATTTTTTGATATTCATTTTGTGGTTTTCGGTCTGCTATTGGTAATATATCTGATGGGCCTGTACTATTTTTGGAAATCATTTCACTCAGTTTAATTGACGCTGTATTATATCTATATTGTAAATCTTCGTAGGCAGATGGTGTGTTGTATACATCTTCCTGGATTTGTATGCCTGAGGTCGTTATGATGGAGTGAATTCTTGCAATTTCTTGCCAATATTGATTTATAGTTGTCATATTTTGTCTATAATAAGCCTCAGACCGATCTCTATCCATGTTTTCTACGTCACCAATTAATTTTAGAAAGTGTATGATTTTTTCTTTCTGTATTTCAAACTCTTGTTTGATGTTAGCTGTAACACTTTCTTTTAGTTTACTCGTCATCGCTGTTTTTGTTGAGTTGTATATTTCGTGTATTTTATCGAAGTACGATTTGGTGAAGTATGCATGACTTTTGTCTACCTTTTCTAATGCTTCTATTTCTTCGTGGTTATCTTCAAATTCTTCCCAGATTGAGTCCAGTTTTAGAAGCTTTTTCTCTAAATAGTTTTTCGTTTTTCTTTCTTCACTCTCTCTTGCATAGTTTGTCTGCATCCTGATAATTGCTTCACCTATCTTCTTTTGTTTAAGCTCATAGGCATCTTGTTCTCCCATGTCTGTTGACTGACGAAGACGTTTGCAATCTCAGAAGTATGATAAGGTGATTGTTGTCGTTTGTTTTTGTGTATGTAAAAATGTACTATTTCACTGAATATTCCAAATATTTTCTTGGAATATAGTATAATATAGTACTGTTGCACTTGTTTGGTTTTTTTTTTTTTTTTTTTTTTTTTTTGAATTTTCTGGACTGTAGTCCGTGATTGCTGGTTATAATAGTCGAAGGACCAATGTTTTAGTTAAAAAGAGCACCAATATAAATTGCACATATGCTTTATTGATACTGAATAATTACATATAATTTCTTCGTTTATATACAATTTTTAATTCTACTATTTCTATTAGATCAGCAATAATTACATATATAATAATTTATAATATTCAAAAATAATAATAATAATACTAAAGTTTATTGACTTGCAAAATGCTGTCTAAGGTTAATAATAAAGTTCATTAAAACGGAAATGCATATGCTGTATAAACGATGGTTAATGAACTATGTAGTTGTTTCTTGAACAAAAGCAATTTAAAAAAAAGTATGGGACAGAAGAAAATTTCACTTACCCAAAAATAAAAAAAACCGATTTTGATCTTGTTTTTTTTTTTCACTTTTATTTTTTTTATAAAATAAAACTTTAAACTAAACTAAATTTAAACTAAATTAAACTAAATTAAATTAAAACTAAACTAAATTTAAACTAAAAGAAAATTTTTAAAAACTACACTTTTTTTTCTTTCTTTTTTTTTTTTTAAATTTAAAAAAAACTAAAAAAAAATTAACAGAAAAACCACGAACCAGAAACTCAAAATTTTAAAACAAAACTTTCAAAAACAAATCAAAACTAAAAAACTACTGTGTTGTGACGAGCCCGTTTATATATCCCTCGTCACACACAAAAAAAAAAAAAAAAAATAGTAAACAGTTGTACTCTGGAATTTTCTATCAATTCGCCGCCCGCTGTAACGTCAACGGATCGACAGAAAATTCCAGTGGTTACGTTCGTTGTTTTTCTGCTGAATCTGTTACAATTGTAATAGCTATCAAAAAAAAAAAAAAAAAGAAGAAGAAGAAGAATCGTGACAATGTCATTTTAAAATGTAAACAAACAAAGTGATAAGTTACAAGTAAGTGTGAAAATTATTTTAATTTTTTAATTATAATTATTTTAATTAAATTTGAAGATTAATTCATTCTTTTTTTTTCAGGTTTACAACACGACCCCCCGTTTAAGCGCTCAAAGTCCCAACTGAGCGTCTAGATGTGGCTGACAGACAGGGATTACTAGAGGAGACCTGGTGGGATCCTGAAATCCTCCAGCTGCTGCGCTTACCTGGAAAAAGAAAAGAAAAAAAAAACAAGCTTTGCGCAGTAAATAGGTTCGGCACAAATAAAATTAAATTAAATTAGTTAATTAACTTAAACATCTAGGCTCGTCAGAAGGGAGGAGGGAGTGAGGAGGGTAGACTGATAAGAAAACGTGACAAAATAAAAGGTTAGGAAAGAAACGGACATGAGAAGGGGTAAGATAACGTCAGATAGTTGCTGTGGCTAAACGATGGCGGTGGACGACACTTGTTCGGTTCGAAGTCTTATGCTTAATTTTATAGACGACATCTGTGACTAATTCGATTATTTCGTACGGACCATCCCAGTCTCGTTGTAGTTTAGGGCTATAGCCTCTCTTTCTCTTGGGGTTATAAAGCCAGACAAAGTCTCCAATTTTGAAAGGGTTTGCTTTCGCGGACAAATCGGTACGGTCTTTCATTCTCCGACTAGCTTCTGTGAGCTGTGACCGATTGAAAGAATAGACCTTCGAAAGTCTTTCCTGTAGATTTTCTACATAGGTGGGTACATCTTGTAGATGTTGATCTGGAGGCCCACCAGTTAGTAATTGGAACGGAAGTCGAAGTTCGCGTCCCAAATTTAGGAAAGCGGGAGTATTCTGCGTGGACTTTTGAACCGAAGAGCGATAAGCAAGGAGAAGGAAAGGCAGGTAGGTGTCCCAATCTTTTTCGTGTTTGTCTACAAATTTGGAGAGGTAGTCTAAGATGGTTCTGTTGAAACGTTCGACAAGACCATCACTCTGAGGGTGTAGTGCAGTGGTTCGCGTCTTTTCGATATGAAAACGACGGAGAATCTCCTTAAATACCGCAGACTCAAAATTACGTCCTTGGTCGGAGTGTAATTGTTTACATAACCCGAATCGCGAAAAGACTTGGCTGACCAACACTTCTGCTACCGTTTCAGCAGTTTGGTCTGGGACCGCAAACGCTTCAGGCCACCTGGTGAAGTAGTCCATCATGACTAGGATGTATTTGTTGCCATTACCAGTTACAGGTAGTGGTCCCAGTATGTCAACAGCAACTCTCTCGAACGGGTAGCCAGAGACTCGCACCTGTAAGGGTGCCCTAGTTCGAGGAATTGGCCCTTTTCTTTGCTGACATACTGTGCAGCGAAGGCAGTAGCGCTTAACACTTGCAGATAGTCCTATCCAATAGTATCTCTCGCGTACTTTCGCGAGGGTTTTCTCTATGCCAAAATGGCCACCGGCCGGACTATCGTGTATGTGCTTCAGTACCTCTGCCTGTAAGCACTCAGGAACCAACACCTGTAGCTGATAGGGAGGATTGGGGGAATGGCGGCAGATAACGCCATCCTTAAGGACCAGGGAAGATAACATGGACCAGTAAGATTTAAGAGCAGGGGCGGCCGAGCTCAACGTTTCAGCCTCTGGTCTACCGCTAGAACTTAGCCACTGTCGAACTGCTTGCAGGTCCGGATCGGTTGCCTGAATCTGTCCCATATCCATGGCTTGTATGGCTGCAGTCTTCATCAGCAACATCTGTTTTTCGTCAAGCCTGCTACAGTAGACACAGGACGAAGACTCGCAAGGACGACGAGAGAGAGCATCCGCGTTGCAATGATTCTTCCCTGCACGGTGTTGAATCTCAAAATCAAACTCCTGTAGCCTCTCTATCCACCTTGCAACTTGTCCTTCAGGCTCTCTAAAGTTCATCAACCATCGCAGAGATGCGTGGTCGGTGCGCAATAGAAAGCGTCTTCCGAGGACATAGAGGCGAAAATGGGCTACAGCCTTCACAACCGCCAAGAGCTCCCTTCGCGTTACGCAATAATTCCTCTCGGGTTCGCTCAACGTCTTACTGTAGTATTCAAAGACCTTTTCCTCGCCATGCTGGAGCTGTGACAGGACCGCCCCCCATGCAAATTGACTGGCATCAGTGTCGAGGATAAATGGGTCATGATCATGATTTCAAGGTCTGAAAAGCACGGTCACACTCCGGTGTCCATTCAAACCTTGAGTCCTTCTCAGTAAGTCCAGTAAGTGGCTTACTGATTGAAGAGAAGTCTCGCACAAAACGCTTATAATACGCACACAGACCGAGAAAAGACTGGACATCTTTCTTGCTACTGGGTCTAGGCCAGTTACGCACAGACTCAATCTTTTCAGGGTCTGAAGAGAGTCCTCGCTCCGAAATCACATGCCCCAAAAATCTGACTTCTCGGCGACATAGATGGCATTTCTTGGGCGATAGTTTCAAGCCCGCTTGAGATAAGCGATGAAATACCACTTTTAAATTCTTCAGTAGGATATCGAAGGATTCGGCATGTACCAGTAGGTCGTCTAGGTATCCTAGGGACATAGTATAGGGAATATCATGCAGCACTATCTCCATCAAGCGCTGGAAAGTTGCAGGAGCATTGGTCAGACCAAAAGGCATTACATTGAATTCGTATAATCCCGAACCGATACTAAACGCGGTTTTTTCTTTATCATCAGGATGCATTTCCACTTGGAAATATCCCGAGAGAAGATCTAGGGACGCAAACCACTTTGACTTACCCAAAGCTTCAAGAGTAAGGTCAATACGCGGTAGAGGATAGGAGTCTTTTTTGGTAACTTCATTTAAACGCCGATAGTCGATGCAGAAACGGAGCGAACCATCTTTCTTTTTCACCAAGACTACCGGAGAACTCCAAGGGCTGGTAGAGGATTGAATGACACCTTGTTCTTTCATTTCCTTAACCATTTGTTCAGCCTCAACTCGTCTAGAGAAAGGAATACGACGAGGAGGTTGTTTAACGGGTTGTGCGAGGCCGGTATCTATTTTGTGTCGAAGGATACTGGTTCGTCCGATGTCTTCTTTAGATTTAGAAAAGATAGATTGGAACTTGATAAGAAGATCTCTTAAAGCAGATTGTTGGACAGGTTGAAGTCCTTCACTACTAGATAGGAAGAGGTCATTCAAATGAGAAGGCAGTGTAGTTGCAGTAGGAATTTCTCGAACTTCATGACACAGGATAGTCAGGTCAGTATCTAAATGCGGCACAGGTAAGCGACTAGGTAGGGCAATGGTTTGGTAGGATAGATTAGAAATCCTAGTCCATACCTGGCCATTGGATACACGAGAAATAGAAGAAATCAGACACATCTGTTCCGGCAGCAAAGAGGAGGCTGAGGAGAACATCCGTGTCTGTAGGAAGGGTTGTGTAGAGGGGAATTAAAATCTCCTGAGAGGGATGAAGTTCGAGGGTTTTTAAAGTTTTTGCTAAGAAGGAAGGTGAATGGTTTAAGGGCACTGCTTCTTCTTGTATATGAAGTAGATCTTTTTCCAAATCTAGGATACAGTGATGTTGCTTTAAGAAATCCATTCCCAGGATGCAATCGTCAAAGATTTCGGCAGAGTAGACAGAGTGTTTAGTGGAGAACTTACCTACCATGAAATCAACGCAAACTGTACCTTCGACTGGGATGGTTTCACCAGTAACACTTTGTATTTGTGCAAATGAAGGCATGACTTCGACCGGACAAGAGCATCTCCGCAGTACTCTAGGATTTACTATAGTCCTAGTAGCACCAGTATCGACTATCATCATGACAGGGACTCCATTGACAGAGCCTAGGAGGTTAAGGTTAGGACCAGCTGTGACAACTGTGATAGGAATTAGGGATGGGGCCTTATCCTCCACTATATTCGGCCCCCATAGGTCAGTGGAGATTAGTTTAAAGGGTTAATAAAGGTACCCGAAGGGTCATCCGAACTACAAAAGGCTGATGAAGAGGGTTGTTCGAAAATCGGAAAAGAAGTGGAAGGTTTGGTAGAAAACGATTGATTAGATGCCGTAGACAAGTCTGTCGAGTATGTAGGTGGACTAGATTTAGGTATAGGACAATTTGTATGTCCAGAAATTGGACTGATAACCGATTGGTTACAGTGCACCGGAGGGGATGTTCTAGTCACGTCGACAGTAGTAGTTACAGGGGATTGACTGACCAAAGGTAGGGGTGTAGCATTTGGATAATTATTTGAAGAATCCGAAAAATTGTTGATTGTTAAATTAGGGTGAACTTTCAACGAAGAATTATGGGTGATTACAGGGCTAGGTGGATCAGCTATGACACTATTTAAACAAGGGGTAATAGGAATGGTGGCTGTGGGACTAACATTAGAAACGAGTGTGGAATTTGAATTAGAAGTATGTGCGGTATTGGAACCAAAATTGTTACGAAGGCTAGGGTAATTAAAATCAGAAGTGATCATAGGCTTTTGGATAGGCGTGGCTGTACCTTCAGAACTAGAGACATTAGGACAAGAGATAGCCATTGCATTGCTAGGGTATGCATTACATTTAGGGTTAGAAATATCGATGTTGTTGGTACGAGGAATAGTATTAGAAGCAGTAGATGAGGTGACTGTAGGGTTTTGGGGTCTGGAATTGGTACCCAAGAGAACTATATTGGTGGCTTGAGGAGTACGGGCACTGGAGACTACATCAAATTGGACCCTATCACCACGCTGCAATGCTACTTTCCCCAGTGGTTTCATTGCATCGCGATGTAAAAATATTTCCTCATTGGTGTCGTCTCTCACGATAAACCCAAAATGTTTGTCAGCGTTGAAAAATTTGATTTTACCAGTCACCCCAGTCGCTAGGGTAGGACAACCAGTTGGAGTGTCTTGTATCGGGAAGCTCAACTTGCACTCCTCTAAGCTGAGCTGTTGGCTTTTCCCGACTTCTTAGCTTTACTTGTTTTTTCACTGTTCTGGACGACCGCTTGACTTACTCTGATCCCTCTTCGGCTTATCCGTGTTGCATCCCTACTAGCCTCCATTCGGCTTGCTAAAGCTAGGGCTTCCTCTAAGCACTCAGGGGCTGCATCACGGACACGCTGTTGGACCTCCAAATCAAGAAGTCCGTCCACGAATTGTCCTAGAGCTATCCTGTCTCTTGCCGTCTCAGGACAGTCTGGAAAGGCTAGGTACACTAATTTTTCTACCTGCGTGGCGAATTCTGGGAGTGATTCCCTGTCCCTCTGTATTCTACCACGCAGTTGGATATGGGCCACCGATTGCCTATATTGAATACTGAACCTATTATCTAAGGCTCGATCCAATAGGTGGTAATCGTCTTGAACGGCTCTGGGTAGTGTTTCGAAGAATGCTAAGGCCGTTCCTGTCAAATGAGGTGCCAAGCCAAGGGCCTCAAATTCATCAGGCCAACCATTCGCCCTCGCTACCGCGTCGAAGTGCGACCTATAATTTTGCCATGGCTCTTTACCATCGTATTCCCTGGGGTTGATCTTCATGAAGGGATGGCCACCAGACACAATACTCCTGCCACTATTAGTATGAAACCCTTCAAAATGCACATTTGGTCGATTTCGACTATGCATTGGCTCGTACAAACTGTTATAGACCCGATGGCTGGAAGTAGGAGGGTCTACATTTGTCGGAAAGCAGGATTCTAGCTGTCGAGCGTACGCGTCTGTCTGATGACCTATGGTAGAAAGCCTAGGTTCCACATTGGTCTCATGGGCTAGGTAAGTCTGATCCATGTTCAAACGCGAGGAGGCAAAAGCAATTTCTGTCTCAACGGAAGGTCTGGTAAAAACTGTATGGCTTGTCATTTGGTTAGGGCCTTGGGTAGAGAACTCATTAATTGAGTTTCGTAGGGTAGAAGTAGGTAGGTTGGTAATAGAGGAGAGGACTGGAGAGGGTTCTCTAAGAATCTGTGTAGCTACAGAGGTAGGTTGGACACCAATAGAAGTACCCAGGGTCTCAGATAAAGTCATTTGCCTTAAAAGGCAGTTTATTTGAGTGTCTCTACTCAAAACGGGAACTGTAGGTGCAGATCTGACGACCTTTGGAGTAGGTATCTCTGTAGAATGGGCCAATGTATCTGTTCGGGCTGAGTTGAGTACCCTATGATTACTCTCTATCTGCTCAACTCTCTGTGATAGACCTCTGAGGGCATTAGTCACTTCAGAAACCATCTGGACCTGTAATGTCATCTGTCGGGCGATATCTAATAAAGTGGATTCAGTCAAATTGTTTGGTGTGGAAACTCGACTCTCTCCACCCTCTGGTGTCGTTGATTTGTCAGTATCAGACATGATAACTCAGAAAACAAATGAAAAGAAAGATAGACAGAAATGGGATATGGAAATGGAAAATGTACCCAAATAAAATTAAAAAAAAAAAAAAAATGTACCCAAATAAAAAAAAATGTACTCAAATTCAGGAAAGGAGTGGACTGAATATAAAAGAAAGGAATTACACAGTTCAACTTAAAAGGAAAGTCAAAAATGCAACAAAAGTTCGATACACCCTGTAAAATTGCTAAAGTTATGAACTGCACTGAAATCTTAACCTGTTGCCCACACAGCTGAAATAAAATAAAAATGTGTAAAAGAAATGAAAAATGAACTGTCTGTATATAGAACAACGCTGAACGAATAAATGTATTCCACACTATATACCAGCAGTGTAGAATACCCAACAGAAATTTATGTAATATGTAATAATAATGTAATTTATTCTTTTAACCCTTTATATGCAAAGGGGTTATTAGAAAAAAGCAATTTAAAAAAAAGTATGGGACAGAAGAAAATTTCACTTACCCAAAAATAAAAAAAACCGATTTTGATCTTGTTTTTTTTTTCACTTTTATTTTTTTTTATAAAATAAAACTTTAAACTAAACTAAATTTAAACTAAATTAAACTAAATTAAATTAAAACTAAACTAAATTTAAACTAAAAGAAAATTTTTAAAAACTACACTTTTTTTTCTTTCTTTTTTTTTTTTTAAATTTAAAAAAAACTAAAAAAAAATTAACAGAAAAACCACGAACCAGAAACTCAAAATTTTAAAACAAAACTTTCAAAAACAAATCAAAACTAAAAAACTACTGTGTTGTGACGAGCCCGTTTATATATCCCTCGTCACACACAAAAAAAAAAAAAAAAAAATAGTAAACAGTTGTACTCTGGAATTTTCTATCAATTCGCCGCCCGCTGTAACGTCAACGGATCGACAGAAAATTCCAGTGGTTACGTTCGTTGTTTTTCTGCTGAATCTGTTACAATTGTAATAGCTATCAAAAAAAAAAAAAAAAAAGAAGAAGAAGAAGAATCGTGACAATGTCATTTTAAAATGTAAACAAACAAAGTGATAAGTTACAAGTAAGTGTGAAAATTATTTTAATTTTTTAATTATAATTATTTTAATTAAATTTGAAGATTAATTCATTCTTTTTTTTTCAGGTTTACAACAATATATATAAGTTAACAAACGTTAACGAACTTTACTTGTTAAAGTTAACAAACGTTAACGAACTTTATTTGTTAATAATCAATAATAAGAGTTTAATACTTTCTTTTTTAGCTTAGTTAACAATTTTACGCACGCGCAAGGTAAAAAAGTGCATAAATGCACGCGCATCCGGTTATATAAGTTAACAAACGTTAACGAACTTTACTTGTTAAAGTTAACAAACGTTAACGAACTTTACTTGTTAATAATCAATAATAAGAGTTTATTACTTTCTTTTTTAGCTTAGTTAACAATTTTACGCAATTTTACTTCTTCGCAGCAACTTAAAATTTGTTCGATGTCTTTTAAAATACAAATTTCCTCTACGTTTAAAGGTCTTGGTGATTTTTTTAGAGAAAGCAGAGATCTTGATATAACATCATTAGTTTGTAATATTCTTTTTATCATATACAAACAACTATTCCATCTTGTTTGACATTCTTGTATAAGTTTTAAAGGTGTTTCACAATTTTGTTCTTTTCTGGATGTTGTGGCTGCAACATCACTAGTTTTAAAAAATTTTACTATTTCTGTGCATCTTTGCAAAATATTCTTGATGCAATCAATTTTCAATGCATCTTGCACTACGAGATTCATAATGAGTTAGTCTCTACCTAAAGCCCTAATCAAATGACAAGCCATGCAGTCTTTACCAGACCTTCCATTGAGACAGAATCTGCTTTTGCCTCCTCGCTTTTGAACATGGATCAGACATACCTAGCCCATGAGACCAATATGGAACCTAGGCTTTCTACCATAGGTCATCAGACAGACACGTGCGCTCGACAGCTAGAATCCTGCTTTCTGACAAATGTAGACCCTGCTACTTCCAGCCATCGGGTTTATAACAATTTGTACAAACTAATGCATAGTCGGGATCGACCAAATGTGCATTTCAACGGAGCTCGTACTAACGGTGGCAGAAGTATTGTGTCTGGTGGCCATCCCTACATGAAAATCAGCCCCAAGGAATACGATGGCAAAGCTATAGGTCGCACTTCGACGCTGTAGCGAGGGAGAATGGTTGGCCTGATGAATTCAAGGCCCTTGGCTTGGCACCTCATTTAACGGGAACGGCCTTAGCATTCTTCGAAACGCTATCCAGAGCCGTTCAGGATGATTACCACCACTGGACCAAGCCTTAAATTATAGGTTCAGCATCCAGTATAGGCAATCGGTGGCCCATATCCAACTGCGTGGTCGAATTCAAAGGGACAGAGAATCACTCCCAGAATTTGCCACGCAAGTACAAAAACTAGTATACCTAGCTTTCCCAGACTGTCCTGAGACGGCAGGAGATAGAATAGCCTTAGGAATATTTGTGGACGGTCTTCTTGGTTTGGGGGTCCAACAGCGTGTCCGTGACGCAGCCCCTGAGTGCTTGGAGGAAGCCCTAGCTTTAGCGAGCAGAATGGAAGCTAGTAGGGATGCAACACAAATAAGCCGAAGAGGGATCCGAGTCAATCAAGTATTCGTCCTGAACGAGGGAAGAACCGGTAAAACTAAGAAATCGGGAAAAGCCAACAGCTCAACTTAGAGGAGTGCAAGTTGAGCTTCCCAATACGAGACACTCCAACTGGTTGTTCTACCCTAGCGACTGGGGTGACTGGTAGAATCAAATTTTTTAACACGGAAAAACATTTTGGGTTTATTGTGCGAGACGACATCAATGAAGAAATATTCCTGCATTGCGATGCAATGAAACCTTTGGGGAAAGTAGCATTGCAGCGTGGTAACAGGGTCCAATTTGATGTAGTCTCCAGTGCCCGTACTCCTCAAGCCACTAATATAGTTCTCTTGGGTACCAATGCAAGACCCCAAAACCCTACAATCACTTCATCTACTGCTTCTAATACTATCCCTCGTACCAACAACATTGATATTTCTAATCCTAAATGTAACGCATACCCTAGCAATACAATGCCTATCTCACGTCCTAATGTTTCTAGTTCTGAAGTTACAGCCACGCCTATCCAAAAACCTATGATCACTTCTGATTTTAATTACCCTAGCCTTCGTAACAATTTTCACTCCAATACTGCACATACTTCTAATTCAAATTTCACACTCGTTTCTAATGCCAGCCCCACAGCCACCATTCCTACCACGCCTTGTTCAAATAGTGTCATAGCTGATCCACCCAGCCCTGTAATCACCCATTATCTTAATTCTTCGTCGAAAGTTCACCTTAATTTAACAATTGGCAACTACTACCGTTGACGTGACTAAAGGGTCCCCTCCGGTGCACTGTAACCAATCTGTTACCAGTCCAATTTCGGGATATACAAATGGTCCTATACTTAAATCTAGACCACCTACATACTCGAAAGACTTATCTTCGGCGGCTAATCAGTCGGTTTCTGCCAAACCTTCCACTTCTTTTTCGATTTTCGAACAACCCTTTTCATCGGAGGCAACTTCTAGGATTATACCAGCCTTATGTCGTTCTGATGACCCTTCGTGTACAGAAGCAGTAACTAACAATCCTTTAAACTGATCTCCACTGACCTAAGTTAGTGGAGGATGAGGCCCCATCCCTAATTCCTATCACAGTTGTCACAGTTGGTCACACAGCTGCCGAAACCTTTGACGATTGCATCCTGGGAATGGATTTCTTAAAGCAACATCACTTTATCTAAGATTTGGAAAAAGATCTACTTCATATACAAGAAGAAGCAGTGCCTTTAAACCATTCACCTTCCTTCTTAGCAAAAACTTTAAAATCCCTCGAACTTCATCCCTCTCAGGAGATTTTAATTCCCCTCTATACGACCCTTCCTACAGACACAGATGTTCTCCTCTCAGCTTCCTCTCTGCTGCCAGAACAGGTGTGCCTGATTTCTTCTGTCTCTCGTGTATCCAATGGCCAGGTATGGACTAGGATTTCTAATCTATCCTACCAAACCATTGCCCTACCTAGTCGCTTACCTGTGCCGCATTTAGATACTGACCTGACTATCCTGTGTCATGAAGTTCGAGAAATTCCTACTGCTACTACACTGCCTTCTCATTTGAATGACCTCTTCCTATCTAGTAGTGAAGGACTTCAACCTGCCAAACAATCTGCTTTAAGAGATCTTCTTATTGAATTCCAATCTGTCTTTTCTAAATCTAAAGAAGACATCGGACGAACCAGTATCCTTCGACACAAAATAGACACCGGCCTCGTACAACCTGTTAAACAACCTCCTCGTCGTATCCCTTTTTCCAGACGAGTTGAGGCTGAACAAATGGTTAAGGATATGAAAGAACAAGGTGTAATTCAATCCTCTACCAGCCTTTGGAGTTCTCCGGTAGTCCTCGTGAAAAAGAAAGATGGTTCGCTTCGTTTCTGCATCGATTATCGGCGCTTAAACGAAGTTACCAAAAAGGACTACTATCCTCTACCGCGTATTGACCTTACTCTTGAAGCTTTGGGTAAGTCATAGTGGTTCGCGTCTTTAGATCTCCTCTCGGGATATTTCCAAGTGGAAATGCATCCCGATGATAAGGAAAAAACCGCGTTTAGTATCGGTTCGGGACTATACGAATTTAACGTAATGCCTTTTGGTCTGACCAATGCTCCTGCAACTTTCCAGCGCTTGATGGAGATAGTGCTTCATGATATTCCCTATACTATGTCCCTAGGATACCTAGACCACCTACTGGTACATACCGAATCCTTCGATATCCTGTTAAAGAATTTAAGAGTGGTATTTCATCGCTTATCTCAAGCGGGCTTGAAGCTATCGCCCAGGAAATGCCATCTATGTGGCCGAGAAATCAGATTTTTGGGGCATGTGATTTCGGAGCGAAGATTCTCTACAGACCCTGAAAAGATTGAGTCTGTGCGTAACTGGCCTAGACCCAGTAGCAAGAAAGATGTCCAGTCTTTTCTCGGTCTGTGTGCTTATTATAGACGTTTCGTGCGAGACTTCTCTTCAATCAATAAGCAACTTACTGGACTTACTGAGAAGGCCTCAAGGTTTGAATGGACACCGGAGTGTGACCGTGCTTTTCAGACCTTGAAGGAGAAGTTGACTCAGGCGCCTATATTAGCACAGCCGAACGATCTTGACCCATTTATTCTCGACACTGATGCCAGTCAATTTGCATGGGGGCGGTCCTGTCACAGCTCCAGCGTGGCCAGGAAAAGGTCGTCGAATACTACAGTAAGACGTTGAGCGAACCCGAGAGGAATTACTGCGTAACGCGAAGGGAGATCTTGGCAGTTGTGAAGGCTGTAGCCCATTTTCGCCCCTATGTCCTCGGACGACGTTTTCTATTGCGCACCGACCACGCATCTCTGCGATGGTTGATGAACTTTAGAGAGCCTGAAGTACAAGTTGCACGGTGGATAGAGAGGCTACAGGAGTTTGATTTTGAGATTCAATACCGTGCAGGGAAGAATTAATGCAACGCGAATGCTCTCTCTCATCGTCCTTGCGAGTCCTCGTCCTGTGTCTACTGTAGCAGGCTTGACGAAAAACAGATGTTGCTGGTGAAGACTGCAGCCATACAAGCCATGGATATGGGGCAGATTCAGGCAACCGATCCGGACCTGCAAGCAGTTCGACAGTGGCTAAGTCAGCCTGCTAAGATTTTAGTTACATTACCCAAAATAAATTTGGTAATCCTCTCCTTTGAAAATTTGTAGTATTATAAAAAACTCTTTGCTAAATTACCTAAGTAAATTAGTAGTAAATTGTTAAACTTTTTTGATTTTTTCACCCAATCCATTTATCTTAGCTTAGTAAAAACTGCCAAAGATTTTAGAAAAATTTTATCAAAATGTTTCAGGTAAATTAACAAATATTTTGGATATTTAGAGTGGATTTTATATTTGAATTTCAGAAAAGAGTTTGGCTAAAGTACCTAAGTAAGTTGTATAGTGATAACGAATAAACCAGTTTAGTTGTTCCACCTAAGACATTCAGCTAAGCTTAGTGAAATATACCAAATTTTTAGGTTAACTTTACAAAAAATATTTAGCTAAGTAAACAAACGTTTTGGGTATGTGTTTAATAAGTTTCGCTCAAATTTTACCAAATTATTTGGCTAATTTATATAAGTCGTATAGTAATAACAACTATACTACATATTTTGACTGTTCTATTCAAATTTAATAAAAAAATAGCGTAAATTGTGATCAAATTAACGAAATTTTTCAAAATAATTTATATATTATTGAATAATTTCCTTAATTTTTAATTTATTTAGAAAAGAAGTAAATTTAAATGAATAAAATTATACAAACTAATATAAATTTGTAAGGAGCTAGGAGCAATAAAATAAAAACAAATGGTTTTTATATAAATGTATAATTTGTTTTATTATTTTTAACTTTTAAAAATTTTTACATTTATCATTCAAAATATAAATCATTTATATTTTATATTTTATGTTTTATATTTCGCTATTATAAGTTTTAATAATTTTTCTTAATATAATTATTTATTTTTAAATTGTTTTTCTAAATCTCCTAAAAATGTGTCTACAACAGGATAACTTCATTTTTAGTAATATTAAAAAAATTTTTTGAATGAATTTTTTGAACAAACATTCATTTGGATATTTCAAATTAAATATAAAAAATAATTTAAAACAAAATTCTAGAGCTTCTATGTAAGAATCAAATTTGTATTTGATGTCATCTACAGCCACAAAAAATTCGTTATAATAGTACTTCTTTCCAGTCATTATTACAAAAGGTTGAAGTGTTGTTTTTGATGAAATATGTATATTCATTTCTTTTCTGTAATAAAATTGTGTCAATATTTGATCATAAAGACACCGGATACGTCAGAGCACATTGCGAATCTCTTATTGTGTATTTTATATTGCGACCTTTTATAATTTTTAAAGCTGCAGACAAAAATTGCATAAAGCAAATGTTGATGTTGTCATAATGTTTATAAAAAGCATATAATTTCAAAAAACAAATTATTTCTATTTCATTTTATTCATTCATATCGAATGCACACATCGCGAAGTTAAATCTAGACTGATTTTAGCTCAATATTGAAATAGAAAACTCACAATAAATTTTATTTTACAATGTGTCCAGTTTAGGAGTTTAGAAGCAAAAGTTAAAAAAGTTCACTTTCATTAAAATTGAGACAAAAACATTTGTATATTTTATTAATAATGATTTTTCTAAAGAGTTTTATTTTATAGTATAGTACCCTGCAAACTTTGTTTTGTCTCCCAATGCAATGTTGAACTATCTCAGAAAATTTTAAATAAAATAAAACAAAGTTCACTTTTTTCTCAAATATTTTAAAAATGAACTTTTTTAACTTTTGCTTGATATACCTACTCGTATATTAACGGCATTCATATATGCTTTGTAGTTAAATCTTTTTTACATACCTCCAGACAAACCTCGAGATATCTCCACAAATTTATTTAATTTACTTTTCACCCCTTTATATTTTATTATTTTGAAAATAATCCACTTCCTAATTGGCAAAATGATTCCTATTTCTGGAAATCAAATTGGTTTTGGGGAAAGGCATGTCCATAATCAATAGACAACTGTATTAAACAAACAGAATTACTAAAATTTGAATTGAATTGAAATTATACAGCATATTTACCAACTCAGGTGCTTTGAATGCCTAAATAGAGGCCAATCTAATGAAATTGCGTTTAGATTGTTATCACTCGATTTTTTTTTAATTTTTGTTGCTGTAGCTGGCTGTTTCTTTCCACTTTGGGACGACTTCAGCCCAATTTCTTACATGTTTTAATTCGTTCATGATTTTTTCCATGTTCGAATTATCTGTAAAAATGCAAGATGCAAATGCATCTTTCACTTATTATTTTGATCCCGAGGTAAAAGGCAAATATCCTAGAGAGAATCGATTTTAATGGTGCTAAATTTTGTAATTTTGTGTGTGTATTTAATTGTAACATAAACTAAAATTGAGAAGATGTAGAGTATAGCCTGTTTAAAAAAACGTAAGACCATACAAACTTGCTCATTAAAATTTGCGCTTACAATTTCTTTCGCAAATAAATTTCCTATGTGTGCGTGACATGTTACATGCCAAACTACATGTTTCAAATTTTTTCCCATTCTTATCATATTGCTGGCATTATCTGAAACTACAGCAAACACAAGTTTCTGTTGTTTGTTCTTTCGTAATCGTTTTTGTTGTAATTTGTTTCTGTTCTTTGTTTTATGTGTATGGTGTTTCTTCTATATGTTTTTCCGTTTGCGTTTATTGTATATGATCTATTGCTTATTTTAGTTGTTATTGTTGCTGGTATCCATTTTCCTTCTGGATTTATGTTGGATCGCCTACTTCAAAGCAGTTTGCTTTCCGTGTTCTTTTGTCGTATAATTTCTTTGAATATACATGTTGCTTATAAATCTTTTGTTGAACGTTTGCTGGAATTTTCTGTTCTATTTTTATTTTCGGTATGCTGCAGTTTAACCATCTACAAAATAGTCTTTGAGCTGGACTTGAACCCATTTTGTTTGGTGTGTTTCTCCATGCTAATAATAATTTGTAAAAAATCTTGTTTTGTATCTATTGCTTTTTTTATGATGTTTTTTGCTATTTTTACAGCTGCTTCTGCTTTACCGTTTGATTGTTGGTGGTGTGGAATTGACGTTTCATGTTTGAATTCCCAGTTTAATGAAAATTTTTTGAATTTTTCACTTTTAAAGTTTGTTCTAAAATTTTTTCTACATGTGTCTATAGTTGATTTTGTTGATAAATTTTTTAGTTCGTCTATTTCGAAGAAGTCGGAGTAGTGATCGACTGTTATCAGAAAATATTTGTTTGTCTGTTTGTATTGTATCTCGAATACATCCATAGATATTATTTCGAATGGTATTTTTGGAATTACTTGTATCACCATTGGTTCTTTTTGTTGTTTTCTCGCGTGTATGTTGCAAATATTACATCCGCTTATAAGATCTTTGATGTCTTGTGTTATACCGATCCAGAATACTGATTTTCTTGCTAACTTTGTCGTTGCTTCTATACCTAAATGTGGTTCATGAAGGCGTTGCAATATTTCTTTTCTTAGTTGTTGTGGTATTACTATTCTGTTGTTTTTATTATTAATCTTTTTCCGACAATTAGATCTTCTCTAAAATTCCAGTAGTTTTTTATTTCTTCTTTGCATTCTCTTCGTTGTTCTGGCCAACCATCTTGAATTGTTTTATTTAACATTTGCATGATGTTATCTTGTTTTGTAACTTGTTGAATTCTGTTGATTGTACTTGAGCTTACTCTTGTATTTTCAGTGTTGTTTATATCGTCGAGGTTTTTCAGTTCTTTCTCAATGTTATATATATCGTAGTCGTTCGTAGTGTTGTTTTTGTCTTCTGGTGCTCGTGATAACATATCTGCTATATATAGTTATTTTCCTCTTTTATATTCTAAATTAATGTTGTATCTTTGTAATGTTAACAACATGCTTTGAAGTCGTTTTGAAGCTTTTATGAATGGTTTGTTGAATATGTTTATCAGAGGTGAATGGTGTGTTTTTATTGTTACTTCTGATTTTCCGCAAATGTATTGGGTCAAATCTCTTGCATGCGAATAATACAGCTAACATTTCCTTTTCTATTTGTGCGTATCTCTGTTGTGTTGTTGTTAATGTTTTAGATGCATATGCCACTGGATGATTTTCTTGGAGTAATACACATCCCAATGCGTGTGATAATGCGTCTATTTCTATTACTACAGGTTTGTTTATGTTATAGAATTGTAGAACTGGCATTGGTGTGACAACCTTTTTTAGATTTTCAAATGCATCGTGTTGCTCTGTTATCCACACGAATTCGTTGCTTGAATTTGATACTCTGCGTAACGGTTCTGTAATGTTAGATAAATTTTGTATAAATTTACTTACGTATGTTATCCTTCCTAGTAATCTCAGTGTCTCCTTTTTGTTCTGTGGTTGTGGCATGTTCGTTATTGCACTGATTATATCAGGATTCGGCTTAGTACCGTCGTTTGTTAGTATATGACCAAACAATTTTATTTTGTCTTCACATACTTTCGTTTTATTTTTGTTTATTTTCAGGTTCGCTTTGCGTAGTCGTTTAAATAGTTCTTCTAAGTTTCTGTTATGATCTTTAAATGCTTGTTCTTTTGTTTCCCCTTTACCAAAGATTAGTATGTCGTCTGCAATGCAAACTACACCCTTTAGTGCTGCTATTATTTGGTTTTGTCTCATTTGGTATATTTCCATATCTGGTTTTAGACCGAATGGTAATCTACGAAATTTGTATTTAACAAAAGGTGTCCAAAATGCTGTCATTTTACTGCTTTTGTCGTCAAGTTCTAGTTGCCAGAAACCATGCTTTGCATCTAGCGTCGTAAATATTTTTGCTTCAGCTAATTCTGTTAATATTTCTTCCAGAGTCGGTAACTGATATTTGACGTCTTTTAAAGCTTTGTTTAAATGTTTGGGATCTATGCAGATTCTCAGCTTATTGTTTCGTTTAACCATTACTATGTTACTTGTCCACTCTGTGTATTCTGTTTCTTTCGTAACCACTCCTGCTTTGTCCATTTCATTTAATGTCGCTTTTAGCTGCTCTCGTAATGCTATTTGTATTCTTCTTGGAGATTCGTTCCTAGGTGTTACTGTTTGATCTACTTCCAGTGTTATTTTTCCTTTCAATTCGCCTAACCCGTTGAATACGTCTTGGTATTTATTTATAAGTTGTGTTACTTCACTTTTTTCCTCGATGTTAATTTTTTTGCATAATATTGTTATCAAATTTAATTGTTGACATGCAGTTGCAGATACGAGTGGACAGTGATCTATGTTAAGCACGTAAAATGTGAATTTGTGTTTGTTTTCGTGTCCTTCGATTGTTAGTTTTGTTGTTCCTATTGGTTTTATCTTTTTACTTCCAAATGTTTTTAATTTTGCTACTGTGCTGCTTATGTTAGGTTGTTTCTCAATTTGTTTTAAAGTTTTTATGCCTATTATATTGCAGGTTGCACCAGTGTCTAGTTGACATTTAACTTCGCGTGCTTTATTGTTATTGTTGAATATGTTTAAGTGTTTGTATAGACCGTTATTTTCATGTGTGTTCGTACTTTGATTATTTATGTTCAGAATATATTCTTCTTTTATTTGGCTTACGTTGTAATTACTTTGATTGTAAGTTTGGTTGTTTTCCACATTTGTAGATAATAATTTTACTGTTTTGCGTTGTTTGTTATTTTTCTGCTTGTTTTTGTTATCGTGTTGTTGATGATGATTTCCTCTTTGATTGTTGTTTTTTGTCATACATACCCTAGCGAAGTGTCCTTTTTTGTTACATGTTGTACATGTTGCTTCCCTTGCTGGACAGTCTTTTATGTTATTGTGATAGTCGTTGCCGCAGTAGTTACATTTCTTGTTGTTTGTTTTTTGTTGTTTGAACCTTTGCTGTATTATTGTTTTTTGTATTTTATTTATATCAGTTGTTGTTTCGGTGATTCCTCTTAACTGTTGTTCTGTTGTTTCTTTTGACCTACATATATCGATTGCTTTTTGTAGTGTTATAATCTTTGTCAAGCCATAATCTTTCTTTTATTTTATTATCTTTGATGGAGCATATTATTTTGTGTAACAGTATCTCGTCAGTTAATTCTCCATACTGTGCGTTTTTTATTAGCCCTCTTAGTCTGTCGAAATATTCTTCATATGTTTCGTTTAGTTATTGTTTTGCCATGTTGAATACTGCTCTCGTATATCTTTTGTTTACTGTAGGTAATAAATGTTTTTCTATTGCTATTAAAAGTTTTGTTGCTGTTGATTTTTCATCGTCTGATAATTTGAGATTTGTGTATCTTTTGAATACTTCGTCTCCAATTGCAGTTAGCAATATTGCTTTTTTTACTTCTTCACTATGGTTTATTAGACCAGTTGCTTTCAGGTAGTTTTCCCATACTCTAGTAAAATCTTTGAAATTTTCTACTATGTCGCCAGATTTTATATTTATATGTTTTGGTAGTGGTATTTGCGGGAATATTTTGTGTTGGTTTTCTGTTTGTCTTACCTGTGCTTGTAGTTCTTCTAATTTTTTCTCTAGTGTTTCAATCGTCTCCATTTTCGTAATTTTTTTTGACACTTGTTTATTTTTTCGAATTTTTATTTTTTCATCTTTTATTTTCTTTTTGATCTTTATTGTTTCTTGCTTTTTTTACACCTCACACCATGGCCGTTTTCACTTTTGCATGGTTTTATAAAAACTTGCATTTACAGTGTGTTCAGTTTAGCAACCGTGTAAAAGTCATATGTTCAGTTTTTCAACCATGCAAACGTCTTGTGTTCATTTGATAAAAATTGCTTTAAAATTAACGCAAACTATGCAAGTATTTCAAGTTGATTGCTTTTCTGAATAAGAAGAAGACACACTCTTTGTGTTGCCATTGTCATCAGCTGTTTTTTGTTTTTAGTTAAATTGAATTGTTTTTTCTTTGTGTTTGGTTATTTTATTTTAATTTTATTCCTTATAAATTTTAAAATTTTGTAAAAATGAATGCAGAAATTAATTATAATTGTTTGGATGATGAATTAGGGTAAGTAGTAGTAATATGTAAATTTGAGTTTATATAATACATAATACTTATTTTTTTAGAGGAAGTTCTCAAAAGTATTGGGATCATTCTAAAACAAAAGTACTTCTACAAAAAATATTAGAATTAGAGGATGATTTTAAAGATGGGAAAAGAACCAAAACAATTTTATGGCGCGTGATATTAAAAGAAATAAAAAAAATCTATGAAGATTGCTCTTTTACAGAAAATGATTTAAAATGCAAATTTTATAATTTGCTTACTACATATAAACGAATTAAAAGAAATAATCAAAAAACTGGACAGCCACGAACTTCATGGCCGTATTTCGAGACGTTCGATGAAGTTTACGGTAGTAGACACAACATAACACCACCTACAGTTAATCTGTGTGATACACTAGAAGAAGACAATGAATTCGAAGATGATAAAGTCCAATGTCCACCACAAAAAAAGAAGAAGGAACAAGATTTATTTTACTACCTTAAACAACAGGATAAGATTGAAGAAGAAAGGTTTAATGCTTTTCTAGAAATTGAGAGAGAAAAGTTAAAAGTCTTACGTGATATGCAAAACATATTACAAAATTTTTCAAATAACAAAGATATATAGATCATCGATTTCATTGTTATCTCATTGAGTTTTATTTATTTTTATTTTAATTAATTAAGGTTGTTTTTCTTTTTCTTGAAATCAAGGATAATGTGTTAATAATATTTGTTTACTTTTTACTTTTTCTTAAGTTTTTTTATGTTTTATTTTTTAATTTGACGATGTTATATGTTAAAAACGACTGAACTTTTTGAATAATAAAATACAATATATATAGTTTAAATAAAATTTATTCAGATTCTAACCACATACAAATTACATCTCTTTTAATTATAGCATTTTGCATTTCCTCACTATTTTCATTCTCAGTATCTTCGTTTTCATTTTCTTCAGAAGTAATCACAATGGATTCTAGAAGATAAATGTTGACGTTATGTGAACTTATTCTAATAAAATTATATAAAACTATACATGCTAAAACTATAAATTTGGCATTGGAAATTTTTTTGATTGGTAATCTATTCAAGATCCTGAATTTAGATTTTAGTATGCCAAACGCTTGTTCAATACAAACACGTATGGAACTGTGCATATAATTAAATTTTTTATGGCTGGCAGATAAATGACCATTGTCCCTATATGGTGTTATTAAATGTGGAAGCAGAGGATACGCACTGTCTCCTAATAAATAAGAATTATTTAGTAGATTTATTTGATGTTCTTCTAGCTTTTTGCCAATGGGACCCGCTTTCCAGACGGCAGCATCATGAGCACTCCCAGGCCATCCAAAAAAGATGTGCCGAAATATTAACTGATGGTCACAAATTGCCTGAAAAGTTCAATTTCATATATTATATATTATTTTATGTGATAATAACATTTAAATTTTCAATCACACCTGCAAAATCATAGAATGATAGCCTTTTCTGTTATAGTAGCTCTGACTATCTTCAGGTGGCGAACATATTCGTATATGCGTTCCATCAACACAACCGATTACTGATGGAAACTTGTTTCGTGGTCTAAGCGTCTCAAATCCGATTATAATTTCATTCATTTCAACATCAGTAGGCCAACGTACGTATTTTTTGCTTAGTTTGCATATTATCTTACAAACTTTCAAAATTATCATATGAACTCGTCCCATTGAAATATTGAATCTGTCAGATATTTCTCTTAAAGAATTTTCATTACTGAGATACCACAATGTTATATAAACTGCAACATCTAATTCAGTTCCAGGCTTGCCTTTAATACGACGTATCCAAAATTCTTGTAATTCGGCTATTAATTTCTATGAAAATAAAAATTAACTATTAAATGGAAATTTAAAATTTTTAAACTACAGCTTCTAAGTGAATAAATTTTTACTCACAGAAAAACAAACTTTTGTCATTCTAAAATGACTATAAAATGTTTCGTCTGAAAATTTTTTTATTACTTTTAAATAATTTCTTATTTTCACAATTTTTTTTGTTGAATTTTTTTATATTTCTGAAGAACCCTATTTAAAATAGTTCTTCTTCTTCGCTTAGCCTTCACAAATTCACTGTAAACAGTTTTTGAAGTTTCTGCACAGGATTCCATAATTAAATTTAAACTTGTAGCTATTAAGGTTTTTGTTATACCTTCACCACAACGATCCATTTTTTAATTATTTTCTTAAATAAACCGAATGAAACACTTTCACCACAAACTAATTTTATATTTAAAATTTTCTTTTATAACAAACTGATATAAACAATAATGTCTTGACCGTACGTAATTATAAACAAGATAAACAAAATTCCACTTATAAAACAGAATTCAACGCATCTGTCAATACTATTTAGAAGTTTGATGTCGGATTATGTTCAAATATGCAAGTATTTCCACATGCGCAAGTGGATTTTTGTCGTAAATAATTGGTTGCTTTTTTTGACGTTTGCATGCATGGTTGCTTACTTGCACGCAACCAAACGCATAAAACCATGCAAAAGTGAAAACGGCCCATGTTATATTTTGTGAGGAATTCATTGAAACAAATATTTATTGTTTCTTAAAATACATGATATTTATTAATATAATATTTAAATTACACTTGCTACTTTTTGCTTGCTGCTATGTCGGCTGCTGGATATAGAAGAAGTGTGTTTGCTGTATGTCAGTTGTTGCTGACATGTGTTGTGTTTGTATGTCTTAGGGTAGGTGTTCACCTGACAGTTATAAGGCTTAGACTACACTATAACAGTAACATACAGTCTTGGAGAATACACACTACCGTTTTAGTGTTCGCAGAAGAATTTTTCCATCCATCGATTAATAAGACAGAATCTTTTTTAAGAGCAACAATTGATTTTATTTTACATTCTTCATACACTATATCAAGCCACTTAATCGCAACAACTTTTCTCTTTGGCTCCATTGGCACATAGCTAGGACGAATCGCCTTTATAAAATTTAAAAATAATCTTGATTCAACTACATTAAACGGAATGTTGCATCCAAAAAAAAAATTTCGCCATCTCTTCTGTAACGTCTATTACTTCTTTTTCAGTAATTTTGTCGACAAAACGCGTCATTCCTGAACTTTGACGCATTCTCTTTGATGATTTAGAAGAAGGAGAATTGCAACTACAAATCTTAGATGTACTTGATAGAGAAGAAGTAATAGGTGACTGCGTTGTTGAAATCGAAGATGGTGTTGTTGATTCAGTTGTTGTGGATGTATAACTGGTAGAGACTGATTTTGGCACAATGAACTCGAATGATTCTTCACCACCGTGAGAATGAGGCACTATTATGATATCTTCTTTTGTTAAATTAAATTCCAACTATGAAAGAGAAAATTCATTTAACGTTTTCAAATAAATTTAACTACTATCACATACATTTGAATCACATTCATGAGATATGAAAATCAATTCCTGCTCTTTGACTTGATTTTCTTGTCTGTTACCAGTTTGATTCAAAGATAAGCTCAAATTTCCACTTATGTTTTCTTTTGTTTTTGTCACATTTTCTTTTAATTTATTACAATTTCTGTAAATAAATAATTTAATAAATTGGAATAGAAATTACACTAATTAGAATTGATATCCACCTTCTATGGGCTTTAAGTCTTTGTGCAGCTGTATTTTGTAATATGGTATTGCAGTTATTACACAGCGCTGACAATTTTCCACCTTCAGATTTCTTAATTGTAAAACCCATATTCTCGTAATCAATAGAGAAGCGTCTCCCCTTACTGTTTTTAGTTGTCATTTTACTTAAATAGATTTTCAGTTTTTCACAATTATAAAATTTCACGATTGCGATTCACGTCCACCTCTGGCTGTGAGTCTCACAGTAGATATGTAGCAATAGCAACTAGCAACTGTTTTTAACTACAATTAACAAAATGGCAGATTAATTACGTTAACTACATTATTTACATTTATTTACATTATATACTTTTATTTACGTTTTTTACGTGTAAATAAAAAAAAAGATTATTTTACGCGTAAATTTCCAACAGTGGAACGCAGTCCAAACCAATACAATAAAAAAAAATTTGGAAACCATTTCCTATTGTCAATTGTTGTACTCATAAAGCATTTGCGTACAAAATATCCATTTATTTTTACTTATTCAAGTATAATATCATATCAAATAAGTGATGGTACCACTCAAAACCATATAAAATTTAATAAACCAGTCATGCAACTCACAAACTAATTCATCTATATAAATATTCTTATGCTTCTCTCATATTTACATCTCTCCTGAATTATAAACTTTCGCTCTTTTTCGATATTACTTAAAAAAACTTTTTCGATCTTTATTTTTGACAAAAATACAAACATTTAAATAAAAAAAATGTATTAAACTGTATTATCTTTGTATAATACAAATGAAAAAGATAGAAAATAACGCTATAATTTTTTCAAAAAAAAAAAGTTTCCATTCTCAAATTTTTGCAAAAACAAACAACAAAAAAAAATGTAAATCATAAAAATATTTTTGAAAAAAAGTTTTACATTATACCTCTACTATTTTCAGAAATCGAAGTCAGTATTGTGCTTATGGGAATAGTTACCCGATGAGTTTCTGATAACTTCACATATAATATTTTGTAGGAAATTCTGAATAATATATCTCTGTCAACCCTGAAAAAGGTACTGTTAAAACCACCCAAAGAAAAATATAAAAATTTTCAATTTAACATTAATTAGAAAAAAGGTGCCGTTTCAAAATGTTTAATAAAATAAAAACACAATGTTCTTCAATTTACGTTACAAACTTTATTTAAAAAAAAATTCTCTTAAGAGGAAGATCTTTTGGAATTCAAAATCGAAATCGGAAAAAAATTTCTAACACATCTACAAATTTTTTCAGTTATTAGTGTTAGTGCAACGATTTATACCGAACATCACAATCAATGTTTTTTTTTATTTTTTCATTTTTCTACTTATCTTTTTATTTACTTATTATATATTTATACAGTGCGACGGGTGTTAAATCCACCCAAAGAAAATAATATGAAAAAAGTTTAATTTAACATTAATTAAGAAAGGTGCCGGTTCAAAATGTTTAATAAAATAAAAACACAATGTTTTTCAATTTACGTTATAAATTTTTATTTAAAATATTCTCTTAAATCTAACAATTCAATTCTTAAACTAAATTACAAACAATTTCTAATCTACTTAAATTCGTGTATATTTAAATTTCAAATGAATCTAATTCAATATATATAAAAATTCAATATTTTTAATTATATAATAATGTTTCAATCAAAATCGGAAATAAGTATGCAATTAATACAAAACAAATTTGAATCTTATGAAATATATAAAATTTACTTTAATTTAAATATTTGTATATGTACAATATTTCAGTTAAACCGGAAATAACTATACAAATGAATTTAACAAAATTGAAATAAAATCATGAATTTATAAATGAAATTTATCAAATTTACTTTAATTATGATTTTACATATGTTCTTAACTACTAAGAGCTAATTAACTAATTATTCGTTGGCATAGGTCGACCTACACGAATAGATGGCGTTGTAGACACTATGTTGATTGAAGAACGATGATGAGATCAATTTAACGATGACTATTCGAATTTTCAAACTTTCAAAAAAATCGTTATGTAAAATTAACTGAAGATTGCCGACGGGAATTGACGATTGTCGAGATGAAATATTTTTTACTGTCTCGATGAGTTTTCTATTTTCCAGAATAATTCAATTTTCTGATGATACTTTCAGCGATGAAACTTTAGAAAATTTCTAAGTCCTAGAAATTTTCTAAGTGTTTAGCGACGTTGAATTTCTGCTCGAAGTATTAGAAAATTTTATAAAAAATTTTCTAAGTCTTTAACGATGATGAATTTGTTCCAAGTATTAGAAAATTTTGTAAAAAATTTTCTAAGTCTTTTTTTAAAAATTCAACTTTAACAATTTTCGATGATCCGGCCCGAAGTATTAGAAAATTTTGTAAGAAAAATTTTCTAAGTATTTTTTTGATGATTAATTCGACGTTTCCCTATTTTCTGTAAAAATTCTAAATATTTTTACAGAAATTCCTAACCTTTCCCTAATTACTAGCTCAATACGCTAGATTTTTTTAGGACTCAATACGTCCCGGCTGATGAGTTTGGTCTCTTGGTTTCCTTGCTTTAGTCTCAATACGACAGTATACACAAGTAATTGCAAAAGACAAATTTTTCTGCGAATCGCAACCCTTTATATATCAAAATTTGCAAACTCTGGAATTTTCTATTTTCCCCGTTGGTGATAAAATTTCTATTTGTCTCATCTTTTCGTCTTTTTTTATGAAACCGTTTTGTTCAAATTGTGTCCAGTAATTCAAATGACAATTTATGGTAATTGTGAATAACTCTGACTGGTAAGTATATTCAGCTGGTACCTTTTTGACAATTTGACAGTACTGGCATGGTCATATATTTATATGTGTATATTATATACTATGCATATATGTTTAAATGTTTTTTATTTTTTGTTAATGTTCATTGTTTATGCACTGCAATTAAATATTTTGTGTTTAATGTTTTATGTTATATATTGTGCTATGTGGATTGTTTTTGTTTTTGTTTGTATGCTATGTTTATAAACATTTTTATGTTACCTGCTTGTGCATATTCATGTTATATGTTCCATTTTCCATATTATTGCATATATTTCTGTGTTATATGTTTGATTACGTTGATTGGTTTACATTTTTTTGTACGAAATATTATATGATCGCATTGTTTGTCTTGAAGTGTTTGTAACCTTTTTTTTTTTTTTTATACATATTTTTAAACACTGCCCCCTTTTTTTTGATTATTAAAAATGTTGAATGACGATTCAACATCCTCCCGGAACGCGCAAAAAAATAATTAACTTATTTTATTGTATGTATTGTTATTTTAATTTTTATTTGTGTAATAAATGAATATCATGTTGAATCATTTTAGTTTTCTTTATTTTCTAATTACAAAATTCACTTTTTGATTTATTTAAAAATTTATACTTTTTACTCTGACCATGCCATCCTTTGTTTTCGTAAAACGTATTGTTATATTTTCTTGTTTTAATCTGAAAGTTCTACTTTTGTGAATCTGTTGCCAAGGAATGGACCAATGGGATATGAAATGCTTTATGTCCTCAGGTGCTTGTAACCAATTTGGTACCTTGGTTTTCCTTCGTCTTTTAGATGGAATTTTTATTAGTCCTCCTGTTTCAAAGGGTTCGTTGCGTTTTATTATGTCTTTAAATTTTTTCTTGTGTTTGTTGATCTGTGATTCTTTCAATTTTACTTGTGTTTTCGTTATTCGTTTCGTAGTATTTTCACGAATGTCTTCAAATATCTTATTTTGAAGTTTTTCACGTTTTGTTGCAATTAACCTTTGTTTTTGTTTACAAGATTTTCTTGATCGCGTATCTATTGAGTGTTCATGAACCCTTGTCATGAACGTCCTACTGAATTGTGTAGCAGTGCCTATGCTACCCATAACAATCCAGCCTAATTCAGTATTTATTGCAATCGGATGATTCGGTTCAGTTGAGCGTCTAATTCCTTCTCGAATTATAGCTGCGTATACTTCTGCTCCAATTAATAAGTCTATCCTTCCAGGTATCGCAAAACTAGGGTCAGCTAAATTCAAATCTTTCAAATGATTGAAACCTGTCGTTTCAATCCGTTGAGTAGGTAAATCGTTAGTGATACTCCTTACCACTAACGCATTTACGCAATATTCAAATTTTCCGTCTACTGATTCTAGAATAAATTCAGTTTGCGACTTAGCCACAGTGGCACTGCTTTGATTGAGTCCACTGATGTGCTGATTCGTTCGTATAAGTTGAAGTTGCAGGCGTTTTGCTGCAGAAGCAGTTATGAATGTTGATTGTGACCCTGGATCTATCAAGGCTCGCAATACTTCGTTGTGACCCCTTTTACTCCGTATTCTGACTAAAGCCGTTGCTAGTAGTACTTGATTCGTGTTTGAAGAAAAGAAAGTCTTTACTTCATTCCTTTCGTTAGAGGTTTTGACTGGCAAAGCTTCGTTTCCAGTGCTATCGCAATTTTGTGTAGATGTGGGTTGTGCAGAAGGTTTATCCCGATTTGCATTCGATGTGGTATTGAAGCTAGTATGTAATAGGGAATGATGTTTTCGTTTACATATACCGCATGTATATTTGCTTTTACACTCATTGTATTTATGGCCGAAAGTGAGACAGTTCATACATAAGTTGTTTTTCTTGATGAAGTTCAATTTCTCTGTCGCTGATAGTGATTTGAAGCTCGAACAGTTAAACAGCCTATGATCAGATTTACATTTTGTACATTTTAAATTTTGATTAGTATTTTTATTATTGTGAGCTAAGAAAACATTACTTCGTTTTGGTGTATTAATTGCTTCTAATACGCGAAATCTTGATTCTAAAAAGTCCACCAATTCTTTATATGAAGCAACCTCATTTTTCTCGCTTTGCTTTATTTCCCATAATTCTCGTGTTTCTGGCGATAATTTCTGCAGCGTAAGATACACAATAATAGGGTCCCAATTTTCTATGTTGACCTTTAATGTTTTCAATTCATGAAGGATTTCTTCTGTGTTGTTTAACACATCCTTCATGGATTGAGCGTTTTCGGTTTTTATCAAATTTATTTTACACAATTTTTCTAATTGTGCATTGATTAATACCCTATTATTGTTGAATCTCTTTTCCAAGGTTTGCCATGCTTTGTAGTAATTAGTCCCAATGACTTCAAATGGTTTAATAATTCGTGCAGCCTCACCAGAAACACAAGATTTTAGATAGTGTAATTTTTCAACTTCTGAAATTTCCTTGTTATTATGAATTAAATTTGTGTACAAATCTTTAAATGATCGCCAAGATTTGTAGGTACCATCAAATTTAGGCAAAGAAATAGGAGGTAACTTTATTTTCGATTTTTGTGGAGATACGAGAGTTGTAACATGTGTGGAACCACAGTCATTTGAAACGTTACTTGATTTGGTTAACGAAGTAATTTTTTCTTGTAGCTCTGTGATTAAACTAAAACAAGTTTCTTCAAATACATCGTATTTATTTTGTTCAATATACTCGGCAGTGAGTTTACAATCTTCAGCTTGATAAATTAAATAGTGATTATCCCTAAATTTATCAGTTAATTCATTTAATTTTTGTATTCTACGTTCATATACATTAATTGGTTGATTTTCAGTTAAATTTTGTTTTATTCTAATTGTAACAGTATTTAATTCATTTTCCAAAGCAGTTTGTAATTTAATTAAATTCTGAATGTTATGCATTTTTACAAATTTTTATAGTCTATCTATAAATTGAAAAAAATTGAGTTTCTATTTTATCCGGCTCGAAGGACCAAATGTTAAATCCACCCAAAGAAAATAATATGAAAAAAGTTTAATTTAACATTAATTAAGAAAGGTGCCGGTTCAAAATGTTTAATAAAATAAAAACACAATGTTTTTCAATTTACGTTATAAATTTTTATTTAAAATATTCTCTTAAATCTAACAATTCAATTCTTAAACTAAATTACAAACAATTTCTAATCTACTTAAATTCGTGTATATTTAAATTTCAAATGAATCTAATTCAATATATATAAAAATTCAATATTTTTAATTATATAATAATGTTTCAATCAAAATCGGAAATAAGTATGCAATTAATACAAAACAAATTTGAATCTTATGAAATATATAAAATTTACTTTAATTTAAATATTTGTATATGTACAATATTTCAGTTAAACCGGAAATAACTATACAAATGAATTTAACAAAATTGAAATAAAATCATGAATTTATAAATGAAATTTATCAAATTTACTTTAATTATGATTTTACATATGTTCTTAACTACTAAGAGCTAATTAACTAATTATTCGTTGGCATAGGTCGACCTACACGAATAGATGGCGTTGTAGACACTATGTTGATTGAAGAACGATGATGAGATCAATTTAACGATGACTATTCGAATTTTCAAACTTTCAAAAAAATCGTTATGTAAAATTAACTGAAGATTGCCGACGGGAATTGACGATTGTCGAGATGAAATATTTTTTACTGTCTCGATGAGTTTTCTATTTTCCAGAATAATTCAATTTTCTGATGATACTTTCAGCGATGAAACTTTAGAAAATTTCTAAGTCCTAGAAATTTTCTAAGTGTTTAGCGACGTTGAATTTCTGCTCGAAGTATTAGAAAATTTTATAAAAAATTTTCTAAGTCTTTAACGATGATGAATTTGTTCCAAGTATTAGAAAATTTTGTAAAAAATTTTCTAAGTCTTTTTTTAAAAATTCAACTTTAACAATTTTCGATGATCCGGCCCGAAGTATTAGAAAATTTTGTAAGAAAAATTTTCTAAGTATTTTTTTGATGATTAATTCGACGTTTCCCTATTTTCTGTAAAAATTCTAAATATTTTTACAGAAATTCCTAACCTTTCCCTAATTACTAGCTCAATACGCTAGATTTTTTTAGGACTCAATACGTCCCGGCTGATGAGTTTGGTCTCTTGGTTTCCTTGCTTCAGTCTCAATACGACAGTATACACAAGTAATTGCAAAAGACAAATTTTTCTGCGAATCGCAACCCTTTATATATCAAAATTTGCAAACTCTGGAATTTTCTATTTTCCCCGTTGGTGATAAAATTTCTATTTGTCTCATCTTTTCGTCTTTTTTTATGAAACCGTTTTGTTCAAATTGTGTCCAGTAATTCAAATGACAATTTATGGTAATTGTGAATAACTCTGACTGGTAAGTATATTCAGCTGGTACCTTTTTGACAATTTGACAGTACTGGCATGGTCATATATTTATATGTGTATATTATATACTATGCATATATGTTTAAATGTTTTTATTTTTTGTTAATGTTCATTGTTTATGCACTGCAATTAAATATTTTGTGTTTAATGTTTTATGTTATATATTGTGCTATGTGGATTGTTTTTGTTTTTGTTTGTATGCTATGTTTATAAACATTTTTATGTTACCTGCTTGTGCATATTCATGTTATATGTTCCATTTTCCATATTATTGCATATATTTCTGTGTTATATGTTTGATTACGTTGATTGGTTTACATTTTTTTGTACGAAATATTATATGATCGCATTGTTTGTCTTGAAGTGTTTGTAACCTTTTTTTTTTTTTTTATACATATTTTTAAACACTGCCCCCTTTTTTTTGATTATTAAAAATGTTGAATGACGATTCAACAGACGGGTATTATATATTATTTGATTTTTACGAACTGATTTGAAGTGGTAAGCAGAGGCACAACCGACAATTATATGTTTATTGTTACAGCGAAAGGCAAACGAAAATTGTAGTTCTATCTACATGGTAGGATTTGTGTATGTATGTAGAAATTAAGTTTACACAAAGACTTTATTTTTTTTAACAATTTACAATTTATTACAATATAATTTCAAAAATATTACAACTTTAAGAAAATATAATAATTTTAAACTAATTTGGAAAATTTACTACTTTTTAAAAAAAAATTACTACCTCCACCGAATTAAAAATATAACGACTGCCTGAACTGAATGAATGAATATTTCTAGAAAATTTCTTCTTTATATATAAATTGACCTAGCGGTATCATTACAAAAATTATATGATCTGATCTATATTATATGGTATTATCAGTATTAGCAGGTAGGTACGTTATATTTTCAGAAATATATAAAAAATGTATGGTCTGATCTTACGGTAAGTATTTTGAATATTTTTATATTACAATAGCAAAAAATATATGGTGTGATTTTACGGTAAGTATTATAAATATTTTATATTACAATAGCAAAAAATATATGGTGTGATTTTACGGTAAGTATTATGAATGAATTCCACATGTATACCACCAATAAAAACTGTTCACCTTTCATATAAAAAATGCCAAACCAATATATTATGAAGTTTCGTTATAAATGTTTATTGTTTGTCATAATATGAATCTAATATACAACATACAAAATTATTGCTATATATACATAAATGTGTACTCATATATTTGCATTATGTATGTAGAATCAAATAGATAAAAATGTAAATCGCGTATGTATGTACATTCCTAACGATTTTGATTTCATATATGTACTGCAATAAGCACAATATAAAAAAAATAAGGTGTTCGCCTGCCTACATATATATGTCTCTAATTATATGTATACATACATAATTTACATTTGTTTTTTGTACAATTTGATTTCATGTACAATTTATTTGTATGTTTATGTTCTTTCCACGTCACCTTAGAGGTGACGTCATCCTAAAATATTTTTCAATACTACACTTCACAAAAATAATAATATAAAATATAGCTTATTTCTTTATCATAAAACTACACTTCACCAAAATAATAATACAAAGTATAAACTATAAATTTATTTCTTTACCATTATACAAGCAATCTAAGTGTAATACTAAATATTTTTCTTTTATATTGTTCCACTTATTTGTACTATATACGTACATCCATACTATACATACTATATACATGATTTATAAATCCAGACAAATGCTAATCCATACTGCTATATGTACAACACAACAACAAAAAATATGTATTACTTTTTTATTCTTTTTTGATATAAAAAACCGACTAAGAAACGAAGTGCACACATACATTTAAATACTATTCAAGTAGGTGAATAAACAAATCGGTGAAAAATTTGATGATGATTATCATTTTATTGCCAGCAAAATAAAATGGAATTCAATGAAAATTTTGAGTGAAAATTGCTTACATCTTTTTTGAATAACTAATTTGTTATCCATCATAATTGAATGTAATTTTTTTTATGTAAAAGCTAAAGGTTTGAATTTTCTGTGGTTCCAAATTTTTTTTTTGATATTCAATTATCTACTAGTATAAAATTAACTCTTTAATATTCACTCTTTTTTTGAGGAAAAAGGACCCCTACTTTAATGGTTTTAAACAGTTTCAGAAATGAAAATTTGAAAATTATTTTCGTTAAAAACCTATTCCTTCTTTCTATCTTGGCATTTTTCAAATTTGAAGCAAATTGGTCAAAAAATAATGGTAAATAGAGAGGGGTAAAGTATGTGAAAAATTGATAAAAGGTCTCAATTTGTAAGACTTTAACTCTGAAACCAAAAGGACTATCGAAAATCTGTAACGTTAAAAACCTATTCCGTCCTTTGAACTTTTTTTTACTCTAAATTTGAAAGAAATTGGTGAAAAAATGACTAAGCTATAGAGGGGTAAAGTTGCTAAAATTCAAATTCCAAAAGATCTTCCTCTTAAGAAGATTCTCTTTGATTAAATTATTGAATATGTATAGCATTAATTCTCCTTCTTCGTGTTTTTCGTAATTAAGATTAAGAGTATTGCATATAGCAACTAAATCGCTCTTTTATAAGTTCTCTTCGACATATTCTTTTTTTCTTTCAAATTCTTTACTATTTGAATCGAATTCAAAACCGTCAAATTCTCTTAATCTTTTTCTGTTTTTTCTGTCGCCTTCAGTTTGGTATATGAATTTATGAAGGGCTTTTATTATGTGTACTCTTGCAGTGCTTATGTTTTGTTCGATTTTCTTACAGTCTTTCAGGCATTTCATTTTGCGGCTGTTGTTGTATGTATATATGATATATAGTTTTAGTTGTGAAATTTTACTTACCGTCTTCTCGTCTTCGTTGTTTTGTTTATTATATATTTTGTATATGAGTGTATGTATAGCACTTATGTGTGATGTATACTGTTTTCTCTTTCTTTTACATTTACCCCATACAATAGTATATACTTCGTATCACACCTGCATCTGCTTTTATGTGATGCTTGCTTACACGACTGTTATCTAACTGTTCGCTGTTCGTTTTTTTTTTATACACGTTTATAAAGTATTGTTGATGATTCACTAATTTTAATATGGTTATCACTTTTTCAACTTTTTCAATTGTTTAATTTATATTGTTTAATCCCGGTTGAGCCCCCAATATTTATGGAATAATATATTCAATATTAATTAATTTGTTAAGTATTATTTATTGAATATTAATAATGTATTTAAAAGTATGTATTTATATATTTAACTATAAGGTATATTATTATTTTAATTATTTAATCGTCGGCTTCGTCTACACGTCTTTTCTGGTTGAGGTACGGCTTACGTCTGGTGTCGATGATGTCGATGTCGATGATTTGTTGGTTCTCTTCTGCTGTTTTGGTATTGACTCTTACTCTCCCACATAATGTTTAATATTTATATAATGTATATTTATAATATTTATATAATATTGTTTAAAAAAAAATTTTTCCTCTTCCTTTCCTTTAAGTGGGGCGTTTACTCAAAGAAAAAATCGAAATCAAAACAACTACATTGAAATTTCTATTCACTACAAACAAAATTATGAGTATGCATGTGTTTGTGATCTATTCTTCAAGCTGAGCTGAAGACCGTACTCGTGGTGGGATACAGAAATTATACCAACAGCAACAATGCAAACAATTCCATTCTACTTCTCTTATTTCTACTCAATTTTACTTCTTATTTATTGAATAGGATATGATTTTTTTTTGTATATGGAAAGTAAACTGCAAAATATATATACATATGTTTATATATTATAAATATATATTATATACTTATATTATCTATTCATAGCAAAACAATGCAAAGAAAACACAGTGTATAATCATTGAAAAACATATTACATACATATATACATATATCGTACTTATCTGCTATCGTGATGTATATTGTATTGTGTATAATATATAATATGCATAATCATAACTAAACTAGTTTTCTGGTTTATTTATTGCTACAATATAAGGATTGCGTTATAGGGTTAGAGTTAAGGCTCTGTTACATAGCTCGCTGCGCTGCGCCTCGCTTTGACAACACTAATAATAAAAAATGTGTTGTTATATGGAAGCTGTTACATAATATAAATTCAATTTTTAAAAATTTGTAATTAAGAAAGTGTCAAATTGAATAGACAAAGAGCAGCGCAGCGAGCTATATAACAGGCCAACCGCAGTCATAGCGAAGCGCAGTACATCTAATTGAAGCGAGGCGCAGCGCAGCGAGCTATGTAACAGCGCCTTTAGTGTCTTTAGTGAATTAATAAAATATCAAAAACCCGACCATATACAATCCTATAAACAAAATTATATTACACATGCACAGGTTGAAAAACTACAAATATCCAGACAATCAGTCATACAGTACAAAAAATATTCATGCTACATATTTTTTATAATATATATTGTACTACATGGGGTAGTAGATATATAACACAATAATTATACTTATCTTACTATCTAGTATCCTGCAAAAAAAAGTTATGTATATCACCAAATTACCAAATATATATATATATTTATATATATCTTATATATCTTATATTATAGATATATATGTATATCTTATACATATATATATCTATACATCTTATGCTTATGCTATATATCTTATGCTATATATCTTCATACAATATACAATATCATTAGGTTACGCCTTACTCCAGGCATTTTATTCTTAGTGCTTATTATAATACACATTATACACAATATACATTGTACATGCATGTACATCATAATAGCAAGTGAATGCTTTGCTATTGGTTTGCTATGCAATGTTCTTTTTTTTGTTTTTTTGTTTGTACCACTCACACATATATAATATTTTTATTCATATAAAATGAATAAACGTATCGGTGAAAAATTGATATATTTAGAGCCAAGAGTTATGCAAAACATTTTTATTATCTGTGACAAAATTTTTGTGAAAAATAGGAATTTTATATTACTAATAATTCTGAAATAATGGGGACAAGGTGAGTTTTTTTAATTATTAAAAAATCCCTCTAACAAGGCTCTGCTCGGCCTATTTAACCTTTCCTCTCCTTTCCTTTTTTTTTATATTTCTACAGAAAAAGAAAAAAGGGTTAAGAGTAGGAAAAATGACATAAAAACACATTTTTCCAACAATATAATATAATTCCGAATACCTCTTAAATAACAAACAGATAGCTTCCTCTCCGTCAACTAGCATCGTTCACCAGTACAGTACATTATCATCAGTCATCACGCTGTCGCAGTGATAGTGCTGTTTGACGCTGAACATACATGTGCCTTATTTATATAGTCAGGTACGTGAGGGACTTAAATAGCTCGATGGTTGGGTTTCGTCTTGTGATCTTGAGATCACGGTTCGAACCCCAGCCAGCGCGCTACTCTTGCCAAGTCGATCATTAATTTTTCCCATCAACAATATACACCAGTAACTGATTACTGATGATAAACTGGATGGTATATCTGACATAAATTACTGATCGGTGGTGCCATAATGGACTGAGTATCCGCGTGCACTTAATATATACTATATACATTGTATGTATATATGTATATTTGAAAAAAAAAATATAGTCAGTACTGTTTATTACGGCACGGATGTTATCTGTTTCCATCTTTACCTCAGCCATGGTAAGTAAGAAAAATTATGTGTATTTTAATACAATTATGAGGGGAAAAATTTATGTTCGAAACATGTTTCGAACGAAGATATTTATGTAACTTTATGTGTTCTGATTTTTTGACAGATTGTGGAATGTTACTTCTATTGGCTTTAGCTTTATATTCTTTGGTTATACCGATTTATTTTATATCGATTTAAATTTTATGTCGATATAAGTATCGTATATACCACTGGTTTATTTTATATCGACACATTTTATGTCGATTCAAGTGAGGGTATAAACATAGTAATTTATGTAACTTTATGTGTTCTGAATTTTTGACAGATTGGAATGTTATTTCTATTGGCTTTAGCTTTATATTCTTTGTTATCATTCTAAGTAAAATAGTCAATTTTATTTTTTGCATATTTTTTTGAATTTATTAATTAAATTTTGAACAATAATTTCCGGAAATTTTTAAATTGTAATACTTGAATTAGGCAATTTTTAAATTGTAAACATTTGAATTAGTAAATTTTAAATTGTAAACATTGAAATTGATATTTTTGATTAATAAATTTAAAATTTGAATATTTGAGTTAATTTTCCGATTAAATTTAATTAAACAATTTGAAATAATTTGCTTTGTCAATTGTATTCAATATTGTAATTTAGTTTAAGATTTTTGAATTGTTAGTTTTTTTAAGATATTATTTTTTAATAAATTTTATAACGAATTGTAAAAAAATTGTGTTTTTATTCTATATAAAATTTTATGAATTAGCACCTTTTTATTTTTAATGTTAATCTTATAAGTGGATTTAACACTGTCTCTGTGTTGTATGACGTTCTGAGTGTAGAATATTTGAAATTTCCAGAAAAAGAAAGTGATTGAAGTACAATCTCTCAACAATTTTATGATTTATGGGGTTTTCCAAATTGTGTTGGAGCTATTGATGGTATTGAAATATTTACTTATACATACGAGTTCATGTGACGGCATTGAATAATGTTCTTTTTGAATTTTAGGTAAACATTGTAAAATAAAACCTTTGAACAAATTTGGTTCTAACTGCTGGTGCTATAAAGGCACTCATTCATTCATACTAATGGCGATAGCAGATGCACAGTACATATTTGTTTATGTTGATGTTGGTATGAATGGAAGAATTGGAGATGCTTGTTTGTGGTCTAATTGCGACCTAAAATATGCTATTGAACAAGATACAGTGAATATAGCGAAGCCAGCCAATCTACCTTTCTCATCAGTTTTTGCTCCTTATACTTTCATATCGGATGATGCATTTCCATATAGGTAAATTAAAAAAAAAATAAAGAAAACTCATTTCAAATTAAATTCTAAATATTTTATATTGATAATTTTATTAAATTTATATTATTATTTCATTTTCAAATTGTTGCTCATTTAGTTCATACAATATTTTAGATATCTCTAATTTAGCTTTGTTTTGTAAACGTGGATTTAACTTATTTAATTCATCATCAACAAATTTAGCAAAATTACTGCATTCAGATTTACCATTGGATAAAACTTTAGTTATTTTTTCTGATGCTTGCAGGCATTTTCTTACCAAAACATCCTCCATTTCTTCGTTTCTTGCAGTTCTTTTGCTTTTCATGACATGATTCTTTTTTGCACTTGAAGGCACTTCTATTGGTGTTGATATTGAAGATGGTGATAATAGCATATTTTCAGTATTCAGTCCTGAAGTAGATGGAGTATTTATTTCTTCAGTTTCTGAAATTGATTGCATATTTGCACCCTCTTTATTTTGTTGCACTAAAACATCTGAAGTTATGTCTATTTTTAGTTTCTTCAAAATGTTTTCTTCAGACATAGCATTACTTTGCCCCTCCAGGAACTGAAATAATTTCAACATAACATGTGAAGTTTATATAGACTTTTAAAATAAAAAATTATAAGAAATTCAAACAACTTTTACCTGTAAGGATTTCTTATTAAAATTGTTCACAGAAGGCAGGGGTTCGGAATTGCCTTGTAAAAACGAGAGGTTTCGGAAGAACTTCCAACCAATGTCTTCAATATATTCTGAAGCTTCTCGAGAAGCACCGCTTCTTTTTGTTTGTTTTAATTTTGCATTCAATTGATGGTAATACGTTTTCATATTATGCCATTTTTTTATTATTTCAGCTACAAAAAAAAGTTGAAATGATAATCAAGTAAACTTCAAATTTTTATGTAATATGTACTTACAATATGTTAATTGCTCTTCAAATAAAAACTGTTTATTTAATTTATCTACTAAATTTATAAAATACAAATGTTTTTTTCCCTTATTTTTATAATCTGTATTGGTAGGATCCTAAATAAATTTGTTCGTTTTAATTTCTTCTATTAATTTATTTAAAGCTTCGTCGGTCCATACAAATTTATTTTTTTCTGTCATTTTTTTATACTTTTGAGGATATTAACTTTCTAGATATACGCTTTTATTTTAAAATATATATTATTATAAATATTATTTTATTGTAAAATACTTAATATAATAATGTTGTTTTTTAAAAGTTTTCTTTTAACCACTCTATGCAAAACTATATGTAAATCGACTAATACTTTTGACACACTGCAGAGATAAACCATGGTTATCTAAAATGGTTTATCGATAACCTGGTATGGGTGACACATTTAAATCGAGCTGAACTAGTTTATGTATTCACACGACACCTATCGAGATAAGTTCCAACACTAATTCTTTTTCATCTAGTTAGCATGTTAGCTGGGATTTGGTTTGACAGTTTGTTTAAATATAATATTAAAATAAAAAAATAACACAAACGTCAAAGATAACTGAGTTCGAATAAGATTAACAAAATAATTGAGTTCTGGAAACTCGGTTAAATTAACCGAGTTCTGAAAGTCGGTTATCGCAAAGATAAACCAGAAAACGGGGGTAACCATGGTTTATCTATGCAGTGTGTCGATAGTATAAGACTGCTTGATCGCCATTTTCAATAACTGATGAAGTAGCTAGAATCGTCGATGTAAACAAAACATTTAAAGTAAAACTGTAGAAATTTAAGAGGCGAAAATTAAATTGTGTAGATAAATAAATAAACAAATAATAATAATAATATTTTATTTTCTACTTCCTACATTTAGAAGTTAGGTAAACAAAACAAAACTCATATAGAATTATAATCTTTCGATTTTCAACGATAAATCCTACGTCACAGTTGACCTGTCAAAATTTATTTACTTTACCTCGTGTCTTTTAACAAATTGTCAAAATTTCGAAATAATTTTCGAAAACTTCATGCATCTCTTTCATTTATCATGCTATCCATGTCACACAATTCGATAACTTTAAGAATGAAATTCAGAACAAAATTAAGCCAGTGTCATAAAAGCATAATACATTTTATTAAATTCCTCTTCCTTAATAATATATATTTATTTATGAATTACTTAAGAACTGAACCATGTCTAATAAAGAAAATTTTCTTCTGAATAAATTTAAACTAAATTTTAATTTGACTTAAAACTTTTCCTTATAATATCTAATATTTATTGATTCTTAAATTTCTTTTACTTTTTCATTCTTTCTTTTACAGTTCACATTTACATTTTTCTCTATTCCTAATTGTTTATTTTGATGCCTTAATTGTTATCGTGCTTGTTTACATTATTTCTATATTATAGCCCTTATTCATAAAAAAAAAACAGAAAGAATACCGTCTTTCAATAGGTAATTATATAGATGTTGGGTCTCCTATATGAAATTAAAAAACAATGTTGTAATATGTAGTTTTTAGCGCTAAATACGAATCTGAAATCAAAACTTGGCGGCCAGCCCTCTATCGGTCAGAATCGGCAATTTTTCATTTTTATCAAAATTCGTTTTTTTACAATATCTTCCTAAAGGTAAATGATATAGATATGGGTTATATCTCAAAAGATGCGTCTCAAGATGCTCTCTAGATTTTTTTTCAAAAAGTCCTATTCCAAAAGAAAATTTAGTCCGTTATAAATAAAATACTACTTGATTAAATACATATACTACAATTTATATATATATATAAATATATATTATAATGATTGTACCCTAGGTTTATACTATTTTCGATTTTGATTATTATCCTTGCGCAGGGGCCCATGTGATTCTGTACATCTTCTCAATTTTAGTTTATGCTACGATTACGTACAATACGATACGATTACACCTTTCTTCTTTATCTGTGAAAATTCTTAGAGACCCTGACCTATGATTATTATCAAATTTTTTATGTTATGAAGGTAATGATCCGAAGCATAATGCAGGCATTTGCAGGTTGTGGAGTTTATATAATTGCCCAAAGGATATCAAGAGATATGCTGGCTGAATTTTGAATGGAAATGGTTTCATTAAATAACGTTTCATGGCAAACGCTTCGTCAGCCACAATTACATGCGGCAAAGGAATTTGTCTGCTCGGAAGTGGTGTTTCTGTTGGTAAACAAAGTGTGTTGTTCTACAGTGTATCTGAAAGAGAACTAGCATTAAAAACGTCACCATCAGAAATTCTTCCATTGCAACTAGCATCAAAGTATATAATTTTATAGTTAGCGTCAGCAAGAACCATTAGCACAATACTGTGACTTCCTTTGTAGTTGAAATAATAACAACCACTGTTTTTGGGAGCTTTCATGGTTATATGCTTACCATCTAGGCTTCCTATACAGTGAGGAAAATTCCATTTTTTTTCAAAAGAATCAGAAATACTAAGCCATTTCTCTTCCATCTTAGGAGTCTATAATTACATAATTATAAAAGAATAAGTATTAAATGCTGAAAAATTTTTTTTGAAAGGTGGAGGAAAAAACAACAGAAGATGTCCAAACACAAAGTACTAGCAGGTAATCACAACCAAAAAAACCTCAAAATGTGTGCTCAAACGGAGATGAAGAAATGTTAAAAAAAGCTATGCTGGTTATCGATAAGCCTATTGATGAATATCAAATTTTTGGTGACTATATTGCATCTGAATTCAGGCTTTTGAGACACGACCAGAGCAAAATGCTGGTTCGACAAAAAATTCGAAGAGCTATCATGGAAGTTTCCGAAATAGATATGGGACTCGAAGAAGGAAGTAGTTCAACTTCTTATGATCTTGTATATTCATCTGATGTGGAATCTATCACCAACAATAGCTTTAGTGTCTAACGCAGAAGGAGTATCGACTGAAGGTTATTCTCATTTTTACATTACTATTTAAACATACCTTTAGATAATCTTTTTTCAGACATTTATACAGTGATTCACAACAATTCGGAATAATCCTTCCAATAGTACAGACTGGGATTCGGAAGAGATAGCTGAGCGAATGATACGAATCACCTTAATGAAAAATATATGTATGTAAATAATGATAATAAAAAGGGTTAAAAAAATCAAAACAAATTTTCTTTATATTTAATTCTTTAAACAACATGAAAGCCACTATAAGTTTACTTACCAGTAGCTAAAAATCGAATAGTTAAAAGTAAACGTTCGCTTGGTGATATAGCCTCACGCATAATTGTGTCCGATTTTTTTATCTGTTCAACCACTTAATTTAACAGAAATTCAAAATCGGACCGAGTCATCCTCATAAAGTTGCACAAATCTAGATTTTCTCTTTGCAATTCTTTTAATAGCTGCTGATGAAAACTGAGATCAGCCCTCTTCAAAATCCAGTCCCTCACCCATATTCTCCTTCTATTTTTCTTTTTTAATTTGTCTTTTTTTCTTAATAATAAAAAAATAGTAGCAGCTGCAGCAACTTTAACTTGTCGACAAGACATTTTTTGGTTTACTGGTGCAAATAAAATAAACACGTGTAAACACTTTAGCAATATTTTGCAATGACTTGCACGCAAACAATTTAAAATAGTTTGCAAGCAATCAAGTTGCTGCAACATTTTGCTCTTGTGTAAACAGACTTGCAAACACTTGCTGCAAATGTTTGCCAATTTTGATTGCTCTTGGACACGATACTTTAGTCTATAAATTCCTTTCGATGATTTTATCCAAAAATTTTCTAAGTACTCTGTTAATTTAGTATTTAGCCGATGAAAAAATTCTACCAATTTTTTCCTATATTTTGTAAAAAAATTCTTAGATTTTTTTTACAAAATTCCTAACAATCCTATTGTACTAGCTCAATACGCTAGATTTTAAGTAGGACTCAATACGTCCAGGCTGATGAGGAGATCTTTCGTTTTCCCTGATTCAGTCTCAATACGACAATTTAGGCAGGTAATCGCAAAAGACAAATTTTTCTGCGAATCGCAACCCTTTATAATACCAAATTTTCGCGGTTCTAGAAATTTCTTTTTCTCCGTTGTTGAAATGTTCTACTTTTTATCTCATATTCTTGTCTTTTTTATAAAACCGTTTTTTTCAAATTGTGTCTGGTAATTCGAATGACAATTTATGGTAATTGTGAATATCTTTGATTGGTAACTGTATGCAGCTGGTACCTTTTTGACAATTTGGACATGGTAATATATTATGTAATATATATATATTGTTGAATGTTTGTTTATTTATTTTATTTATTTTGATAGGTTTTATTACTAATATAACTAAATTGTGAATTTTATGATGATTGATGGATGGATGAAGATGAATGGTAAAAAAGGACACCACAATCTAAAATTTTTTTAATGATTAACAAAAAACAAGTAGTATGTCTTCTTCTTTGCAAAATTCAACTATTCAACAAAAAAAATGCAAGAGTACAACTGTTGCGTGTCAAACTTTCATTTTGGCTCAGTGTTACCATTCATGAACATCTATATAATTGTATGTATAATGTTTAATATTTATATAATGTATATTTATAATATTTATATAATATTTTAATATTTATATACATATAATGTATATATATTCAAATGTTTTTATTTTAGGTTAGTGTTCATTGTTTATAAAATGAAAGTGTAATGTAATTAGGTATTTGTGTTTAAATTTCATTTAGACAGTAACATTTATCATTAACAAAAAAAGATGAAAACTTAGAAAAAATATGAAAAATAAAAAAACAAAATATATACCATGAAATAATAAAATCACAAATAATATTACCAAAAAAAATTTTATTCGTTGTGGAATTTAAAAAAGCAATTGTTCAGTTTATTTAAACATAAGGGCACTCCACATTTACTGCACTTCATTGTAGTGAAACCCTTACATAAAGGCAACTTACATCTCTGTTTAGTTTCAATATAAAGTGGCCAGTGACTAATTTGGTCCCTTCGGACGTCCTTTGGTGGAATATAAGCTGTAGCACCTCTTTTCTTTTTTTTACTATTTCACTTTCTACTGAACTGCACGGCCTGGCCTGCCTGCCTCGTGTATTTTTGAAAGTGGCGTTTGTTAAACAAAACGCAATTTCAGCTTTAAATTCGGATAATGTGTAATCCGATTTAGAAGATTTTTCTTCTTGGACTTTTTTTTATAATATCCAAGCGTTGGCAACTATCATATCAAGAAAGTGAAAAAAAAAGACGAATGTATCACTTTTTGGATTTAAGTTTTATTTTTGATCTTCCCATAAAACTGTCCATCAAATCGACGCCACCCATATGCTATATTTTCACAACAGCAAGGCATTCTATAGAGATTTTTTTGTTTTGTTTCCGATCAAAACGTTGAATGGTGTCCTTGGGTAGGATCCCACAATAATTGGAGATAAAATAAACACATTTATTGTCTTTCCAGACAACAGAAGTAATGTCAATGTTGTCGACGGTACCAACGAATTCTTCTGATGTTCCTCGTTCAGTTTATTTCGAATCACACTCTTTGGGAAGCTTACAATTTGGTAGACAGTTACGTCTGACTGTACCAAGTGATAAAATCCCTAGTTTAGCCAAGTAAACTACTATATCTGCACTTGTGTAGTAGTTATCAAAATACAGTCTATAGTTTCTGTTTCTTGGGACCTCCCGTGTAAGTCTGAAATTTTTTATATGAATGTGAATCTTTAATATATTGGAGAATATATAAAAATACCTAACTACAATGTTTCCAGTAGCTCCCAAATCTGGCTCGTCAGGCAGTCTGAACTTTGATAATTTTTCTTGGCCAGAATAAATTTCAAATTTATATACGAAGCCAGAAACTCCGCTCATCACAAATAATTTAAACCCCCATTTATGTGGCTTATTAGGCAAATATTGTTTTAGATAAGACCTTGCTTTTGTTGAACACAGCTGCTCGTCAATTGCCAAATTCTTTTCGAGCGGAATTGTTCTAAACCCCTCTAGCGACCCGGGTAATTGCTAATTAAGTTATTTTATTTTTTTTTATAGTTTTTGAAGTGTTTATAGTTCCAATGTAACATTCTATATAAAATTTTTGAAAAAAAAAAATTAATAAAAGTATTTTTAAGATGTACACAAATGTGTACACTAGGTCTCGGCATTAAAAAAAAACAGAAAATTTTGCAATTCAATTTATTGTTCTAAAAAAATCTGAAGTTAAAAATTTAAATGAAAACTAACAAAAAACATTATAATTCATCAAACAAAACGAGTATTATACATTGCAAGATTTACCTTTTTTTATTTAATATAATAACAATTGAAAATTGAAAAAAAAAATATTGCAGATTTAAGAGTTTTTTTTCAAGTGATACTTTAAGAAGCAATTGGAAGATTGATTGCACAAGTACATTTTGCATTTTGTAATGTATGAAACATTATATGTGTACTACTATAGTACTATGACCACTGTAAACATATAATAAAGAAAATCTACAAAAAATCAAAAAAAAAATATTTGTTTATATATGGATATATATATGCTGTGTGGCGTCATGGCAGTGGGCATCCTAATGAGAGATGGAAGCCCACCCTGACCTCACACCGCATACAACATACCACACCAATTGTAATATATGATGTGTATAATGATAATTATACACAGGGCCGAATTGAACCTGTAAAAATTAAGTACTACACACATGACGTCATACCTACGTCTTGAGATGATGGATGGTGGTAGTGGCGGCTACGCTAGTTGGCTAGCACGGTGCTAGCTCGCCGGATGGGGCGTGAGTTTGCCACTATCCATCTCTCTTTTGTTTATCCGTAGCTATGAAGCGGTAGAAGGGTGAGAAATCCTTCTACCTAGAATGCTTCAAATTATTTAAACAAAAATACTGCACCCACACCGTAGAATCTGTAAATGAATATGGTCCCGCTCTGGCCCAGAATACAGCTACTACCATCGTTGGTCCTGAAAAATAAAAAAAAGAACGCCTCGCCCAACGATGATATGTTCTAACCCACCTCAAAAATATAGTTCGCTGTAAAAAAAAACTATGTTCCCATCCTTTATAAAATGCTGAAAAGAATTATTATTTTAAAGACATGAGAAAATAAGCAACATCGAATCTGGGTGGGGGTGTTGGAAAGCAAAAGCCAACTTATACTTCAATTACAAATTCATTTATTTATTTTATAAGTACCCTTCAAAATCTATAAATTCCTCTTTCCTTTCACTTAATCAATTACAGATTCGTTACAATTTTTCTTTAATTTAAGATTAACTACCAATTCATTTAAATTTTCCTTAATTTAAAAATCAACTAAAATTTTCATTGTAATTTTTCAATTGGTAATCTATCTATTCATGTTATTTTCCTGTCATTTAGATTTCATTTATAATTCATTTACTCTTTCTTATTAATCTACCTATGTATTTTATTTTTCTTACATTTCAAAAAAAAAAATCAATTTAATATTTCATGTTCTCTTTTCTTAATAATCTACCTATGTATTTTTTTTTTAATTTTATTACATGTCAATAATTATTTTTTTTTTTAAATTTCATTTTCTTTATCTTCATTTTATTTATATTTTCCAATTGGGGCCCCTGTAATTGTTATATAAAAAAATAACACAAAAAAAAACTGTTGGCGCGCTTACCGGTTTATAATAATGATGATGATACTGCTATTGATGATGTCGCTGAGGTTGCTGATGATGATGATTATGTTGATGTTGAAGACGTGGTGAATGATGATGACTATAATATCCTCACATTACACATTGAACATATATCTCCTAGTTACGATTTACAATTGGAGTCGCTTGTAATGTTAATAAATTTAGTAAACATGCTTTATGATGAAGATGGGTTTATAGAGGTTGATATTAATGATGTCGTTGTCGATTTATATACTTCTTCCGCTGCCGTCTCTGTATCTAATGCTGTTACTGTAGTTGATGTTGTCGTCATTAACTTCAGATGATTAAATATCAAATCTAGAGGTAGTTTATTTCTTCGAATATCTTGTTTAAGATTTCAATTTCATGTAGGGCCTGTGCTAACTGAATTTCATCAAGTACCGAAACCATTATTTTGAACTAATATGTTCCACAATTGATCAAATTTGTATTATTATTTAGGGTAAGGTTATAATTAGGTACTTAAACATATTTATAAATCAATTATGATTATTTAATTGATTAATTTAATTTCTCAACCTATTTTTTTTCTTTTTGTTTATATGATTTTAAGGCTGGAGTTCCGAAAAGGTGTTCCCTCTGATCCTCTTGAAATTTTGACCACTGTAGTCCTTGTGACGCAAAGCACAGAACTCTAATATTTTCTGTCGGAAAGCCCTCTATCGGTCCCAATTCGCATTTAAAATTTTTTGTCAAAATTCTTATTTTAGCAATATCTCTGTAACGGTACATGATACAGGTATGTTTTACAGCTCAAAAGATGTGTCTTAAGATGCTCTATATTCTGAAAAAAAGAAATTTTCAAAAACTCCTAGTAGAAGGATAATAAAGGACATTTTGTGATTTTTGGCAATTTTTACATTTTTGACAATTTCTCAGAAAGGATTAAGGATAATCGGTTCAAATTTTTTGCAAATAAAAAAGGACATCATGAGCAAAATTTTTCATTCATTACTTTGATCCTAATGAAAAAGAAAAATGTCCTGCAGAGAAATAATTTTATTAATGCTGAATTTTGCAATTTTATGTTCGTGTGCACGTGTATGTATGTGAGTATGTGTATTTGTAGAAGTCAAATATATGATAGTTTGTGTATGTGCGTATATGTGCGTGTGTATGTGCATTTGTAGAAGGTTATTCCGTGACTTTTCTGATATTGTCGAGTAGAATCTGTGGTCAAAATTTCAAGAGGATCAGAGGGAACACCTTTTCGGAACTCCAGCCGATTAAAATATTATTTTTATTTCTTATAACTATTTCCTTTTTTATTTACGTTATATGTATGGATAGTTTTATATAATTTTTAAATTTAAATAAAAATCAAACATTATATTTATACATTATTACTTAATATTTCATTACTTAGTATTTTCTTTGGTAAATGTTTACTTTATGGTACACACACTAGGGTGGGGTAACTAATGATGGGGAATGGTAGGGGCATGTCCCCTGACCACACTTCGGGGGTCAAACCTTGGGGGACGGACAGAGGCGGCGCAGGGCGGGGGGTTAAAAATCGAAAATTTATCAATTTGTCATATGTGTTTATTGTTAAAGTGTGGGCTAGGGGGGTCGGAGGGGGTTGGTAATGAATGGGGGTGACAGAGGAAGATTCAAGGACTTCACTTTGGGAGCTGAAGTTTGGAAACGGCAAAGTATAGGAGCAGGATGGGAGGTTAAAATTCCTTTTACGAATTAGCGGCCTCTCGCGAAAAATCGTTATCAGCGAGTGGATACATTTCTGCCATGTTGTTAAAAAATGTTTCGATTAGATCAAGATAATCAATTTGACGCTTAAATAAAAATGAGGCTATATAACCGGTCCAATGTTTTTTGTACGACCGAAACGGGGCACACCACTTCGCAAATCTCTCCAAAATCTTTCAATATTTTGAGTGTGAGCGCCAGTTAAAGGATCTACAAAATTTAATGAATGATTGACTGTTAGATGTTGATAGCCTGATTGCTCGAGACAATTATATGCACGCCAACAATCAGAATAAATGACTGTGCCATCAGCAATATATTACCAGATTTGAATTTGTAGAAGGCAAATGTGTATAAAGCAAATCTGACAATGTGTGTATGTTGCATTTTCTATACAGATATACACACACTGTCAGATTTGCCTTCTACAAATGCATATCCACACTTATGCACACACACACACACACACACACACACACACACACACACACAGTGTGTGTATATCTGTATAGAAAATGCAACATACACACATTGTCAGATTTGCCTTATACACATTTGCCTTCTACAAATTCAAATCTGGCAATGAGTGTATATCTGTATAGAAGGCAAATCTGACAATGTGTGTATATCTGTAGAGAAAATGCAACATACTTCCGTTTAGAAAGTTCAGCTCCCAAAGTGAAGTCATTGAATCTTCCTCTGTCACTCCCATTCATTACCAACCTCCTCCGACTCCCCTAGCCCACATTTTAACAATAAAAGCATATGACAAATTGATAAATTTTCGATTTTTAACCCCCCGCCCTGCGCCGCCACTGTCCGTCCCCCAAGGTTTGACCCCCTATGTATATTCATTGGACCTTCCTCTATCACCTCCATTCATTACCCACCCGCTCCGACCCCCCTAGCCAACACTTTAACCATAAACGCATATGACAAAATGATAAATTTTCGATTTTTAACCCCCCGCCCTGCGCCGCCTCTGTCCGTCCCCCAAGGTTTGACCCCCGAAGTGTGGTCAGGGGACATGCCCCTACCATTCCCCATCATTAGTTACTCCACCCTAGTGTGTGTACCATAAAGTAAACATTTACCTTTTCTTTTTGTTTATTTTCTTGCTTTTTTTTAATTTTTTTTTTTTTTTGTTCATTTATTTCATTATTTTCAAATAGGACTCTGATATCATAATTAAAATTATATCAGAAAATAAAAAAACATATATAAACTATAATAATGGAACACAAAAAAAACTTATTTAGGTATGTAAATTTTCTTAGACGTTAATATTAAAAAAAATTTAAAAATAGTCAATGACCTTTTCATTATAAATAACAATTTCATTTACATTATAGCATTATTATTTTTTTTTTTTTTTTGTTATTTTTTTGTGTTTTATTTTTAATTTTTTTTGTTTTTGATTCGTTAACAATTTTATTTAACTATTTTATACAACTTTTTTACAACTATTTTATTTAACTATTTTATATTTTTTCTCTTTAAACGATCACAATTTTTTTCTCTCTTCTTTTTTCTAGATTTAGGAAAATATTTAATAGTGTGTATTGATTATGTAGCCACTTAGAATTAATACAATTATTGCTTACTGTATTTACATACTCTTTTCTATATAACCAATTATAAGGCAGTTTACACATACATATGTATGTAATACATGTTGCATGTCATGTACTATAAGTTTTACTCTATCTTAACTTAAAACTATCAAAACCAGAACTATGTGTATATGCAAACATTATAGAGATGTATATCAATTGTATGCATATATATTTTTTTATTATTCTTCACTTATCTTTATTTTTTTTTTTTATATTTATATATAAATCTATTTAGGTATATGTAATTATTTTGGATATATTAAAGGGTATATAGATTATCCTTATCACTTAATTATAATATTTATATTATTATTTAATTTTAATCTTTTTAAATTTTTCTTTTCAACTAATTTTTTTTTTTCCTTTTTTAGAAATTATTTACAACATATTTTTTTTTTTTTTATATTCTTCAAACTAATTTTAACATGTGTTACGAATAAAACATAAAAATCAAGGAACACCCTCTACTACATCATCTAGATTATATTATATTTTTATTAACTATTAAAAAACATAATTTTCATAATTTCATTTAAATATTTTTTTACCTACTTGCATTGTATAATTTTATTTGCTTCATAATATGTACATTTTTACCTAAAAAGCAATATATACCTTTTTTATCAAAACCGTTAGGTCATTTTGTATTCAAATTAATTTTTGTATTTTTTCATTTTTTGTATATAACAAATTTTGTAATTATAGAATTTTGATTTCATTTACACTTACTTATTAACTTAACTTTGGTACAGTCGGTCGATTATGTAAATCTAAATATTATTCGGGCTATTTTTTCTAATTTGAATTCAATAATAAAAATTTTGTAATATTGTAAAGTAGAGTTCTATTTTAAAAAATTAATAACAAATGTTAATATAAAATAAAATATATTGAAAATTAAGTGCAGTGAGTTTTTTAATTATTATTTTAAATATTGAACATTTTCCATAAGTGAATTGAGTGAAAATAAAAGGAATTTAACCAGCTTCATAATGGAAAGACAATGTATCTGTCGTAATCATTGACAGGCATGTCTTGTACATTTTATGGTCCTTCGAGCCGGATGATTAAACGACAAAATTGAGGAATAAAATGGTTATCATTCATAACCATCAGATAAGTATACATTATCTTGAAAATTTATTTAAATAAAAAAAAACTATCTTGAATCACGTGCCGATTCTAAAAAAATGGAAATTTGATTCCTATAATTTTGTATTGGAACATAATATAACTATATTTGGAAACCACGTGCCGGTTTCAAATCTATATATTGAAAACTTTAAAATTCTATCTACAGTTGGAAACCACGTGCCGGTTTCAAATCTATATTTTGGAAAATTTTAAAACTCAACAAGTGAATCTATAATTGGAAACCACGTGCCGGTTTCAAATCTACATATCGAAAACTTTAAAATTCTATCTACAATTGGAAACCACGTGCCGGTTTCAAATCTATATTTTGGAAAATTTTAAAACTCAATCTATACTTGGAAACCACGTGCCGGTTTCAAATCTACATATCGAACATTTTAAAACTTAATCTATACTTGGAAACCACGTGCCGGTTTCAAATCTACATATCGAAAATTTTAAAACTCAATCTATAATTGGAAACCACGTGCCGGTTTCAAATCTACATATCGAACATTTTAAAACTCAATCTATACTTGGAAACCACGTGCCGGTTTCAAATCTACATATCGAAAATTTTAAAACTCAATCTATACTTGGAAACCACGTGCCGGTTTCAAATCTACATATCGAAAATTTTAAAACTCAATCTATACTTGGAAACCACGTGCCGTGTTCAAATCTACATATCGAAAATTTTAAAACTCAATCTATAATTGGAAACCACGTGCCGGTTTCAAATCTATATTTTGAAAATTTAAAAATCTGCAATTGAAAACCACGTGCCGGTTTTAAATCTATATACATATATTGAAAAACTTAAAACTCAAAAGTGACTTTATATAATGAAATCACGTGCCGATTTCACATATTAAAAAATTTGTAATATTTAAGGTGATATTATTATACGAAACCACGTGCCGGTTTCAAAACTTTTAAAGGTAAATTGCAACCTAAAGGTGATATTGCAATTTCAAATTTTATCGATTTTGTGATAATTGTGATAATCATTAGTTTCTAACAACTCTGAAAATTAGTCGTGTCACCCTGCGAACTTGAAGCCACGTGCCGGCTTTCATAACATTGAAAATTACATTCAATTAACTGAAATTAATTGCATTATTATAAAAAAATTGTGTGAACTATACATTTATCAAAATTTTATACAGAGAGTCAACGCTTAAAAATCATAATAATTTGTTGTAACTAAAGGTCTACAGGGTGCTTCAAACATTTTGTGATTTATTTTTACAAATTTCAGTCGCGAACTCTACATTACTTTAACGTTGTTGTAAACGTTCAATTTTAATAACAATTACTCTAGTTGTGAATCTGTCTGTTAGCATAATTATGACTCTTGCTCAGAAACGAAGTAGATTACAGGCCTCACTGATGAGATTAAGAAATTTTGCTGATTCAATCAATGACAACATAACCTTGGAAGAATTGACTGTTCGTCTACAATCGTTATCAGAAATCTGGCAAGAATTTTGTGTGGTCGAAGATGAATATATGACGGAAGATCCAACACAACCTTCCAGTATGGAAGAATATGAAGCAAAATACTACGAGACAAAGACGATATTGTTACAACACTTGGGTCGAAGGGCTGGTAATACCCATGTAGCACCTCCTCCTGCATCTCCACAGCTTCCATTAGATGCCTTTAACCAAAGTATTTCGGCAATCTTGCAGCAACAAACCGACCTACTTTCACAAACCATCAGCCATTCTTCTTCTCAATCAAATCCCACTCATTTGCCTCGTCTTAACATTCCAACGTTTTCTGGTGATTATAAGGAGTGGACATCTTTTAAAGACCTATTTCAAGCTGCAGTGAATACTAATCCAAACCTGACAGCGTCACAAAAATTTCAATTTCTTAAGGGCGCACTAAAAGGTTCAGCCGCATTATTCGTCACCTTACAATCAGCGACAGCAATTACGAAGAAGCATGGACTATTCTAAAAAACAGATTTGACAGAAAACAACAAATTATCACTTCATTTATCCGAACATACATGGAAGTTCCTAGCATTAATCAAGTTTCTGGGAAATCCTTACGATCAATAACTGATACATTTGAGGAAGTAATAAGAGGTTTAAAGGCTCTAGGATTGGAAGCACAACGGCGAGATCCATGGCTAATATACTTGGCATTAACGAAGTTAGATTTAGACACAAGGGAACAATGGGCAAAGGAAACAATGGAAAAGGATCACCCTAGCATGACAGATTTTTTAAACTTTTTAAGCAAGCGTTGCAACGCAATTGAAACTGCTGCGTCAATATCCAAAAGGAATGCACCAACGAAATCACTTCATATAAGACCGTCATCCACAGGCAACAAGTGCATAAAATGCAATTCAGATCATCCTATTTACCAATGTCCAAGATTCAAGGCAGAAAATCCTTCTCAGCGTAAAGAATTTGCCTCTTCTCGTTCGTTGTGTTACAGATGTTTAGGTCAAAATCATTCTGTTAAAACATGCCACTCGAAACTCAAATGCAATCAATGTAATGCAAATCACCATTGGCTTCTACATGATTCTTACAGGCAGAAGAGCTCATCAACACCAACTGCCTCACAATCCAGCGTTATCAATCATCAACCAACATCCGATGTATTAACTACGACTACAAACACTTCGAATTCATTGACAAATTCGAATGCGATCATTAATTGTGTTTCACAAGATTCAAATAAGAGAATTTGCATCTTACCCACTATATTAGCTCTAGTTACAGATTCGTCCGGTAATCACCAATCTTGTCGCATTTTGCTAGATTCTGGCTCGCAAATTTCCTTAATTTCTAATTCATGTGTTCATCGGCTTGGCTTGAAGCGTGAAAATGCCAAAATGTCTCTCACCGGTCTTTCATCTACAGGCATTGGAGTTACTAAAGGCAAGGTGAATTTGCAGTTGGTCGCACGAAATAATATTTCTAGGCGTCTTTCTATCATCGCTTATGTTGTCAAAAACAAGTTAACTATACTACCACCAGCTAATATTGATATTACTGATAAATCAATACCCAATACTGTTGAATTAGCTGACCCACATTTCAACATCGCCTCAGATATTGATATTATTTTAGGTGCAGAACACTTCGTAGATATTTTATGTCAAGGAAAAATTTCTAGCAAACCTGGGTTTCCTGCTCTACAAGAAACGATATTTGGATGGGTCGTTGCAGGGAATCTTCAATGTCAAAATGCTTTATCTTTCCTTTGCCAGCAGGATTTAAGTAACAACATCGACAAAACATTGCGTTTATTTTGGGAATGTGAAGAAGTGTCAAATGATCAAGATAGCTCAAAACTTTTAAACGAAGAAATAAACGCAGAAAACCATTTTCTGTCATCACTTGACGAGCAACGAAAAACATTTGTGTTTATTGCAACCGAGGACAACACGACATCCGTTTTGGACAATCTCGTATCTAAATTTTCTTCGCTTTCGAAAATTATACGAATTATAGCATATTCTCTCCGGTTTATTCAAAACATCAAATGTAAGGCTTCAAACGATCGTCGAACAACCTTTCTGCCGACATTAGAATATTCGTCAGCTTTAGTCACTTGTTTAAAGTGTGTGCAGAAGTCATGTTTTCAAACAGAACTTTTAGCACTTCAGGACAAAAAACCGGTTTCACTCAACAGCAAATTAAGCAAACTGCATCCTTTTATTGATCAACTAGGAATTATTAGATCTCATCCTTTCATCACTCTCATGGTACGTGACATGCACATTAAATATCTTCATCCTGGGACATCGTTACTTATCAGTATTTTGAGACAACGTTACTGGATAATTGGGGCTAGAAATTTAGTGAGGAAAATCAATCATTCTTGTACTACATGCTTTCGATTTAGACTAAAACCAAACGATCAATTAATGGGAAGCCTGCCTAATGCTCGTGTTAATCAATCGCGACCGTTTTCTCACGTTGGTATAGATTTTGCCGGTCCGATCTTTATAAGTTCGCGAACAGGTCGTGGTTCTAAAACGACAAAACATTATATCGCTTTATTTGTTTGTTTAGCAGTCAAGGCTTTGCATCTTGAACTCGTGTCCGATTTAAGTTCGATAACTTTTGTCGCTGCACTTCGCCGTTTTGCAGCTCGAAGAGGAATCCCATGCGAAATATACTGTGACAACGGGACAAACTTTATTGGAGGAAAAAGACATTTAACAGAGATGCATCAACTAGCAGCAAAATGCTACAGTGACTCTAACATATCTACTTATCTTTTACAGAACAACATCCAGTGGAAGTTTTCTCCACCTTCTGCTCCTCACTTTGGTGGCCTGTGGGAAGCAGGTGTAAAAAGTATCAAATGGCATATGCGAAGAGTTATAGGTGAAACTATTCTTGGTTACGAAGAAATGACGACACTACTTTGTCAGATTGAAGCAATCCTTAACTCTCGACCACTTATAGCAACATCTGACGATGCAAACGATGCAGCGTTTCTCACACCAAGTCATTTCTTAATTGGCGAAGCAATAACAACACTACCCGAACCAAATTTAAATACAACAAACATCAAATTGTTAGACAGATGGAAATTGATTCAGTCAATGATGCAAGGTTTTTGGAAGAGATGGCGCTGCGATTATCTAACTTCATTACAAACACGTCAAAAATGGAATAGGGAAAATGAGCCATTAAGGGTAGATGACATGGTCATAATACATGATAACAACTCACCACCTACTAAATGGGTTCTGGGTCGCATATTAGATACACATCCTGGCAAAGACAACTTCATCAGAGTAGTCACCATTAAAACTGCGAAAGGTATACTCAAACGATCTGTGCACAAAATAACAAGGTTACCATCTGGTTAAAACTTCGTTTTAACGGCGGGAGAATGTTACGAATAAAACATAAAAATCAAGGAACACCCTCTACTACATCATCTAGATTATATTATATTTTTATTAACTATTAAAAAACATAATTTTCATAATTTCATTTAAATATTTTTTTACCTACTTGCATTGTATAATTTTATTTGCTTCATAATATGTACATTTTTACCTAAAAAGCAATATATACCTTTTTTATCAAAACCGTTAGGTCATTTTGTATTCAAATTAATTTTTGTATTTTTTCATTTTTTGTATATAACAAATTTTGTAATTATAGAATTTTGATTTCATTTACACTTACTTATTAACTTAACTTTGGTACAGTCGGTCGATTATGTAAATCTAAATATTATTCGGGCTATTTTTTCTAATTTGAATTCAATAATAAAAATTTTGTAATATTGTAAAGTAGAGTTCTATTTTAAAAAATTAATAACAAATGTTAATATAAAATAAAATATATTGAAAATTAAGTGCAGTGAGTTTTTTAATTATTATTTTAAATATTGAACACATGTGTTTCATTAATCCTCCTTTACACCACTTAACATATTGAAGATTATTTAATCAATAAAATTGTTTTTTCTCGTTTCTTTCGTTTAATAAATTTTTTCTTTTCTTTTGTCTTTTTTTTTTTTTTTTAAATAATATTTGTCACGATCTAAAGAAATACTCAATAAAATTTGTATTATATATTTAAGAACTACACCACGCAAGTTACGTCACCGCAACAAAACATATCAAAATCTTTAAATAGTATTTTTCCCATAGAAATAGATTGGTCATCATAAATAAATAACACACAAATTGTTTTAACATGTTTTTCACAATTTTGTAATTCTAAGCTTTCTTTTACATAATTATAAAATTATAATTTTCCCATAACAGTATAACACAGCAAATTATATGAGAAAATGATCACGTTAATTTTCAACGTGACTTATTAAACTTATTTACCTTGATAAGACAAAACATGTAATTAGTTTTAAGCCAAAAATATGTAAATTAGTCTAAGCGCATTTCTTAAACAATAAAGACGTTTTTAGAAAATTCAAAATTTAATTTTTTTTTGTGTACATAAAAAGAATCTACTTTAGTGGCGCAGTCGGTAGGATACCAAATCCGAAGATTGGTATTCTGTACATATAAATATATTATATATAAAAAAAAAAGACACATAAAACAGAAAAGTATTATAAATTTTTTTTATTAAATACAAATAATAAATTCAAAAAATTTTGTTTGTACAGTTTGATGTGTAAAATTTATTTTAGTGATATAATACTAAAACAATAAAGTGACTATAAGAAAAATAGTGAACACAGATAGGGATAAATAAATTACTCTATCGAAGAAACAAAATTTTTCGTCACAAACTTAAATAAAAGTTATATATACATATATATATAAGTGAAAATTGTTAAGTGAATTTTTCTGAAAACGTAATTTTTCTTTAAGCTAAAAGATGAAATGCCGACTCAATCAACAACATCAGGTGCTGAAGCACCTCAACCACAAAATCCACCAACAGCTACTATATCTGTAACAGAATTAATGAAAGAAGCCTCTCGTATTAAAGAATACTATGGAACCAGTGATTATGATCTGTCATCATTCATAAGAGAAGTGGAAATATTTCTTCCAATGTTCGAAAGTAATCAACCCTTGAAAGAATATGTGTATCAGAGAAACGTGCTTAATAAAATACAAGGTCCAGCTCTCCAAGTCATCAGGACATTAGGTCCCAACCCACAGTGGGCAGAAGTTAAAGACGAACTCATCAAAAATTTCGGGATTCGAGAAAGTTATCATCATCTTCATCATCAAGCGATTAGTACTAGGAATAATTACAATGTAAGTGAATACTATGAAAATTTAAAAAATATATTAGATAAATTAAACACTAAATATGAATTTGATAAAGATAAACCGATAGCATTTACACCACAAGCAAACGAATCTATAATATTAAGAACATTTCTCAATAATATAGATGCAAATTGTTCTAGTGTTATACATAGCAGAAATATAAAAAATTTAAGAGAAGCTTATTATTTGTTAGAAGAAACGGGAATGATTAGATGTAATAAAAATAAATATCCGAATAAACATGTGAAAAATAATGATAAGATAATCTCAAAACAACACCCTCATAATAAAAACAATTATGTATCTCCTAGAAATGATCAGGTTAGGCCCCAATTTAGTAGACAATCAAATCAGTTCAGACAAAATTATAATAGTAGACAATCGAATCAGTTCAGACAAAACTATAATAGAGACTTAGGTAATTCGGGACATTACAAACGGACTTATAATAATAACAATTATAACAACCATAACAGTAACAATTACAACAGAAATTCGGGTCAGTTTAGACAAAACCATGTTGAACCAATGGAAGTCGGTCATATTCAGAAAGATGGTTGTGAGGAGGTAAATTTTCAATCATCGCCTCAAAAACAAATTTACCGATAGTTGAGTTAACTATTGGTAATGATAAAATAAAATGCCTTATCGATACAGGGTCAACGACAACTTTGCTAAATAAAACTAAATTACCACAGTATAAACGTTTAAAACTGAAAGACAATATATATTTTAACACACTTAGTGGACAAACAAAAATAAATGAAGAAATTATAACGGCATTACCAAAAGAATTTAACGAAGACAATCTTATGAGTTGGAAACTTACTACTTTTAAAAATAAAGAGTTTGACGGCCTTATAGGACAAAATATATTAAAACCTATGGAAGCAATTATTAATTTAGAAGAAGAATATTTAGAGATACACAACGTGAAGACAAAGTTCTTACATTCGTGTCCCTATAAATATGATGAAGCACATTCATTAGAAGTGTCTCGATTAGATCAAAGTGTCTTAGAGAAGCTTCAGAATGAAGATATGAATTCAGAAGAGAAAGAAAAATTGAAAACTTTAATCAATAGAAATAAAGATTTATTTTTCCAAGAAGGCCAGAAACTAAGTCATACTCATGAAGTGTAACATGAGATTATAACAAAAACAAATGAAGCTATATACTCGAAAATCTACAGATATCCTCAGATACATGAAGAAGAGATAAATCGACAAATGAAGGAAATGCTTGAGCAAGGTATCATCAAGGAAAGTAATTCACCATACAATTCACCTTTGTGGATTGTACCGAAGAAAGCTGACAACTCTGGTAAGAAGAAGTGGAGGATCGTTATCGACTATAGGAAACTGAACGAAGTAACGGTTGATGATAAGTTTCCTATACCGAACATCGAAAATATTTTAGAAAAATTGGGTAGAGCGCAGTACTTCACAACATTAGACCTTGCCAAAGGCTTTCACCAGGTCCTGATAAAAGAAGATGATAGGAAAAAGACAGCCTTCTCAACACCATTGGGCCATTATGAGTTCATAAGAATGCCGTTTGGATTGAAAAATGCGCCGGCAACCTTCCAACGATTAATAAATTCAGTACTTAGAGATTATATAAACCAGATATGTGTAGTCTATTTAGATGACATCCTTATATTTAGCACTAATATAGAGGAACATGTAGATAGCATTCAAAAAGTATTCAATAAACTAAGGGAGCATAATCTCAAAATACAAATAGATAAGTGCAAATTCTTCGCCAAACAAACAGAATATCTAGGACATATATTGACAACCGAAGGGATTAAGCCGAATATGAGTAAAATAGAAAGTATTCAAAAGCTTAAATTACCGGAAACCACAAAGCAAATTAAGTCATTCTTAGGAATGACCGGATACTATCGTAAGTTTATAAAAAACTACGCAAAAGTTGCACAAGGTATGACTCAGTATTTAAAGAAAAATACGAAAATAAATAAAAATGATCCACAATATATAAGCACTTTTGAAAAATTAAAGAGATTATTAGTAGATCCACCAATATTGAAATATCCGGATTTTAGTAAAAGGTTCAAACTGACAACAGACGCAAGTGATTACGCAATAGGTGCTGTTTTGACCCAAGATGAACACCCGATCAGTTACGCAAGCAGGACATTAAATGATCACGAAAAAAAATACTCGACGACAGAAAAGGAATTGCTAGCTATAGTTTGGGCGGTCAATTATTTTCGACCATACTTATACGGCAGACCTTTTGACTTAATGACAGACCATCAACCACTCAAATGGTTACAAACCAAACATAAAGGAAAGGATATAAACCCCAGACTACAAAGGTGGTTATTGAAACTAGGCGAGTACAATATTAACATCGATTACATTAAGGGAAAAGAAAACAAAGCTGCCGATTTTATGAGCAGAATTAATCCCGATACAGGAGAAATAAATGCAATCGAACCATCCTCATCTCAAGTAGATGATAACGAAAGTTTAAATGCTACAATTCATTCAAAGGAAGAAGAACAAAACGATCACTTTCCTATATTGGAGACGGTTGTAAACCGATTTCAAACTCAAATCATATTAACAAACAATAAAACAGATGAAGTTGAGATTATAGGAAGAAGACGGAAAATATACATAAGTTCAGACGACATTAACGATAATTTCATGACAGACATTTTTCGTAGGCTTTTAAAAACAGATCGAGTAGGTATATATTCTGAATTGTCAGATCATGAGTATAATAAAGTTCAACAGAAATTAATAGAATTGTTTAATACAAGTTTGACTTTCTATAAATGTGTTTATCATGCTAAGGAAATGCGAAACGAAGAAGAAGTGTATAAGCAAATTGCTAAATACCATAAGGACGAAACAGGTCACGCAGGTATAAACGAGAATTATGAAGGGCTGAAAAAATTAATTTATTTTAAAAATTTAAAAGAACTTATACAAAAATACATAAATAACTGTGACATTTGTTGTAGGGCAAAATATGACAGAAAACCTTTAAAACCTAAATTTCACATTACCGAAACTCCTAGCGATGTAAATCAAATGATTCATTTAGATATATATATATATAAAAAACAAAATTTCCTAACATTCATAGATAAATTTTCGAAACACGCTGTAGCTTTATACTTAGAAGATAAAAATAATGTTACTATTATAGAAAAAATGAGATTATATTTTTCAATAAAAGATAAACCTAAAAGAATAACAATGGATAATGAGTTCAATTCCGTAAATATAAAAGACTTTTTAAGACAAGAAGGTGTAGAAATACATTTTACCAAACCCAACAGCCATACAGGGAACTCAGATATTGAAAGGTTCCATAGCACCATAGGTGAAAAGCTCAGAACGTTAGAAGCAGGAAATTCAAGACTATCTACACAGGAAAGAGTCTTTAAATGTGTAGAATGGTACAACAAATCAATGCATTCAACAATTAAAAGTAAACCAATAGACATAATTGAAGGAAGAGTTGATAGAAAAAAAATCGAAAATCTGTTGAAAGCTACAAAAGAACATAGAATAAATAAATTGAATCAGAATAGAGAAGATTATTATCAAAATCAGGAGGAAGGGTATGTCAAAAATTACAAAGCACATAGGCACAAGAATGAACCGAGATACAGAAAACTAAAACTTGAAAATATACATCCAACGAACATTAAAAGACCTAATAAATTTGCAGGTAAAATGGATATTGGTAATTACGACAATGATATTGCTTCAAGTGGCGAAAGCAGCCTTAATGATAGAGAAAATAGACAACAATAATGGATTCGCCGAAATAAAGTTAGAAGACGTACAAATTATTCAAAACTATGATCTTGTTTTACACATTATAGAACCAAAAAAAATCGAAAACATAATTGATACCCTAGAAAATAACATTGCACAAGTGGAAGCAATAGAAAACGAAAAACTTATACGATACGAACTAAAGACAATAAAGACAAAAATACAAACTATACTACCCCACAAACATAAACGAGGACTCATTAATATTGTAGGAACAGGATTCAAATGGTTATTTGGCACGATGGACGATAACGACAGAAAAGACATAGAAGAACATTTAAAGGTAATTGACGAAAATAATCACATGACTATTGACAATCTTAATAAAAACATACAAATTAACGATCACTTTAACAAAACGTTTGACACATTAAAAAAGATAATAGAATCAGATCGAAGCAAAATATTAGAAAGATTTAACGATATTAGGGAAAATAATGAGAAAGTATACAAACAACTGCTTTATGTAGATTTCTTATTGAAAATCAAAATTTTATGTGATAACATAGAACACATACAAAATAATATTGCATCAGCAAGACTAGGCATAATGACTAATAATATATTAACTACGGAAGAAATTATTAAGTACCAAATAGATTTAGAAAAATTACAAAATATTAAATTAGGGACAGCAAAGTATAAAGAAGATAAAATAATATTTGCTATTAAAATACCTAGAGACACAATACCGGCTAAAAGATCACTAATCATTCCTGTGACTAACAAAAATTTTGAAGAACTAATGTTTGAAAGCCAAGAAATAATAAAACTTAATAATATTTCTTATGATTACAATGGTGACGCTAATTTTAGAAATTTGAAAGAAACAGATTTATGTATATATAAAAATAATTGTATAAAAATTAAAAATAAAAGAGCAGAAATTATAGAAATTGAATCAGGTTTAATTCTTTTAAAAAATCAGAACAATGAATACTTTAATAGTACATGCGATGAAAGGACATTACAACTTAAAGGAAATTATGTATTAACTTTTCATAATTGTAATATTAGAATTAAAAATAAACTATTTTATAATAAAGAAGAAAAATTTAAAAATAACTTTGTAATACCATCAAATTTCGTGATGAATGAATCAAAATTACAGACAACATTTGATGAACTTGTAATTAATCAAATAGACAATATAAATGAAATTAAAGAGCTCAAATATCATAAAAAAAAACAATATAATATATAATTTAGTAATACTTATTATAATTTTATTAATTGTAATAGTTTTATTTGTTTTATACATATACATTATTAGTAAATATAAGAAATTCAAAATAAATATCAAAAAAACTCAGGAGAGTTTTCAATTAAATGAGGGAGGAGTTACGTCACCGCAACAAAACATATCAAAATCTTTAAATAGTATTTTTCCCATAGAAATAGATTGGTCATCATAAATAAATAACACACAAATTGTTTTAACATGTTTTTCACAATTTTGTAATTCTAAGCTTTCTTTTACATAATTATAAAATTATAATTTTCCCATAACAGTATAACACAGCAAATTATATGAGAAAATGATCACGTTAATTTTCAACGTGACTTATTAAACTTATTTACCTTGATAAGACAAAACATGTAATTAGTTTTAAGCCAAAAATATGTAAATTAGTCTAAGTGCATTTCTTAAACAATAAAGACGTTTTTAGAAAATTCAAAATTTAATTTTTTTTTGTGTACATAAAAAGAATCTACTTTAGTCGCACGTGTAGTCAAGTAATGCCATTCTATCTTATTTATCTCATAACCGATACTATTAAATTTTTCCGACAAGATTTTCCTTACACTTTAAATTATCCCAGAAAGAAAAATTAAAACGCGTGGTGCACTTTTATAGTGCACCAAAACAAAAGATGTGTTCCACCTATTGGAATTATGAGTGGGGATTTTATCATATGTAAAAATATGGGAACTGAAATGGGGCTTTATATGTGTGTGTAAAAAATGAAAAAAAAACTTATCCTATTTCTTGGAATACATAAAATTTAGGATAAATTCCTACGGGAGATTATATAAAAATAAACCTACAATTTTTCAGAAGTTAAGGGAAAGTAATTCTGAAATAAAAATCTTTAAAATAAATTTTCTGATTTAAATTTTCAAAATTCAAAAAAAATTAGGACTAGGCAATGCCGTATTTCGTAATCATATCCATTTCATTTCATATTGGGCCTATATAACCGACTTTGAACTGTATTATAGGGTGATTTAAATAGTGAAGAAGTGTAGTCAGAAACCGGATATGACTAAAAATTTTAAAAAATTGTTTTTATCAATGGGAAAGATCAAAGAATATAGAGCTAAAGCCAATAGAAGTAACATTCCACAATCTGTCAAAAATTCAGAACACATAAAGTTACATAAATATCTTCGTTCGAAACATGTTTCGAACATAAATTTTTCCCCTCATAATTGTATTAAAATACACATAATTTTTCTTACTTACCATGTCTGAGGTAAAGATGGAAACAGATAACATCCGTGCCGTAATAAACAGTACTGACTATATATTTTTTTTTTTTTCAAATATACATATATACATACAATGTATATAGTATATATTAAGTGCACGCGGATACTCAGTCCATTATGGCACCGCCGATCAGTAATTTATGTCAGATATACCATCCAGTTTATCATCAGTAATCAGTTACTGGTGTATATTGTTGATGGGAAAAATTAATGATCGACTTGGGCAAGAGTAGCGCGCTGGCTGGGGTTCGAACCGTGATCTCAGGATCACAAGACGAAACCCAACCATCGAGCTATTCAAGTCCCTCACGTACCTGACTATATAAATAAGGCACATGTATGTTCAGCGTCAAACAGCACTATCACTGAGGCAGCGTGATGACTGATGATAGTGTACTGTACTGGTGAACGATGCTAGTTGACGGAGAGGAAGCTATCTGTTTGCTATTTAAGAGGTATTCGGAATTATATTATATATTTGCCATACAAATCAACTAGATTAATATCTGTTGCGGGGAAGGGAATCGATATAATATTATATTTTGTATTATACATTATGTATATGTATGTGTGCAATGGAATAATGTGAATTGTATAATTGTATTGTATTTAAAGGCAAATACAAGTTTATTGTGTATTATGATAATATATATAGCTACGTGTATAATATTCATTACGGAATATTATGTAGTATGGTAGTATGTAGTATCAAAGACTATATAACAAATTGTTATCCCTTTCAGACCTGAGACGACATTATCGAGTGAAATTCGAAACTTCTGACATATATGACACCTAATGGAATCTAGTTTCACAATAATACTTTAATTTTATCACAAGTCCTTTTTTTCCTTATTTTCTAGGATACGCACAATCGTTGCAGTGAGGTCTAATTTAATCATTAAATAAGAAACTTTCAAAAACATTTTAATTTTTTTTCAACAAAATTTTATTTTTCTGTATGATATTTTTTAAAACAATTTTGTTTTTTACTTAAACACAAATACATATTGCACTTAATGCATCTCATTCGAGTGCGTGATTTGCATCCTGGTCTACGACAGCAACGTGCGGATGAAAGATCGTCCTCAGTTGGCCAGTGGTTAAAATTGTCCAGCCGTTTTTCAGTACATGGTTGTGCTGAAGGGCGGTATCTCTTTGACGAAGATGGCACACTTTCATCTTCCGATTCTTCTGGATCCCACTCAACTCTTGCTTCTTTATTTTCGGCTACTAACGCTTCTGCTACAGACATCCTGAAACCCAGAAGATCTAAAATGTCTTTTTTTGGAACATGTTGTTTTTTGGCTATTGCTCGATACTCAAGCCAAGCGTTGCAGCATGCAAGGTCCAAAAAGTGTATGAACACTTTTAATGTCCACTTCTTAGTTTTGATGAACGTTCTGTGCGTTTCCATCAACTGGTCACAAATATCTACTCCTCCCATTGATTTATTATACTGTGTGACAATATACGGAGCTGGAACTGAAATAAATGCTTTGGAAGCTTTATGCCAACGTCTTACGTTTTGCACAGGTTGGCATCCGAAGGCAGAAGACAGTAGCAAAACTGGCTTAGAATCTTTCCATTGCACAACGGCAATTTTGTCATCACTGCAACAAAACTCCTCCATGTCCCCTCTCTTGAGTTTTTTCTCTTCTGTAAAATGTACGCCTTTCAGTCTATTTTTCATAATAGTACCCGTGCCATAAATTTGACGGTCAAGGAGGCTTTTTAAAAGAGGGACAGAAGTAAAATAACGGTCGAAATAAACGAATGATCCAGGAGGCAAAGTCTCTACAAGACGAATAACGAATGCTGGCCCGATGCCCATTGAAGTTTCTGTAAGAGGGGTGGTTGCTCCTTGATATATTTCGAAGTCGAGGACTAGTCCTTCGGACGTCGTCATAAGTACATTTTTCAAGCCAACCCCTCTGGGCTTGTTCGGAAGGCTTTGTCTCAGAGGACATCGACCAGTAAATGGTATCATTTGTTCGTCTACTGAAAAGTTTGCGTTATGAGGCCTTGGAAGACTTCTACATGTTGATCTCATGGCGTCGATTAGTGGCTGTATTTTCCAAAATACATTGTTTTTCTTTGCATCTTGTGACATTTCGTTTGAGTCAACAACATGAAGCGCCATCCGGAGCTTGAAAAATCGATCCCTTGTCAGGGTTTGTGCAACAATGGGAAGCTTGAATTTATTTTGCCAATACATTTTCACTCTGGGGTATCCTATACATCCCATCGCAATGTGAACACCGAAGAAATTCTTTATTTCTCCTGCAGTAGTTTTGATGCATTGGCCAACTTGTAGCAAACTGTATCTGTTTGTGTAGACAGCTACACGATCAATAAATTCGTCCGTGAAATATTTCCGAAAATAATAAATGGGTGATTCCAGTGTCTCCTCCTGTATTAAAAAATTGACGTATTATAGAAAAGTTTATTAGAAGTATACTGAATTCATACCACGCTGATGTCACTACATTCCCATTCAGAAAGCGGAGGGTTGAATGGTCGTTTTCTCCAAATATTCCGTCGAGTATCTTGGCAATTCGAAGTCTAAATTTTGAAAAAATTAGAAACTCAATATAAATATTAATATATGTAACTATCATTACGTTAGAAGTTTCAGCCGCAGTTTGTTCATCAGTTTGAATTGGCTCTTGAATTGAAATGGGGTTTCCATTGGAAACCGGTGCTTCATTAGAAATCGGCGCACTATTAACCTCTTCACCATCATCTGAATCGTCACTAGTTGCATTTGATGCTATTGTACGAGCATTCGGAATCCACGTTTTATCAATATCTTCATCATCACTGCTGAAATCTATTTCTGAATCATCAAGAAATTGAAGAATTTGTTCCTCGTTTAAACCACCTTGTGCAAAAATCATGAAAAAAAAGTTCAAAATTTATGAAATAAATCCTAGTGCGCACAATCGTGTGATCTATTTTACAGTAGTCAAAATTAGACTATTCTCACAAAAAATAATTACAAAAATTAATAGAATAAAAAGTATATTAGGTTTTCTTCTCAATAAACACTAGTTTTACATTTAAAAATAATCTATTGCAAAATATTGAATTCAAATACTTACGATTCGAGCACATGTTGAAAAATGTTGTCACCACACTGAATACTTTCATAAAAATAAAAATTATTACTGTATAAATTAACTGTACCACTTTCAAAATTTGAAGAGCACGTGTACGCACAAAAGTTGCGTAGCGTTCTAATTGAAAAATCATGAAAAATAACACGAATACAGAGCTTAAATCTAACACGCACAAATGTGCGTCAGGGGTCTGAAAGGGTTATATTGGGCTTTGGTAAGATGTATATATTAACAAAGATCCTTATCTGTATTATGTATTAGTATAATACGAATTTATATGCGAATATTAAATGTATGTATATATGTATATGAATTGTTGTGAATGATAAGCAAAAGGGAATAACAAATTAAAAATTTTTTCAAAGAAATGTAAACAAACATTTGTTTTTAATAGGGAGTAATATACATAATAATATATAAACGAATGACATAATGACAAACATACGTATGTTTGTATATAATTGGTATGATCTGCATTGATTATAAATTGAAATATTTTTTCCTTATGATCTGTGTTTTGGCGTGGTCTTATATTAATTATTTCATAATCTCTATTCGAGTATTATGAATTACAATAATAATTATCATTACATATTCGTATGAATATGTATAAGAATAATTTTTGAATTTTAATTATGAACGTAATAAGCAAAAAATCTTAAAAATACTATACATTACATATATGTGGATATTTCGCATGAATGGTATATCTATACACTTGCTTAGATATCATTTTAATATTCCAGGTGATTATATATGCAATATGATTTAAATATTATATTTTTTATCGTTACTTTTTCTTTCCACCTGTATCCCTAAATATTGTAGGTATTGTAATATCACAAACAATATACAAATAATGTGGTAATATATAGGTATATACTTAATACAATACGCATATAAATAATAATATACATGTACATAAAAACGTATATGTATGTACATAAAAATAGTACAAAAGCAATGTGAAATTGTACAATATCAATATCGAAGGGTAATAATACACTATATATACATATGTGTGTGTGTACATTTGTATATAAACAAGATCGGACGAACATAAAAAAAATAAAGAAAAAAATATAAGCCAACGAAAACAACAATAATTTAATAGTTATCAAAATTGAATATAATACCAATAATACTGTATTAAATATAATACCAATAATACTATATTGCTTACTTGTCTAACAACTTCTATAATATAATATAATACATTATGCTAATAATGTAGGGTTTTCCAGTAAGGACATAACAATTTTATATTTAAGTAAAATAAAGAATAATTAATATACATATAAGGTTAAAATTTATTCCAAGTGAAGTACACAAATTACATTTAATTATGGAATTCGATCTCATTCATATGACCACCGCGAGCACGAAAATTGGAATAAGCGCTCTTAAAGTTGTGACTACCGATTCAGAATTGCGGTAGTAATTTTTAATAATTTCTAAATGTTGCTCGTTCGTGAACTTCACCATGATAAAAATGTTAACATTGACTGACGTTCTGAAGTTGACAGATTATGCCAAATGTTCAAGGCCTCCTTTGTATTAAAACACAAAATCGTTATGTCCCTATTGGAAAACCCGATATAAATGCATAAGAATTGTATTATCCTATAACCAGCCATTCACACTTATTATTTAATTGTTTATTTTATATTGGGTCCTATTATGAGTGTCGATAATATCGTCTTGTCATCGACTATCGCCTTGACTCGACAAGTTTTGTATTATGAATGGCGATTTGAGGCGAGAATATCGACATTTTGAGTCGATCAGTTAAAACTAATCAATAGACATAGTAGTCTATGGTGATTTGACATTTCATGTATGCTTTGTATATAAGATAAGTTGTATTTAATTATTCTGCTCAATTTATTTAAATTTAATTTAATTAATTAAAGAAAAATCACTAAAAATGCTGTTTGAAAAAAAAAACATGAACGCTCTTCTTTTATGCAAAAAAAAAATCAGTATTAAATTATTGTTTTATATTTTCACTTATATTTTATATTTATAGCTACAAATTATTTACATAAATGAATCAAATATTTATTAAAAATTACAAAAATTAATTAAATATTTATTCAAAATTGAAAAAAAAATGAATTATAAATTTTTGTATCGATATATTTGACAATTTTTATAGAAATTACATGGTGAAACTGAATGAAAATAAAATTTGATATGACAATATCTTACTGTCGAGACGATCGATTTGCATAATACAAAATTTACATCGTCTCGTCTCGTCTTAATTTTGTCGATAGTCGATATTATCGACATTCATAATAGGGCCCATTAATTTTTATAAACTCAATCCTACAAGTGTATACGTACATATGTACATAGTGTCTACAATATAATATGAACGTCGGTCGATATGAACAAACAGCACAGCATATACATTTACTTACGTACATTACGTAGTAGTACACAAATACCAAAAATCATTTTGTTCAATATTGTAAAATACATATTTTTATAATTATAATACAATATACATATATGTATATAATACATATATATTGTCCCTTTAAAAATATCTCGGCTAATGCATTTATAAAAAAAACCTGAAATATGTATATAGTACATATATATATCATAATATCATATCATCATCATCATCATATTGTGTATTATAATGATTATCCGCATACATATATAATCGTATTGCATTAGCGTATACAATATACAATATAAAATATAAATTTACATTGTATTATTTGCTCGTATACCAATTACCATTATCAATGTATGCTCTTATGCACAAATTACATTACAATACAGCAATAAAGAAATGATCGATAGAAATAAAAACATAGCAGTCAACCAGCAGCAGTATAAAAATTATATATAATATAGTATATATATCTACATTATATGTATATTTGAAAACTATAATGGCGTATGAATAATCAAATTAACGCACACACAAATGCTATGTGTAAACCTATTTTCATTCATAAATACGAAATTATTTTTCGAAGTATTTTTTCGAAGTATAAAATTATACACAATATGTCATACACATTAATTACAAACATGTGCGAAATCCAAAATTTTTTCGGTTCATTCCACATCATCCACATTAATTGTAACTTTCCCCTTTTTCAAAATTTCGAAGCAAGAAAATATGTATTTTGGCAAACATACAGACATTATTTGAATTTAACCGTCGAATGTTATTTCTATTGCTTTAGCTCTATATTCTTTGGAAAGATGTACAGAATCATCTAATTATTAAATTAACAATAATTCCAAGTTAACCCTTTCTCTACTACTGGGATCATATGTCCCACTCAGTTTCTGAAGAATATCACTTTTCTTGAATGAATTTTATGCTTTAAATTTATCCCAATTGGAGTTCTGAGGCATACCTTTTATTAGAATGGATTTTGTCCCGTTTGTTTTTAATATGTTCGAGCATGATTCGTTGCCAGGTGTTGATGTCAGTCCAGAAATCAGTTGTTTTTTGAGTTTTATTGAATTAACATCGTCCAAGTGTACGGAGTGATTTATAGGTTTTATTAATAAATAACGGAGTGTTATAACGTTCTAAAATATAACATAGTTTTTTTAATAAGGTATGTATATATGATAAATGCTTTCATGGAAGTAGTGGGACAATAATATCCCAATTTGTATTTTTCTTTGGTGTTATATATCCCAATTCGAACTTTTGTTCCATTTTGCAGATGGCTAAAAAAAACTCAATGAATCGGAAATAGATGCATTTTTAGGTAAAATTTGTAGCGAAGATGATTCAGATCAGGATTTCAGCGCTTCTGAAAGCAGTTATAGTCCATCGGAGAAAAGTTCCGATTCCGAAGAAGATGAACACATTGACAATGAGGGTGAACCTGCAAATTCAGAGGAGTTTGAACAAGCGGAAGAATTGAGGGACACTGTTCAAAACGGATTTGTTGTAGAATGGACACAATATACAGAAAACGTCACTTTTGATCCAAAATTCACTCTTCCTCAGGAGAAACCGACTTCAATTTTAGTGAAATTTCAACGAGGTTCACGGGATTTTGATTATTTCAAAAAAATCTTTCCAAGAAGTTTGTTCATTCATATTGCTGATTGCACAAACAAACGCTTGCGAATGCTCAATAGAGAAAAAAATAAAAATAGAGCCTACACTGATGAGTCAGAAATACTTTTATTTTTGGGAGTTTCACTGATAATGCATTTCAGCCACGTGCCAACTATAGCTCATTATTGGAGTAAGCATTCATCTCTGGGTAATGCTCTAATAAAGTCAAGTATATCTTGTGATCGATTTATGTTACTTGCATCTAAAATGTAATTCAACCATCCGCAACAACCAAACAACACATCAAAATCCTACTACATTTCTGATGTTGTATCTTGTTTCAAAAAAACCTTTCGTGCGGCGAGAAGTGAGAGCACATATCAATCAATCGACGAAAGTATGGCAAAATTTAAAGGGCGGTCGGCTTTGAAACAGTATCTGCCATTAAAACCGATAAAAAGAGGAATTAAAATATGGATGCGTTGTGATGCCAAAACGGGGTATGCCTATGATTTGGATATCTATACAAGAAAGGAGAACAAAAATGATGATGGAGATACATTAGGTGAAAGCGATGTTAAAAATTTGTGTAGTACAATACGAGATGCAGATACAGTGATTGATTTCGATAGATTTTTTACGTCTATAAAGTTGATGCGTACTTTGGAATTCCCTGCTTTTGTTACTTACAATAAAATAAGAAATAATACTCCAGTATTTGCAAAGAAATCGCAAAAATATGAAAGTGAATTCCAAATAACACATGATGGTTTAGTCGCCTCTCGCTGGATGGACTCCAAAGAAGTTCATGTTGTCTCTAATTGCCACTTACCAGTGAATACGACAACGGAGAGAAAACAGAAAGATGGAACTAGAATAAAAGTTAATTCTCCAGAGAGTGTAGTAACATACAACAAAATAATGGGCGGAGTCGATTTAACGGATCCGAAGTCGTCCGTGTATGACATAAACAGAAAATCACAAAAAAGGTGGAAAAAGTTTTTCTATAAATTACTTATGGTGTCCGTGGTAAATGCATGGATACTACACCAAGAATCTCAGCGTCGTAAAACTTCCTTATTTGAATTTCTCGTCCCTCTGGCAGAGCAAATGATCAATGAAGGAGTAAAAAACAAAAAAGTCAAATATCGAGGATGTGGTGGACGTCCAACTAAAAACAAACAACAATGTCTAAATGTTGGAGAACATCTACCAGTCGCCGTTACTTCTAGGAAACGTTGTGTTCGATGTTCTTCATAAGGAAAAGAAAACCGTACGAAGTACGTTTGTTCAGGGTGTAATAACGCTTTATGTTTTTCATGTTTTGCTTCATTTCTTAAATGAATAAAATGTAAATTTTTATTTTAATAAATGAATGCAATAAATTTAATAAAATTTTATATCAGCATTTTTATTTTCTAATTCAAAACTGGGACATATAAGACCCAAATATAAAACACAATTGGGATTATATGTCCCAGGATAATAACAAGGATATTGAAAAAATTTTCACTACCGAACATCATATAATCCATTGGTGAGAAATTACTTAAAATGTCAATCTGCTATCTACTATCGTTTGGTAGATAAAACCCAGCAGTGAAAGGGTTAACACACATGATAAGAGCAAAGCAATATACAATACTTTGAAAATTTTTTAAATTTTGAACTAATACATAGAATTTTAAAACCTTTGAAATTAACCAATTAGGGTGGCCATGCAATTTTTGACGTTTGAGGAACAAGCTGAAATGTGAAATAAATATGAAAATGGAATTGATGAGAACATGGGGAACTAATTGAAAATAATGGAAAAATTGAGAGAATATATATGTATGCGTGCGCGGCCATTAAAATTTTAACTAAAATGCGCATGTATATGTGTATGTTGTATGTAATAGAATACATGAATAGGGGCGGCCATTAAAATTAAAATTATGTATGTGTGAGTAATACTCATATTTAAACATTGTGTACTCTATATAAAAAAAGGTATAGAAGAATCTAGATTAATGGCATTGTATATTATGCATATGTATTGTATTATTATGGCAAATGAATATACACATGCCAAAATAAAAAAAAATCACGCGCATAAAACATGCATCTGTTTCTTATCTTATGCGTATTGTGCATAAGGAACAATAAGACAACAGATGCGCGTGTTGTTTTTACGAAAGAAGAAAAATTTTGTATTATAATGCTTTAGGTAAATAAGCATTATAATGCGAAGAATGCCTCTTATGCAAACAAGGTGCAGTTATGTGTACTGTTAGGTACACATAATTGGAATAATGAAATATATGGTGTGACTAAATACAGTCACCCAAAAAAATGATACCCTCACATTACATAGCAGGCTCGTTAGAGGGCTTGCCTGAAGAAAGAGGCTGAAAAGGGTGAGGCTGCTATGTGTGAAATATTTAAGAAAACGCCCAGCGTGGGGAAGTCCCATGACCCTGAGAATAAGAGTCTCAGTTGAAAACAAGGAAAGCTGGGCTAGACGGGCAATGCGCAAAGGGAAAAAAAACTACAGTTCATAAACTTAAGGAAAGTGGTGTGTTCCTTCAACACAAAATATTTTCGCAACACGCTCTGAAATATCGAAAAAAAATGAAGCATGGATGATTCTAGTATTTTGCCTACTCTTCATTCACACCCTGGCCAGTGGAAGCTAGTTACACTAATGAGATGTAGTAGTTCCACCAATCCAGTGAGAAGAACTCCAAGGGCAAGTAACCAAAGGGTCATTAGTGTCAGACGAGGTAGTAATTCTTGATAATTGTAAAATCAGCACATATATATAGTTTTCATCAATACGTTCCTGCAAGTTCTCATTATTTATTGGATTGATGGATAATTTCCTGACAAACCCAGCTCAATGGACATGCGGAAGCTAGTTACACTAATGAGATGTAGTAGTTCAAATTTTGTCATTCAAATAACCAAAATTAATGTTATGGTGGAGCAGGGATTAAACATTGACAACTAACTTAATCAATGGGTTAGTATTTTTCAAAAGAATCCAATTCTACAATTTGAATTGATTATACGGGTCTATTACCGGATTTATATCGAAGAGTAGATTATCATCTTCATAAAAATAGTAAAAAATGGATTAGTTCCAGACTCTAGGTCAATTATTAATGTATGTCCGTCAACACGCATTACAGAATAAATGAATTTTTTATGTAAAAGTTTTTGCAAAGGATCTGTGGGGTGCACCGTTATGTGATCGAGTTTGCTAATTTTCGCTAAAATTGCCTGTCCGGGGTATATAAGGTCGTATGGTAATGCCAGTATATCCATTTCTTTACTATCGTAGGGAATTATGTTACCAAAATCTATCAATTTTACATATCGTAGTTCTGACACATTATTTCTGTATTCGTTCTCCCTCACCGCTCTAAGAACATGACAATTTTTAACTATACCAAATATCTCGGTTTCCCGAGGAATACCTCTATATGCCTGTGGATTTCTTCTTACACTATTTACTAGCATTTTGTTACAATTAATATTATATGGATCTAAATCTATAATATACGCTAAGTTAGTTGGGTTATCGAAAACACATGTTGGGGTGCATTCACCAATATAATTTCTACGATACTGTGTTAAATCCGGCCTTGGATAGAGAAAGAAATGATCTCTTTGTTCCATGTTGGAGAGAACTGATGATGATGTGATTATCACAATGTACAAGTTACAGATAACTGTTGGTAATAAAATGAAAATAAATTGGAATTACTGCTGTGTTCTATGTTAATAGAAGAAGAGGCACTCGACAGGACAATCGTTTGATTCACAAATCGTTAGGTCAAACTGAAAGAAATAATTATGTGAAAGTCTAACACCATTAGTAATAGGATATACCAGAAAATGTAAGACAAAAGAAGAAAAACACACACACACAAATTATTACAATGAAATATGTTGAATTAATTTCCACCACTCATAATTTCCAATAAGGCAATATGTTTGTACAGAATCATTTTATTATTGACGAATGTCTTTAGCGTGATAAATCCTAATGGTTTAGCCTTCATATCTTCTAATTCGTATTGACTATTACCGACTGATTTTACGATGCGAGCTTTTGCAAATCTGTTGTCCAGTTTAGCGTTTCTACCTTGGGCCATATTACTTAGGGAGAAAATTCTTCTATAGACTTCTTGACCTGGGACATATTTAACTGAACGACAACGTGTGTTATAAATATTTGTATGACGATGGTGTGCTTGAGACAATTTTTCCAATACCCGTTTACGGATCAATTCTAACTTTGTATCAGAAGGTATAACCTCTACATCCATGCCCAAATTTTTAATGAGTGGGTAAACAGATCCATGCCGTGCCATGTGTTGACCGAAAAGCACATAATAAGGATTCACACCGATGGACTGGTGGACCGACGTACGCATAGTGCAAGCTATCTTGGGAAGATAAACATCCCATGAGCTATGGTCATCCTTTATATATGCTCTTAAGGCAGATAACACAGAACGGTTTACTCTCTCAGCTGCATTAGGATGTGGAGAATGTACTGCTGTGCGAATATGTTTAATGCCATAAACATTTAGAAGATCCTGGAACGTTTTTGATACAAATTGTTTACCGTTGTCTGTAAAAATCGTCTCAGGCACTCCATACGTACAAAATATAACATCCTCAATGAACTTACACACATTAGCTGCTGTTTCAGCTTCAAGGAGTTCTAGAAAAACAAACTTGCTAAACGCATCAAGAACTGTCAGAATAGCTACATTACCAGATTTGGTTCGAGGGTATGGACCTAAGAAATCTATTTTCAGGAATTGGAATGGTCTAGACGATTCGATTTGTTTACCCATAGGTGGTCTAAACACTTTAGTTGTATCTTTTGTCTCTTTACACACTTGGCAATTCTCTACAAAATTTCGGATATGGGTAACCATACCTGGCCAATAATAAAATTGTCGGATGCGATATAATGTCTTATGGAATCCTCCGTGGGAACAATTCACACGAAACACGAAACTTTTTAACACATAAAACTGCAGCATAGCACTCTAGTTCAGTGATGCTGTAGTTCCTCTGAGCCGAATTTAGCTTTTTTGAAAAGTAGGCAATCGGCTTTTCAGAATCATCATCATACTTTTGAAATAATACGCCACCTACACCTGTTGTAGAGGCATCACATTGTATGTAAAAATGACGAGCAAACTCTGGGGTGGCCAAAACTGGTGCTTCGCAGAGTGCTGTCTTCAACCTTTCAAAACAGTCCTCAGCTTCAGGGGAAATACAGAATCCTGTTTTACAAGTCTTTAGTGCATCCGTTAAAGGAGCAGCTATACTTGCATAGTTTGCGACGAATCGTTGGTACCATCCAGTCATACCCAAAAATCTTCTTAACTGTTTTGCCGTTTTAGGCAAAGGAAAATCACGTATGGCTTCAATCTTACCAGGATCTGTTTTAAGGATTCCGTTACCGACTTTATAACCAAGATACTTAACTTCTTTCACACAAAATTTACTTTTTTCAACATTTATGGTTAAACCAGACTTTCGCAGATGCCAAGCGACTTCTTCTAATAAGGACAAATGTGTGTCAAAATCAGGTGATACCACTAAAAGATCGTCTAAATAAACAAAAACATGTTCCCGTATACAACCTGGAATAACTTTGTCAATCAAACGGCACATACGTTGAGGAGCATTGCACAACCCGAATGGCATAACTGTAAATTGGTATAAAGGACGACCTGGAACTGTAAAAGCAGTCTTTTCTCGAGATTGTTTTTCAAGAGGGATCTGCCAGAATGCATCTTTCAAGTCAATGCTTGATATACATCGAGTATCTTGTAACCGACTTAGTAAACCCGCAATGTGAGGCAATGGATATGCATCTTTTTTGTAACTTCGTTAACTTTTCGCGAGTCCAAATATAGGCGTACCTTTCAAGGTTTCCGAACAAGAACGACTGGGGAATTCCAGGGGCTGTTAGATTCTTCAATGACACCGAGAGAGAGCATCCGGTCAAGTTCTTCATACATTAATTTCTGTATGGCAGGCGAAACCGGATAGTGTTTTCGTTTTATCGGCTCTGCATCTCCCGTGTCAATAATATGCTCCTCCATATCGGTCTTTCCCAGTCCCATTTTCGCGAAGGACGGAAACTTGGACTTTACCACTTCTAATCTTTCAGACTGCGAAACAGTTAACTCATGCTGTTGAATCGTCATTCAACATTTTCATCTGAAAAAGAAAAATAAAAATAAAAGTTATTAAAAATAAATAATTAATTAATTAATATTACAATAATAATACATAACAAAACAATAGAACACTACACACAAAACATAGAACAACATAAAATGTAAACATAAAAACATAACCAAAACTACACATATCACAATCACAAAACTATTTACAAAACACCACAAAACAATAAATAGAATTATTTACACTAAAAAATACATAAATAGTCACACAACAATATAATTAGATTAAAACACTACACTAATTACAAAATTATAACATTTAAACAGAAAATAAAAATACAATATTACACAACATCACAAATACACTATATTTGACACTTTCTAAAAAAAATGTAGGTAAATGTAAACAAATATTTACCAAGTTATTTGATTAATTATTAGCTGTTCCAATTCCAAATGTGTATGTACCAGCTGAATTGAAAACGTACCAGCTAATATCATTCACAATCGAAAATGTACCATATGTCACATTAGTTACCATTCGGAAAAATGTTCCAATAAGAAAGACAGACGATGAAACAAATAGAAAATTTATCACCAACGGGGAAAATAGAAAATTCCAGAGTTTGCAAATTTTGCTATATAAAGAATGAAATTCGCAGAAGAATTTGTCTTTTGCAATTACTTGTGTATACTGTCGTGTTGAGACTGAAGCAAGGAAACCAAGAGACCAAATTCATCAGCCTGGACGTGTTGAGTCCTTTCAAAATCTAGCGTGTTGAGCTAGTAAGTAGGGAAAAGTTAGGAACTTCTGTAAAAATATTTAGGATTTTTACAGAATTAGGGAATCTTCGAATTTAATCTTCGTCAAAACACTTAGAAAATTTCTTAACCAGAAATTTTCTACTGTAAATTCGTCATCAGAAAAAATTGTTAAAGTTAATTTTTTCTGAAAAGACTTAGAAAATTTTCTAATAGAGCCGGGATTTAGCATCACCAAACACTTAGAAAATTTCTTAAACAGAAACTTTCTACTGGAAATTCGTCATCGGAAAATTATTAAAGTTGATGTTTTCAAGGGGACTTAGAAAATTATCTAATTTTAGAAATAATATTCTAATACTTAGAAAATTTCTTAAAGACTGGAAAATTTTCTAAAGAAAACATCGCGGAAAAGCATCATCAAAATTAGAAGTATTTGAAGCACACATAAAATTTCACCGAGACAGTCAGAAATATTTCATTTCGACAGTCATCAATTCCCGTCGGCAATATTCAGTTCACATATCGACTTTTGTAAAAATTTGAAATTCAAACAGTCATCATTATCTTCAGCATCCGTTCTTCAATCAACATAGTTACTACAGCGCCATCTATTCGTGTAGGTCGACCTATACCAACGAATAATTAGTTAATTAGTATTTAAGAACGTATGCAAAATTTATAATTACAAATAAATTAAATTTGATAATTTTTTTGTTGTAATAAATTTATAATTTTGATTTGTAAAATAGTTAGTTAAATTTATTGCATAATTACTTCCGATTTAATTGAAATATTGTACATATATAAATTTTATAATTAGAGCAAATTTTATATGTTTCATTTGTTTTTATTTGTAGTAATATTTAATTGAAATTAATTGCATAACTATTTCCGGTCTAATTGAAATATTATTATTGAAAATATTGAATTTTCTTCATTTTTGTATATATATTACATTAAAATTATTAGAATTTAAATACATACAAATTTAAGCATTTTTTTTTCAAAATTTTGTTTGTAATTTAGTTTTAAGATATTGAATTGTTAGACTTAAGAGAATATATTTTAAATAAAGTTTTATAACGAATTGTAAAAAAATTGTGTTTTTATTTTATTAAAAATTTTGAACCGGCACCTTTTCATTTTTAATGTTAATCTTTTGAGTGGATTTAACACATGCATAATGTTAACTTCACATTTTGGATTAATGTCCTTAATCGATAATTCCGATATAACATCTGGTGCGATCTTGAACCTCTTCTAAAAGTGGATTCCCAAATACATTTGTTGCCGTAAGGTTGGAACTACATGTAACTTCATCATATGTGTTATTCCCATGAATGTAACTAGTACTTCAATGTATCCTTCTATTCTTTGATTATTGCCATCAGCTGTTGATACAGATTCGGAAAGAGAAATGACTTCGACATTTAATTTTTCAATTAATTTGTTTGCTTGTCGACCTAAACAAGAAATGCTGTCTCCGCTGTCTAGTAAGCCTACTATTTCAACATCTGCGACTTTGACTTTCGCATAAGGGCGATCGTCGCAGGGATAGCGTACTAGACCAGCCACACATGTTTTCTTTCTTTTTCTCATTTCTCTTCTGAATGAACGAAACTTTCTCAATCTAACAGCTCGCTTATGACAACTCATTTCTGATACATTGAATATTTTCTCTCGAACTTGAAGATAATTATACCATCTAACATGCCATGGTATAATAGGTTTCAATTTTCGCTCAAAGGCATTCTCTTTTTTATTTCCATTCAATATTTTCACATCGTTTTCTTTATTATTAATAATTGTCAAATCAGGGTTTATAAAAGTCGCATCAGGTTCATTTAATTTTGTTACGTCCGGTTGTTTTGTCACATCTGGTTGTTTTATCTTGTTTATTATTTGGGAGTCAGCTGAAGTCGAGGGGGCTGATTCGATGGACGATCCGCCTGACTCACGGGATTCATCGTCGAGTGGGACGTCCCGTTCCGCTGTCCACTCGGAACTCTGTTTCCCGAACACTTTGGACATCGAGGAGACGTAGTGTCAGGACATCCGCATTTAAAACAGAATTGACGACGATAGTTCTCAGGACAATCTTGGAAGTAATGTCCCATTCGATGACAATTCCAACAAATCGCTCGAGATCGACCATTGGCAACCTCATCTACTTCAGCATTCTCTACCTCATAATTACAAATTGCATTTGGTAATATTTCTGCATCTATTCGAACAGTTGTATCTGTATTCATCATATCTACATCAGTTTCAAAATTATAATACGCGTCCTTAGGATTCCAGGTATTAATTTCATTCACTCTAGGACGATATGTTTGACGAATTCTATTTGTCTGGGTAGCTAAATATCTCTCAGCTCTCCTACAGACTTCTCTCAACTGTTGAAGCATCAAAACAGGTGCAGTGAAAGTCATTTGTGCCAACCGTGTATCCTTGTTATCTCTTATTATATTTATAAGATCAACCTCAGGCATTGGATTCCTCATCTGATTCCTACACAAGATTAATTTCTGAACAAAATCATCGAAGCTCGTATTACCCTGTCTAGTATTCATCATTGCACCTACTATCTCAAAGTCAGATGTTAATCGTTAATAGTAGTGGATAAAACTTCGTTTAAATTCATCCCACGTAAATTCGATGGCATCACGACAGAACTGAGTCCAGTACCAGTAAGATGCTTTATCCTTCAACAACACATGTATGTTTGTACATAATTCTCTGTCTGAGATTGCATATCTATGTGCCAATGTTTCAACTCGCAACAAAAATTCTTCACGTAGATAGCCACTTAGAATTAATACAATTATTGCTTACTGTATTTACATACTCTTTTCTATATAACCAATTATAAGGCAGTTTACACATCCATATGTATTGTTGGAAAAATGTTATTTTTTCTTTCTTTTAACCCTTTTTTTTTTTTTTGTAGAAAATTCTACAGAAGTAGAAAAAAAAAAAAAAAAAGGTTAAACGTTTTATTAAGAAAAGGAGGGAAAGGAAAATTAGGAGGCCGAGCGGAGCCTTAAAAAAAAAGGATTTTTAATAAAATAAAAGAATTACTACTTACCTCTTTTTCTTTGATAAAATAAATTCAAACTAGTAGATTTTTTTTCACCAAAAGTAAATTCTTTATTTTTACAAAAAGGAAAAAAAATTGAATTAAATTAATTTATAAAAAAAAAAAGTTAATTTAAACTAAACTTTATTTAATTAAAAATTTAATTAAAAATTAACTAAAAAAAATGACTTAACTAAAAAAAAAAAAAAAAAAAAAAAAGACTGAACTGAACTCAAAAGAAAACTGCATTCGAACAACTAAAACGAACTGCATAGACTGACTGTACAAAAAGAACTGCATTACTAACAAAAAAAAAAAAACGTGTATAGTGACGACAGCATTCATATACCTGTCGTCACATACAAAAAAAAAAAAAAAGAATCGATCTTCTGGAAGTTTCCATCAATTCGCCGAAAGATGACAACGTCAACGAATTGATAGAGACTTCCAGTGGAAAGTGGAACAACTTTCTACAACGAATGTCAACGAAATAAAAAAAAGTGATTATAACGTTGACATTTGACGTTGTAGAAAGAAGAAGACCACGTAAAAAAAATGTAAACAAAGTGGTGTCAGTATTACAGGTAGGTATGACAATTATTTTAATTAAAATTATTTTGATTTAAATTAATTAATTAAATTGATTAATTAATAAACATTTTTTTTTCTTTTGCAGGTGGTGCACATTTCCAACACGACCCCCCGTTTGAAGGCTCAAAGTTCCGACTGAGCCTTTAGAGTGTCCAGACGTCACTGATAGGCCAGGATTACCTGAAAAGAAAAGAAAAGAAAAACAGGCTTTCCGCAGTGAAAAGTTCTAGACAAATAAAATAAAAGCAATAAAAGAAAAGACTCACTGGATCGGAACGAGGAGTAGTGAGGAAAGGAAGAGTTCGGGTGTGATACCTCAGATTGTGGCGGGAGCTAAGCGATCGCGATGGACAACACTTGTGCGGTTGGATGTCTGATGTTTTATCCGATAGACTACGTCGGTGACCAGCTCAATCACTTTATAGGGACCATCCCAGTCTTTTTGTAATTTTGGACAATGTCCCTTTTTCCGTTTCGGGTTAAACAGCCAGACAAGGTCGCCCAATTGAAAGGGGTTAGCCTTAGCAGACAGGTCGTATCTATCCTTCATTCTCCGGCTCGCTAAGTCCAATTGAGTTCGATTAAAGGCATGGACTTTAGTGAGCCTTTCCTGAAGGTTTTTGACGTATTCTGGCAGTTCTACAGGATGGTTGCCAGGAGGGTCTCCAGTTAATAGTTGGATGGGTAATCGGAGCTCCCTCCCTAGGTTTAGAAGAGCAGGGGTACGTTGCGTAGACTTTTGTACAGCAGACCGATAAGAGAGAAGAAGGAGAGGCAGATAGGTGTCCCAGTCTCTTTGGTGTTCACTAACGAACTTGGAGAGATAGTCCAAGATGGTCCTGTTAAACCGTTCCAATAGGCCATCACTCTGGGGGTGCAAGGCAGTGGTCCGAGTCTTTTCTATTCGGAAACGACGCAAAACCTCAGTAAAGATCGCGGACTCGAAGTTTCGCCCTTGATCTGAGTGAAGCTGTCTACAAAGCCCGAATCGCGAGAAGACTTGACTCACCAATGCTTCTGCCACTGTTTCTGCGGTCTGGTCAGGAATAGCTATGGCCTCAGGCCATTTGGTAAAATAGTCCATCAGCACGAGTATATACCTGTTGCCAGTCTTCGTTACAGGTAAAGGCCCCAAAATGTCTACAGCAACCCGTTCGAATGGTGATCCAGAGTTCCGAATTTGCAAAGGTGCCTTCCTTTTCGGAATGGCTCCTTTGCGCTGCTGGCAAGTCGGGCATCGGAGGCAATATTCGCGAACACTAGCCGAAAGGCCGACCCAGTAGTACCTGAGGCGGACCTTCGCTAGGGTCTTGTCGATGCCGAAGTGACCTCCAGCAGGGCTGTCGTGTAACTGCTGCAACACCTCGAGTCGTAGACATTCCGGCACCAGTATCTGCAACTGACCGTCCGGGTTGGTGGACTTCCTGCAAGCCACTCCGTCCTCAAGTACCAACGAGGAGAACATTGCCCAATAAGCCTTCAACGATGGTGAAACAGAGCTAAGGGTTTCAGCGGCTGGTCTTTCGCCGGCGCTTAGCCACTGTCGGACAGTCTGTAGTTCCGGATCGGCTTCCTGGAGCTGACTCACATCGATGGCTTGCACCGTAGAGGTCCTTATTAGTAGAGACTGCTTCTCCTCGAGTCGACTACAGTACGCACAGGAAGTTACTGCGCAAGGCCTTCGGGACATCGCATCTGCGTTACCATGACTTCTTCCGGCGCGATGATGAATTTCGAAGTCGAATTCCTGAAGCCGTTCTAGCCAACGGGCGACTTGGCCTTCAGGTTCGCGAAAATTCATCAACCACCTTAAGGAGGCATGGTCGGAACGCAGTAGGAATCGACGTCCCAGAAGGTAAGGCCGAAAATGAGCTACCGCCTTGACGACAGCTAATAGCTCTTTTCGGGTAACACAGTAATTAATCTCAGGTCTACTGAGCGTTTTACTGTAGTACTCGATGACCCTCTCTTCGCCATCTTGGAGTTGCGACAGGACCGCTCCCCACGCATACTGACTGGCGTCGGTGTCCAAAATAAAGGGATCGTCATCGTTCGGTTGGGCAAGTATAGGTGCTTCGGTCAATTTCTCCTTGAGGGTAGCAAATGCTAAATCACACTCCTCCGACCAACTGAATTTGGCAGACTTTTCAGTCAGTCCCGTCAAGGGTTTAGCAATGGCGGAGAAATTTTTCACGAAGCGCCTATAGTATGCGCACAATCCGAGAAAAGATTGAATGTCTCTCTTGCTGCGGGGAGTGGGCCAGCCTCTGACAGCTTCAATCTTTTCTGGATCGGTCGATAATCCTTCCTCCGAGATCACGTGCCCCAAAAATTTCACCTCCCTACGACATAGATGGCACTTCTTCGGCGAGAGTTTTAGATTAGCTTCTTGGAGGCGCTGAAACACTACTCGCAGATTGGACAGGAGTCCCTCGAAGGTCTCGGAATGGACCAGCAAGTCATCCAGGTAGCCCAAAGAAGTGGTATAGGGTATGTCGTGGAGGACTATTTCCATCAGACGTTGGAAAGTGGCAGGAGCATTGGTTAGACCGAAAGGCATAACGTTGAATTCGTAAAGACCCGAACCAATACTGAAGGCGGTTTTCTCTTTGTCGGCAGGATGCATTTCCACTTGGAAGTATCCTGAGAGTAAATCCAAGGAGGCAAACCACCTGGATCTGCCTAGTGCCTCCAGAGTGAGGTCCATTCGCGGAAGTGGATAAGAATCCTTCTTGGTCACTTCATTTAGGCGTCTGTAATCTATACAGAAACGAAGTGACCCGTCTTTCTTCTTAACCAGGACTACCGGCGAGCTCCAAGGACTCGTAGAGGACTGGATGACACCTTGCTCCTTCATCTCTCTCACCATTTCTTCTGCTTCCAATCGTCGAGAATAGGGCATGCGACGTGGTGGCTGCTTAATTGGTTGAGAGGGACCAGTATTGATTTGGTGTTGCAGGATGTTAGTCCGTCCAATGTCATCTTTTGACAAGGAAAAGACGGTTTGGAAATCTATTAGTAGTGTTTGTAGGGCTGCTTTCTGGGTAGGTTCTAAACCTTCGCTGCTGTTTAGAAAAAGATCTTGTAGGGCAGGGGGCAGGACAGGGGAAGTCACTCGAGTTTCATTACACAGGAGAGTGCAATCGGTGTCCAAATAGGCAACAGGTAGGTGGCTAGGTAGGATAACGTTTTGAGAGGAGACGTTAGAAATCCTAGCCCAAACTTGGCCATTTGAAACACGAGAGATAGAAGGCATCATACTAAGTTGTTCTGGCAACAAGGAAGAGGCTGAGAGGAGGACATCCTTGTTCGGCACCAGAGAAGTATGAAGAGGTGTAATTATCTCCTGGAAGGGTTGAAACTCGAGGGACTGTAAAGTTCTCGCCAGGAAAGAGGAAGAGTGATGTAAAGGAATCGACTCTTCCTGTAAATGTAGGAGATCTTTTTCTAAGTCAAGAATGCAGCCGTACTGTTTTAGGAAATCCATACCCAGAATGCAGTCGTCGTGGATTTCCGCGGAATAGGTTAAGTGTTTGACTGAAAAGTGGCCTATTGATAGTTGAATTAGGACTTTACCTTCGACGGGGATGGTTTCACCGGTGACGCTTTGTATAGTAGCATAGGAAGGTAGGACTTCCACCGCACAAGGGCTTCGTTGTAGGACTCGGGGGTGTACGATCGTTCTAGTAGCTCCTGTATCCACAATCATCATAATAGGTATGTCATTGACAGTGCCATGGACGCTAAGGTTAGGTCCAGTAGAGACCACTGTAATGGGGATTGTGATTGGGGCTGATTCTTCCACCAACTCTGGCCCCAAAGGGTCAGTGGAAACTAGTTTAAATCTGCTGTAAGGGAATGGGAGGCAGAATGGGAGGCAGACAAACCAGAAGTGTAACAACTCGATGGCCGAGAAGAGGGTTCATTGTCCGGTTTGTCGGCACTGGAAGGCTGAGGGGGTAACTTGATGTTCGTTTTAGGAGGGCTTGGTGACCTAGAAGGACGTGCAGGGGACGTTGGGATGCACTTAGAAGGGCTAGGTGACCTAGAAGGGTGTGCAGAGGATTTTGGGATGGATTTGGAATGGCTGGGTGGCCCATTAGACTTTCTAGGTGACTTGCGGTTTGACTTGGAACGGCTGGGCGACCCAGTAGAATTGCCGGATGATTTTGGGATTGGCCTGGTGGGGCTAGATGACCTGGTAGGCTGTGCAAACGCCTTGGGGCTTGTGTCACGAGGCCCAGTAGGTGGCACGGATGGTTTGGGGCTAGTGTCGAGTGTCCCAATAGGCTGCACAGGAGATTTGGGGATTTTCTCAGAAGCCCGAGATGGCCCAGAAGGCTTGCCTGAGTGCTTGGGGCTTATCTCAGAAGGGCGAGGTGGCCCAACAGGGCTACCTGATGGCTTGGGGCTTGTGTCCGGAGTGCGAGATGGCCCAGAAGGGTTGCCAGATGGCTTGGGGCTTATCTCAGAGAGGCGAGATGGCCCAGAAGGGTTGCCAGATGGCTTGGGGCTTGTGTCCGGAGTGCGATATGGCCCAGCAGGGTTGCCAGATGGCTTGGGGCTTATCTCAGAGAGGCGAGATGGTCCAGAAGGGTTGCCAGATGGCTTGGGGCTTGTGTCCGGAGTGCGATATGGCCCAGCAGGGTTGCCAGATGGCTTGGGGCTTGTGTCCGGAGTGCGAGATGGCCCAGAAGGGTTGCCAGATGGCTTGGGGCTTATCTCAGGAAGGCGAGATGGCCCAGAAGGGTTGCCAGATGGCTTGGGGCTTATCTCAGAAAGGCGAGATGGCCCAGAAGGGTTGCCTGATGGCTTGGGGCTTATCTCAGGAAGGCGAGATGGCCCAGAAGGGTTGCCAGATGGCTTGGGGCTTATCTCAGGAAGGCGAGATGGCCCAGAAGGGTTGCCAGATGGCTTGGGGCTTATCTCAGAAAGGCGAGATGGCCCAGAAGGGTTGCCAGATGGCTTGGGGCTTATCTCAGAAAGGCGAGATGGCCCAGAAGGGTTGCCAGATGGCTTGGGGCTTATCTCAGAAAGGCGAGATGGCCCAGAAGGGTTGCCAGATGGCTTGGGGCTTATCTCAGAAAGGCGAGATGGCCCAGAAGGGTTGCCAGATGGCTTGGGGCTTGTGTCCGGAGTGCGAGATGGCCCAGCAGGGTTGCCAGATGGCTTGGGACTTGTCCCAGAAGGCTGCAAAGACGATTTGGGGATTTGTTTGGGGCAAAGAGATAAGTCTGTCTCAGATGGATTCAACCCCTCCTCGTGTTGCAATTTCAAATTAGTCGCTCGAGGGGTACGAGAGCTAGAAACCACATCGAAAACTACCCTATGCCCCTGTCTTAAACGAAGTTTTCCCTCGTCTTTGGAAACGCAGTCTCTATGGACGAAAACCTCCTGCCCGTTGTCATCTCGCACAATAAACCCGAAATTTTTGGTAGTGTTGAAGAATTTTACTTGCCCTGTGACCCCAGTGGCAATCACTTCAGCGGTAGGTGGAGTGTCTTTAGGGAAGGGGTCCAGCTCGCACTCCTTCAAACTGGACCGGTGGCTTTTCCCGAAGGTGCCTTGTTGTTATTTGGGGACTCGTGGATAACCACCTGGTATGCCCTTGCCCCTTTTCGGCTAATTCGGGTCGCATCTCGACTGGCCTCCATTCGGATAGCTAGGGCCAATGCTTCCTCTAAACATTCCGGGGCCGCATCTCTGACCCTCTGTTGGATGTCCAAATCCGCTAGGCCATCCACAAACTGTCCCAAAGCGATTCTGTCGCGAGCGGCCTCTGGGCAGTCAGGGAAAGCGAGGTATACCAACCTCTGAATATGTGTGGCAAAATCAGGTAAAGGTTCCTTGTCTTTCTGCAGGCGTCCACGCAGCTGGATGTGAGCCACGGACTGACGGTATTGCATACTAAACCTCCTATCCAAGGCCTGATCTAGAAGGTCATAGTTGTCCTGGACAGCTCTTGGTAGAGTTTCGTAATAGGCCAGGGCTGTACCCGTTAGGTGTGGCGCTAACCCTAGGGCCTTGAACTCTCCAGGCCAACCATTTGCCCTCGACACAGCCTCGAAATGGGGCTTGTAGCTCTGCCATGGCTCACATCCATCAAACTCCTTGGGGGACACTCTCATAAAATGATACCCTGAGCCCATCATAACTCTGCTGCTAGTCACTGATGGTTGTCCAAAATGTACGCTCGATCTACGCTGACTAGGCCAGGAAGACCGATTGGTAAGGGGTACATTTTGGACAGGGTTCTGCAGATCAACATTCTCCCCTACTACTTCATACCGCTGCCTGAATTGATTTTCTGGCTCTATTTGGAAGCCTGCCACAAACCCGGATTGCTGATTTGAGCCACGGGTTAGGAAAGTATACCCTGTATTTACAGGTAGTGACGGAAAGTCAACTTCTGGTCCAAGGGATACTTCGTTAGGTACCACGTGACTAAAAGTTTGGTTAATAATAGGGGTGGCAGCCAAATCGTGTCCAGAATTTCGTCGGGTAGAAGTTGGAACTTCCCTGGTGGATGGAAAGACAGGAGCGCCATCTGTGCAGAGTGCAGGGGCAATAGATGTTGGTATGACATTAGGAGTGCACACGGTCTCAGATAGAGTCATTTGTTGTAGCATTGTTGAAAAATTGGACTCAACAGTGCTAACAGGAACAGTTGGCCTCGCTCTGACAGCCTCAGGCGTAGGTAGACTAGCTAAGCGCTCGATTTCACTCAACCTCGTAGCACTTGCTGCTTGCTGGCTCTGTTCTAGGTGCTCAACTCTCTGTGACAGTCCCTTTAGTGCACTCGTCATGTCAGATACCAGCTGCACCTGCAGCGCCATCTGCTTTGCAAGTTCTGAGAGAGTAGATTCGAGTGTGTCAGAGATGGGTCGCTTATCTCCGACACCAAGGGCGGAATCCGATGAACGTTCTCCCTCAGACATATTAAAGCAGTAAGGGTATAAAGGAATACAAATAATCAAAGATAGTAGCAAGTAAAAAGAAGAGCAACAGCCAAAAAGAACAAGATTGGATAACAGAAAGTGCGTGGCAGGTTTTATGTGCACAAAATGGATAGAAAATTCCTACTAAATTCGAGCACTATGAAAGAAAAGATCACCCGTTACAAAAAGAAAACAGTCTTATAGAAGATAGAGTGCTACTTTTTGCAACAGAAAGAAGTGTGACAGGCTTTATATGCAAGACGTAGGAATTTCTATTTTCAGGCCCTATAAGAAAAACACCCTGTTGTAAAGAAAACGAAAGAAGTAGTCTTTATAAAAGACAGAAGTGTGTAAAACGGTAGAAGAAGGAGAATGATCCACCCTGTTACCAAAAAAAAAATCTTGTCCACACAAACACTTAAATTTACTTGTAATAAAAAAAATGATGACACCCTGTACAATAATCCAGATCTCTGACCCGTTACGATTACGGCTTCTTTGTACAAAGAACCACGAGTTTATACACGGTAACAAAGAAAGAAAAACAGAATGCTACGTTTCACCCAATATGAAGAAAAGGGGAAAAAAAAACTATGCTGCAAAAAAAAACACAAAGAAAAATATTTCAAAAAATTTTATTTAATGCCCCCTTTTTATTTTCACACACAAACAAAAAAAAAACACTATCTAAATATAGTGGGACTTTATAATATACCCCAAGTGTCCCTACTATACCTTTTATGTACTTTTCAAGTACATACAAAAAAAAATGTATGCAAAAAAAAGAAAATTTATAAAATTTGTAGGAAAAAAAATGGTAAAAAGGAAGAAAAAGGGTAATAAAATCAGGTGGTGGTGGTAGGATCTTATTTCTAAGATCGATCAGAGAACCCCACACCTGACACCAATGTTGGAAAAATGTTATTTTTTCTTTCTTTTAACCCTTTTTTTTTTTTTTGTAGAAAATTCTACAGAAGTAGAAAAAAAAAAAAAAAAAGGTTAAAAGTTTTATTAAGAAAAGGAGGGAAAGGAAAATTAGGAGGCCGAGCGGAGCCTTAAAAAAAAAGGATTTTTAATAAAATAAAAGAATTACTACTTACCTCTTTTTCTTTGATAAAATAAATTCAAACTAGTAGATTTTTTTTCACCAAAAGTAAATTCTTTATTTTTACAAAAAGGAAAAAAAATTGAATTAAATTAATTTATAAAAAAAAAAAGTTAATTTAAACTAAACTTTATTTAATTAAAAATTTAATTAAAAATTAACTAAAAAAAATGACTTAACTAAAAAAAAAAAAAAAAAAAAAAAGACTGAACTGAACTCAAAAGAAAACTGCATTCGAACAACTAAAACGAACTGCATAGACTGACTGTACAAAAAGAACTGCATTACTAACAAAAAAAAAAAAACGTGTATAGTAACGACAGCATTCATATACCTGTCGTCACATACAAAAAAAAAAAAAAGAATCGATCTTCTGGAAGTTTCCATCAATTCGCCGAAAGATGACAACGTCAACGAATTGATAGAGACTTCCAGTGGAAAGTGGAACAACTTTCTACAACGAATGTCAACGAAATAAAAAAAAGTGATTATAACGTTGACATTTGACGTTGTAGAAAGAAGAAGACCACGTAAAAAAAATGTAAACAAAGTGGTGTCAGTATTACAGGTAGGTATGACAATTATTTTAATTAAAATTATTTTGATTTAAATTAATTAATTAAATTGATTAATTAATAAACATTTTTTTTTCTTTTGCAGGTGGTGCACATTTCCAACAGTATGTAATACATGTTGCATTTCATGTACTATAAGTTTCACTCTATCTTAACTTAAAACTATCAAAACCAGAACTATGTGTATATGCAAACATTATAGAGATGTATATCAATTGTATGCATATATATTTTTTTATTATTCTTCACTTATCTTTATTTTTTTTTTTTATATTTATATATAAATCTATTTAGGTATATGTAATTATTTTGGATATATTAAAGGGTATATAGATTATCCTTATCACTTAATTATAATATTTATATTATTATTTAATTTTAATCTTTTTAAATTTTTCTTTTCTACTAATTTTTTTTTTTCCTTTTTTAGAAATTATTTACAACATATTTTTTTTTTTTATATTCTTCAAACTAATTTTAACATGTGTTTCATTAATCCTCCTTTACACCACTTAACATATTGAAGATTATTTAATCAATAAAATTTTTTTTTCTCTTTTCTTTCGTTTAATAATTTTTTTCTTTTCTTTTGTCTTTTTTTTTTTTTAAAAAATAATATTTGTCGCGATCTAAAGAAATACTCAATAAAATTTGTATTACGCACGTGTAGTCAAGTAATGCCATTCTATCTTATTTATCTCACAACCGATACTATTAAATTTTTCCGACAAGATTTTCCTTACACTTTAAATTATCCCAGAAAGAAAAATTAAAACGCGTGGTGCACTTTTATAGTGCACCAAAACAAAAGATGTGTTCCACCTATTGGAATTATGAGTGGGGATTTTATCATATGTAAAAATATGGGAACTGAAATGGGGCTTTATATGTGTGTGTAAAAAATGAAAAAAAACTTTCTAATTCTAACAGATTCACTAAGTGCCATAAAAACAATACAAAAGCTTTACAGTGCACACCCTTTAGCAAAAGAAATACACAACTTAATACAAGATAACATAGAAAAAACATACACTTTTATATGGATACCGAGCCACAGAGACATAATACTAAACGAAGTGGTTGACTTACTAGCCAAATCAGCCATCGACCAACAAATAAACCAGAATTTCAAAAGAATTATAAACGACATATACGGGCAAATCAAAAATGAAATTATACTTCTTTACCAAAAAATGTGGGATGCAGAAGAGAACCAAAACAAACTCAGAGAACATAAAACATGCATAAAACCATGGCAAAGCCTGCATCAAATTGGTAGAAAAGAAGCAGTTGTAATTACTAGGATACGAATAGGACACAGTAGACTCACTCATGAACACCATATCACAAAAACAGATAAACCAAAATGCATATGTCAAAACATAATTACTATTAAACACATCTTCCAACAATGCCAAATGTATCAGAACATAAGAACCAAACATCACGTAGACTACACAACCATAGGAGAAGACAACATCAACAGTATGCATAAAATCATAAACTTCCTCAAAGACACTAATCTTTTCTTTAAAATATAAAAACATCATATGCTAAACCAACAAAACAAATCATCTGGTCCAAAATGACTACATATTAGTTGGGTGACCATACAATTATAATAAAAAAAAAAAAAAAAAAAAAAAATGAAAAAAAACTTATCCTATTTCTTGGAATACATAAAATTTAGGATAAATTCCTACGGGAGATTATATAAAAATAAACCTACAATTTTTCAGAAGTTAAGGGAAAGTAATTCTGAAATAAAAATCTTTAAAATAAATTTTCTGATTTAAATTTTCAAAATTCAAAAAAAATTAGGACTAGGCAATGCCGTATTTCGTAATCATATCCATTTCATTTCATATTGGGCCTATATAACCGACTTTGAACTGTATTATCGGGTGATTTAAATAGTGAAGAAGTGTAGTCAGAAACCGGATATGACTAAAAATTTTAAAAAATTGTATTTATCAATGGGAAAGATCAAAGAATATAGAGCTAAAGCAATAGAAATAACATTCGACGGTTAAATTCAAATAATGTCTGTATGTTTACCAAAATACATATTTTCTTGCTTCGAAATTTTGAAAAAGGGGAAAGTTACAATTAATGTGGATGACGTGGAATGAAACGAAAAAATTTTGGATTTCGCACATGTTTGTAATTAATGTGTATGACCAAAGAATATAGAGCTAAAGCAATAGAAATAACATTCGACGGTTAAATTCAAATAATGTCTGTATGTTTGCCAAAATACATATTTTCTTGCTTCGAAATTTTGAAAAAGGGGAAAGTTACAATTAATGTGGATGATGTGGAATGAACCGAAAAAATTTTGGATTTCGCACATGTTTGTAATTAATGTGTATGACATATTGTGTATAATTTTATACTTCGAAAAAATACTTCGAAAAATAATTTCGTATTTATGAATGAAAATAGGTTTACACATAGCATTTGTGTGTGCGTTAATTTGATTATTCATACGCCATTATAGTTTTCAAATATACATATAATGTAGATATATATACTATATATATATAATTTTTATACTGCAGCTGGTTGACTGCTATGTTTTTATTTCTATCGATCATTTCTTTATTGCTGTATTGTAATGTAATTTGTGCATAAGAGCATACATTGATAATGGTAATTGGTATACGAGCAAATAATACAATGTAAATTTATATTTTATATTGTACATTGTATACGCTAATGCAATACGATTATATATGTATGTATGCGGATAATCATATAATACACAATATGATGATGATGATGATATGATATTATGATATATATACATATTTCAGGTTTTTTTTATAAATGCATTAGCCGAGATATTTTTAAAGGGACAATATATATGTATTATATACATATATGTATATTGTATTATAATTATAAAAATATGTATTTTACAATATTGAACAAAATGAACAAAATGATTTTTGGTATTTGTGTACTACTACGTAGTGTACGTAAGTAAATGTATATGCTGTGCTGTTTGTTCATATCGACGTTCATATTATATTGTAGACACTATGTACTTATGTACGTATACACTTGTAGGATTGAGTTTATAAAAATTAATGGGCCCTATTATGAATGTCGATAATATCGACTATCGACAAAATTAAGACGAGACGAGACGATGTAAATTTTGTATTATGCAAATCGGTCGTCTCGACAGTAAGATATTGTCATATCAAATTTTATTTTCATTCAGTTTCACCATGTAATTTCTATAAAAATTGTCAAATATATCGATACAAAAATTTATAATTCATTTTTTTTTTCAATTTTGAATAAATATTTAATTAATTTTTGTAATTTTTAATAAATATTTGATTAATTTATGTAAATAATTTGTAGCTATAAATATAAAATATAAGTGAAAATATAAAACATTAATTTAATACTGATTTTTTTTTTTGCATAAAAGAAGAGCGTTCATGTTTTTTTTTTCAAACAGCATTTTTAGTGATTTTTCTTTAATTAATTAAATTAAATTTAAATAAATTGAGCAGAATAATTAAATACAACTTATCTTATATACAAAGCATACATGAAATGTCAAATCACCATAGACTACTATGTCTATTGATTAGTTTTAACTGATCGACTCAAAATGTCGATATTCTCGCCTCAAATCGCCATTCATAATACAAAACTTGTCGAGTCAAGGCGATAGTCGATGACAAGACGATATTATCGACACTCATAATAGGACCCAATATAAAATGAACAATTAAATAATAATTGTGAATGGCTGGTTATAGGATAATACAATTCTTATGCAGTTATATCGGGTTTTCCAATAGGGACATAACGATTTTGTGTTTTAATACAAAGGAGGCCTTGAACATTTGGCATAATCTGTCAACTTCAGAACGTCAGTCAATGTTAACATTTTTATCATGGTGAAGTTCACGAACAAGCAACATTTAGAAATTATTAAAAATTACTACCGCAATTCTGAATCGGTAGTCACAACTTTAAGAGCGCTTATTCCAATTTTCGTGCTCGCGGTGGTCATATGAATGAGATCGAATTCCATAATTAAATGTAATTTCTGTACTTCACTTTGAATAAATTTTAACCTTATATGTATATTAATTATTCTTTATTTTACTTAAATATAAAATTGTCATGTCCTTACTGGAAAACCCTACATTATTAGCATAATGTATTATATTATATTATAGAAGTTGTTAGGCAAGTAAGCAATATAGTATTATTGGTATTATATTTAATACAGTATTATTGGTATTATATTCAATTTTGATAACTATTAAATTATTGTTGTTTTCGTTGGCTTATATTTTTTTCTTTATTTTTTTTTATGTTCGTGCGATCTTGTTTATATACAAATGTACACACACACATATGTATATAGTATATTATTACCCTTCGATATTGATATTGTACAATTTCACATTGCTTTTGTACTATTTTTATGTACATACATATACGTTTTTATGCACATGTATATATTATTATTTATATGCGTATTGTATTAAGTATATACCTATATATTACCACATTATTTGTATATTGTTTGTGATATTACAATACCTACAATATTTAGGGATACAGGTGGAAAGAAAAAGTAACGATAAAAAATATAATATTTAAATCATATTGCATTTATATAATCACCTGAAATATTAAAATGATATCTAAGCAAGTGTATAGATATACCATTCATGCGAAATATCCACATATATGTAATGTATAGTATTTTTAAGATTTTTTGCTTATTACGTTCATAATTAAAATTCAAAAATTATTCTTATACATATTCATACGAATATGTAATGATAATTATTATTGTAATTCATAATACTCGAATAGAGATTATGAAATAATTAATATAAGACCACGCCAAAACACAGATCATAAGGAAAAAATATTTCAATTTATAATCAATGCAGATCATACCAATTATATACAAACATACGTATGTTTGTCATTATGTCATTCGTTTATATATTATTATGTATATTACTCCCTATTAAAAACAAATGTTTGTTTACATTTCTTTGAAAAAATTTTTAATTTGTTATTCCCTTTTACTTATCATTCACAACAATTTATATACATAAATACATACATTTAATATTCGCATATAAATTCGTATTATACTAATACATAATACAGATAAGGATCTTTGTTAATATACATCTTACCAAAGCCCAATATAACAACTTGTTATCTAGTATTTGATACTACATACTACATACTACATACTACATAATATTCCGTAATGAATGATATTATGCACGTAGCTATATATATTATCATAATACACAATAAACTTGTATTTGCCTTTAAATACAATACAATTCACATTATTCCATTGCACACATACATAATGTATAATACAAAATATAATATTATATCGATTCCCTTCCCCGCAACAGATTTTAATCTAACAGATTTTAATGTATGGCAAATATATAATATAATTCCGAATACCTCTTAAATAACAAACAGATAGCTTCCTCTCCGTCAACTAGCATCGTTCACCAGTACAGTACACTATCATCAGTCATCACGCTGCCTCAGTGATAGTACTGTTTGACGCTGAACATACATGTGCCTTATTTATATAGTCAGGTACGTAAGGGACTTGAATAGCTCGATGGTTGGGTGTCGGTCTTGTGATCTTGAGATCACGGTTCGAACCCCGGCCAGCGCGCTACTCTTGCCAAGTCGATCATTAATTTTTCCCATCAACAATATACACCAGTAACTGATTACTGATGATAAACTGGATGGTATATCTGACATAAATTAGTGATCGGCGGTGCCATAATGGACTTCGTGCACTTAATATATACTATATACATTGTATGTATACAGTGAAACCTCTTTAAACGGACACCTCTCTTTAGCGGACACCTCTCACTAACGGACACAAATTGACATTTTGGCCGTCACCGTATAGCATGTATGGGCGTTTCACCTCTTGTAGACGGACACCTCTGGTTAACGGACACGGACACTAAATTTACTTATTTTAAGCTAAAATATTCTCTTCAGCGGACACTTTTTACATATTATGTACTAGAAAATCAAAAGACAAACAAAACAAAAATTTCAAATAGAAAGATCGTTATCATGTTTTTATGTTCTAGATTTTTACCGTTGTCTAGAGAACGAAAAATAAGTCCGGCTGTATAAATTTTATTTGTAGATAATGCACGTGTGACTATGTAGTACATATTATATTTTTTTACTGGCGGCAAGTAACTGTATTTTGCATAGACGAATTCTAGTGTTTGGAATTGATTCGTTTTTTAATTAAGAAGATAAATAAATTTCAATTTCTTTTTTTCTATCAAATATCAAAATTAATTGTTTTTTGTTTTTGTTTGTTATTTAGAATAAATATAGAAAAAATAATGCGTATAATTATGTGTTTGCATTGTTGATATAAAGGAAAAGGTGAAATAAAAGTGAACTTTTTTTACTTGACTAATATAGACCACCTCTAATAAGCGGACACCTCTTGTAGACGGACAAAATTTTTGGTCCCGAGAGTGTCCGCTTTAGAGAGGTTTCACTGTATATGTATATTTGAAAAAAAAAAAAATATATATAGTCAGTACTGTTCATTACGGCACGGATGTTATCTGTTTCCATCTTTACTTCAAATATGGTAAGTAAGAAAAATTATGTGTATTTTAATACAATTATGGGGGGAAAAATTTATGTTCGAAACATGTTTCGAACGAAGATATTTATGTAACTTTATGTGTTCTGAATTTTTGACAGATTGTGGAATGAAAATTCTATTGCTTTAGCTCTATATTCTTTGGTATGACTTGTGTATAATTTTATACTTCGAAAAAATACTTCGAAAAATAATTTCGTATTTATGAATGAAAATAGGCTTACGCATAGCATTTGTGTGTGCGTTAATTTGACTATTCATACGCCATTATAGATTTCAAATATACATATAATGTAGATATATATACTATATATATATAATTTTTATACTGCAGCTGGTTGATTGCTATGTTTTTATTTCTATCGATCATTTCTTTATTGCTGTATTGTAATGTAATTTGTGCATAAGAGCATACATTGATAATGGTAATTGGTATACGAGCAAATACAATGTAATCTAATACCAAGGGTTTTAACGTTAAACATGTCAGAAATTGTTAAAAATTCTTTCAATTCGCGATCGTCGACTGGAATTTGGTTTAATATCGCGGAATCATTCGCAATCCATTTCCGTAAATTGAAACCTCCTGTTTTTATTAATTGACGCAATTCCTTTTGAATGGCTATTAATTCGTTTAGATCAGGATGCGAGTAACATAAGTCATCTACATACATGTGTTTTTTGACTATTTCTGCAGCTTTCGGATAATTTTGATATTCATCATTGGCCAGTTGGTGAATTGTTCGAATAGCTAAGAATGGTGCTGCCGCGGTACCGAACGTTATTGTCGTTAATGCATAATCCTCGATTGGTTCATTAGGTGAATTTCTCCATACTATTCGTTGTAAATCATATTGTTCTGGGTTAATATGAATCATACGGTACATTTTTTCTATATCAGCTGTAATCGCATACCGATATTTTCTCCATCTTAGCAGGGTGGTGACCAATGTTGGTTGTATGGTAGGCCCGATATACATTTGTTCGTTAAGACTCATACCATTACTGGTTTTACTCGATGCATTAAAAACTGTTCTCAATTTAGTAGTAGTACTTTCTTTAAGTACACCATGATGTGGCATATAATATGATCTAGTATTATTATTATTATTATCGACTTTAATCATATGACCAGCTGCTAAATATTCATCGATGTTTTTCTTATATAAGTTATAATATTCCGTATCTTGTTGGAATTTCCGTTCCAATGAAAGAAATTGTGATACTGCTTTTCGTTTACTTTCACCAAATTCTGGAACCTTATTAAATGGTAAATCTACTTGATATGAACCATTTGTTAAACGTTTAGTTGTCTCTGTATATATGTTTTCACAAATCTTGTCTTCAGGTTTCTCGTGTTTTACGTTCAAACATTCTTCTTGCTCCCAAAATTTTCTTAGCTGTGTATCTAAAGAAGGTTCATGGACCTGCACCATGAACATCCTACTGGATTGTGTAGCATGTCCTATGCTACCCATCACAATCCAGCCTAATTCAGTGTTTATTGCAACAGGATGATTGGGTTCAGATGAGCGTTTAATTCCTCCACGAATTATCGATGCGTACACTTCTGCTCCAATTAACAAGTCTATTTTTCCGGGTATCGCAAAATTAGGGTCAGCTAGATTTAGATCTTTCAAATGATCAAAACCTGTCGTTTCAATTCGATGAGTTGGTAAATCGTTAGTGATACTCCTTACCACTAACGCATTTACCCGATGTTTAAAGTTTCTATATACCGATTCCAGAGTGAATTCAGTTTGAGAATTAGCCACAGTGGCACTGCTCTTCTTTATATGAAGCCACCTCATTTTTCTCGCTTTGTTTTATCTCCCACAATTCTCGTGTTTCCGGCGATAATTTCTGCAGAGTAAGGTACACAATAATAGGGTCCCAGTTTTCAATGTTAACCTTTAATGTTTTCAATTCATGAAGGATCTCTTCTGTGTTGTTAAGCACATCCTTCATGGATTGAGCATTTTCGGTTTTTGTCAAATTTATTTTACACAATTTTTCTAGTTGTGCATTGATTAATACCCTATTATTATTGAACCTTTTTTCCAATGTTTGCCAAACTTTATGATAGTTTGTTCCAATGACTTCAAATGGTTTAATAATTCTTGCAGCCTCACCAGAAACACAAGATTTTAAATAATGCAATTTCTCCACTTCTGAAATTTCCTTGTTATTATGAATTAAATTTGTGTACAAATCTTTAAATGATCGCCAAGATTTGTAGGTACCATCAAATTTAGGCAAAGAAATAGGAGGTAGCTTTATTTTCGATTTTTGTGGAGATACGAGAGTAGTAACATGTGTGGAACCACCGTCATTTGAAACGTTATTTGATTTGGTTAACGAAGTAATTTTTTCTTGTAGCTCTGTGATTAAACTAAAACAAGTTTCTTCAAATACATCATACTTATTTTGTTCAATATACTCGGCAGTGAGTTTACAATCTTCAGCTTGATAAATTAAATAATGATTATCCCTAAATTTATCAGTTAATTCATTTAATTTTTGTATTCTACGTTCATATACATTAATTGGTTGATTTTCAGTTAAATTTTGTTTTATTCTAATTGTAACAGTATTTAACTCATTTTCCAAAGCTGTTTGTAATTTAATTAAATTCTGAATGTTATGCATTTTTACAAATTTTTATAGTCTATCTATAAATTGAAGAAAATTAAGTTTCTATTTTATCCGGCTCGAAGGACCAAATGTTAAATCCACCAAAAAAATATAATATGAAAAAAATATTTTTTAATTTAACATTAATTGAGAAAGAAAGGTGCCGGTTCAAAATTTTTAATAAAATAAAAACACAATGTTTTTCAATTTACGTTACAAACTTTATTTATATTGTAATCTCTTAAACCTAACAATTCAATATCTTAAAACTAAATTACAAACAATTCTAAATTACTTAAGTTAATATGTATGTATTTCCAAATAACTTTAATTCAATTTGTATAAAAAAAATTCAATATTTCAATTATACAATAATATTTCAATTAACCGGAAATAGTTATGCAATTAATTTTAATTAAATATACTATAAATCGAATAAATTTTGAATTTATGAAATATAAAATTTACTTTAATTTATAAATTTTGGATATGTACAATATTTCAATTAAACCGGAAATAATTATGCAAGCAAATTTAACAAAATATGTTACAATTGAAACAAAATCATGAATCTATACAAATGAAATATATCAAATTCAATTATAAATTTTGCATATATTCTTAAATATTAAATATTAATTAATTAATTATTCGTTGGTATAGGTCGACCTACACGGATAGATGGCGTTGTAGAAACTATGTTGATTGAAGAACTGCTGCTGAATATAACGATGACGAACCAATTAAACAATGATTGTTTGAATTTTAAAGTTTCAAAAAAATCATTATGCGAACTGAAGATTGCCGACGGGAATTGATTGACGTCTTTAACGATGATGAATTTGTTCCAAGTATTAGAAAATTTTGTAAGAAAAGTATTTTTTTGATGATTATTTAATTCGACGTTTCCCTATTTTCTGTAAAAATTCTAAATATTTTTACAGAAATTCCTAACTTTTCCCTAAATACTAGCTCAACACGCTAGATTTTGAAAGGACTCAACACGTCCAGGCTGATGAGTTTGTTCTCTTGGTTTCCTTGCTTCAGTCTCAACACGACAGTATACACAAGTAATTGCAAAAGACAAATTTTTCTGCGAATCGCAACCCTTTATATACTAAATTTTCGCGGTTCTGGAAATTTCTTTTTCCCCGTTGTTGAAATGTTCTACTGTTTATCTCATGCACTCGTCTTTTTTATAAAACCGTTTTTTTTTCAAATTGTGTCCGGTAATTCGAATGACAATTTATGGTAATTATGAATAACTTTGATCGGTAACTATTTAACTGGTACTGGTACTGGTAACAGATCTGACAGTACTGGCATGTGTAGTTATCTATTTATATTTTTATTTATATTTTGTATGTATGTATGATTATATATATACCATCTATATATATTTTTATCTATATTTATATTATTATTTTTTTTAAGGTTATTTATAAAATAATTGTGAAAATGTAAAGGTATTTACCTTTTATTGACCCCCTTTTTTTTAATTAAATAGTAGTTTAAATTAATCCAAATATTAATTTAAACTAAAGTTAAGTGTTTTATTTATATTTACTGTGTGATTGTGCATTTTATGTTTTAGTTTTATGTGGTACAAGATATGTGGTGATACATTGTGTTATAAGTATTTTGTGATAGTAATGTTTTGATTTTGTGTCCATTTCCATTATGTTGTGATTCGTAATTTGTTAAATATTTTTCTTTTGTAAAGTGTGAATAGATAATTGTATGTTATGTATTTGTATTATTTATGTTATATGTTTGGTTAAGTGGTTCTGTCTACATTTTTTTTTTTTTTTTTGGTGCTGGTCTTTTTGTGTATTGTTTTATAACTTTTAATATTAATTCCTTTTTTTTTTTTATTACAGGAGAACTAAATTTAAGTGTAATGGAGAGTTGATTTTTTCGTAAGTTTTTTTTTTTTTTAAAAAATACCTTTAAACCAAATTAAATTTAATTAATAATTTCTTATCTCTGTTTTTTTTTTAGACGAAATGTTGATTGGATTCAACAACATGCCAAAATAAAAAAAAATCACGCGCATAAAACATGCATCTGTTTCCTATCTTATGCGTTTTGTGCATAAGGAACAATAAGACAACAGATGCGCGTGTTGTTTTTACGAAAGAAGAAACATTTTGTATTATAATGCTTTAGGTAAATAAGCATTATAATACGAAGAATGCCACTTATGCAAACAAGGTGCAGTTATGTGTACTGTTAGGTACACATAATTGGAATAATGAAATATATGGTGTGACTGAATACAGTCACCCAAAAAAAATGATACGCTCACATTACAATTTAACGCAAACACATCTGGTTTGTTTTTTACACTTAGGTAAACGGCAACGTGAGGCTGTAGAAAACTCAACAAATTTTGGTAATTGTCCAATACCATCGAATCGAATCTCATTAATTGGTTGTGGAACTACAGTCCTTATTTTCTTTTTCTGTGGTTCATCATCATCTTCTTCCTCATTCATAATTTGTTTTGCTGAATAATTGATTAATATCTTTGCCAAATAAATTTTGTAATTGAGTAATCTCATAACATTGTTTTTGTTTTCAAAATTTTTTTGGCACATTCTTTTGTATTCAATCCAGCAATTTACCACAGTTAAATTAATGAAATGATCGAAAGTTCTTATTGCCTATTTTTTAGTTTTCAAACGTGGTCTGTATAATGCCAGATATCGATCACAAAGGTCAACACCTCCCATATTTGCGTTGTAAAGCTGAACAACAGCTGCAACTTGAAGTTGGTTCTGAACCTGCACAAGATGAAAGAAATAGAACAGCCTTATTGTCCTCCCATTTCAACAGACAAGCTCCTTCGTCTTATCGCACCCATTCATCCCATTCACCTCTTTTCATATGTTTATCTTCTTTCAACTTATTAATAATTGGACCAACTCTATTTTTCATCACTGTTCCAGTTTGGAAAATCTCTCGTGTATGCAAATGATCCAAACTTTTAATGCTGGTGAAAAATCGATCAGTGTATATGCAGTGACGATAATTGCCATCCAACCTTTCTGTAAATACCTTCACTATAGAAGAACCTATTCCGAACGTCTTCATATCTTCCTCACAGATAGTGCCTTTGCCAGTGTATATTTTAAAATCAAGAATTACTCCATCGGGCGCAGCTAAAACAAAATTTTTTAATCCCACAGGATTTGGTTTAGATGGAATATATTACCTGAAGTTACATTTCCCAGAAAAGGGAATTATTTGTTCATCGAAAGATAGATGATTAGTTACAGGTACTGTTCGGCACCTGTTTTGAATTTGTGAGATCAAGGGTCGAATTTTCCAAAAACTGTCCGTTTTTTCTATATTTGCGATATTATCGACAAAAAAACTCAGCTATTACACAATTCATCCAAATATTCTTCTATATCTCGGTCCTCCTCTTCATCATAATCTAAATCTGATAGATTTGCATCACTTTCATTTAGCAAGTCAGCAATTTGATCATCACTGAGAACATTTCCTTAAATTGGAATTGTAAAATTAATATACTAATAAAAACCTGAAGTACACTTTTGTGTACATGGGGAAATTGACAAATTTAAATGTACAGTCCTAATGTACACATACGTGTACTTCTTTGTTGACGTTGCTATGTTTCTAGAAAAACATATTATACTACTTTGATTACTTGGAAAACAGAAATCCGAAGGTTTATTAACATTTTCCAAATAAAATTATTGTTTTATTTAGAATAAATATTAAATTATAATCAAAAATTGTCACTTACCTCTTGAGTGCGTCATTCTTTAATTAAGCACGTGACAAAACTTGTTTCCACTTACAACTCTAAAAACAAAATGATGATTGAACAAAAACCAAATCATACAGAAAGGTATTAAGAAAGAGAGAAAACATTTAAATGAGATATTTCTATTTGGCTTTTCTCACTCTTTTTATAGCAATTTTAAGAAACGTACACACAGGTGCACACGAGGTTGCTAGAGGTTGTGGAATTATTTTTACCTCACAAATTAATATACATATGTAAAATACTGTTCACGAATTTAATTATGATTTTGATAAAACAAAATTTATATTTCAAATTTTAATATTTTGTTGTTTATAACTTAATTATTTAGTTATTTAATTAATAATATTGTCATTAGAATTTGAAGTTTGAAGTGTAAAGAGGTGTTTTGCTTTAGTCAGTTCTTCTCTTCTTTTTAAAATAATAATAATAAATTAAAAATAATTTTTAAAAAAATAAAATAAAATTTTAATAAAATAATATAATAAAAATAATAATAAAAATTTATAAACAATATTTTAAAATATATTAATTAAATTATAATAATTAATTAGTATATAAAAACATTTATGTGGCTTAAGTGTCATTTCAGTTAGTGAATATAATACTCGTATTAAACAAGCCTACTATTGTAATGTTATGAATATCAAAATTATAAAACAAAAAAAAAAAAAACAAACAAAAAAAACAGAATAAAATTAAACAAAAAGAAAAAATAAACAATTTGAAAAATAATAAAGCTCATATTAAAATGAGTGAAAATAGGGACGGTGATTCACCAACATCAGCTAGAGTAGCTCAAACCAAAAAGTTGGAACTTAATAAAGCAGGAGATATAGACGACAGCAAAAATATGTTAGCACAAATGGACGACGGTGAAAATAATATTTGGAAACCGTATACATACAGTTTTGGTAGTACAGTAATAACAATCCCAAACTCTGCCATAGATCATGACCACGTTGGAAACACAACAGGAAAAAACATATTTAACAAGGCACTATCGACAAAAATCACATTGAAAAATAATAACGAGACACGAGTAGCTACAACGCAGAAAAGGAAATATGACACAGAAAACGACAATATACAACAGCAACGCAGGCAAAACAGATATGAGTTTTTCAACAGACTGGAAACTGCAACAGGTAACAATCCGGCTAATGAAGGTGAAACAATAAATAAAATATTAAAATCAAATAGTGATAGTAACAATAAAACTAGTACAAACAGTAATACTAACAATATTGATAAGAACAAAATTAAACTAAGTACTGACATGGTAAAAGGAAAATCTTTTTGTCCACCAATTTTTGTTAAAGGTCTATCTGTCAAAGATATTCAAAAACATTTAATAGAACTGCCACAAGACATAAAATTCAAATAAGTAAATTTACCTGGTGACAGAATAAAGTTATTCGTCAATGACGCACAAATTCATAACAGAATTGTTAAGGAACTGAGAGAATTAGGAATTGACTCGTACTCTTTTGCACCAAAGGAAGAAAAAAAAAGTTTCTGTTCTATTAAAGGGTGTTGATTACAATTTCACCTCTGCAGAAATAACACAGGCACTCTTAGAAGAGCTTGAAGAGGAAGTAAATATTCTTAGAGTCACTCCATTCACAACCTCAATATCAAAAACGAATAATAGGCCCCTCAATATTTTTGTGGTACAGTTAAAGTGCTACAAAGATGTTGAAAAAATTTCAAAAATTAAATATCTCTTACACCAGAAAGTTTCTTGGGATAAAATTCGCAAACAGGGAGCTATAAGATGCTATCGTTGTCAACACTTTGGACACGGTAGTGATTATTGCACTAGGACAACGATTTGTGTTTTCTGCAGCGGCAAGCACGATGTGTCCGTATGTCCAGAAATTAAAAATATGAAAGAGCGTAATGCAGTTGTCCTACCGACCTGTGTGAACTGCAATCAGCATCACACAGCTAGTTATAAAGGCTGTCCAGGATATATTAAGTATATCGAAAAGAGAAAAATTCTCAAACAAAAGGCAAGGGTAACTTTGAAAACCAGGAAAGAATTTGTTTCTAAATCGGTCAACAATTTTGTTAAAGGAAACGTATCCTTTGCTGAAATGGCTAAATCTGGTCTTCATTCCAATATTCCGCAGAGCATAAATATTACTCAATCCAATTCGAGGAAATCTTTACCCCAACCCAATACAAATAGCCATGCAATTATTCAAAACTTTTTGAATGAGACCAAATCTTTATTCAACCGCTCATTTACTGAGCTTATAAAAGAAATACGACAATTCTGGCCAAAATACATAAGTCTATCATCACAAGAAGACAAAATGACAGCATATCTTGAATTCCTCACATCTATCGTAGTATGAGTTGGAGTTGTTTGAGGCAAAATAACAATCAAATCTTAATTTTGGCAAAAAATGTCAACTCACTTATCTCAAACGAAAAGAGACTATCTTTAGAACAGGAGTTAAAAATGCTAAATCCACTAGCGGGGCTTAGATAAAATATATAGTCTCTCAAAAAACTTTGAATATTGTGTATTCGGAGGAGATTGGAACTTTAGGCATACATACTGGAATGATTCAACATACAATTTGAATGGCCAGACAATTCATACTTGGTTTTTTAATGGTCCTTATTTAGATCTAGACATCATTCCCCCAGATAGCCCACTTTTCCCAGAAGTTCGTCTAGATCTAGATCTATTCTTAGTAGGTCTAGATCTAGATCTATTCTTAGTCTCTAACTCTCTCAGAAACTATTCAGGAGAACTTAACATAACCAAATGTTCAACAGTTCCTTCAAATTCAGACCATTTCGGCATACTGCTAGAAATATCGTGCCAATATTTTGATCCACTCAAAGTGAATATGAAAGTAACTAAAAGTTTTGATAAAACAAACTGGGTCATTTTTCAAAAAGACATCTCTTACGATATCAATAACATTTCCGCACCAAGCCACAGAAACCTAGAAAATAGTGAAATCGACAAAATCATTGAGGAACTAGAAACTGTTATGAATCACTGTATAGATAAACACTCCATTTCCGTAACTAACCTGAAATCAAAATATAAATACATTTCCATCGAAACAATAAATTTAATGAAAATAAGAAACACCTGGTCCAGACATTTGAAAAGATTATATCACAGAAATTTTAACAGACTAGGCAGAGAGTATAAGGAGCTTCACGCTCGAATTCAATGTCTGAATAAAATCATCAAAGATAGAGTAGCGTTTGAATTAAATAACTTATTCAAGGAAAGATTAAAAAAAATTAAACCCTCCCCACAATGTTACAAAGAAATTGACAGAATATCAGGTAGGAAACTGTATGTGCCAAATGTAGAGAGAGACGAGATAATCTTCAAGAACCAAAAAATTAATGATACTGGGCAAAAATTAATTGCTTTTGAAGAATTTTACAAGGATATCTACACTGAAAAGCATCCTTCTTTCGATAATGATCTGAAGGTCAATGTAGAGCAGTTAGTCACAAAATTTGAGCTAGAAAATACTGGCTACCCACTAACTGTCTTCAGTCCAAGCAACCAAACAACTAAGCCAATTGATACTTATATTGCGCTTACGCAAGTGGAAGATATAGAGCATGCTAGAAAGAATATTATTAACCGGAAAAAATCTACGGGACCGGATAATATTTCGAACTTCATAATTCAAAAATGTCCCAAACAACTAGATAATATTCTCGCAATAATATTCAATAATTGCATAAATAACGGTTATTTTCCGAAAAGATGGAAAATAGCAAAACTGATTCCTATTCCAAAAACGCAACACGCCATAAACATCGAACATTACAGGCCAATCTCAATGCTCTCTAACCTAGGCAAACTACTTGAAAGATTCATAGCGCGCGAACTAGATTCATTCTGCTCGGAAAATAATATTGTTCAACATAACCAGTTCGGTTTAAAAAATTTTCATTCTACAGAGAATGCACTTCTGTTTCTGACAGATTCAATCATAAAAGGTTTGAGGGATAGAAATTCTACAGTAGCCTTAGATCTAGATCTAGAAAAAGCTTTCGATAGAATTTGGAGTAAAGGACTTCTATATAAATTAAAAAAAAAATCAATTGTCCCAAAATAATTCTTAGACTGATTCACAGTTTTTTGAAAGACCGATTTTTAATTGTATCAATAGGAGGGAAAACTTCGAGAAAAGTGCCGGTGCCGGAATTCCCCAGGGTTCTGTACTCGGTCCAAAGCTATTCAATATATTTCTCCATGACTTTCCAATTAGAGCAGAAATGACCCGCGAAATATCCTCAAGCCTCTACGCCGACGACACCATAATCTTTCCCACAGCTGAAAAACCTTCAAAAGCGCTAAGCAAACTACTGGAAAAGTTACCTAGGGTACTAGAATATTACCAAAAATGGGGCATCAAGATAAATACAACAAAAAGTTCACTGATTTGTTTCAGAAATTCTGTGGTGTCTGGCAATAACAGCGCAAGTCATTTTTTCTAATTTTTCAGTAGAGCGATTTTAAGATTAAAAACCTTATTACTTAAAAACTTTCTGTTCGATTTTGGTTTTTAAACTTTTTACTAATAATATTAAGTAAACTCTAGTCAATATTTAATTTTTGTAGTTATTTTCCGTTTTATCTGCAAAATATGGCATGTTTTCAAAAGCACAAGTTGTTTGGTAACGAAAATTAATGTGTGTAAAACAGCACAAGTTTGAAAAAGTGTTTATTACCCGTACAAAATATGAAATAAAAGTTATATATATTCTGATGAATAAGGACACAAGGTGACTTAGGTTTTTTTAGACAAAATAATATTTTAGGTTTTTAAAAATTTTATTCATATAATAATATAAAGTTTGTATAAAAAATTGATCAGTTTTATTTTTCTAGTGAAAAAGAAATATGACATAAAAATAATTTTTTTTGTTTTACTTTTGAAATTATAACTTAAACGAAAACACAAATGATTTAAAAAAAAAAACAATTTTTTTGTAAATTCAAGTGAAATGTTTACTTTTACTTATGTACTAAATAAAAATAACAAAAATTATTGTTAAACCAAAAATCTAAAAATAAAAAATAAGTATAAGGTATAATATATTTTCTTCGATTCATTAAAAAAATGAATTTCTTCAAATAAACGAAAAATTATGTCACATTTTCTTCATTTTCCAAACGATCTAAATCAGGATCTGAATTCACTATGTCAATTTTAGATGGCAGTTACTCATAAAAATGATGAAAAACTGGATTAATAAATTTCAACAGAGATAAAATATCTCTTTTCTTTTCGTTGGAGATAGGGACTTTTTGTAAGTATAATGGTGTTAGTTCCTTAGTGCGTGATAACAAAGTACATTTTTTTTTATTAAAATTAATTGTTTGAAATTCGTCTTCTGTTCGTAAACTTTCTTTAAATTCCAAATATCCAAATTTTCCTTGATTATAACGCATCCATCGAATTTTGTTCCAAACAATTTTATTTTTTTGAATGGTAAGCTTAGCCTTTTGAAATATCGTTGAATAAAGATTAGAAAAATTCAAAAAGCTATTTTGCTGCATTTCAATAACATCAAATTTCTTAGATTTTCCACATGTAGCAACGAGTTTATATACCAATCATATGGATGACAGATGATCTCTTCCTTTTTCTTTTTTAACTCTATAGCAGCATGGCAAGAATCACATTTCCATATGGGTGTGTCCCGGTTCTAAAAACTTATGATCTATTATTTTAATAACCGGGCATTTTTTGAGTAGCCATTGAAACATCGCTGATACGTGATGATTTCTATTTTGACCTCCACAACAATCAGAATAAAATATTAAATGTGGTGGAAGTTCTTTCTTATTTGAAATGAAATGAAATAAACAGGAAGCAATTTCGTTGGCTCCTCGTCCTGCAGTACTTTCATCCCACATATAACAATATACATCATTGTTGTTACTCCCACATATTGTTAAATTGAAAGTCCATAACTGCCTCTTATAAAATGCAATTGAAGTTTTCAAATATGGAGTTGGCAGACACTGCTGTAAGTCGAAAGTGTAACACATATTATTTGAGGCCTTGTCAATTCTTTTCATTTCATACGCTAGGTCCGCAGCATCCTGGTGAACTTTTAGTGCACTTTCTAAATCTGTCTTTTCATTAGTTGTTATTTGCATTTTTAGTTTTAAATTTATTTCATCACATTTTGAACATGAATCATTATGTGGCTTTTTAAATTTTAGATTGTATTGCGAAAAAATCTCATAGTATTTTGTACGAGACACAGGAGCAGAGGTTGATTTGCTGTAAAGTTCATACATTTTACTAAAAGAAAGATCTTTAGCCAAATATTTTTTGTTAGTTTGCCGTCATGAATAATGAGATTGATAAGCAGGAAATGATTCAATGTGCGCTTTAACAATATCAAGCCGTTCAAAAGGTATTTTATTCTTTTTATTACACTTTCCTCTATTATCTTCTATCGACAAAACATTTTTTATTTTCCTATTTGTTATTTCGCGAATGAATGATTTCGTCTCACCAATAACTGAAATAAAACATAATTTACATACGTTGACGTCAATATTCCGAATTACAAAGAAATATTGAAAACTATGTTGTCTATTTTTCCCAGTTTGAGGGTTTACTTTTCTTGTTTTTAATGGCACAGATTTTACTAGGCTTGAAACAAATGCAACTCTGCTTTTATAAGATCCAAGTTCCCAGTATTGATTAAAGATGCTGTTAATTTCTTCAACAGACATTTTTAATTTACATTGCATTCTGCATGGTTTTAATTCACCAATTATTCGTTTTGGTACAATTTTTCCATTGACAGATTTGTATGCTTTGCCGGAATTTCTTAATTTTTGTGCAAATAATCTCCTTTTTTTGCTCTTACCATGATCTTGATAATTTAGTATGGTATCTTCTTGGTCTTGAGATTTATTCAGACCAGAATTTCGCACATTTATATCTTCGGCTGCATCATTAGTTTTATTCGAAAGATGATGAGCTGTTCCTTGTTCAACAATCAAATTATTCTCAGAATCTGGATGTAATCTTTCAGCGGATAACAATTCTTGTGATGTATTGTTGATTTGGTCGTCAGCTTCGGACACGGTTGAAAATAAATCCTGGCTGTTTTCGTTTCCAAATATAATATTTGTTGTAAATTCTGTTTTTATATCTTCGTGAGTGAAGTAAAAAAATGAAAAATAATTAGAACAATACTAAAAGTGAAATCCATTTCAGACACTATAAACAAATTTATTATAATACCTTCATCAGTTTTCAATTTTTCCTTTAAGTTATCGTCACTACATTCCGTTGTCAAGTCATAATATTCAATTTTTTGTGATTGCATTATACAGTCACTTTCCCTACTTAAGAATATATTTTCAAGTTCTTCAGTGTCCATTTTTTTTAAATTTTACTTAATATAACTAATTATTAATATTTCAATATATATAAATTTCCACTTTCAAATTAATAAATTTTTGATAATAAAGAAAGAAAATATTTAACTTCACTTCAAGACAAATAATAATCTAGAACTAAACTACTTATCGCTAAAATACTAAATTACTTATCTAGAACTAAACTACTAAATAAATACAAAGCAGATGCACTTGTGCGATTTGTACAAAACAATGGTAAACCAGAATTACGATTACAATTATTCTGTTATAACCGCTTAAGTAAACTGAATATCGTACAAAACAGCATAATTCACGTTCTTTGTGTAGGAATATTTAGTATTATAACAACTCAAAGCCACTTGTGTGCTTCTAATAAGAAGGGTAAAAATAAAATTTGTTAAAATATAATGTGTAATAACAGATTTACTATATTAATGCGGTTTTAGTATGAATGGTATATGATACACATTGCAATTGTATGAATCTAAGCACATCTAAGACAACTTATGTTGTTTTTCCCTGAATTTTTTTTCCCATTTATGATGACTTATGCGTTTATGTACATTTTTATCTACTATAATTAAATAAATAGAAAAATTTTGATTACACTGTTAGAAAGCTATTGATTTGCTAATTATAAAAATATAATTATCTCATTTTCGTCAAAAATCGACTTGTGCTGTTATTGCCAGACACCACAGAATTCTTACAGTAGAGCACATAGAGGAACGGTAAAAGAAAGTAAGAAGCTTCAATTGTGCGTTGATAGTAACCACATTCCTTTAACAAATTCTATTAAATATTTAGGAATAAATCTCCATCACAGATTGCTTTTCAATAGCCACGCTAAAACAATTCTATCAAAAGCACAACGCGTCACATCCATATTAAAACCCCTATTCAACTCCAAATACCTGAGAATGGAAACGAAACTCCTTATCTATAAAAAACCCTTATTAGACCAATAATTGGCTACAATTTCATTACATGGTTCACCATATCGCCTAGTATAGCCTCTAAACTAGAAAATTTCGAAAGAAAAATAATCAGACATTGTTTGGGTAAATATCGAAGGCCAAACAAAAAGTGGTACTGCACAGAGTACCTATATCAGGAAAGCAAAATAAGTCCATTAATGAATCATCTGGTTGAGTTGTCAAAGCGCTCCATCGAGAGAATCAAAAACCATCCCAATCCCCTGATAAAAGACATCTTTGACAGAAATATAAACGATTCAGTATTAGATAATTACTATATTTCTCCCATTAACATAATAAATGAGAACTCTGCGTGAGCATTTAGTAGCACCTATGAAAACCCGTTGATTTTGAAATTTTATGCCGGTTTAGAGCGGAATTGCAATAATAGAGGCTAACAAATTAATTCTGTTACCCGAAAACAAAAAGATTTTCCTTTCCATTTGATATCACCATTTGTGCAATCTCTGTATATATTTGTAAATATGATTTTTAGAATTAAGTGTACATAGTCCTTATAAAAGTAACAAAATTAAAAAAAAAAAAATAAATAAAAAAAAATAATAAATAAAGAAAATGATATAGATATAAGTATTTATTATGTATATAGTATTTTAAGAAATTAACATAAGTAGTTGTTTAATTAAATTATAAGGACCAGTTCAAGAGTCCATACTTGATTTAGTGCCGGGAGCAAGCACCATAAATATGTAATATGTAAAAAAAAATGCTTTAAAATCATTTTATCACAAATAAAATTAGAATGTTAGTATTTAAGAAAATACAAATGTAAGTTGAACATATAAATATTGATAAGCAAGGCAAAAATTCTAAGCCAGCTAAAAAAAAAAAAAAAACTCATTCTTAGTTATGTAATCTAATATTAAGCAATCTATATACTGGGTAATATAAGTCTCAATAAATGAATTAAATTGAAAAAATTAATAATATTGTACAGTATTGAATAATGTTATATGAATTATGTAATGTTATGTTTGATGAAAAACTTAAGTTGTACTGTAATCAACTACTTGAGAAATTATAATGAGTAAAAAAGAATTACAAATTTGATAAGTAGGTAGTACATTAGATAAGAAGTTATTTTTAGAACATAATATTGATGTTGGAGAATTTGGTACCTGCTATGGTATAATAATTTATTCAATATTGTACAATACGTACTATTATTCAAAATAATTACAGGGTGATATTAGAAATTAATGTACAATTCCGAACATTCTCCCCCACGTTAAGAGCATCTTAACTATTAGCTTGTTACAGGAAGTTTACACAATTTTACTGTAGGTCATTTTATAATACCATGTGCTGTTCTGATTGAAGCAACTCTTACTATTTGATCCTCACCAGGATGCGTGTCTACAATACGACCCATTACCCATCGTGCTGGTGGCAATTTATCTTCCTTAATAATGATTAAATCTCCCACATTAAGATTAAGATTTAGTTGTTGCCATTTTGGTCTTTGCTGAAGAGTGGTTAAGTACTCACGATGCCATCGATTCCAAAAATCTAACTTGATTTTTTGTATCAATTGCCATCTTTCTTGTAGTGATATTGATTTATGGGTTGGCGGATCTGGAAGAAGTGTAATTGGTTGTCCTATTAAAAAATGAGATGGAGTTAAAATATCGAGATTGGTTGGGTCATCACATGCTGGTTGTAGTGGTCTAGAGTTGAGTAAACCTTCTATCTGAACTAATAGGGTGTTCATTTCTTCATAAGTTAATTTAGTTTCTCCGATTACACGTTGAAGAATTGATTTGGCTACCTTCACGCCAGCTTCCCAAAGACCACCAAAATGAGGAGTTGCATTCCCATCTAATTTTATTAAATACAGAAAAATGTATCACACTCTTCTCCTTTTCTAATGTGTTAATGACGTTGTACACATTGTTCAAATGCTTATTTGCTCCTACGAAGTTTGTTCCATTGTCAGAGTATATTACAGATGGTAGCCCTCGACGTGAAGAAAATCGCTTTAAGCATACAATAAAAGTATCTGAGGTTAAATCTTCAGCAAGTTCTAAATGGATAGTTCGTGCACTGAAACAAACAAACAATACTATATATCCCTTGGTTGTTTTTTGTTCTTGTTTACCACGTCCTCTTCGATTTAACATAATTAAAGGTCCAGCGTAATCAATACCAACACATTCAAAAGCCCGTTTAAAACCCACTCGAGGTTTTGGTAAATGCGCCATTAATTGTTTAGATGTGGTTGAGCGTTGTTTAACACATGTGATACATTTATTAATTACAGTTTTCACGGCCTTTCTACAAGATAAGATCCAATATTGTTGACGAATAATGTTTGTAAGTAGTGAAAGTCCAACATGTAGATGTTTCTCATGTAAATATTTTATCAAATAACTAACAAAAATATGATTTTTCGGAAGTATTATGGGATGCTTAGTATTGTAGGATAAAGTTGAATAGTTTAACCGTCCACCAAGTCGAAGTAGTCCAGAATCATCAATGAATGGAGCTAACGATGATAAACGACTTGATGAATTAACTTTTGAGGTTGACTTTAAAGCCTTAATATCATTTGAAAATGCCTCCGATTGTGTCCATAAAATTAAACTACGATATGCCTTGTCAATATCTGTCTCATTTATTTCCTCCCTTTTATTTATTTTATGAGTTCTTGATGCATTATTTATGAACTAAAAACACCTGCATATTACATGCAAAATTCTAGATAACTTTGAAAATTTAGTAAAGAGTAATGAAAGTGTGTCATTTTCCACGCTAGCGAAAAATATGTCCGTGTAATTGTTTCTCGTTTCAATATCAGCTTCATAATTATGATTACTTAAATTATACTTTGATCTGTATGTTGACCAATCATTTTTTAACCAAGTTGTCCCATTCCACCAAAGATCTGATTTCAAGATGTTTCCGGGTCTCATTCCTCGTGATGCTATATCAGCTGGATTTTGAGAGGATTCTACATGGCTCCATTGTGAACGTGGTAAGATAGATAAAATGATAGACGTGCGATTTTCAACAAAGGATTTCCATTTTCGTGGATGTGAAGATAACCATGCATCGGTCCAAGCAAAACAATTGATCGGATCAAGCTTTAATGTTGATTGTACGACGTGCATTAATTTTGAGAGCAATGTTGCTGCACATAATTCCAAACGTGGAATCGATAGTTGCTTAATTGGTGATACCTTAGTTTTTGAAATAATTATTCTCACTGATGATTCATGATTTATATTTTCAGCTCTGCAATATATAACTGCTGAATATGCAGATTCTGATGCATCTGCAAATCCATTTAATTGAATATTAACTGCACTGTTGTTGAGATATCTTGGAACTCGTAGATGTTGTAAAAGAATCAATTCTTCGCGTAATTTTAACCATTTTTCCCCAATTTGATTGCATGTATCATCCCAATCAAACTTTGCCAGCCATAACTGTTATAGGATTATTTTGAATAATACAGTCACTGGTGCAATAAGTCCTAATGGGTCAAAAACCTTGCTTGATTCTGACAAAATGTTTCGTTTTGTAGGAGTGAGATTTTGAGATAGAGTGATATCGAAAGAGAAACAATCTTCTTCTGGTATCCATTTTAAACCTAAAACTTTCAAACTCCCAGGATGCTCATCAATTCTTACTGTCTTGTTGGTCGTATGCTCTGGTTGAACATATTTCATGAAGTTGGTTGAATTAGATGACCATTTACGTAACTGAAATCCACGTTTAGCTAGTAGTAGTGTCAATTCTTCATATGTGTTTATAGCTTGTTTATCATCAAGAGCTCCACCCAGAAAATCATCAACATAGAAATTGTTTTTCAAAGATTCTTCTGCAAGAGGGTATTGATTTTTAAATTCAACCGTTAACTGCTTTAGAGCTCTTGTGGCTAGAAAGGTGCTGACGTGGTACCATAAGTTACTGTTGTTAACCAAAATTGGTTGAGTGAAAGAGATTCATGTTTTCTCCATACAATTCGTTGATAGTTGCGATCTGCGCCAATAATGATGTCGATTCTTTGTGATGTATTAAATGCAGGATCAGCGAGTGTGTAATCCTTGAATGCCTTCCAATAATTGAAATTAAATGAGCTTGCTGGTTGTTGTGATGTCAACTTTTTGAGAATGTATGCTGACACTGTCACTGAGTTTTCAAATCGTTGTTCTTGAATGTAATGAAATTGTTACTTTACCCTTTGTTATTAAAGATTTAGATGATGACAGACCACGAACTATAATTTTAGCTGGTTCACGACGTACACATAGTCTTTTCACACAATCTTCAGTTATGAAGGTAGCTTGTGAACCAGAGTCGAGGAGCACTCGACAAGTTATGGTGTGTCCTGATATATCCTTGGCATACGCTAATGCAGTTGGTAAGATTGTTATATTATTGTGAATAGTTGCCGTTGCCTAGTTGTTTAAATGTAGTTGTGTTGTAATGTTATGATCTTCACTATGTGATGTAGAAATTGGATTGTGATTAATTTTTGATGACTTGTGACCGTTTGCATCATTTGTATGAATGTGTAGACTAGAGTGATGTAGTTGATTACAGTAGTGGCATTTGTTTTTTGAATTACATTTTTGTGCGACATGACCAGGAGTGAGACAATTGAAGCATAGAGAATGTTTTTCAACTAAGTTTCTTCTATCTGTGACCTTCATGCTTTTAAATTCATGCCATTTGAAGATGTAATGACTATTGTTACTCTTGATACAAGTTGTGACGTTCACATTTAGATTTTTAACCTGATGACTTGTATTGTTCCGTTTCATAACGTCACATGTTTCCAATGCATGACATCTCCTTGTGAGAAATTCAATAAACGTTTTAAATGTTGGATATGTTTCATTTGAGGTTGATTCTGCCCATTCTCTTTTTTTTTTCTGCATCTAGTTTTGTCAGAATTAAATGTATAAGCCATGGATCTCTAGCTCTAGCTGGAATACTTAGTACGTCAATGCCTCGAATAATTTGATCTGATGTATCTGCTATACGTCTCAATTGCACTGTTATACTTTGGTGTGACGTAGTTATAGAAGGTTGATTAATAAACGTCTTAATGAATGATGATACGATGTGTCGTTTTTTATCATAACGCTTTACAAGTTTCTCCCATGCTTCGTTGTAATTTGCTTCTGTTGTTTCCAAATGTTTTATTATTGTTGCAGCTTCACCTTTGAGAGTACCTTTCAGAAATTGCAGCTTTGTTGCATTTGTCAAATCTCCTCGACTACCTACACAAGACGTAAATAAATCCTTGAAAGAAGGCCACTCCTTGTAGTCACCAGAAAAAGTTGGCAACTCTATTTTAGGCAGTTTTGCTAAATGTGAAGTATTACTGCCTCGAGATGATAACATAGTACTCTGTGTAATTCCATCAATCAATGCTGTTTGTTGTTCAATAAGTGTTTTAATAGAAGCATCTATACTTGTTGAAGGAATATCGTTTTGGTGATTCTCTAATCTTTTTGAATTTAAGACTGCACGTAGCATTGATTTCACTTCAAGATATTTATCTTCAAAACTTTCGTATTCTGATTCTTCACCACTAACAGCAAGTGCAGTATCAATTTTGATTGATTTGATGAGGATTTGATGGAGAAAGATGTGTTGTTTGTTGGAAAGTTGATGTGTGGGTTATGAAATGATATAATATATATAATATGATGATGATGATGATATGATATTATGATATACATATATATATATATATATATATATATAGTATATATATATATATTTCAGGTATTTTTTATAAATGCATGAGCAGAGATATTTTTAAAGGGACAATATATGTATATGTATTATATACATATATGTACATATATTGTATTATAATTATAAAAATATGTATTTTACAATATTGAACAAAATGATTTTTGGTATTTGTGTACTACTACGTAATGTACGTATGTAAATGTATATGCTGTTTGTTCATATGGACGTTCATATTATATTGTAGACACTATGTACATATATACATATACACTTGTAGGATTGAGTTTATGAAAATTAATGGACCCTATTATGAGTGTCGATAATATCGACTATCGACAAAATAAAGACGAGACGAGACGATGTAAATTTTGTATTATGTAAATCGGTTGCCTCGACAGTAAAATATTGCCATATCAAATTTTATTTTCATTCAATTTCACCATGTAATTTCTATAAAAATTGTCAAATATATCGATACAAAAATTTATAATTAATTTTTTTTTCAATTTTGAATAAATATTTAATTAATTTTTGTAATTTTTAATAAATATTTGATTAATTTAAATAATTTTTAGCTATAAATATAAAATGTAAGTGAAAATATAAAACATTAATTTAATAATGATTTTTTTTTGCATAAAAGAAGAGCGTTTTTTTTTTACAAACAGCATTTTTAGTGATTTTTCTTTAATTAATTAAATTAAACTTAAATAAATTGAGCAGAATAATTAAATACAACTTATCTTATATACAAATCATGCATGAAATGTCAAATCACCATAGACTTCTATCACTATGGATGTCGATTAGTTTTAGCTGATCGACTCATAATGTCGATATTCTCCCCTCAAATCGACACTCATAATACAAAATTTGTCTAGTCAAGGCGATAGTCGATGACAAGACGATATTATCGAGACTCATAATAGGGCCCAATATAAAATAAACAATTAAATAAAAAGTGTGAATGGCTGGTTATAGGATAATACAATTCATATGCATTTATATCGGATTTTCCAATAGGGACATAACAACAATTTTGTGTTTTAATACAAAGGAGGCCTTGAACATTTGGCATAATCTGTCAACTTCAGAACGTCAGTCAATGTTAACATTTCTATCATGGTGAAGTTAACGAACGAGCAACATTTAGAAATTATTGAAAATTACTACCGCAATTCTGAATCGGTAGTCACAACTTTAAGAGCGCTTATTCCAATTTTCGTGCTCGCGGTGGTCATATGAATGAGATCGAATTCCATAATTAAATGTAATTTGTGTACTTCACTTGGAATAAATTTTAACCTTATATGTATATTAATTATTCTTTATTTTACTTAAATATAAAATTGTTATGTCCTTACTGGAAAACCCTACATTATTAGCATTATGTATTATATTATATTATAGAAGTTGTTAGACAAGTAAGCAATATAGTATTATTGGTATTATATTCATTCAATACAGTATTATTGGTATGATATTCAATTTTGATAACTATTAAATTATTGTTGTTTTCGTTGGCTTATATTTTTTTCTTTATTTTTTTTTATGTTCGTGCGATCTTGTTTATACAAATGTACACACATATGTATATAGTATATTATTACCCTTCGATATTGTACAATTTCACATTGCTTTTGTATTGTTTTTATGTACATACATAATACGTTTTTATGTACATGTATATTATTATCTATATGCGTATTGTATTAAGTATATACCTATATATTACCACATTATTTGTATATTGTTTGTGATATTACAATACCTACAATATTTAGGGATACAGGTGGAAAGAAAAAGTAACGATAAAAAATATATATTTAAATCATATTGCATATATAATCACCTGAAATATTAAAATTATATCTAAGCAAGTGTATAGATATACCATTCTTGCGAAATATCCACATATATGTAATGTATAGTATTTTTAAGATTTTTTGCTTAATACGTTCATAATTAAAATTCAAAAATTATTCTTATACATATTCATACGAATATGTAATGATATTATTGTAATTCATAATACTCGAATAGAGATTATGAAATAATTAATATAAGACCACGCCAAAACAAAGATCATAAGGAAAAAATATTTCAATTTATAATCAATGCAGATCATATCAATATTATATACAAACATACGTATGTTTGTCATTATGTCATTCGTTTATATATTATTATGTATATTACTCCCTATTAAAAAAAGTTTGTTTACATTTCTCTGAAAAAAAATTTTAATTTGTTATTCCCTTTTACTTATCATTCACAACAATTCATATACATATATACATACATACATTTAATATTCGCATATAAATTCGTATTGTTGGAAAAATGTGTTTTTCTATCATTTTTCCTACTCTTAACCCTTTTTTTCCTTTTCTGTAGAAAATTCTACAGAAGCAGAAAAAAAGGGTTAAAAGTCTTTAAAAAAAAAAGAAAGGAAAGGTTAATTGGAGGCCGAGCGGAGCCTTAAAGAGGGAATTTCAATAAATTAAAATAAAACTACTTACCCTTTTCTTTGATAAAATAAAATAAAACTATACTATTTTCAGAAATCGAAGTCAGTATTGTGCTTATGGAAATAGTTACCCGATGAGGTTCTGATAACTTCACATATAATATTTTGTATGAAATTCTGATAATATATCTCTGTCAACCCTGAAGAAGGTACTTTTTAAAATATGTTAACAGGATGTTCCAAATTGTGCATAAATAAATCTATAATTTTGTTTACAAATAATTTTTAAAAGGGAGATTGTGTACAAATTTCACATCCCTGTAAATTTATATTTGATAAAAAAGTAGCATTATTTGAAAATATCATAAAAATGTTCGGTTTTTAAGACAAATTTTAATTTTTGTTTGCTGATTTTTTCATTTCTAATAATGAATCGCCCTGTTTTTTTTGGTAAAAAGAAATACACCCTTCCGCTTGATGTTGCCTATCACACAGCGTGAAGGCAACTGATTTAATCAGTTAACACCATTTTGGTTATATGAAAAATAAAAAACCGAACTATAAAATATGAAGTCGTTGCGCAGCCGATGTCCACTCAAAGTATAAAATGTTGATTGATTCGTGTCAGCGGGAAGATGGGCATAAAAGAAAATGATGATAATTCAGGGTTGCTGTAGCTACTGGGAGTTTTGATTAAATTTATAAAAAAAATATGAATTTATGATTAAACCATATTCAGTATTTTTAATTTTATTTATAAAATTATGTGTTCAGTATCAATTTGATATTAAATTTTGTAAACATACGTACATACATTCATTTTCATATTTGTTTATTTGTCCATTTTCTTCTATTTTGTTTCCTTTATGTACTGGTTAATGATTTCGTTACGTTACCGTTACATTCTGAATTTTATTTTTTGTTTTGTCTTTTCTTAGAATAAGAAAGAAAATTATTTACAATGCAAATTGCTATCATATTATTCAAATCAGCTTGTTATTATATGTTATTTTGTAAAGAAATGAACATATTTCATAAAATTTCCCAAAATGTCACAAAATTACCTGTTTTTTTGTAAAATCTAAAAAAAAAGTTTTTTGCAAACTGGTAGCCCTTCATAATATAAAATTTAAAAAATTTCCCTCGGATTTAAATTGAGATCTGATCACCCCACACACAGGACAGATTTATACAAACGCAATGTGAAAGACAATAGAAAAGCATGCCTATCTTGCCTGTACTGACTTCGATTTCTGAAAATAGTATAGTAGATTTCTTTTTTTACCAAAAGAAAAATTTTTTTTATTTTCACAAAAAGGAAAAAAAAAAAACGAATTAAATTAAAACAAAAAAAAAGTTAATTAAATTAAATTTTTTTTTTTTTTTTTAATTGAAAATTTAATTAAAAATGTAATTAAAAATTAACTAAAAAAAAAATGACTTAATTAAAAAAAAAAACTGAACTCTATTTCTACTCAAAAAAAAAAAAACACTCGAACTACTCTAAAGAACTAAAATGACTCACTGTACAAAAAGAACTGCATTTACTGACTGACTAATGAAAAACTGCATTATTAACAAAAAAAAAAACGTGTATAGTGACGACAGCATTCATATACCTGTCGTCACATACAAAAAAAAGAATCGATCTTCTGGAAGTTTCTATCAATTCGCCGAAAGATGACAACGTCAACGAATTGATAGAGACTTCCAGTGGAAAGTGGAACAACTTTCTACAACGAATGTCAACGAAATAAAAGAAAGTGATTATAACGTTGACATTGACGTTGTAGAAAGAAGAAGACCACGTAAAAAAAAAAATGTAAACAAAGTGGTGTCAATATTGCAGGTAAGTATGAGTATTATTTTAACTAAAATTATTTTAATTTAAATTAATTAAATTGTTAATTAATTATTTCTTTTCTTTTTGCAGGTTTCCAACACGACCCCCCGTTTGAAGGCTCAAAGTTCCGACTGAGCCTTTAGAGTGTCCAGATGTCACTGATAGGCCAGGATTACCTGAAAAGAAAAGAAAAGAAAAACAGGCTTTCCGCAGTGAAAAGTTCTAGACAAATAAAATAAAAGCAATAAAAGAAAAGGCTCACTGGATCGGAACGAGGAGAAGTGAGGAAAGTAAGAGTTTGGGTGTGAAGCCTTAGATTATTCTAGGAGCTAGACAAGTACAGCAATGCATATGCGATTGAATGTTTGAGGCTTTAGGGTACTCTACATGATTAATCGTCGCCCCATATAAACCATCCCATTCCACTACCGTGCTCTAAATTAGCGAGAGAAGAGAAAGAAAGGCAAGTAGGCTTCCCAAATTTAGGAAGGTAGGTTTAGATGGTCTCCACAAGTCGCTCCCCCGAATCCTCCTTTCGCAATGGTTCTAAAAGAAAGCAAAAAAAAAACGCACTCAACTCACCAACGTCTCTGCCACTTTTTCAGCCCATCAATAGCCCAGCACCTCTTCGTCCTTTAAGCTTCAGAGCTAATGGACTTTCCATTCGCTATTTCCCCTTTGAGGTCCAATTGTTGTCCAATATGCTACAAAAACTTCCATTGAGTTTCTGCCACTGTCGCTCATCGTGCCGTAGCGGAACAGTTGTCCGTAGTAGGTCTCCGCGATAGCCTAAACTATCAGGTCTTCTCTGATGAGCTACTTCTCCTAGAGTCTACCACAGTACGCTCAGGGGATTTCCGCGTAGTGCCCCTGAGACATCGCATCTGCGTGTCATGATTTCTGCATGCAATGTGGATGATGGGAAAATCGAATTTCTGAACTGTGTCTGTCCAGAAAGCTCGTAAGGGGCCCATCAACCACCCCAAAAATCATTACAACGCAGTAGGGGTCGATGTCTCACAAGGTAGGATCGAAAGAGCTAAGCAGCTTCCTTCGAACTACGCAGAAAATCGGTTACTCACTGGGCGTTTTACTGTGGGACTTGTTGACCTCATAGCCATCTTGGAGTCACCGCAGCACTGCTCCCGAAAAGTCACTTTCCTGCGACATTGATGGCTTCCCCTCAACAAAAGTTCCAATATTCACAGATGCATATTGGACAAGAAGTCCTCAAAAGTCCAGGAACGAACGAATGGACTGCCCAAATAGCCCGATAATGTGCCGAAGAGACCTCGCACAGGACCATTTCGATTAGGCACCGAAAAGAAGCAGTGACGTTAGTTAATTTAGAAGGCGGACTTCGTGAGAAACGAAAAGAAAAGATCCATCTACTTCCTTCCAGTAGATTGTAGGGGACTGTATTGCATCTTGCCCTTCAATCCCTCTCACCACTACCTTTAGGGTATAGGAATCGTCTCCACAAGAAGAAGAGGGGGAATAATGATGAAAATTTTCAATCCGCAGGCCAAACCAGATAAAGAAAGGGTATAGATAAAATTTCCACAAAAAAAAAACAAATCAAAATGTGGGGAACACCCTGTAACAATTACACACTATTACCTGGTTTTGCCCGCAGACACGAAAATGATCACCCTATCATGGAGCAGTCTATACAACACTGTAGTGGAAAATGTGCAAACAGGAATATCTAAATTAAAGAACAACAAGGGTGTACAATGAAAGTAAAATTCAAAATTTGTTACAAGTAAAAAGATGAACAACAGTCTTAAGAAGGAAGCAAGAAAGTTTGATAACAGGAAGGGAGTGGTACACTTTATGCGCACAGGATAGGTAGAAATTTCTACTAAAATGAAGCACTATAAAGAAAGGGACCACCTGTTACAAAAGAAAGTAGGCCTTTTGTAACAGAAAGGGTGTGGTATACTTTATAGGCAGCAGGATAGGTAGAAATTTCTACTAAAATGAAGCACTATAAAGAAAGGGACCACCTGTTACAAAAGAAAGTAGGCCTTTTGTAACAGAAAGGGTGTGGTATACTTTATAGGCAGCAGGATAGGTAGAAATTTCTACTAAAATGAAGCACTATAAAGAAAGGGACCACCTGTTACAAAAGAAAGTAGGCCTTTTGTAACAGAAAGGGTGTGGTATACTTTATAGGCAGCAAAAAATTGAAATTTCAATTTTAGGCGCGATAAAGAGAGGGACCACCCTGTTACCAAACAAAAAAAAAATGATCTTCGTTAGGACTGAAGAGATCAAATTCACTTGTAGCAAAAAGAATTTAGGGCACCCTGCAAAGCATTAAACACCCTGTTGCAGGAAAGTAACAAACAGTTTTTAGATATTCCACTTGTTGCAAGAGGAATTTTAGAACACCCTGTGACGTAAAAATAGGAAAACGAGTCACCGTGTTACAAACAAAAAAAAAAAGAGAAAAAAAAAATAGTCTTCACAAAGACTGAAATTTATTTGTAACAAAAAAAGATTTGTGACACCCTGTAGAATTAAATTTTATAAATAACTGATTTCATATAACCTTGGTTGAACTATGTACTACACGTGTATAACTGTATAACAAAACACGTGTATAACAAAAGAAAAGAAGTAAAAAAAAATGAAATACACGTGTTTTATAGAACGTTGTTCATAGAACAACCAAGATTATATAAAAAAAACAAACAAAAAAAAAGAAATTAATGCATTGCACTGTTTTTTATAATTGCACTCCAAAAAAAATAAGAAAAACACAATGTCTTATTATAATGGAACAACATAATAAAAGATTGATGTCCCAAGTGTCCCTACTATACAAACTTTATGTACTTTTCAAGTACATAAAAAAAAACTATGCAAAAAAAAAAGAAAATTTATAAAATTTGAAAAAAAAAAATGGTAAGAAGGAAAAAAAAAGGAAGAAAAAGGGTAATTAGATCAGGTGGTGGTGGCACGATCCTATTTCTAAGATCGATCGGAGCACCCCACACCTGACACCAATGTTGGAAAAATGTGTTTTTCTATCATTTTTCCTACTCTTAACCCTTTTTTTCCTTTTCTGTAGAAAATTCTACAGAAGCAGAAAAAAAGGGTTAAAAGTCTTTAAAAAAAAAAGAAAGGAAAGGTTAATTGGAGGCCGAGCGGAGCCTTAAAGAGGGAATTTCAATAAATTAAAATAAAACTACTTACCCTTTTCTTTGATAAAATAAAATAAAACTAGTAGATTTCTTTTTTTACCAAAAGAAAAATTTTTTTTATTTTCACAAAAAGGAAAAAAAAAAAACGAATTAAATTAAAACAAAAAAAAAGTTAATTAAATTAAATTTTTTTTTTTTTTTTTAATTGAAAATTTAATTAAAAATGTAATTAAAAATTAACTAAAAAAAAAATGACTTAATTAAAAAAAAAAACTGAACTCTATTTCTACTCAAAAAAAAAAAAACACTCGAACTACTCTAAAGAACTAAAATGACTCACTGTACAAAAAGAACTGCATTTACTGACTGACTAATGAAAAACTGCATTATTAACAAAAAAAAAAACGTGTATAGTGACGACAGCATTCATATACCTGTCGTCACATACAAAAAAAAGAATCGATCTTCTGGAAGTTTCTATCAATTCGCCGAAAGATGACAACGTCAACGAATTGATAGAGACTTCCAGTGGAAAGTGGAACAACTTTCTACAACGAATGTCAACGAAATAAAAGAAAGTGATTATAACGTTGACATTGACGTTGTAGAAAGAAGAAGACCACGTAAAAAAAAAAATGTAAACAAAGTGGTGTCAATATTGCAGGTAAGTATGAGTATTATTTTAACTAAAATTATTTTAATTTAAATTAATTAAATTGTTAATTAATTATTTCTTTTCTTTTTGCAGGTTTCCAACAATACTAATACATAATACGGATAAGGATCTTTATTAATATACATCTTACCAAAGACCAATATAACAACTTGTTATTTAGTCTTTGATACTACATACTACATAATATTCCGTAATGAATGATATTATACACGTAGCTATATATATTATCATAATACACAATAAACTTGTATTTGCTTTTAAATACAATACAATTCACATTATTCCATTGCACACATACATAATGTATAATATAAAATATAATATTATATCGATTCCTTTCCCCGCAACAGATATTAATCTAGATGATTTGTATGGCAAATATATAATGTAATTCAGAATACCTCTTAAATAACAAACAGATATCTTCCTTTCCGTCAACTAGCATCGTTCACCAGTACAGTACACTATCATCAGTCATCACGCTGCCTCAGTGATAGTGTTGTTTGACGCTGAACATACATGTGCCTTATTTATATAGTCAGGTACGTGAGGGACTTGAATAGCTCGATGGTTGGGTTTCGTCTTGTGATCTTGAGATCACGGTTCGAACCCCAGCCAGCGCGCTATTCTTGCCCAAGTCGATCATTAATTTTTCCCATCAACAATATACTCCAGTAACTGATTACTGATGATAAACTGGATGGTATATCTGACATAAATTACTGATCGGCGGTGCCATAATGGACTGAGTATCCGCGTGCACTTAATATATACTATATACATTGTATGTACATATATTTGCAAAAAAAAATTTATATATAGTCATTACTGTTCATTACGGCACGGATGTTATCTTTTTACATCTTTACCTCAAACATGGTAAGTAAGAAAAATTATGTGTATTTTAATACAATTATGAGGGGGAAAATTTATGTTCGAAACATATTTCGAACGAAGATATTTATGTAACTTTATGTGTTCTGAATTTTTGACAGATTGTGGAATGTTATTTCTATTGGCTTTAGCTTTATATTCTTTGCTTTGGCATAAGTTTGTATAAGATTTAATGTGTGTGGGAATGTGTGCTTTATTGGCTTTATGTTGTGTAAAGTTTTGAGGTGTGTGCATTTGGGTCGATTTGCTTTAAAAAAAATGGAAAAGCTATTTATGGTAAGATCAGTGAATTCAAAAATATCTGTTGAGAGTAGAACGTTTAATAGGAATAAGAAACGGTTTTGAATGAAAGAATGTATTAGAAGCTTAATCTCGTGATACACATGAGCCATATTATAATATCTATATTGTAATATCGATATTATAATATCATGTATATTATAATATAGATTATACCCTGATACACAGTATATTATAATATCCACTACCTGTGAATATAGCTGTCAAAGTAAATCAGCTGCTTTTTAAACATTCAATTTTGATTTGTTTTTTAAAAGATTTTATTTAGTGAATAAAAGGTGAAATATTTTTAAAATGGATAACGACTTAAAAAAGTTATTAATATTGTACATGTCGAATAAAAATGAAATTAACGCTTTAGATTCAGATTCAAATATACTACGTGGGTTGATAAGTTTCCTGTATTAACATGTAGATGACACTTCGATGAGTTAGAAGTATTTTTTTAGAAATTATGATCTTTTATGAGACGCCATTTTTATTTTCAAACCTATCTGTCAATTAATTTATATTTTACAAGCAATTGAATTACGTGTGTTTAGCATTTTTTATAAAATGGATAAAGTTCAAGTTCGTAGTGTGATACATTATCTCCATTTGAAAGGCTTATCAGCAACCGATATTAAAAAAGACATGGACGAAACTTTGGGTGAGTCTGCACCATCATATGAGACTGTTCGTTTTTGGGTCAGTGAATTTAAACGTGGACGTACAAGTGTTTATGATGATGAACGCGGTGGAAGGCCAAAAGAGGTAACAATACCAGAAAATATCGAAAAAATCCATGATATTGTATTGAGTGATCGAAATGTGAAAGTGAATGAGATTGTGAACATCGTCAACATTTCAAAAGAACGTGTTATTAATATCCTGCATGAACATTTGCATATGAAGAAACTTGTAGCAAAATGGGTGCCGCGTTTGCTAACAATCGACCAAAAACGCAGACGTGTGACCACTTCACAGCAATGTTTGGAAATGTTGACAGGCAATAAGGCGGATTTTTTTCGTCAAATAATAACTGTTGACGAAACATGGATTCATCATTATACACCTGAATCAAATAAACAATTTGCAGAATGGATGGAACCAGGTGAAAGCCGACCAAAGCGACCCTAAACTCAACAGACGGCTGGGAAAGTCATGGCCACTACATTCTGGGATACGCATGGGATAATATTCATTGATTATTTGGAAAAAGGAAAAGTGATCACTGGTGAGTATTACTGCACATTGTTAGACAAATTAAATGAAGAAATTTTAAAAAAACGACCACATTTGTCGAGGAAAAAAATCCTCTTTCTTCAGGACAATGCCCCAGCTCACACGTCAACAATTGCGATAGCCAAATTTCATGAATTAAAATACGAACTGCTTCCACATCCTCTTTATTCTCCAGATTTGGCTCCCAGTGATTACTTTTTGTTTCCAGAGTTGAAAAAATGGTTACGGGGAGAGAGATTTTCATCGGATAGTGACGTCATAACCGAAACAAACGCATTTTTTGAAGGGTTAGACAAAGTGCGATATAGGGAAGGATAGAATTGTTGGAAAAACGTTGGAATAAGTGTGTAGAGCTAAAAGGAGATTATGTAGAAAATTAAATAAAAAAATTGTGAAAATTTACGTGCTTTACTATGAATACAGGAAACTTATCAACCCACGTAGTATGTAAAATAATGGCATTAAAATCATATAGAAGGATACGCAATACGTATCTCTTACTACAAAAGACAAAAAATAGAAGTAAATGGTCATGCGTAAGTATTTAGAAAAAGATTTAAAAATCAAAAATCTGGTAAACTTTCTTTTTGAGGTTGAAAAATCAACATTTTGGGAAAATGATGTTCCTCAATTTTCGGGCAAAAAATTCAAAAAATAGATTTAGGATGAACGAAGCACATTTAATGACATTGCTCAAAATTTGTCTTCTCTACAAAAACAAGATACCTACTGGCGACATTCCATTCCACTTGAAAAAAGAATCGCAATGTCCTTATTCGCTCTTGTTTCATCTGCAGAATATAGAACTGTGGCTAGTTTGTTTGGTGTCGGAAGAACTACTTTAAGACAAATTGTCTTAAGTTTCTGTCGTTCTATTATAAAAACATATGGCAATTGCTTCAAACAATTTTATCCTCCAACTCAGCAGAAGATTGAGGAAAATGTGAATGGATTCACCAAATTAGGATTTCCGCAGTGTTATGGGGCTATAGATGGATGCCATATAAAAATCAAACCCCCTAAAAAAGAAGCAACCGACTACTTCAATTTCAAAGGCAGACAACGAGGATAACGAATGAATCAACAAATACTGGAACTGAAATAAGAAATGCCATAAAAAAATATATTAAACACAATTTATTCTTTTTATTTATTTTTCATTATTTCTAACATTTGTTTTAAAAGCATGTTATTATCTTCCATTAATGCAATTTTTTTTTGTCATGCTCCATTGCTTTTTCTACAAATTTATTAAAATTTTCTGCTTCACTTTTCATCACTTTTAGTGCTTCACTTTGAATAGACATTGTTGTTACTTTCTTAGCTCGATCAAATGACGTTACTGACGGTGATGGTGATGAAGTTTGGGGTGATGAGCCGGATGGTGAAGCTGATAGAACTGGTAATGAATTTGAAGGAGTACAACCTGACATCGGTGATCCTGCATCTAATAGTGATGGTGATAGAGTTGTAGGAACTGAAAATTTGATCATGTAAAATAAATTCTAGCAAAATATATTATATTTTTTATCGTTACCTTCAATTGTTTCTTCTGTCAGTTCCGTAGTGAAGTTGCTTTTATATTTGCCGAGCGCTTCATGAAGGACTTGATAAAATTCCCATGAAGACGGGTTCCCTCCTGAATTACCCACTTTTTTTCTTTCATCCCTATAAACAACAAAAACAATTTTACACCTTTTTTCAATATATTAAAATTGAAGTTAATACCTGTATCTCTTGGTAAGTTTATTTATTCTCGTCCTTATCTCCTTTATCTCCAAAATTAAGCCTTCTTCTTCCTCCAATTGTTTTTTCATTAACAAAAGAATATTTGCATTTCTTTTATTACTTCTTAAATTTTTAATGTGTTGTTTCCACACATTTATAAATTTTAATGTTTCTCTTTCTGACAGAATTTTTCTTTTTTTGTCCATATTTAACTTTTAAATATATTTATTACACTTTAATTGTTTATTTTAATTATATGTATATATTGTTTTTACTTATATATTTTTTTTAATCATATGTAATTTCATTTCAATTTTAATTATTTTTTTATTTTAATTGTTCAATTTCAAGATATATATAAAGTTTTATAATCTATAAAAAATTCATTTCAAAACTACTCACAATTTTTTTATTAACACATATGTACACATTTCCATTAAAGTATGTAAATATAAATAAATTTTTTTTTCGAATGTCATAATAGCATAATGTCATAAATGGCATAACAAAATGTCAAATAGTTAAAAAATTTTCGTTAAAAAAGCTATTTTTTGATTCTTGTATCGAATTTTGGTTGTTGTTTGTGCCGCATATTAGATAAGTTTTTCTATATTACGTTCAAGAACGTGGTATCTATATTACGTTTATAGCCTTAGCCAAAATTAAAAGTAAACTAAGAAACTCAATGAAAGTAACTTTACTGACGTCAAAATTGACATATTAACCATAATTAAAACGTGTGTAATGTGAAGTAAAGTAAGCAGTATTTTAGGTTATTATATTTGAAATGGATAGAAACAAACAACTAGAAAAATTGGAAAAAATAATTAAAGTGTATCAGTTGTGAAAAAAATACAAAAACCTAAAAGGACAATTAAAAAAAAAGGAAAAAAAATCGTGAAATAAATAAAACTCGGGGTTCGCATGGATATTATCAAGTAACATTTCTAGTGATGAAGGAAGTAGATTCGGCTCAATTTTTCATCCATACCAGAATGAATAAATCAACATTTGAACTTTTATTATCACTCATTTCTCCACGTTTACAAAAAAAATCTATAAGAAAGCCTGTAGAAATAGAATGTCGTTTGGCATTAACATTACTGTAAGGAATTAAAATCACACTATATTTAGCCTAATTAATGTGTATTATTTTCAGGTACCTATCTCAAGGTTGTTCATTTCAAAGTCTAGCTTGGAGTTGGAAGCTAGGTAAAGAGACAGTAAGAATAATTATATATGAAACGTGTGATGTTATTTGGGACGTTTTATCCTCAATTTATGTAACCGAACCTAATTTTGAAGAATTAAAGACTATTGCAACGGATTTTTGGAATTTATGGAACATGCCCAACTGTGTTGGCTCTATTGATGGGAAACATATAGCTCTGACTTGCCCACCACAATCAGGATCAGATTTTTTTAATTATAAAAAATTTTATAGTATTGTTCTGTTGGCCGCATGTGATGCTAGATACACATTTACGTATATTGATGTAGGAGCATATGGTTCTAGACATAATGGAGGTAAATATGTGGCACTTTTAGGTATCTTTCAGCAGAGAAGTTTTGGGAAAAGACTTTTGAATGGAAAGATTACTATCCCAACACCAAAACTGCTTCCAAATTCAGAAAAGATTTTACCGCACTTTTTCACCGCAGACGCTGCATTTCCGCTACACCCACATATAATGAAACCATATCCCGGAGCAAATCTTCCAAAAAGTAAGGAAGTTTACAACAAGCGAATTTCAAGAGCTAGGAGAGTGATAGAAAATACATTTGGTATTTTGGTTGCGCGATGGCGTGTTCTTCTAACAACATTGAATATTCTTCCTACCAATGCTGAAAAAATTGTCTTGAGCAGTATAGCGACTTAACAGCGACATAACTTCCTGCGTTTGAATGATGAATGTAAAAATTTATACTTACCAGTAAATTATGTTGACTGGGAAGACGAACAAAATAATCTACATGAAGGATTATGGAGAAGAGAAGTAGAACACAATCTAGACTCTGTTTTGCCTTCTAGAAGCCAACATATTGTTATAAAAGAAGATTTTCTACTTCTTTTCCTTAACCCTTTTTTCGTAAAAAGAAAGAAGAAAGGGTCAAAATTCAATCCACAAAAAAAGTAAAGAAAATAATAAAGGACTAGAATTAGGGGCCGAGCTGATCCAAAAAAAAGAAAGTGAAAAAAAATGATGAAATGAGGAATGGGGAAAAGCAAAGGAAGGAAAAAAAAAACGTTGTTCCTTTAACCCTTTTTATGCAAAGAACAAAGCAATTTTAAAAAAATAAAAGAAAAGAGATAAGATAAAGGAAAATTTCACTTACCAAAAACAATTTTAATTTTTTTTTCACTTTTATTTAACAAAAAAAAATTTAACAAAATTTAGCAATTCTAATTAAAAAACTCTAATTTGACAAACTTTACTTAAAAAAACTACTTTATTTTTTAAAAAAAAAAAAAAAAGAAACTTTACATTAAAAAAAAAAACTAATTTAAAAAAAAACTACTTTACTAAAAAAAACTTTACTTTTAAAAAAAAAACCAATTTAAAAAGCTACTTTACTTAAAAAAAAGACTTTACTTTAAAAAAAAAAAAAAAACAACGAACTCTACTTTAAAAAACTCAATTCAAAAAAACTCAAAAAACTCTTCTGTGTTGTGACGAGCCCGTTTACATACTCCTCGTCACACACAAAAAAAAAATAGTAAACAGTTGTTGTATTCTGGAATTTTCTATCAATTCGCCGGCCGCCGTAACGTCAACGGATTGACAGAAAATTCCAATGGTAATGTTCGTTGTTTTTTGCTGAATCTGTTACAATTTTTATAGTTATCTAAAAAAAAGAGAAGAAGAAGAATAGTGACAATGTCATTTTAAAATGTAAACAAACAAGTGACAAGTTAAGTAGCGTTCACACAGCATTCGTTTCATTTCGTTTCGTTTAGCTGTCAAATTCTAATATACGTAAAACAAATTGTAACAAACACATTGTGATGAAACGAAATCAAACGAAACGAAGAGTTCAATTGAATTTTGAATTTTTCCGAAATGAAATGATTCACCATAACCAAAAAAGTTTTTAAGTAATTTGTGTAAAAATTATTTTAAGTGCAACAATTATTTAAAATATTTTAAAAATTAAAAAAATGGAGAAATTTGTAGAAGAAGTGAGAAATTTGCCAGAATTATATTCAAAAAAAGATCCAAAATATATGCAGACAAACTACAAAGAGGAATTATGGAGAAATCTAAGTGCAAAATATGGCTTTGATGGTATGTAATTTGTGAATATTTTTAAGATTTTAGAAGTTGATTATTTATTATTTAAGTTATAAGTTAATTATTTATTATTTTTCAAGCTAAAAAAAAGTGGACCCAAATGAGGTACTATTACAACAAAATTAAAAAAATGAGAGATTTACCCTCTGGATCGGGGAGTACGACAACACGGGAATGGTCCCTATATGAACACATGAAGTTTATTGATGATTATTTAAAACCTAGAAGGTAAAAATTGTATTCATTTAATGTTAATGCATTTATTTTTTATTTATTATTTAATTTATTTATTTACAGAATGAGGGAAAATGTTGAGGATAATCCATCCGAATAAGTGGAAATTGACTCTAGTTTTTCTGGGTCCATTGAGATGGATGCCCTTATAACTGATGAAACTGAAGAAACTATAGAAGAATGTGGATTGTCCGCATGTAGCAGCACTCCAGCAAAAAAAAAGAGAAATGAAGATTAGAATTTTTAGAATGATGAAGATTAGTATTTTTTGAAATCAGTTCATATTAAAATGAAAAAACTTAACGATTCACAAAAAGCGAGGTTGAAAGCGAATATAATATTAGTTATTGATAACTCATTATCAGAAAAATAAATTTTCATTAGTTTTATTTTATGTAGTTTAAGTTTGAGTGTACATTAAATTTAAGATAAAATATATAGTTTATTTGTATTTTTTAATGAAAAAATTAATAAAAATATAGACAATTAATTAATGATTTTATTATTCAATTCCTTCTATTAAATTGCAATGAAACTGCTCCTTCTCTCATAAAATAATCTTTAAGGTCGTTACGTATGTCGAAGTTGGTTCTTGCTGCATTACGAGAATTTGGATGATATGAAGGTAAAATTGGACAATTTTTCCTCCATTCGCCCTCATGAACATGATGATCTTCATCTTCCCAATCTACAAAATTCGAAGTTATGTACACTTGATCTGTGTCGTTTAATTTTATAAAATTATGCAATGCTACAGTAGCCAATACAATCTTCTCTGCATTTTCGGGGAACAAATTTAAAGTATTCTGCAATACTCTCCAGCGATTAACTAATATCCCAAAAGCATTTTCTATAACTCTCCTGGCTCTGCTTAGTCTATAATTAAATATATCCCTATCAATAGGTAAGTTTTGACCTGGATATGGACGCATAATATTTTCTTTTAGCGGGAATGCAGCGTCAGCAACAAAGAAGTATGGACATATTTTGCTTGATTTTGGAAGAACTGTTGGTGAAGGAATTGGCAATTTTTTTCCAAGAAGATCCTTCCCAAATGTAGATTCTTGAAATATTCCTACAGAAAAATAAAAAATCTCAATTTCATGAAAAAATTTTATCATATATAATGTAGTTATGCTGTGTACCTCCATCACTCTGGCTTCCATAGGCTTCCACTGCTATTTCTGTGAACGTGTAATGGGCATCGCAAGCAGCTAATAGAACAATACTAAAACTTTTCTTATAATTAAAATATTGTGATCCAGACTTTAGTGGTGCCTTGATCTTAACATGTTTACCGTCAATTGCTCCTAAGCAGTGCGGCATATTCCATACTTCTTCAAAACTTTTCGCAATCTGAATGTAGTCTGTGTTGTTTGGCCTTGAAACATAGAACACAGAAAGCGTTTCCCATATTGATTCGCAAGTTTTCAAAATAATATTCCTAACGGTTGATTTACCCATTTTAAAAGTCCATGCCAAAAACTGGAAACTAACACCTTGTGACAAAAATCTGTAAGATAAACATAATTGCATTATATATTTTTTTCAAAAAATGTATAAATAGGCACTCACGATAAAGTTAGAGCAACACAACATTCATAATTAATTGATGGTCGAATAGAAACCTTGGTCAACTTGTGTTTCATCAAACTAAGAAATAAATCATATATTTTTCTTGTCATTCTCGTATGAATAAAAAATTGTTCTGGATCTTGATTCTTCATTTTTAAAAATGAAATAACAAAATATCCCAGTTCATCTCTTTTAAGATTTAATGGCCTAACCCACCATCGTCTTCTTCGTGAACTTTCCATTTTCTTATACAAATTGTATAACTTATATAACTGTAACGTTATATTGTACAATTTAACTAACATTCTAAGTTTATCGTGCATTTTTTGAAAAATTAAACCACAATGTACTTTGTTTATAATTTTAAAATAAAAAACCAAACTTCTAATGACAATTTAAAACGAAGACGACACGAAAAGGAAAATGCCGTGTTTGACAATTCATTTTTCTGAAACGAAAGGGGAAATTCTGTGATGAAACGAAACGAAAACGAAAGCTATGTGATCGCTACTTTACAGGTAAGTATGAAAATTTTTTAATTTTTTAATTATAATTATTTTAATTAAATTTAGAAATTAATTTATTCTTTTTTTTCTTTTAGGTTTACAACAATATATATAGCCGAAGAAATTCAACTTATGTCCGGGATAAACTTTGTGTATTTGTTAATAATGAGGGACGAATAAATATTCAAATTAAATTTTTATATACTTTTTTATATAGTTTATTTTTAATGTAATAATCGCATTTGATTAAAAAATTTGCACCTTTCTTCATAAATTATATTGAAAAATTTTTTTCTAATATTATCTTTTAAATTATCTGGTAGTTCTTTCTTTAGGTCTGCCAGATATTTGAAGAACAACATATCTCGATCTTCTTTCTCTTTTCCAGCTGACCGAATATCTTCTAAAGTTTTAATAATTCTTTCAACTGCCGTTTTCTGCACTCTTTTATAGGTGTTGAGGATTGTCAAACATTCTGTAATTCTGTGATTTCAGGAGATGCAATCTCTGGTGTTGATGTGTCCTCATTCAAACTATTTTCATTCATGACCTCTTTGTGTTCATTATTTCTTGATCTAAAAAGATATTTATAAATTAAAATATATCGCATCAGAATAATAAATTATTATAATATAACACTTACTTTCTCATTTTAATATGGGGTGTTTTCAATGATTCAAGTTTGTCGCAAACTTGAGTTCGCCCAGTGTTCAAAGAAGCAAGCTGGCGTATGCCTTGTGTTCATTTAATCAAGTTTGACATCAACTGGCGGCAAGTTGAACAAGGTGAAAAAGTACTTTGTTCTTCAGATTTTCAAGACGAAAGAAATATGTGTTACCATTTGTGTTTTTTTTTTAATATTTTTGTTATCTGTCAATTACAAAAGTGAAGTTGTTGAGCTGATGTGATTTATTAATTTTTTTTTTAATTATTTAAAATGGATACAGAATTTGAGTAAGTATTAATAAAATAAAAATTAGTTAAATTTTCAACGCGTGAAAATTAAATACCTAATTTTAATACATTTCTTTTAGGTGTAATGAAAATGGTTCATCTCAATGGACCACGGCCCAGATAAAATTATTAATTGAAAAACGTATTTCATTGGAAAATCATTTCATAGAAGGAAAACGTAAAAAAAATGTTCTATGGATGATGATTTTGAGGGATATTAAGAACATTGATGAAAATTTTACGTTTTCCGTAAATGAAGTGAAAGCAAAGTTTTATATGAGGAGAGGCGTCATCAGGAATTCGTAAGAATAGAAAAAGAAAAGACTGAAATAGAAGTACAAAAATTAGAAATATTAGAAAAATTACAATCGACGCTTGAAAAATACCTTACGAAAAAATAATGAGTATGAATATAGTGCACAAATATAGTTCAGTATTTAAAAAAAAGTGCCTTTATAAGAAAAATGAGTGATTCGGAAGATAAGTTTTTTTTTGAGTTATATTTATAAGACATGAAGTCATTATTTTTATTTGTTTTTGTTTTGTTTTGTTTTGTTTATCTTAAATTTGAAAGAAACTACCATTTATAATTAGTTTTAAGGCTGACACAAAAGAAGATAAGTTTTTAAGTTATAATTATAATAAGACATAAAGTCATTGTTAATTTTTTATTTTATCTAAAATTTGAAAGAAATTGCCATTTATGTGATAAAAATGAGTAATTTAGAAGAAATTAGTTTATTTTCGTTTTTTTAATTTATCTATTCTATGACTAAACTTTGTTTTATAAAATGTAATATATACTTTATAGTTTATTTTAGTCATAATAAATGAATTTATAAAAAAAATGCTTCTTTTTTTAAATCAATTCTTTTAGATTAACTTGTTTATTAAATCACTGCGTTTCAATACATGCATACCATTAAATATATAATCGATTTAAGTTTTATTATGAGGATTATTTTAACCTAAAAATGAAAACACGTTATTTCAGATTTCTGAAATACATAATTGTATTTGTTTAACTTTATAAATTAGTTAGCCATTCACAAAGAACATCCCTTTTTATAATGGCGTTTTCCATCTCTTCATTAACATTATCGCCTTGTTCATTTTCATTAACTTCGACTTCCTCATTTAAATTTTCTACATTTGTTATTACTGCTATTCCTGCAGCAGTGTTCATTCGTATGAAATTATGTAACACGATGCATGCAAGAACAACATATTTGATATTGCAAATTTTATGCATTCGCACATAATTTAGTATTCTAAATTTTGCTTTTAAAATCCCGAATGCCTGTTCAATGCACACTCTAATTGAACTGTGGAGGTAATTAAATTTTTTTGATTTTGTGATAAATATCCGTTGTCTCTGTATGGTGTAATTAGATATGATTGCAAAGAATATGCTGAATCTCCTAGCAAGTGTCCTTCTTCAATTAATTTCATAGTTTTGTTGGCCAAAGACTTGCCTATTGTACTGGAATTCCAAACTGCGGAGTCATGACTGCTTTCCGGCCATCCAAAAAAAACATTTCGAAATACGAGGTTATTATCGCATATTCCCTGTTGAATATAAAATTAATGTAAAAAAAAATTTGATTTCTATATTGAATATAAAACATACTTGCAAAATCATTGAATGATAGCCTTTTCTATTATAATAGCTGGAACTATCAGTCGATGGTGACTTGACTTTAATGTGAGTGGAATCAAGACATCCTACCACGTTTGGAAATGGGTTTCCTTGCCTCAGACTTTCAAACTTCCTGGCTATTTCCAACATTTCATGTTCATTTGGCCAGGATATGTATTTCCTCGTACATTTGGCAATAATTTTGCATATTAGTATATTTGTTGCATATACTCGTCCAATTGAAACGCCAAATCTAACGATACTTCTCGTAAGGAGTTTTCATTGCCAAGCCACCACAAAGTCATGTATAACGCATTTTCTAATTTTATTTTGGGCCCTCCTTTAGCGTGATGTACCCAATAAGGCTGAAGTTCTTTTACAAATTTCTAAAATAAATGTATATACATAGGTACTTCTATACATTTTTGTCATAAATACATAATGTGATAAAATACTTACAATAAAACAAATTCTGTTCATTCTAAAATGCGAATAGAATGTTTCGTCTGAAAATCTTTTTATTGTTTCTGTATAATTTTTAACCATAACAATTCTTTTTTTTTTGGTTTTTTTTAATAATTATATTGATTAGTGCTTGCTTTTTCTAGCTCTCATTCTTCTAATTTTATTAATTGCACTGTCAGAAGTTTCCACACATTGTTTAAAAATAGTATTAGAAATTAAATTTCCTAATATCTTTTTGTCATTACTTCTATGATCTTCCATATTACTTTAACTAAACAATGTTTCTTTATTTTATTTTCACAAATCAATGTTTCTTTATTTTATTTTCACTAAACAATACAATTTCTTTATTTTACTTTCATTAAATATTTTACCTTTATTTTATATTTTATACAAACACTTTTTAATTGAAGTTTAAGAGCAGGTTATTCTGATTTTACTGATTTTGGGTGATTTGGGTACACGTTTTCTCAGCCATTTTTTATCCAATTTTTATGATATATGTTTTAAATGAAAGCTCAATGGGTCTAGAGTGAACTAAGTGGAACAAATTTTTCAAAAAGGTTTTAGTTTTTCCTGTACAGGACAATAAGTACGAGGCTTTCTTCAAATTTCAACGTGCTATGGTACACTTTTTCTCCGTAACTACACCATGTATTTTTCTAAAATTTTTGTCATACATCATTCAAAGGGTGTAGAGTGAACTAAGTGGAGCACTTTAGTAATTTTTGTCCTTATTAGTCCTGTAGAACGCTTTGAAGAGAGAAGGATTTTTACCAAAAATGTATAGATTTTAAATGTAATTTTTCATGGGTAGATGATTGCGTGTTATACTGAAATTTTCATATAAGGTAATTCGAATGTTCTTTTTTCGATTTCGAAATAGAAAAATAAAAGTTTTTACATTATTTCAGAATAATTAGTAATATAAAATTCCTATTTTTCACAAAAATTTTGTCACAGATAATAAAAATGTTTTGCATAACTCTTGGCTCTAAATATATCAATTTTTCACCGATACGTTTATTCATTTTATACGAATAAAAATATTATATATGTGTGAGTGGTATATATTCAATAAACAACAAAAAAAATGTTTCCAATTGCTATCATACGATCGCCGAAAACAGAAGAAAAAAAAATAAATAAAAAAACAAACAAAAAAATGACATGGCATAGCAAAGCATTGCAAAGAAGCTACCTGCTATTATGATGTACAATATTGTGTATTGTATATAATGTGTATAATAAGCAATATGAATAAAATAGCTGGAGTAAGGAGTAACCTAATGATATTGATTGTATGAATATATGGTTATGTATATTCATATAGTATATTCATTACATGATGTACGCAATTATATACACAAATGTTTATATCTTGTATTTCAAATATCATTTAGAAATTATCAATACAGGTTTGTAACTCGGTAATATGGTAGTATAATTTTGTTTGCAGGATACTGGATAGGTCCAGGTATAATTATGTTATAATATAAGTATTTATACTATCATGATATACAATATGTATTACAAAAAAAAAAAAAAAAACAACCATTTGTACAATACAATGCTTTATCGTTGCGAATAAAGTAGGTAGAGTAACATAATGAATATTGTATATTGCATGAACATTTTTTGTACTGTATAGTGTATACATGTAGTTTTTTGAAAGTGTAATATAATTTGGTTTACAGGATGCTTATAATGTTAGAGGTATTCACGAAATGTTGTAAGAGTGTAAAAAGTGTGAATATACACCAAAATCTTACACATTACACTATATCGTGAACGAAAACTTTGTATTGAAATCAAGCAAATTATGTCAGCTAAAATATTATAAAAATAATCAAATTATTTTAGCATTTAATGTCAGAATGGCATATACAATAGTAAGCAATAGTAATATACAATGGGTTTCAGCAGTGTAAATTTTTACAAGCAGTGTAGGTAAAAATTACATTGAAGATGTTTACAATAGGTGTAGGATTGTACGAGTTTAGTACAATGATACAAGACCAAACCGTGAATACCCTAATTAGTTGTCTGTTTTTAAAAAATAATATTCTAAATGTTCAAGTCAATAATTGTTCAAAAATTATAACAAATCCTGAAATAATTTTTCTATCCATGTACAATAGTGAACATACTACATACACACTGCACATATATATGTAATTGTGTGTCAAGATAGTGGCATAGCAAAAGCAACATCAATAAGAAAAAAAATGATGAAAGAAATAAACCTGCGAAGTATTCGTATAGCAGCACCACAAATAATATATATATATATGTATGTATGTATTATATTCTCTGCGATAGCAGGTAGATTGAAATGTACAAAAACAAATTTACTCCGGCTATTGCAAATACGTTTGCGTATAATTCTTAAAGCACAGGCAAAGCAGACATTCGACACTACTACATATACTGTCAAATGTTAAAATATGTGCGTTAATGCGTATGTAAATACACTGATAAATTCGATACAGTACCAAATTTATATTGTTTCCTGGCGAATGGGTGTTATGTATGTGCTATACGCTTTGTTAGTTGTACTGGTTGTACAAACTTATGAACATATGTAGTAAATGTGTAAAAATGAATATGTATTGCACTACATATTAACATTCATTTAAAGTTTGTTTCAAGTTCAAATTTTGGTATATGTACACTATGTTGTTTTGTTATGACGTGTACTTTTTTTTATGAAATTTTTTTTTTGCTTTTTCTGCCTTCGGTCCTCATATAATATTAAGAATTGAATTTTTTTTTTTTTTATTAGTTGCGCATTTCATATACCCACAAAATTTACAAAACAAAATAAAAGAAGGTTAGTTTAAAATAAATGAAAAAAAAAATAACAACAGAAAGTAAACTAACACAACGATAAAAATATTTTTTGAATGTATTTGTTAGATATTTTCGTCGTGTGAGTTTTCAATTTTAATTTTTGATTTCAGGAGGACATGCTCTTAATAACATCTGTTATTTGTTAGAAAACTAATATATGGTAACACGAAAAATCTAACAAATGGTGGATTATGTTCAAAGATTCAAAAAATCTTGACTATGCAAGATAATCAAGTTGGCGGCAAGCTTGTACATTTAATTTCAAGTTGGCGAAGTCAAGCTTGAATCATTGAAAACACCCATGGTCTTTCAAAAACATCAAACTGCTAAAATATTCCCACTCATCCGAACAGGCAGTCGCAGCACTTCCTGAGGGAGCATCGTTCTTTCTAAGTTCTTTCCCAAACTTTTCTCTTAAAAGAGAAAATCTCTTTTCACATTGTTCTCCTAAAAAATTATTTGAAATATATTTTTAATTAGATGTTAATTTATATTAATTAATAATATAAAAATATAATTAAAAAATAAAAATAATATAGAAAAATATCACACATGAACATGCAAATACATAGATACTTGGTTTTTTCACTTTCTCACTTATTCTACACCATGCTTTTATTTTTTCAATTTTATTATAATGCATGGGATGGGATTTATTGTAAATCATTTTCTCTTCCTAAATAAATCTTCAATTTCATTTTCCATTTTGCAAAAAAAAAAATTCTTAAACGCTTCACGAAAACTACACTTTAAGTACGCTCCTTACGGCACATTACTTTACTGAAAAATGACATTTGGAAGTTAACGAAACTTGAAGAACTTCACTTTACGTCATTATGGCTGCATTGATTTAATTACACAGCGACGTACTAGTTTACTTACTTCACTTTACTTTACTTTTGATTTTGGCTAAGGCTTATATTGCGTACAAACGTATAATAGAACCTGATATTCTTTGATACACATGTAATTTACTAGATATCATAATATAGATAGTATAATATAGTTCATGTGTATCACGGATATTAGAGTTGATGAAGAACATACTCTTGCATGTTGTATATACCTATGTCAAAGATAATACAGTCCTACTAGATGAACCATTTCATTTTTTTTATTTAAATGTTTGTATGTTTGCCAAAAATAAAGATCGAAAAAGTTTTTCGAAACAATATCGAAAAAGAGCGAAAGTTTATAATTCAGGAGGGATGTAAATATGAGAGAAAAATAAGAATATTTATATAGAAGAATTAGTTTGTGAGTTGCATGACTGGTTTACTAAATTTTATATGGTTTTGAGTGGTACCATCATTTATTTGGGGTGCGTTCATGAACATTACTTTAACCATAGTCATGGTGTAGTATTTTTTAAGCAAAGTTATGTTATACTACAGCCATAGTTATGTTAACTTCAAGTGGTTTTGAACGCGATTTTCACCATAGTAGTAGCAATAAATTATCATTCAGCTGTCAAGTCAAGTTTAAAAAATGTTTACATATAAAATTAAAATAAATAATAAAATTTTATATTTTTTGTTTGTCAAAAATTAATTATTTTTTAAAAATGAAGTTTAAAACAAAATTAATTAATTTCAAATAAATTAAATTGAAATTTTCACAATTCACAACAAAAAATTAAATGACAAACGATTTTTCATTGTCAATGTCATTACCACTTAAAGGCTTACTATCGTTACTGTCGTTAACCATGCTCTCGAGCAGGGTTAATTTTTGACATCAAATAGTTAAAAATTTACTTTACTACAGATGTTTATGAACGCTAAAAATTCATGTTGGTAGTTATGTTTTACTATGCCACCACCATTTTGAACGACAAATGATAACTATAGTTAACTATAGTAACGTTTATGAACGCACCCTTGATATGATATTATACTTGAATAAGTAAAAATAAATGGATATTTTGTACGCAAATGCTTTATATAAATATGTTTTTACATAGTATCACAGATCAGATACACTTATCTGCGAAAGTATATAGTATCTTTGATTATACATGATATATATGTATACATATGGATATATTATGGTTTTATTTTGTTATGTTTTTGAGTTCATTGACTTATGAATGCAATATACGATTATATATTATCATATCCCGTGAATTGAATTTCTTCTTGAAATTTTTAAAGAATGTCTTTTTTAATGTTTGGGCCTTAGGACTTCTGAAAAAATAAAGTATTATTCTGATTTATGATCATAATATAGAAATTTAAAAATCAGGTGTTTTGTGAATTACCAAATTTTTTTATAGACTGAGTCAATTTTTTTTCTAACTAGATAAAAATTGATATTTTCAAATTAATATGGAACATAATTTACAAATATGTATATTTTTCTAAATCTTGAGGATAATGAATTTTAAATTATTTACAATATTTTTTAAAAACAGAAAGCTTAAAAATATTTATTTCAAAATTTTTAAATTTTATTTCGTTGATGTTTTTTGTGTGTGGTATAAAGTATATACTCAAAAAATTCTATATACTAGCGCTGATGAACATTTAATTAGATTCAATGAAAATTGATAATTATTTGTAGCTTGAAAAATATTATATATATGTAGGTATATATAATAAACAACATGTCATGAAGTCGAAAATAAATTATTTGTAAATTTATGGATTTTTATGATTGAATGCAATCAAATTTTTTTCATTTATGTTTGTTTGAAAATAAATTATTAAGTAAAATGGGCCTATAATTCTAGTCCTAGAAATATTTTGGAGATCATTATTATTAAAATATTTTCAGTAGTGATTCAAAAAATTATGTTTGAAAATAACGTGGAATAGGTTTACGTATAGTAAATTATAATTGCTTATTTGATTTTTGAATTCAAAATTTACCTTTGTATTTTAACATTTCTATTAAATTGATAGCTCAACTATTTAATATCATTCTTAAACCAAATTTTAAAACTTAAACCATTCATTTAAAAAGTGCAAGAACTGGTCAGTTCTGCATGGTGCGGTCATGGAGTTGGCAAAAAATAGGAAGTTAATCTGACCTGCCTATACTTTAGAATATATTATCAGAAATTTGAATAGCCTCTGACATTTAGTATTAGCACTATTAGTCATAAATATTTTTATACAGCATTTTTTTTGAACAAAAGTTTTAAAATTGCATGTATTTTTAATTCTGTTTTTTTCTTTAAAATATATGTAACTTTGTTTTGACTTCAATGAACCTAATGAATTCGGACAAAAAAGCGATGAATTATCAATCGTCTTTTAATACAGTTGAAATTATACAATATTTTAATATTTTAATAGTTGATATTATATTTAATTATTTATTATTATTATTATATATGTATACACTAAACAAATTTATGGATTTATAATGTTTCGAGGATGCATTTCCAATTATTAATTGAATAGAAATTAAATGCCGTGTAAAAGTAGTTGTGAACAATACTGTACATTAGAGGCGGCTCCTCGTATAGGGCTAGGAGGGCTCAGCCCCACCAAGATTATCGTATTTTCAATCTTATAAATACCAATAAATAAATTTAAAAATTATTTTTCATATCAATAATATTTTTATAATCATTTGTTCAACAAAAATATGTGAAATTTAGCTAATTTGGTAACACTCAAGTGTGTATAACGTGGTATAACGAATACATTATTTTTTCATAAAATACGCATAAGAAAAAATCGTTATAACTGCCTCTCTGAATTTTAAAAATAATTATAAATATCGAAGATAATGTAGGGCTTAGCATCTGAAACTGCATTATCTTTGTAAATATGTACAACAAAAATGTATTAAAAATAAATTCGAATTAACCATACCAACCATACCTATAATTCTATTTCTGTTTCACTCAGTATTAATGTACATATATTTCTATCTCATCCAGTACAAATACATGCAATAACAATTACCATTCAATCAAACATTCAAACTGTCTGACTGTCTATTCATCGGGACTAATTCACTACCAGCCCGGATGAACTCACCATATAACTCTGTGAGAAGAATGAATAATTCGTTTTAATTCATTCCGTTTTGATTTTACAAAAACAATTTATATGTGCTCGATCCGGGCTGTTTTGAATTAGCCCTCTCATATAAATTGTTATTGTATTTCATTTTTGTATTACAGCACAAACAATGATCATAATGTCTATTGTTTGTGCGGTATTGTAAAGTAAATGGTGGTATGTATGTATGTATACTGCTTTTCTTGTCTTCTATTCCTTCATTTCTTTCTTTTCTTTTATCTATTCTATATAAAGATTGACATGTATTATATTTATATATATTATTTACATACAAGCAAGTTTATATTGGATTGTATTACTCACTCAGTCAACAGTCTTATGTATTTTTTATTGTTGCGTTAATACAAACACGAAATAATTTATATGAGATGGGGCTAATCGGTTTACAGTCCCATCAGTCCATTATGTTGAATAATGTTGAATATGGTTGAAATATGTTCAAGAGCAAAGTATGAAGTATGAATGATATAGATATATTATACATTATACATATAGCTGTATGTAAATATGTATACTTATGTTTTCGTATTACCAAATGCATCCACCAGAGGATGTTTGTATAAATTTTTGTTCGTTTTATATTTAAAAAAGTCGAATAAAATATCCGTTAAAAATTAAAAACCGTCATATTTTAAGTGTTTTTAATAAAAAAAATTGTAATAATTTAAGTATAATTTTAATTCCTTATTTCAAATTCAACTTAACTCCGTTTTTTCCTCTTTTTGATCAAAATAATTTTTAATTAAGAAAAAATTTTTCAAGTTTACAATTTTTACAATTCAAAAATTTTTGCTTTTGAGTTTTAACAATTTTTTTGCATACTGGATAAGACATGAATTTTCTATAGATTGAAAATCACTTCATTTTAAATAATTACACTTCTCTTGAATTTAGAACTCTGGAATTTTTTTCTCTCATAAAAAAATGAAAATATTGTTTTAATGAAAAGCCAGTGTTGAACGATTTTTGTCGTTTTACGATTTTCATAATTGGTTACCAAAGTTAATGGTATGTAAGATAGAAAACATTTTACGCTAGTTCCTCCGAATGAATAAATGATATCGAATTTAATTTATGAATTATCACAACACAAATAAACACACGTTCTACGAGTTTCGTTCATAATTTATCTTTTTCTGTTGCAGACCCAAAGAAATTTCTTGAATTTTAGGTTTTTCGCCAAAAATTTAAAAAATTTTTGTGATTCTTACCCGTTCGATTTGAAGAAATATTTCAAAACAGGACTGACCGCCATTTCAAGCGATAATATGTTTTAAAACGTTTTTCAATTTCCGAAATTTTCAAATTTTCTAACGATGAAAATGAAAATAAAAATTTTCAAGATGATTTAAATGAATCCTATCAGCATTTTGGTATCTAAAAGGTTTTTGGTACTTTAATAAGTATTAAAATCTAAAATTAAATATAATGGGAGTCTAAAGTCGACTAAATTCCTTTGCAATTATTTCAGTACCCGGAGAATTTATAAAAACTTTAGTTTTTTTTTTTAGCAAATTTGTTTTTGGTCAAGAGAAAGATCGAAGAGTTGAGTATTTTTTTAAATGAAATGTTAGATTATACAGAAATGATACAAATCAATATTTTTAAGTTTACCAACGTTTTTGTTAAATTGTTTTTTTTTTAAAGATATTTATTATTAAATTTCTTTTATTATGAAAATATTTTGTTAAGTATTTTTAACGTTTTATTTTTATGAAGTTTGTAAATTTTAAAAGAAGCCCAAAATACATAACTTATTTTCTAAAAAACAATATTCTGGGGAAGTGTATCATTCAATATCGACTAACGCTCTAAAAGCGTTACTTCTTGGGTGGTGTGGAAACCCTTGAAACCATTAGCCCCACCATAAATTTTGGTCACGAGCCGCCTCTGCTGTACATCCAGTTTTAGTTTAACTATAGTTGGAAGACAGTTTTCAAATTTAAAAATTTTAAAATTAAATATATTACTATATATGATTTATAAAGTATAATATTAATATGCAAATTATGTATAAAAATATCTAAGAAAGTCATAGCAAAGCAGAAGAAAAATTTTGATCACGATCAAAGTGGATTTTGCATTTACGCAACCTGAATAATAGTGGTAACGTAGTAAATGAATGATATATTCTTCAAATATAGATATTGTGGTATCTTAAAAGGATATTTGCTTGAGGCCTGTTACCTATCAAAATTGTTATTTAATTCTTTTCAGAGGAAAACCATCAGAGTGCAGTGTTATTGATAAATATTCGGTAATTATAAACTTTCGCTGTCAGCTAGTTTTTTTTAAACATTAAAAATCGAAAAATATATGAATCTTCATGATTCTAGTCTCAAAATGTTCCATTTAACTTCGGATTTATGAAAAAAGTATAATAGTTACAGTTTGATGCGTAGGAGAGTGTGGGTAGATAGTTAAAAGAACATATGAAAAAATCAGGTTAATTCAGTTCAAAAATGTTGATCAGTGTTAACGAATGACGCTAATTATACAGCACTTTTCATACTCTTTTAGCATCCCCGCACCCACCTGCCAAAATTCTCTTTTTTTCATTTATATTTTAGTTTTCATTCTATAAAATTTTTCAATCTTACAAATGAAAAATTACTCATGAGTAATCACCACCCACCACTCCCCACATCACTCCCCGCATCAAACAACCACTATTATATTCTATTCATAAATCCGAAATCAAACCAAAGTTGAAAAAAAAGCAAAAAGGTTGACTTTTCAATTTTTTATGAGTAAAAAACCAGCTGATTGCGAAAGTGTATATGTAATTAACAAATAATGTATTCATATATCTATGAATAACAAAAAGGTTCATATTTAACATTACACACAAATATTTTCATAAAGAAATATGTTAAGAAAGGTCATTGATACTATATACATTATAGATCCTGATATACATCATTGAACAATCTATTTTTATAATTACACTTGTATGTATGTGTACAAAATACCATATATACGATGTATACATACAATCATGTATATCGCATAAACAGCACATTCATTGCATATAGTATTTACTATTATCTATTCTGCATAAAGAAGCAGCATGTTGTTATTAATGTCTACTATGTCATGTCTATTATGTATGTATTAGAATTAGTTTTTACATCGCATTCAATGTTATACCAAAGCCAATATAATATACCATGATATAATATATTTTATATCAAACTTTCTCTTTGTCTTTGGTTATATCAAACTTGTTTATTCATGTTATATGCGCTATGTATGTATGTGTACGAGATCGTCTTCAATTCAATATGGATCCTTCTTACATATCCTTATGCACGAGCATAAACCATACATGGAAAATAAATATATATGATCAAAATCTCTCAAAAATGTTCAAATTTATATTTATATGTTCCAGCCAATGATATTCATTTATTCTATTCTCAATACTCAAAACATACATTTACATATAAATAACACTTATATGTGTGGAATATCATATGAATTAAATGTACATTTTAAATAGCATTGTGTATTGTTGGTATTGTTTAGTGCTGCAAAACATTGACAGGTGTTCATTTCATTTGTGAGAGCAAATATTTATAATAAATGAGAACAAATTCGAAACACTATAGTCCGTCTACACAATTAGTTTTGATAACTCGATTTACAAAAACAGTTCCATTATATCACAGACTGTCAGACACATTTATTGAAATCATTATAATTGTGTACAGGGTACATAACTAAAAGCAATTCGAAAAATTTTGAAAAACTTTTTTGATTTTGATGAAGCTTTTTCGATCTTTATCATTTATGTGAGTGTGTCGTTTTTGGAAAAATTACCACTTACACTAAAAAAAAAATCTATTGAGACGAAGAGCTATATTATCTTTGACCTATGTGTATATATGTTAAATCCACAAAAAAAATAATATAAAAATTTTCAATTTAACATTAATTGGAACAGGTGCCGGTTCAAATTTTTTAATAAAATAAAAACACAATGTTTTTCAATTTACGTTATAAAATTTATTTAAATATACAATTCAATTTCTTAAAACTAAATTACAAACAATTCTAAATTACTTAAACTAGTATGGATTTAATTTTCAAACAAATTAATTCAATGTATACAAAATAATGAAAACAAATTCAATATTTTTAACTATACAATATTTCAATTAGACCGGAAATAGGTATGCAATTAAATTTAATTAAATATTTATATTTAGATTTTGATAGGACTCGACACGTCCAGGCTGATGAGTTTGGTCTTTGTTTTTCTTGCTTCAGTCTCAGCACGACAGTATACACAAGTAATCGCAAAGACAAATTTTTCTGCGATCGCAACCCTTTATATACTAAATTTTCGCGGTTCTAGAAATTTCCTTTTCTCCGTTGTTGAAATGTTCTACTATTTATCTAATATACTCGTCCTATTTATAAAACCGTTTTTTTTTTTCAAATTGTGTCTGGTAATTCGAATGACAATTTATGGTAATTGTGAACAACTTTGATTGGTAACTATATTCAGCTGGTATTTTTTTGTTTGACAGAACTGACAGTACTGACATATGTAATTATGTATATGTATATTTTTATGTATGGATGGCTATATATATACCTTTTATATACTATATATGTTTTTATCTTTATTTTAGTTTTTAAGGTTATAAAAATAATCGTGAAAAGCTAAAGATATTTACCTTTTATAAATTTTTTTTTTTTTTTTAATTAAGTATTAATTTTAGTTAATTTAAGTATTAATTTTTAATTAAATTTAAGTATTCCTTTTATATTTAAGTTGTTAATGTTACATTCTTATGTTTTAAGTTTATGTGATGTAAGATGTGGTGATAAATTGTGATGTTATTCTTTATATTGTGTTATGAGTATTTTTGTGATAATAATGTTTTGCTCCATTATGTTGTGATTCGTAATATTTTGTTAGATGTTCTGTTTTTGTGAAGTGTGAATAGTTAATTGTATGTTATGTATTTGTACTATTTTATGTTATATGTTTGGTTAAGTGGTTTTGTTTACATATTTTTGGTGTTGGTCTTTTGTGTATTATTTTTTATGACTCAATATGAACTTCTATTTTTTATTTATTTTAGGATTCTTTTTTTTTTTTAAAGAGAGCCAAATTCGATTATATTGGAGATCTGATTTTATGTAAGTATTTTCAAAAAATATTTTTAACTTAAATGAAATGTAACTAATAATCCTTTTTTGTTTTTGTTATCTTTTAACCAAATGTTGATTGGATTCAACATCCTCGGCAGGCAGCAATCATGAGGAAATATGTTTTTTTTTTTAAAGTTTGTTTTGTTTTTAATATGTGATACAGCAAAAATTTTTTGTTTTATTTTAATTTAATTTGATTGTGTTATTCTTGCGGTGACCATACCCTTTCTGGTTTTTGTAAACCGCATCATCATTCCGTCCAGTCTTAATCTATATGTTCGGGAATTATAGATTTGTTTCCGCGGAATAGGCCAATCTTCTATGAGACGTTTTATGCCCTCCGGGGCCTGTAACCACGCTGGTACCACGCTGGTACCACGCTGGTTGCGGGTTTTTGTAAACCTACTGCTTCGAATGGAAGTGTAAACACTGCAAGTTCGTGCTCGAGCCCTCTTTGTTTTAATTTCTTTCTTCTTTCGTCTACTGGTTCTTCTCTCTTTCTTTTTAGCTTTAATTTTGGTATAGTTCTTTCGTGGTTTATAACTTCCAAACTCCATTCTGTTTGGTTGATTTCAATACCAAAAGATTGATATTCCGGTAGTACGGGTGTTAATGAACCTGAAGCGGTTGAACTCATGTCGATTCGTACACTTTATTATATACCTTTATAATTATTTGGATTGAATTATTTTTGAAAAAAAAAAATTGTTTTTTAAATTTTATGGAATATTTATATAAATGTTTATTAATTAAAAATATTATTGAATAGACATATTTATTGATTTCACCTTTTAAAAAATATTTTTTACACTTTTGTTCTTTTATATAAAAAATTTTCATTTTGAAAATTAAACGTCACCGGTGAGTAACGGTCTATAATGTTTGAGTTTTGATTTTCTCTCCACTTTGTGTATATGGCAGTACTATTTGTAGATTTTATTTAGTATTCAGGGTAATCATTTTTTTTTGATTGATTTTTTTTTTCTTTAATTTTGATTAATCGGAATTTTACATAATTTAACGATTGGTCTTACATAAGTTTTTTGCCCAATTTTTACCAATGCTGTTCTTACCAATTCGTCAGTACCAGGATGCGACTTTCAAGGATGCGACCTAATGGCCATGTTAAAGGTGGATAATTTTCTTGTTTAATCAAAACAATATCATCAGGTTTCAAATTTTCTTGTGTAATTTTCCACTTGTATCTGACTTGAAGTTGATGCAAGTAATCCTTTGACCAGCTTCGCCAAAAGTTTTTTTGTAGTTGTTTCAAAAATTGCCATTGCTTCGTAGGAACGTTATCATTTATTTTACTAGTTTCTGGTACTGTTTGTAAATTTCTCTGTATTAAGAAATGGCCTGGTGTAATAATTGTGTTGTCATTCGAATCGATATTAAGTGGTGTTAATGGACGAGAATTAACACAACCTTCAATGTTGCATAAGACGGTATACAGACCTTCAAAAGTGAGTTTCGTATTTTGTAGTGTCCTTTTCAAATGTATTTTGATTAATTTGATATGCGATTCCCATAAACCGCCGAAATGTTGAGCAGAAGGTGGATTGAAGTGCCATTTTATTCGTTCTGTAGATAATTTATCTGCAATTTCCCCAGTAGTTTGTTTTGAAAACATAATTTTGTTGGCTTTAACAAAATTTGTGCCGCAGTCAGAATATATGTCTAAACATAGACCTCGTTTATTAAGAAATCTATTGAAACTTGCGATAAAGGCATTAACACTTAAGTCCGTTACTAGTTCTAGGTGAACTGCTTTAGTACAGAGACAAATGAATAAGCATATATAAACTGATGTAGTTTTCGAGTTTCGTAATGATGATATTTTCATTTCAATAGGAACCACAAAATCGATACCGACATGTTGAAACGGGAAGGATTGAGTTACTCTAGCAGCTGGTAGTTCATGCATTAATTGGGTATTGTTTACTGGTTTCATTCTAAAACATTTAAGACATTTATGTAATTGATGGCGAATCGTATTTTTCGCATTACTTATCCAGAATTTATTTCTAATTGTGTTTAATACTAAATGTATGCCTCCATGACATGTTTTTTCATGAACTTGATTGATTAGTAATTTCGTAACTGGATGATCTGCTGGTAAAAGAATCGGATGTTTTTCATCGTATGGCAGTTCTGATTTTCCTAATCTTCCATCCACTCTGAGTACTTTTTGTTAATCTAGAAACGGGTTTAGATTTAAAACTTTGCTAGTTCTATGTATTGGTTGTCCAGTTTCTAAATTTTTTATCTCTGCTGCAAATTGATTTTGCTGTATTGTTTTCACGATTGAAACCTCTGCCTGATCAATTTCTTTTTTATTTAGATGATGCGTTTTTATTCTATGGGTCAAGCGACAATTATTTATAAAGCGTAAACAATAAGCTGTTATTCTTAGTAGTTTAGAATACGATGAATATTTTGATAAAATATGTGGTTCTACAATTGCAGCGAAAACCTTCTGTTTTTTTTATTTCTTCAACAGAATCCAATACTTCCGGTTGTTTCGGCCACATCGTTTCGTCTTTTAACCATTTTGATCCATTTCACCATAATACATTTTCCGTTAATTCGTCAGGCATTTGACCTCTTGAAGCACTATCTGCTGGATTATCAGGTCCCGGTATATACCGCCACGATGAAGGACTGGTGTGTTCGTGGATTTCTGCAATTCTATTAGCTACATAAGTTTTCCAATTACTTGCATGTTTTTGTATCCATGAAAGTGTTATCATCGAGTCTGTATGGTTTTAGAGTTTTCTAATTCAAGATCATTTTTTACGTTTTTCAACAGTTTAGCCAACAAAGTAGTACCACAAAGCGAGGCAAAGATACTGGTTTAAGGGGGGCTACTTTGGTTTCGATGCTATTAAAGATACTTTGGATTCATCTCCTTCTTTTACTTGTAGGTATATTACCGCCGCGTACCCTACATTCGATGCATCACAAAAACCGTGAATCGTAATTTCGGTATTGTTGGTAGCGAGATTTAACAAGCGAGGTATTGAGATGGTAGAAATGTGATGTAATTTTTCAACGAATTGTTTCCATTTGTCTACTAATATTTCTGAAGGCCGGTCGTCCCAATCACACCGCGAGATCCAAAGCTTTTGCATTATTATTTTCGCCGTCATAATGCATGGAGCTAACCACAGAGTTACAAGAAAAAATTACTTCGTTAACCAAATCAAGTAACACTTCGAATGACGGTTCCACACATATTACAACTCTCGTGTCTTCACAAAAATCGAAAATAAAGCTACCTCCTATTTCTTTGCCTAAGTTTGATGGTACCTACAAATCTTAGCGATCATTTGAAGATTTGTACACCAATCTAATTCATTAACAAGGAAATTTCAGAAGTTGAAAAATTGCATTACTTAAAATCTTGTGTTTCTGGTGAGACTGCAAGAATTAGTAAACCATTTGAAGTCATTGGGACAAACTATTATAATGTATGGCAAACATTAGAAAAAAGATTTAATCAAGGGTATTAATTAATGCACAATTAGAAAAACTGTGTAAAATAAATCCGGCTCGAAGGACCAAATGTTAAATCTACAAAAAAAATAATATAAAAATTTTCAATTTAACATTAATTAGAAAATATGCCGGTTCAAATTTTTTAATAAAATAAAAACACAATGTTTTTCAATTTACGTTATAAAATTTATTTAAATATATTCTCTTAAACCTAACAATACAATTTCTTAAAACTAAATTACAAACAATTCTAAATTACTTAAACTAGTATGGATTTAATTTTCAAACAAATTAATTCAATGTATACAAAATAATGAAAACAAATTCAATATTTTTAACTATACAATATTTCAATTAGACCGGAAATAGGTATGCAATTAAATTTAATTAAATATTTTACAAATAAAATTATGAATTTATTATAAATGGAAATATCAAATTTATTTTACTTTAATTACAAATTTTGCATACGTTCTAAATACTTATTAGCTAATTATTGTTGTTGATATAGGTCGACCTACACGAATAGATGGCGTTGTAGAAACTATGTTGATTGAAGAACGGATGCTGAAGATAACGATGATGAAACCAATTTAACAATGACTGTTTAAAATTTAAAAAACTTGGACTGAAGATTGCCATCGGTAACTGATGACTGTCGAGATAAAAATATTTCTTACTGTCTCGATGAAATTTTAATTTTCCAAAATAATTTAAGTTTTTGATGATACTTTTCCGTAAAATATTTACTTTTCCGTATAAATTTCAAAAGTTTTTATTGCTTTGAATACTGAATATACATACTAGCTCATGAATTATTTTTATCATTTTCCACACATGCATATATTTATTAATATGATAATAGATCTAACTTTTACATGTTGGGTGTGTATATAAAAGGTATAGAAATATAAAATTTATATCTGTTTTGTTAACGATGATTGCATCTATAAACACGAATCAATATGTTCGGGGGTTGAAACAATTTATGATAAAAGTACATTTTGTATATATGTACATACAAATGTACATATTGTATGATTGATACTGTATCATTTATATACCCCTACTAGAAATCTTTCACCACTTTGTCGGGAAAATTAAGGGGGAAACACTATCATTACTTACACATTAAAGTACCTGCAAATACCATTTATGTATATATACATATATATATTGTTAAATCCCCTTAAAAGATTAACATTAAAAATGAAAAGGTGCTAATTCATAAAATTTTATATAGAATAAAAACACAATTTTTTTACAATTCGTTATAAAATTTATTAAAAAAATAATGTCTTAAAAACTAACAATTCAAAAAATCTTAAACTAAATTACAAAATTGATTTTAGGCAAATTATTTCAAATTGTTTAATTTGTAAGAAATATGAACATAATATGTAAGTGTTGTACTGTCAGGCACATAATACAACTGTATGTGTAGTCCACACTACAACATAAGTGTTTATCTGAAAATAAAAAAAACTGAAATTCAAAATACATAAAATTCGTTTTATTTTATATGTGTGATCAAGTCGTATGACGTCACAGCAGTATCTTCCATCCTAATGAGAGATGGAAGCCCACTGTGATATCACACGACCCAAACACACTCAATCATAAAACATAATTTAACATTTGACATTCGTACAACAAGCATTTAAAACTTGATGTACTGGGCCGGCTATTGAAATTGAAATTTTAAGACAACACTTATTACGTCATACTTACTCATGGGAGTATGGAGGGTGGTGGTGGCGGCTACGCTTGTTGGCTAGCACGAACTAGCTCGCCGGATGGGGCGTGAGTATGCCACAGCTCCATATCCCTTTTGATTCTCGTAGCCAGAAGCGGTAGAAGGTTGAGGAATCCTTCTACCCTGAATGCTTCAACATAAATAAATAAAATATAATACACCCACACCGAAGACCTGAAACTAAATATGGCCCCGCTCTGGCCCAGAAACAGCTTCTACCATCGTTGTGCTGAAAAAAAAACTTGTAAAAGGAATGCCTCGTCCCAACGATGACAGGTACTTACCCACCTCATTAAACATAGTTGCTGTTTAGAAAACTATGCTCCCAACCAATATATAAAAAAAGTTGTGATGAGAGAGAAAAAAAAATTACATTTTAAAGTTAATTCTGACAGGGGTGGTAGGTAAAACAAAAGCCGAAATTTAATTTGTTCTACAAATACATTTTATTGTGTTGGAATAACCAGAAACTTAAATTATGATTTAATTTATGATATATATCCTTTTCAAATTCAATTCTTAATATATATATTCACATTTAATATAATTTCCTTATATTTTATCTTCATAAACAAAAAAAAATGGTGATTGATACACATCATTCAAAAATTTACATCATAAGTAATATTTTGTATATAGTTATAATAAGTGAATTATCGTATACAACATTATAAACTACCAATAGATCAAAAATTCAAATAAAAGATAATTTTAGATTGTAAAAAAAATGATCGTGATTATAATGGCAAACTTTTCAATTAGAAATTTGTTTGTTTTGATATAACAATAGATTTGATCCTTCGTGTTATCTATAATTGAGGATCCATCAACTCATGCTAGTCTTAACTCATTTACAATTATTTAAAACATTATATCTCTTACAATCTACATATTTATGTATTTTTCATTATTTCGGTATATGTTTATACATTTTTCTTTTTTTTTTTTGTTTTATTTTAATTAATATTAATTAGTTATACAAATGGATTTTATTTTGTCTAAATCTTGAGGCCCCTGTATACATTAAAAAAAAATTAACGTAAGCGCGCTTACCCTTTAATGACGATGCTGTGATGATGACGAATTGCTGTTGTCGATGTTGGTGGTTGCTGTTGATGTTGCTGAGGGTGATGCTGATGATGATGGTAATTGAGACGAATCAATTGACGCAATAAATTTATTGATGTGTCGAAATCGCATCTCCACTGGCACCCTTTTGATCAGGATTTCCCACCTCAGAGCACGAAGCTCCTTGAGGCTATCCTCATCCATTTAATTAGTATCTTTATTTATATTTTTTTTTTTGTTTTTTTTTTTTGTTTTTTTTTTAATTTTATTTTTTTTTTCTTTCAAGATATTATTATTGTATTATATTATAATTTTCTTTTCTTCGATTAGCTTTAAATTTTAATTTTATTCAAATACTATTATTTTACTTATAATAAGTATATAATATTTATATACACTCTGACTCTCTAGAAGATTGCCGATTATTATAATTCTAATTTATGTATTATATTAAACAAAAAAAGAAATTTTCTTTTTTACAGTATAAAATCTATAAATTTTTTGGTAAAGGTATAGATTTTAACCCCATTCGCGGAAGGACTTTAGTAGTATGACAATCGATAGAGGGGGTGACCCCAATCAACAATCTGAGAAAAATTCGTGGCGCTCACCCCCCCCTTAAAAAGATACATCCCTTAAAAAAAAAATTTTTTTTTTCTTTTTCGCCAATATCTTCATAACGGTAAGTGATACAAATTTGATTTATGGCTCAAAAAATTCGTCTTAAAATGCTCTAAAATTTAATTTTGTTTTTTTTAAAAAAAGTCCTTCTGGAAGGATAAAAAAGGACATTTTGTGTTTTTTGTTATTTTTGTTTTTTTCTGTATCTGTGTGTCATGTAATCACCAAAAATGCAAAAAAAAATTTTTCGCAAAATTTCGCGAATTTTTTTCGCTAAATTTCGCGACTTTAAACTACCCTGAAAACAAAATGTACCTTGTACCTATCATAATTGTATTATAGAATTGTAAAAATTTTAATGTTAATGCAATACTAGCATTTATTTATATTTCTGTTCAAATTTATTTACTAACAATAATAAATAATATTATCATAATGTACAGTTATTCTGTATGATTCAATCAACAATGAAAAAAAAAATTGATAATGAAAAATAATGTAAAAATGTGTAATAATGTAAATGCAGGTAGCATCATTTGTTTTTGTTTACATTTTTTTTATATTTTACAGTTACAAATGATTTTCGAACAAAATGATAAATTTGATAATTCAAAGTAAATATATTCAATTAGTTCATGATTAGCAATTAATTCGTGTACTTTAAAATGCGATTGTTTGAATTTTTAAATATTGTTAACAATAAAGAATTATTATTAAACTTTTTATTTTCGCGAAAATTAATTCGTGAATATGTTATATGCAAGAAGTGTGGGACGCGAATTAAAGTCAATCGCGAAGGGTTACATTTACAGTGCCCAAGTAATGTTGTACGTGCGGTGCGGTAAAAGGAAAAAAAAGGCGTATAATAAGAAGCTCGTATAGAGTGAGCGCGTTGAGTGGTACGTGGTTTAAGAGTGCACACGAGATTTTTAAACTGTGCTAGTTTATCGGTTATTTTTTGTGGTTTCCTCCTCCACACACGGCAGTAATGATGGCAGAACTAGAAATCAGTAAAATGACTTGCATTGATTATGCATCATTCTGTCGTGAGGTAATTATTTAACAAGCTTAACCATTTTCTATGCAGACATACTTACCCTGTCAGATTTACCTTCTACAAATGTACATGTATGTAGAAGGTAAATCTGACAGGGTGAGTTTGTCTACATAGAAAATGGTTAAAAATTGTTTCTTATCCCCTACAATATTTTCATCAATCTTCATTATCATAATTCTTTTAACAGGTTTGCTTTCACTGGGCAAAAAACCAGAAGAAAAAAATTGGTGGAATTGGTCGTATCGTCGAGATTGACGAGTGCAAACTTGGAAAGCGGAAGTATAATAAGGGTCGTCTAATTGATGGACAATGGGTTTTTGGTGGAATCGATCGCGAATCAAAAAAGATTTTTATTGAACCTGTTGATTCACGAGACGCTGACACCCTATTAAATGTTATAAAAAAAAACAATCGGTATATGCTGGAAAGCATATAATTGTTTGAACAATGAGGGATTTGAACATTTAACGGTTAACCATTCCGTTAACTTCGTAGATCCTGAAAGTGGTGTTCACACTCAAAATATTGAACGTGTGTGGAGGGATCTACGAAGTGAAATCCCTAAATATGGCAGATCGAAGAAATGTTGGCCATATTACATATCTGAATATTTATTCAAACGAGAGTATGAGTTCCATCAGCGTAATAGTAATAGTAAAAAGTGTAATATTATAAGTTTTTAATCATTTTCAAAAAAAAAAAAAAAAAAAAATTTCGTCGGGGATATCGTTCCCAACCCGTATATGTGTATTTGTGTATATGATATATAACTATAACTTTATTCAGATGATTGCTGTGTACAAAAGTCATCCTCCTCAAACGGATACATAGCTCTCATCGCGTTGAAAAATTCTTCAATACGCTGATGGAACTCATACATTTTGTTTTCAGGGTAGTTAAAAGTCGCGAAATTTAGCAAAAAAATTTCGCGAAATTTTGCGAAAAATTTTTTTTGCATTTTTGGTGATTACATGACACACAGATACAGAAAAAAACAAAAATAACAAAAAACACAAAATGTCCTTTTTTATCCTTCCGGAAGGACTTTTTTTAAAAAAAACAAAATTAAATTTTAGAGCATTTAAAGACGAATTTTTTGAGCCATAAACTAAATTTGTATCACCTACCGTTATAAAGATATTGGCGAAAAAGAAAAAAAAAATTTTTTTTCAAAGGGGTGTATCTTTTTAAGGGGGGGTGAGCGCCCCGAATTTTTCTCAGATTGTTGATTGGGGTCACCCCCTCTATCGAATGTGATACCTCTCCACTTGCTCCTGAGATGGGGTTAAAATCTATACCTTTACCAATTTTTTTTATAATAGGATATTACGAGATGACACAACTTTTTTTTTATTTATTATTTTTTTCCTTTTTTTTTTTTTTTATTAATTTTTTAAAAAAAATAGTAAGTGTGTAATAGATTCCACTGTATTGGTAATCCGTTAATAATAAGTTTTCACATAAACACACTTTAGCAGATTGGCAATGCTAAAACTAATACAATATACCTAATAATTTTTCTGTTAAAATTATTAAAACAGAGTTAATTTATGTACTTATATGCACTTAAATTTTTTTTTCTGTTTCTAATAATTTTTCTTGAATAATTTATAACCTTTAATATGTTTTATAATTACTTATTCAATATACTATATAAGTACATGTGTATGTACTTCAATAATATTATGTTATGTACTATTGGGTACTAGGTAATAGGAGATTTTTTTTTTTTTTACATTTATTTACAATAATTTGAATTTTTTTATTATAATATTGATCATGTCGTTTCTATTTAATTTTATCTTGTTTTCACTTGATATATTTAAATTTAATACTAAAAGTATAAAATGATAATTTTTATATTAAAAAAATTATTATTTTTTTTTTATTTTTTTTTTTATTTTATTAATTTTAAGTACAAAATTTTTATTCACAATTTATTTTATTCACTAACTATTATTAATTTCTGGAAATATATATATATATATGCGTATATGATATAATAAATTAATTTATTATATGGACTTTCCATTCGCTATTTCCCCTTTGAGGTCCAATTGTTGTCCAATATGCTACAAAAACTTCCATTGAGTTTCTGCCACTGTCGCTCATCGTGCCGTAGCGGAACAGTTGTCCGTAGTAGGTCTCCGCGATAGCCTAAACTATCAGGTCTTCTCTGATGAGCTACTTCTCCTAGAGTCTACCACAGTACGCTCAGGGGATTTCCGCGTAGTGCCCCTGAGACATCGCATCTGCGTGTCATGATTTCTGCATGCAATGTGGATGATGGGAAAATCGAATTTCTGAACTGTGTCTGTCCAGAAAGCTCGTAAGGGGCCCATCAACCACCCCAAAAATCATTACAACGCAGTAGGGGTCGATGTCTCACAAGGTAGGATCGAAAGAGCTAAGCAGCTTCCTTCGAACTACGCAGAAAATCGGTTACTCACTGGGCGTTTTACTGTGGGACTTGTTGACCTCATAGCCATCTTGGAGTCACCGCAGCACTGCTCCCGAAAAGTCACTTTCCTGCGACATTGATGGCTTCCCCTCAACAAAAGTTCCAATATTCACAGATGCATATTGGACAAGAAGTCCTCAAAAGTCCAGGAACGAACGAATGGACTGCCCAAATAGCCCGATAATGTGCCGAAGAGACCTCGCACAGGACCATTTCGATTAGGCACCGAAAAGAAGCAGTGACGTTAGTTAATTTAGAAGGCGGACTTCGTGAGAAACGAAAAGAAAAGATCCATCTACTTCCTTCCAGTAGATTGTAGGGGACTGTATTGCATCTTGCCCTTCAATCCCTCTCACCACTACCTTTAGGGTATAGGAATCGTCTCCACAAGAAGAAGAGGGGGAATAATGATGAAAATTTTCAATCCGCAGGCCAAACCAGATAAAGAAAGGGTATAGATAAAATTTCCACAAAAAAAAAACAAATCAAAATGTGGGGAACACCCTGTAACAATTACACACTATTACCTGGTTTTGCCCGCAGACACGAAAATGATCACCCTATCATGGAGCAGTCTATACAACACTGTAGTGGAAAATGTGCAAACAGGAATATCTAAATTAAAGAACAACAAGGGTGTACAATGAAAGTAAAATTCAAAATTTGTTACAAGTAAAAAGATGAACAACAGTCTTAAGAAGGAAGCAAGAAAGTTTGATAACAGGAAGGGAGTGGTACACTTTATGCGCACAGGATAGGTAGAAATTTCTACTAAAATGAAGCACTATAAAGAAAGGGACCACCTGTTACAAAAGAAAGTAGGCCTTTTGTAACAGAAAGGGTGTGGTATACTTTATAGGCAGCAGGATAGGTAGAAATTTCTACTAAAATGAAGCACTATAAAGAAAGGGACCACCTGTTACAAAAGAAAGTAGGCCTTTTGTAACAGAAAGGGTGTGGTATACTTTATAGGCAGCAGGATAGGTAGAAATTTCTACTAAAATGAAGCACTATAAAGAAAGGGACCACCTGTTACAAAAGAAAGTAGGCCTTTTGTAACAGAAAGGGTGTGGTATACTTTATAGGCAGCAGGATAGGTAGAAATTTCTACTAAAATGAAGCACTATAAAGAAAGGGACCACCTGTTACAAAAGAAAGTAGGCCTTTTGTAACAGAAAGGGTGTGGTATACTTTATAGGCAGCAGGATAGGTAGAAATTTCTACTAAAATGAAGCACTATAAAGAAAGGGACCACCTGTTACAAAAGAAAGTAGGCCTTTTGTAACAGAAAGGGTGTGGTATACTTTATAGGCAGCAGGATAGGTAGAAATTTCTACTAAAATGAAGCACTATAAAGAAAGGGACCACCTGTTACAAAAGAAAGTAGGCCTTTTGTAACAGAAAGGGTGTGGTATACTTTATAGGCAGCAGGATAGGTAGAAATTTCTACTAAAATGAAGCACTATAAAGAAAGGGACCACCTGTTACAAAAGAAAGTAGGCCTTTTGTAACAGAAAGGGTGTGGTATACTTTATAGGCAGCAAAAAATTGAAATTTCAATTTTAGGCGCGATAAAGAGAGGGACCACCCTGTTACCAAACAAAAAAAAAATGATCTTCGTTAGGACTGAAGAGATCAAATTCACTTGTAGCAAAAAGAATTTAGGGCACCCTGCAAAGCATTAAACACCCTGTTGCAGGAAAGTAACAAACAGTTTTTAGATATTCCACTTGTTGCAAGAGGAATTTTAGAACACCCTGTGACGTAAAAATAGGAAAACGAGTCACCGTGTTACAAACAAAAAAAAAAAGAGAAAAAAAAAATAGTCTTCACAAAGACTGAAATTTATTTGTAACAAAAAAAGATTTGTGACACCCTGTAGAATTAAATTTTATAAATAACTGATTTCATATAACCTTGGTTGAACTATGTACTACACGTGTATAACTGTATAACAAAACACGTGTATAACAAAAGAAAAGAAGTAAAAAAAAATGAAATACACGTGTTTTATAGAACGTTGTTCATAGAACAACCAAGATTATATAAAAAAAACAAACAAAAAAAAAGAAATTAATGCATTGCACTGTTTTTTATAATTGCACTCCAAAAAAAATAAGAAAAACACAATGTCTTATTATAATGGAACAACATAATAAAAGATTGATGTCCCAAGTGTCCCTACTATACAAACTTTATGTACTTTTCAAGTACATAAAAAAAAACTATGCAAAAAAAAAAGAAAATTTATAAAATTTGAAAAAAAAAAATGGTAAGAAGGAAAAAAAAAGGAAGAAAAAGGGTAATTAGATCAGGTGGTGGTGGCACGATCCTATTTCTAAGATCGATCGGAGCACCCCACACCTGACACCAATGTTGGAAAAATGTGTTTTTCTATCATTTTTCCTACTCTTAACCCTTTTTTTCCTTTTCTGTAGAAAATTCTACAGAAGCAGAAAAAAAGGGTTAAAAGTCTTTAAAAAAAAAAGAAAGGAAAGGTTAATTGGAGGCCGAGCGGAGCCTTAAAGAGGGAATTTCAATAAATTAAAATAAAACTACTTACCCTTTTCTTTGATAAAATAAAATAAAACTAGTAGATTTCTTTTTTTACCAAAAGAAAAATTTTTTTTATTTTCACAAAAAGGAAAAAAAAAAAACGAATTAAATTAAAACAAAAAAAAAGTTAATTAAATTAAATTTTTTTTTTTTTTTTTAATTGAAAATTTAATTAAAAATGTAATTAAAAATTAACTAAAAAAAAAATGACTTAATTAAAAAAAAAAACTGAACTCTATTTCTACTCAAAAAAAAAAAAACACTCGAACTACTCTAAAGAACTAAAATGACTCACTGTACAAAAAGAACTGCATTTACTGACTGACTAATGAAAAACTGCATTATTAACAAAAAAAAAAACGTGTATAGTGACGACAGCATTCATATACCTGTCGTCACATACAAAAAAAAGAATCGATCTTCTGGAAGTTTCTATCAATTCGCCGAAAGATGACAACGTCAACGAATTGATAGAGACTTCCAGTGGAAAGTGGAACAACTTTCTACAACGAATGTCAACGAAATAAAAGAAAGTGATTATAACGTTGACATTGACGTTGTAGAAAGAAGAAGACCACGTAAAAAAAAAATGTAAACAAAGTGGTGTCAATATTGCAGGTAAGTATGAGTATTATTTTAACTAAAATTATTTTAATTTAAATTAATTAAATTGTTAATTAATTATTTCTTTTCTTTTTGCAGGTTTCCAACAATACTAATACATAATACGGATAAGGATCTTTATTAATATACATCTTACCAAAGACCAATATAACAACTTGTTATTTAGTCTTTGATACTACATACTACATAATATTCCGTAATGAATGATATTATACACGTAGCTATATATATTATCATAATACACAATAAACTTGTATTTGCTTTTAAATACAATACAATTCACATTATTCCATTGCACACATACATAATGTATAATATAAAATATAATATTATATCGATTCCTTTCCCCGCAACAGATATTAATCTAGATGATTTGTATGGCAAATATATAATGTAATTCAGAATACCTCTTAAATAACAAACAGATATCTTCCTTTCCGTCAACTAGCATCGTTCACCAGTACAGTACACTATCATCAGTCATCACGCTGCCTCAGTGATAGTGTTGTTTGACGCTGAACATACATGTGCCTTATTTATATAGTCAGGTACGTGAGGGACTTGAATAGCTCGATGGTTGGGTTTCGTCTTGTGATCTTGAGATCACGGTTCGAACCCCAGCCAGCGCGCTATTCTTGCCCAAGTCGATCATTAATTTTTCCCATCAACAATATACTCCAGTAACTGATTACTGATGATAAACTGGATGGTATATCTGACATAAATTACTGATCGGCGGTGCCATAATGGACTGAGTATCCGCGTGCACTTAATATATACTATATACATTGTATGTACATATATTTGCAAAAAAAAATTTATATATAGTCATTACTGTTCATTACGGCACGGATGTTATCTTTTTACATCTTTACCTCAAACATGGTAAGTAAGAAAAATTATGTGTATTTTAATACAATTATGAGGGGGAAAATTTATGTTCGAAACATATTTCGAACGAAGATATTTATGTAACTTTATGTGTTCTGAATTTTTGACAGATTGTGGAATGTTATTTCTATTGGCTTTAGCTTTATATTCTTTGCTTTGGCATAAGTTTGTATAAGATTTAATGTGTGTGGGAATGTGTGCTTTATTGGCTTTATGTTGTGTAAAGTTTTGAGGTGTGTGCATTTGGGTCGATTTGCTTTAAAACAAATGGAAAAGCTATTTATGGTAAGATCAGTGAATTCAAAAATATCTGTTGAGAGTAGAACGTTTAATAGGAATAAGAAACGGTTTTGAATGAAAGAATGTATTAGAAGCTTAATCTCGTGATACACATGAGCCATATTATAATATCTATATTGTAATATCGATATTATAATATCATGTATATTATAATATAGATTATACCCTGATACACAGTATATTATAATATCCACTACCTGTGAATATAGCTGTCAAAGTAAATCAGCTGCTTTTTAAACATTCAATTTTGATTTGTTTTTTAAAAGATTTTATTTAGTGAATAAAAGGTGAAATATTTTTAAAATGGATAACGACTTAAAAAAGTTATTAATATTGTACATGTCGAATAAAAATGAAATTAACGCTTTAGATTCAGATTCAAATATACTACGTGGGTTGATAAGTTTCCTGTATTAACATGTAGATGACACTTCGATGAGTTAGAAGTATTTTTTTAGAAATTATGATCTTTTATGAGACGCCATTTTTATTTTCAAACCTATCTGTCAATTAATTTATATTTTACAAGCAATTGAATTACGTGTGTTTAGCATTTTTTATAAAATGGATAAAGTTCAAGTTCGTAGTGTGATACATTATCTCCATTTGAAAGGCTTATCAGCAACCGATATTAAAAAAGACATGGACGAAACTTTGGGTGAGTCTGCACCATCATATGAGACTGTTCGTTTTTGGGTCAGTGAATTTAAACGTGGACGTACAAGTGTTTATGATGATGAACGCGGTGGAAGGCCAAAAGAGGTAACAATACCAGAAAATATCGAAAAAATCCATGATATTGTATTGAGTGATCGAAATGTGAAAGTGAATGAGATTGTGAACATCGTCAACATTTCAAAAGAACGTGTTATTAATATCCTGCATGAACATTTGCATATGAAGAAACTTGTAGCAAAATGGGTGCCGCGTTTGCTAACAATCGACCAAAAACGCAGACGTGTGACCACTTCACAGCAATGTTTGGAAATGTTGACAGGCAATAAGGCGGATTTTTTTCGTCAAATAATAACTGTTGACGAAACATGGATTCATCATTATACACCTGAATCAAATAAACAATTTGCAGAATGGATGGAACCAGGTGAAAGCCGACCAAAGCGACCCTAAACTCAACAGACGGCTGGGAAAGTCATGGCCACTACATTCTGGGATACGCATGGGATAATATTCATTGATTATTTGGAAAAAGGAAAAGTGATCACTGGTGAGTATTACTGCACATTGTTAGACAAATTAAATGAAGAAATTTTAAAAAAACGACCACATTTGTCGAGGAAAAAAATCCTCTTTCTTCAGGACAATGCCCCAGCTCACACGTCAACAATTGCGATAGCCAAATTTCATGAATTAAAATACGAACTGCTTCCACATCCTCTTTATTCTCCAGATTTGGCTCCCAGTGATTACTTTTTGTTTCCAGAGTTGAAAAAATGGTTACGGGGAGAGAGATTTTCATCGGATAGTGACGTCATAACCGAAACAAACGCATTTTTTGAAGGGTTAGACAAAGTGCGATATAGGGAAGGATAGAATTGTTGGAAAAACGTTGGAATAAGTGTGTAGAGCTAAAAGGAGATTATGTAGAAAATTAAATAAAAAAATTGTGAAAATTTACGTGCTTTACTATGAATACAGGAAACTTATCAACCCACGTAGTATGTAAAATAATGGCATTAAAATCATATAGAAGGATACGCAATACGTATCTCTTACTACAAAAGACAAAAAATAGAAGTAAATGGTCATGCGTAAGTATTTAGAAAAAGATTTAAAAATCAAAAATCTGGTAAACTTTCTTTTTGAGGTTGAAAAATCAACATTTTGGGAAAATGATGTTCCTCAATTTTCGGGCAAAAAATTCAAAAAATAGATTTAGGATGAACGAAGCACATTTAATGACATTGCTCAAAATTTGTCTTCTCTACAAAAACAAGATACCTACTGGCGACATTCCATTCCACTTGAAAAAAGAATCGCAATGTCCTTATTCGCTCTTGTTTCATCTGCAGAATATAGAACTGTGGCTAGTTTGTTTGGTGTCGGAAGAACTACTTTAAGACAAATTGTCTTAAGTTTCTGTCGTTCTATTATAAAAACATATGGCAATTGCTTCAAACAATTTTATCCTCCAACTCAGCAGAAGATTGAGGAAAATGTGAATGGATTCACCAAATTAGGATTTCCGCAGTGTTATGGGGCTATAGATGGATGCCATATAAAAATCAAACCCCCTAAAAAAGAAGCAACCGACTACTTCAATTTCAAAGGCAGACAACGAGGATAACGAATGAATCAACAAATACTGGAACTGAAATAAGAAATGCCATAAAAAAATATATTAAACACAATTTATTCTTTTTATTTATTTTTCATTATTTCTAACATTTGTTTTAAAAGCATGTTATTATCTTCCATTAATGCAATTTTTTTTTGTCATGCTCCATTGCTTTTTCTACAAATTTATTAAAATTTTCTGCTTCACTTTTCATCACTTTTAGTGCTTCACTTTGAATAGACATTGTTGTTACTTTCTTAGCTCGATCAAATGACGTTACTGACGGTGATGGTGATGAAGTTTGGGGTGATGAGCCGGATGGTGAAGCTGATAGAACTGGTAATGAATTTGAAGGAGTACAACCTGACATCGGTGATCCTGCATCTAATAGTGATGGTGATAGAGTTGTAGGAACTGAAAATTTGATCATGTAAAATAAATTCTAGCAAAATATATTATATTTTTTATCGTTACCTTCAATTGTTTCTTCTGTCAGTTCCGTAGTGAAGTTGCTTTTATATTTGCCGAGCGCTTCATGAAGGACTTGATAAAATTCCCATGAAGACGGGTTCCCTCCTGAATTACCCACTTTTTTTCTTTCATCCCTATAAACAACAAAAACAATTTTACACCTTTTTTCAATATATTAAAATTGAAGTTAATACCTGTATCTCTTGGTAAGTTTATTTATTCTCGTCCTTATCTCCTTTATCTCCAAAATTAAGCCTTCTTCTTCCTCCAATTGTTTTTTCATTAACAAAAGAATATTTGCATTTCTTTTATTACTTCTTAAATTTTTAATGTGTTGTTTCCACACATTTATAAATTTTAATGTTTCTCTTTCTGACAGAATTTTTCTTTTTTTGTCCATATTTAACTTTTAAATATATTTATTACACTTTAATTGTTTATTTTAATTATATGTATATATTGTTTTTACTTATATATTTTTTTTAATCATATGTAATTTCATTTCAATTTTAATTATTTTTTTATTTTAATTGTTCAATTTCAAGATATATATAAAGTTTTATAATCTATAAAAAATTCATTTCAAAACTACTCACAATTTTTTTATTAACACATATGTACACATTTCCATTAAAGTATGTAAATATAAATAAATTTTTTTTTCGAATGTCATAATAGCATAATGTCATAAATGGCATAACAAAATGTCAAATAGTTAAAAAATTTTCGTTAAAAAAGCTATTTTTTGATTCTTGTATCGAATTTTGGTTGTTGTTTGTGCCGCATATTAGATAAGTTTTTCTATATTACGTTCAAGAACGTGGTATCTATATTACGTTTATAGCCTTAGCCAAAATTAAAAGTAAACTAAGAAACTCAATGAAAGTAACTTTACTGACGTCAAAATTGACATATTAACCATAATTAAAACGTGTGTAATGTGAAGTAAAGTAAGCAGTATTTTAGGTTATTATATTTGAAATGGATAGAAACAAACAACTAGAAAAATTGGAAAAAATAATTAAAGTGTATCAGTTGTGAAAAAAATACAAAAACCTAAAAGGACAATTAAAAAAAAAGGAAAAAAAATCGTGAAATAAATAAAACTCGGGGTTCGCATGGATATTATCAAGTAACATTTCTAGTGATGAAGGAAGTAGATTCGGCTCAATTTTTCATCCATACCAGAATGAATAAATCAACATTTGAACTTTTATTATCACTCATTTCTCCACGTTTACAAAAAAAATCTATAAGAAAGCCTGTAGAAATAGAATGTCGTTTGGCATTAACATTACTGTAAGGAATTAAAATCACACTATATTTAGCCTAATTAATGTGTATTATTTTCAGGTACCTATCTCAAGGTTGTTCATTTCAAAGTCTAGCTTGGAGTTGGAAGCTAGGTAAAGAGACAGTAAGAATAATTATATATGAAACGTGTGATGTTATTTGGGACGTTTTATCCTCAATTTATGTAACCGAACCTAATTTTGAAGAATTAAAGACTATTGCAACGGATTTTTGGAATTTATGGAACATGCCCAACTGTGTTGGCTCTATTGATGGGAAACATATAGCTCTGACTTGCCCACCACAATCAGGATCAGATTTTTTTAATTATAAAAAATTTTATAGTATTGTTCTGTTGGCCGCATGTGATGCTAGATACACATTTACGTATATTGATGTAGGAGCATATGGTTCTAGACATAATGGAGGTAAATATGTGGCACTTTTAGGTATCTTTCAGCAGAGAAGTTTTGGGAAAAGACTTTTGAATGGAAAGATTACTATCCCAACACCAAAACTGCTTCCAAATTCAGAAAAGATTTTACCGCACTTTTTCACCGCAGACGCTGCATTTCCGCTACACCCACATATAATGAAACCATATCCCGGAGCAAATCTTCCAAAAAGTAAGGAAGTTTACAACAAGCGAATTTCAAGAGCTAGGAGAGTGATAGAAAATACATTTGGTATTTTGGTTGCGCGATGGCGTGTTCTTCTAACAACATTGAATATTCTTCCTACCAATGCTGAAAAAATTGTCTTGAGCAGTATAGCGACTTAACAGCGACATAACTTCCTGCGTTTGAATGATGAATGTAAAAATTTATACTTACCAGTAAATTATGTTGACTGGGAAGACGAACAAAATAATCTACATGAAGGATTATGGAGAAGAGAAGTAGAACACAATCTAGACTCTGTTTTGCCTTCTAGAAGCCAACATATTGTTATAAAAGAAGATTTTCTACTTCTTTTCCTTAACCCTTTTTTCGTAAAAAGAAAGAAGAAAGGGTCAAAATTCAATCCACAAAAAAAGTAAAGAAAATAATAAAGGACTAGAATTAGGGGCCGAGCTGATCCAAAAAAAAGAAAGTGAAAAAAAATGATGAAATGAGGAATGGGGAAAAGCAAAGGAAGGAAAAAAAAAACGTTGTTCCTTTAACCCTTTTTATGCAAAGAACAAAGCAATTTTAAAAAAATAAAAGAAAAGAGATAAGATAAAGGAAAATTTCACTTACCAAAAACAATTTTAATTTTTTTTTCACTTTTATTTAACAAAAAAAAATTTAACAAAATTTAGCAATTCTAATTAAAAAACTCTAATTTGACAAACTTTACTTAAAAAAACTACTTTATTTTTTAAAAAAAAAAAAAAAAGAAACTTTACATTAAAAAAAAAAACTAATTTAAAAAAAAACTACTTTACTAAAAAAAACTTTACTTTTAAAAAAAAAACCAATTTAAAAAGCTACTTTACTTAAAAAAAAGACTTTACTTTAAAAAAAAAAAAAAAACAACGAACTCTACTTTAAAAAACTCAATTCAAAAAAACTCAAAAAACTCTTCTGTGTTGTGACGAGCCCGTTTACATACTCCTCGTCACACACAAAAAAAAAATAGTAAACAGTTGTTGTATTCTGGAATTTTCTATCAATTCGCCGGCCGCCGTAACGTCAACGGATTGACAGAAAATTCCAATGGTAATGTTCGTTGTTTTTTGCTGAATCTGTTACAATTTTTATAGTTATCTAAAAAAAAGAGAAGAAGAAGAATAGTGACAATGTCATTTTAAAATGTAAACAAACAAGTGACAAGTTAAGTAGCGTTCACACAGCATTCGTTTCATTTCGTTTCGTTTAGCTGTCAAATTCTAATATACGTAAAACAAATTGTAACAAACACATTGTGATGAAACGAAATCAAACGAAACGAAGAGTTCAATTGAATTTTGAATTTTTCCGAAATGAAATGATTCACCATAACCAAAAAAGTTTTTAAGTAATTTGTGTAAAAATTATTTTAAGTGCAACAATTATTTAAAATATTTTAAAAATTAAAAAAATGGAGAAATTTGTAGAAGAAGTGAGAAATTTGCCAGAATTATATTCAAAAAAAGATCCAAAATATATGCAGACAAACTACAAAGAGGAATTATGGAGAAATCTAAGTGCAAAATATGGCTTTGATGGTATGTAATTTGTGAATATTTTTAAGATTTTAGAAGTTGATTATTTATTATTTAAGTTATAAGTTAATTATTTATTATTTTTCAAGCTAAAAAAAAGTGGACCCAAATGAGGTACTATTACAACAAAATTAAAAAAATGAGAGATTTACCCTCTGGATCGGGGAGTACGACAACACGGGAATGGTCCCTATATGAACACATGAAGTTTATTGATGATTATTTAAAACCTAGAAGGTAAAAATTGTATTCATTTAATGTTAATGCATTTATTTTTTATTTATTATTTAATTTATTTATTTACAGAATGAGGGAAAATGTTGAGGATAATCCATCCGAATAAGTGGAAATTGACTCTAGTTTTTCTGGGTCCATTGAGATGGATGCCCTTATAACTGATGAAACTGAAGAAACTATAGAAGAATGTGGATTGTCCGCATGTAGCAGCACTCCAGCAAAAAAAAAGAGAAATGAAGATTAGAATTTTTAGAATGATGAAGATTAGTATTTTTTGAAATCAGTTCATATTAAAATGAAAAAACTTAACGATTCACAAAAAGCGAGGTTGAAAGCGAATATAATATTAGTTATTGATAACTCATTATCAGAAAAATAAATTTTCATTAGTTTTATTTTATGTAGTTTAAGTTTGAGTGTACATTAAATTTAAGATAAAATATATAGTTTATTTGTATTTTTTAATGAAAAAATTAATAAAAATATAGACAATTAATTAATGATTTTATTATTCAATTCCTTCTATTAAATTGCAATGAAACTGCTCCTTCTCTCATAAAATAATCTTTAAGGTCGTTACGTATGTCGAAGTTGGTTCTTGCTGCATTACGAGAATTTGGATGATATGAAGGTAAAATTGGACAATTTTTCCTCCATTCGCCCTCATGAACATGATGATCTTCATCTTCCCAATCTACAAAATTCGAAGTTATGTACACTTGATCTGTGTCGTTTAATTTTATAAAATTATGCAATGCTACAGTAGCCAATACAATCTTCTCTGCATTTTCGGGGAACAAATTTAAAGTATTCTGCAATACTCTCCAGCGATTAACTAATATCCCAAAAGCATTTTCTATAACTCTCCTGGCTCTGCTTAGTCTATAATTAAATATATCCCTATCAATAGGTAAGTTTTGACCTGGATATGGACGCATAATATTTTCTTTTAGCGGGAATGCAGCGTCAGCAACAAAGAAGTATGGACATATTTTGCTTGATTTTGGAAGAACTGTTGGTGAAGGAATTGGCAATTTTTTTCCAAGAAGATCCTTCCCAAATGTAGATTCTTGAAATATTCCTACAGAAAAATAAAAAATCTCAATTTCATGAAAAAATTTTATCATATATAATGTAGTTATGCTGTGTACCTCCATCACTCTGGCTTCCATAGGCTTCCACTGCTATTTCTGTGAACGTGTAATGGGCATCGCAAGCAGCTAATAGAACAATACTAAAACTTTTCTTATAATTAAAATATTGTGATCCAGACTTTAGTGGTGCCTTGATCTTAACATGTTTACCGTCAATTGCTCCTAAGCAGTGCGGCATATTCCATACTTCTTCAAAACTTTTCGCAATCTGAATGTAGTCTGTGTTGTTTGGCCTTGAAACATAGAACACAGAAAGCGTTTCCCATATTGATTCGCAAGTTTTCAAAATAATATTCCTAACGGTTGATTTACCCATTTTAAAAGTCCATGCCAAAAACTGGAAACTAACACCTTGTGACAAAAATCTGTAAGATAAACATAATTGCATTATATATTTTTTTCAAAAAATGTATAAATAGGCACTCACGATAAAGTTAGAGCAACACAACATTCATAATTAATTGATGGTCGAATAGAAACCTTGGTCAACTTGTGTTTCATCAAACTAAGAAATAAATCATATATTTTTCTTGTCATTCTCGTATGAATAAAAAATTGTTCTGGATCTTGATTCTTCATTTTTAAAAATGAAATAACAAAATATCCCAGTTCATCTCTTTTAAGATTTAATGGCCTAACCCACCATCGTCTTCTTCGTGAACTTTCCATTTTCTTATACAAATTGTATAACTTATATAACTGTAACGTTATATTGTACAATTTAACTAACATTCTAAGTTTATCGTGCATTTTTTGAAAAATTAAACCACAATGTACTTTGTTTATAATTTTAAAATAAAAAACCAAACTTCTAATGACAATTTAAAACGAAGACGACACGAAAAGGAAAATGCCGTGTTTGACAATTCATTTTTCTGAAACGAAAGGGGAAATTCTGTGATGAAACGAAACGAAAACGAAAGCTATGTGATCGCTACTTTACAGGTAAGTATGAAAATTTTTTAATTTTTTAATTATAATTATTTTAATTAAATTTAGAAATTAATTTATTCTTTTTTTTCTTTTAGGTTTACAACAATATATATAGCCGAAGAAATTCAACTTATGTCCGGGATAAACTTTGTGTATTTGTTAATAATGAGGGACGAATAAATATTCAAATTAAATTTTTATATACTTTTTTATATAGTTTATTTTTAATGTAATAATCGCATTTGATTAAAAAATTTGCACCTTTCTTCATAAATTATATTGAAAAATTTTTTTCTAATATTATCTTTTAAATTATCTGGTAGTTCTTTCTTTAGGTCTGCCAGATATTTGAAGAACAACATATCTCGATCTTCTTTCTCTTTTCCAGCTGACCGAATATCTTCTAAAGTTTTAATAATTCTTTCAACTGCCGTTTTCTGCACTCTTTTATAGGTGTTGAGGATTGTCAAACATTCTGTAATTCTGTGATTTCAGGAGATGCAATCTCTGGTGTTGATGTGTCCTCATTCAAACTATTTTCATTCATGACCTCTTTGTGTTCATTATTTCTTGATCTAAAAAGATATTTATAAATTAAAATATATCGCATCAGAATAATAAATTATTATAATATAACACTTACTTTCTCATTTTAATATGGGGTGTTTTCAATGATTCAAGTTTGTCGCAAACTTGAGTTCGCCCAGTGTTCAAAGAAGCAAGCTGGCGTATGCCTTGTGTTCATTTAATCAAGTTTGACATCAACTGGCGGCAAGTTGAACAAGGTGAAAAAGTACTTTGTTCTTCAGATTTTCAAGACGAAAGAAATATGTGTTACCATTTGTGTTTTTTTTTTAATATTTTTGTTATCTGTCAATTACAAAAGTGAAGTTGTTGAGCTGATGTGATTTATTAATTTTTTTTTTAATTATTTAAAATGGATACAGAATTTGAGTAAGTATTAATAAAATAAAAATTAGTTAAATTTTCAACGCGTGAAAATTAAATACCTAATTTTAATACATTTCTTTTAGATGTAATGAAAATGGTTCATCTCAATGGACCACGGCCCAGATAAAATTATTAATTGAAAAACGTATTTCATTGGAAAATCATTTCATAGAAGGAAAACGTAAAAAAAATGTTCTATGGATGATGATTTTGAGGGATATTAAGAACATTGATGAAAATTTTACGTTTTCCGTAAATGAAGTGAAAGCAAAGTTTTATATGAGGAGAGGCGTCATCAGGAATTCGTAAGAATAGAAAAAGAAAAGACTGAAATAGAAGTACAAAAATTAGAAATATTAGAAAAATTACAATCGACGCTTGAAAAATACCTTACGAAAAAATAATGAGTATGAATATAGTGCACAAATATAGTTCAGTATTTAAAAAAAAGTGCCTTTATAAGAAAAATGAGTGATTCGGAAGATAAGTTTTTTTTTGAGTTATATTTATAAGACATGAAGTCATTATTTTTATTTGTTTTTGTTTTGTTTTGTTTTGTTTATCTTAAATTTGAAAGAAACTACCATTTATAATTAGTTTTAAGGCTGACACAAAAGAAGATAAGTTTTTAAGTTATAATTATAATAAGACATAAAGTCATTGTTAATTTTTTATTTTATCTAAAATTTGAAAGAAATTGCCATTTATGTGATAAAAATGAGTAATTTAGAAGAAATTAGTTTATTTTCGTTTTTTTAATTTATCTATTCTATGACTAAACTTTGTTTTATAAAATGTAATATATACTTTATAGTTTATTTTAGTCATAATAAATGAATTTATAAAAAAAATGCTTCTTTTTTTAAATCAATTCTTTTAGATTAACTTGTTTATTAAATCACTGCGTTTCAATACATGCATACCATTAAATATATAATCGATTTAAGTTTTATTATGAGGATTATTTTAACCTAAAAATGAAAACACGTTATTTCAGATTTCTGAAATACATAATTGTATTTGTTTAACTTTATAAATTAGTTAGCCATTCACAAAGAACATCCCTTTTTATAATGGCGTTTTCCATCTCTTCATTAACATTATCGCCTTGTTCATTTTCATTAACTTCGACTTCCTCATTTAAATTTTCTACATTTGTTATTACTGCTATTCCTGCAGCAGTGTTCATTCGTATGAAATTATGTAACACGATGCATGCAAGAACAACATATTTGATATTGCAAATTTTATGCATTCGCACATAATTTAGTATTCTAAATTTTGCTTTTAAAATCCCGAATGCCTGTTCAATGCACACTCTAATTGAACTGTGGAGGTAATTAAATTTTTTTGATTTTGTGATAAATATCCGTTGTCTCTGTATGGTGTAATTAGATATGATTGCAAAGAATATGCTGAATCTCCTAGCAAGTGTCCTTCTTCAATTAATTTCATAGTTTTGTTGGCCAAAGACTTGCCTATTGTACTGGAATTCCAAACTGCGGAGTCATGACTGCTTTCCGGCCATCCAAAAAAAACATTTCGAAATACGAGGTTATTATCGCATATTCCCTGTTGAATATAAAATTAATGTAAAAAAAAATTTGATTTCTATATTGAATATAAAACATACTTGCAAAATCATTGAATGATAGCCTTTTCTATTATAATAGCTGGAACTATCAGTCGATGGTGACTTGACTTTAATGTGAGTGGAATCAAGACATCCTACCACGTTTGGAAATGGGTTTCCTTGCCTCAGACTTTCAAACTTCCTGGCTATTTCCAACATTTCATGTTCATTTGGCCAGGATATGTATTTCCTCGTACATTTGGCAATAATTTTGCATATTAGTATATTTGTTGCATATACTCGTCCAATTGAAACGCCAAATCTAACGATACTTCTCGTAAGGAGTTTTCATTGCCAAGCCACCACAAAGTCATGTATAACGCATTTTCTAATTTTATTTTGGGCCCTCCTTTAGCGTGATGTACCCAATAAGGCTGAAGTTCTTTTACAAATTTCTAAAATAAATGTATATACATAGGTACTTCTATACATTTTTGTCATAAATACATAATGTGATAAAATACTTACAATAAAACAAATTCTGTTCATTCTAAAATGCGAATAGAATGTTTCGTCTGAAAATCTTTTTATTGTTTCTGTATAATTTTTAACCATAACAATTCTTTTTTTTTTGGTTTTTTTTAATAATTATATTGATTAGTGCTTGCTTTTTCTAGCTCTCATTCTTCTAATTTTATTAATTGCACTGTCAGAAGTTTCCACACATTGTTTAAAAATAGTATTAGAAATTAAATTTCCTAATATCTTTTTGTCATTACTTCTATGATCTTCCATATTACTTTAACTAAACAATGTTTCTTTATTTTATTTTCACAAATCAATGTTTCTTTATTTTATTTTCACTAAACAATACAATTTCTTTATTTTACTTTCATTAAATATTTTACCTTTATTTTATATTTTATACAAACACTTTTTAATTGAAGTTTAAGAGCAGGTTATTCTGATTTTACTGATTTTGGGTGATTTGGGTACACGTTTTCTCAGCCATTTTTTATCCAATTTTTATGATATATGTTTTAAATGAAAGCTCAATGGGTCTAGAGTGAACTAAGTGGAACAAATTTTTCAAAAAGGTTTTAGTTTTTCCTGTACAGGACAATAAGTACGAGGCTTTCTTCAAATTTCAACGTGCTATGGTACACTTTTTCTCCGTAACTACACCATGTATTTTTCTAAAATTTTTGTCATACATCATTCAAAGGGTGTAGAGTGAACTAAGTGGAGCACTTTAGTAATTTTTGTCCTTATTAGTCCTGTAGAACGCTTTGAAGAGAGAAGGATTTTTACCAAAAATGTATAGATTTTAAATGTAATTTTTCATGGGTAGATGATTGCGTGTTATACTGAAATTTTCATATAAGGTAATTCGAATGTTCTTTTTTCGATTTCGAAATAGAAAAATAAAAGTTTTTACATTATTTCAGAATAATTAGTAATATAAAATTCCTATTTTTCACAAAAATTTTGTCACAGATAATAAAAATGTTTTGCATAACTCTTGGCTCTAAATATATCAATTTTTCACCGATACGTTTATTCATTTTATACGAATAAAAATATTATATATGTGTGAGTGGTATATATTCAATAAACAACAAAAAAAATGTTTCCAATTGCTATCATACGATCGCCGAAAACAGAAGAAAAAAAAATAAATAAAAAAACAAACAAAAAAATGACATGGCATAGCAAAGCATTGCAAAGAAGCTACCTGCTATTATGATGTACAATATTGTGTATTGTATATAATGTGTATAATAAGCAATATGAATAAAATAGCTGGAGTAAGGAGTAACCTAATGATATTGATTGTATGAATATATGGTTATGTATATTCATATAGTATATTCATTACATGATGTACGCAATTATATACACAAATGTTTATATCTTGTATTTCAAATATCATTTAGAAATTATCAATACAGGTTTGTAACTCGGTAATATGGTAGTATAATTTTGTTTGCAGGATACTGGATAGGTCCAGGTATAATTATGTTATAATATAAGTATTTATACTATCATGATATACAATATGTATTACAAAAAAAAAAAAAAAAACAACCATTTGTACAATACAATGCTTTATCGTTGCGAATAAAGTAGGTAGAGTAACATAATGAATATTGTATATTGCATGAACATTTTTTGTACTGTATAGTGTATACATGTAGTTTTTTGAAAGTGTAATATAATTTGGTTTACAGGATGCTTATAATGTTAGAGGTATTCACGAAATGTTGTAAGAGTGTAAAAAGTGTGAATATACACCAAAATCTTACACATTACACTATATCGTGAACGAAAACTTTGTATTGAAATCAAGCAAATTATGTCAGCTAAAATATTATAAAAATAATCAAATTATTTTAGCATTTAATGTCAGAATGGCATATACAATAGTAAGCAATAGTAATATACAATGGGTTTCAGCAGTGTAAATTTTTACAAGCAGTGTAGGTAAAAATTAAATTGAAGATGTTTACAATAGGTGTAGGATTGTACGAGTTTAGTACAATGATACAAGACCAAACCGTGAATACCCTAATTAGTTGTCTGTTTTTAAAAAATAATATTCTAAATGTTCAAGTCAATAATTGTTCAAAAATTATAACAAATCCTGAAATAATTTTTCTATCCATGTACAATAGTGAACATACTACATACACACTGCACATATATATGTAATTGTGTGTCAAGATAGTGGCATAGCAAAAGCAACATCAATAAGAAAAAAAATGATGAAAGAAATAAACCTGCGAAGTATTCGTATAGCAGCACCACAAATAATATATATATATATGTATGTATGTATTATATTCTCTGCGATAGCAGGTAGATTGAAATGTACAAAAACAAATTTACTCCGGCTATTGCAAATACGTTTGCGTATAATTCTTAAAGCACAGGCAAAGCAGACATTCGACACTACTACATATACTGTCAAATGTTAAAATATGTGCGTTAATGCGTATGTAAATACACTGATAAATTCGATACAGTACCAAATTTATATTGTTTCCTGGCGAATGGGTGTTATGTATGCGCTTTGTTAGTTGTACTGGTTGTACAAACTTATGAACATATGTAGTAAATGTGTAAAAATGAATATGTATTGCACTACATATTAACATTCATTTAAAGTTTGTTTCAAGTTCAAATTTTGGTATATGTACACTATGTTGTTTTGTTATGACGTGTACTTTTTTTTATGAAATTTTTTTTTTGCTTTTTCTGCCTTCGGTCCTCATATAATATTAAGAATTGAATTTTTTTTTTTTTTATTAGTTGCGCATTTCATATACCCACAAAATTTACAAAACAAAATAAAAGAAGGTTAGTTTAAAATAAATGAAAAAAAAAATAACAACAGAAAGTAAACTAACACAACGATAAAAATATTTTTTGAATGTATTTGTTAGATATTTTCGTCGTGTGAGTTTTCAATTTTAATTTTTGATTTCAGGAGGACATGCTCTTAATAACATCTGTTATTTGTTAGAAAACTAATATATGGTAACACGAAAAATCTAACAAATGGTGGATTATGTTCAAAGATTCAAAAAATCTTGACTATGCAAGATAATCAAGTTGGCGGCAAGCTTGTACATTTAATTTCAAGTTGGCGAAGTCAAGCTTGAATCATTGAAAACACCCATGGTCTTTCAAAAACATCAAACTGCTAAAATATTCCCACTCATCCGAACAGGCAGTCGCAGCACTTCCTGAGGGAGCATCGTTCTTTCTAAGTTCTTTCCCAAACTTTTCTCTTAAAAGAGAAAATCTCTTTTCACATTGTTCTCCTAAAAAATTATTTGAAATATATTTTTAATTAGATGTTAATTTATATTAATTAATAATATAAAAATATAATTAAAAAATAAAAATAATATAGAAAAATATCACACATGAACATGCAAATACATAGATACTTGGTTTTTTCACTTTCTCACTTATTCTACACCATGCTTTTATTTTTTCAATTTTATTATAATGCATGGGATGGGATTTATTGTAAATCATTTTCTCTTCCTAAATAAATCTTCAATTTCATTTTCCATTTTGCAAAAAAAAAAATTCTTAAACGCTTCACGAAAACTACACTTTAAGTACGCTCCTTACGGCACATTACTTTACTGAAAAATGACATTTGGAAGTTAACGAAACTTGAAGAACTTCACTTTACGTCATTATGGCTGCATTGATTTAATTACACAGCGACGTACTAGTTTACTTACTTCACTTTACTTTACTTTTGATTTTGGCTAAGGCTTATATTGCGTACAAACGTATAATAGAACCTGATATTCTTTGATACACATGTAATTTACTAGATATCATAATATAGATAGTATAATATAGTTCATGTGTATCACGGATATTAGAGTTGATGAAGAACATACTCTTGCATGTTGTATATACCTATGTCAAAGATAATACAGTCCTACTAGATGAACCATTTCATTTTTTTTATTTAAATGTTTGTATGTTTGCCAAAAATAAAGATCGAAAAAGTTTTTCGAAACAATATCGAAAAAGAGCGAAAGTTTATAATTCAGGAGGGATGTAAATATGAGAGAAAAATAAGAATATTTATATAGAAGAATTAGTTTGTGAGTTGCATGACTGGTTTACTAAATTTTATATGGTTTTGAGTGGTACCATCATTTATTTGGGGTGCGTTCATGAACATTACTTTAACCATAGTCATGGTGTAGTATTTTTTAAGCAAAGTTATGTTATACTACAGCCATAGTTATGTTAACTTCAAGTGGTTTTGAACGCGATTTTCACCATAGTAGTAGCAATAAATTATCATTCAGCTGTCAAGTCAAGTTTAAAAAATGTTTACATATAAAATTAAAATAAATAATAAAATTTTATATTTTTTGTTTGTCAAAAATTAATTATTTTTTAAAAATGAAGTTTAAAACAAAATTAATTAATTTCAAATAAATTAAATTGAAATTTTCACAATTCACAACAAAAAATTAAATGACAAACGATTTTTCATTGTCAATGTCATTACCACTTAAAGGCTTACTATCGTTACTGTCGTTAACCATGCTCTCGAGCAGGGTTAATTTTTGACATCAAATAGTTAAAAATTTACTTTACTACAGATGTTTATGAACGCTAAAAATTCATGTTGGTAGTTATGTTTTACTATGCCACCACCATTTTGAACGACAAATGATAACTATAGTTAACTATAGTAACGTTTATGAACGCACCCTTGATATGATATTATACTTGAATAAGTAAAAATAAATGGATATTTTGTACGCAAATGCTTTATATAAATATGTTTTTACATAGTATCACAGATCAGATACACTTATCTGCGAAAGTATATAGTATCTTTGATTATACATGATATATATGTATACATATGGATATATTATGGTTTTATTTTGTTATGTTTTTGAGTTCATTGACTTATGAATGCAATATACGATTATATATTATCATATCCCGTGAATTGAATTTCTTCTTGAAATTTTTAAAGAATGTCTTTTTTAATGTTTGGGCCTTAGGACTTCTGAAAAAATAAAGTATTATTCTGATTTATGATCATAATATAGAAATTTAAAAATCAGGTGTTTTGTGAATTACCAAATTTTTTTATAGACTGAGTCAATTTTTTTTCTAACTAGATAAAAATTGATATTTTCAAATTAATATGGAACATAATTTACAAATATGTATATTTTTCTAAATCTTGAGGATAATGAATTTTAAATTATTTACAATATTTTTTAAAAACAGAAAGCTTAAAAATATTTATTTCAAAATTTTTAAATTTTATTTCGTTGATGTTTTTTGTGTGTGGTATAAAGTATATACTCAAAAAATTCTATATACTAGCGCTGATGAACATTTAATTAGATTCAATGAAAATTGATAATTATTTGTAGCTTGAAAAATATTATATATATGTAGGTATATATAATAAACAACATGTCATGAAGTCGAAAATAAATTATTTGTAAATTTATGGATTTTTATGATTGAATGCAATCAAATTTTTTTCATTTATGTTTGTTTGAAAATAAATTATTAAGTAAAATGGGCCTATAATTCTAGTCCTAGAAATATTTTGGAGATCATTATTATTAAAATATTTTCAGTAGTGATTCAAAAAATTATGTTTGAAAATAACGTGGAATAGGTTTACGTATAGTAAATTATAATTGCTTATTTGATTTTTGAATTCAAAATTTACCTTTGTATTTTAACATTTCTATTAAATTGATAGCTCAACTATTTAATATCATTCTTAAACCAAATTTTAAAACTTAAACCATTCATTTAAAAAGTGCAAGAACTGGTCAGTTCTGCATGGTGCGGTCATGGAGTTGGCAAAAAATAGGAAGTTAATCTGACCTGCCTATACTTTAGAATATATTATCAGAAATTTGAATAGCCTCTGACATTTAGTATTAGCACTATTAGTCATAAATATTTTTATACAGCATTTTTTTTGAACAAAAGTTTTAAAATTGCATGTATTTTTAATTCTGTTTTTTTCTTTAAAATATATGTAACTTTGTTTTGACTTCAATGAACCTAATGAATTCGGACAAAAAAGCGATGAATTATCAATCGTCTTTTAATACAGTTGAAATTATACAATATTTTAATATTTTAATAGTTGATATTATATTTAATTATTTATTATTATTATTATATATGTATACACTAAACAAATTTATGGATTTATAATGTTTCGAGGATGCATTTCCAATTATTAATTGAATAGAAATTAAATGCCGTGTAAAAGTAGTTGTGAACAATACTGTACATTAGAGGCGGCTCCTCGTATAGGGCTAGGAGGGCTCAGCCCCACCAAGATTATCGTATTTTCAATCTTATAAATACCAATAAATAAATTTAAAAATTATTTTTCATATCAATAATATTTTTATAATCATTTGTTCAACAAAAATATGTGAAATTTAGCTAATTTGGTAACACTCAAGTGTGTATAACGTGGTATAACGAATACATTATTTTTTCATAAAATACGCATAAGAAAAAATCGTTATAACTGCCTCTCTGAATTTTAAAAATAATTATAAATATCGAAGATAATGTAGGGCTTAGCATCTGAAACTGCATTATCTTTGTAAATATGTACAACAAAAATGTATTAAAAATAAATTCGAATTAACCATACCAACCATACCTATAATTCTATTTCTGTTTCACTCAGTATTAATGTACATATATTTCTATCTCATCCAGTACAAATACATGCAATAACAATTACCATTCAATCAAACATTCAAACTGTCTGACTGTCTATTCATCGGGACTAATTCACTACCAGCCCGGATGAACTCACCATATAACTCTGTGAGAAGAATGAATAATTCGTTTTAATTCATTCCGTTTTGATTTTACAAAAACAATTTATATGTGCTCGATCCGGGCTGTTTTGAATTAGCCCTCTCATATAAATTGTTATTGTATTTCATTTTTGTATTACAGCACAAACAATGATCATAATGTCTATTGTTTGTGCGGTATTGTAAAGTAAATGGTGGTATGTATGTATGTATACTGCTTTTCTTGTCTTCTATTCCTTCATTTCTTTCTTTTCTTTTATCTATTCTATATAAAGATTGACATGTATTATATTTATATATATTATTTACATACAAGCAAGTTTATATTGGATTGTATTACTCACTCAGTCAACAGTCTTATGTATTTTTTATTGTTGCGTTAATACAAACACGAAATAATTTATATGAGATGGGGCTAATCGGTTTACAGTCCCATCAGTCCATTATGTTGAATAATGTTGAATATGGTTGAAATATGTTCAAGAGCAAAGTATGAAGTATGAATGATATAGATATATTATACATTATACATATAGCTGTATGTAAATATGTATACTTATGTTTTCGTATTACCAAATGCATCCACCAGAGGATGTTTGTATAAATTTTTGTTCGTTTTATATTTAAAAAAGTCGAATAAAATATCCGTTAAAAATTAAAAACCGTCATATTTTAAGTGTTTTTAATAAAAAAAATTGTAATAATTTAAGTATAATTTTAATTCCTTATTTCAAATTCAACTTAACTCCGTTTTTTCCTCTTTTTGATCAAAATAATTTTTAATTAAGAAAAAATTTTTCAAGTTTACAATTTTTACAATTCAAAAATTTTTGCTTTTGAGTTTTAACAATTTTTTTGCATACTGGATAAGACATGAATTTTCTATAGATTGAAAATCACTTCATTTTAAATAATTACACTTCTCTTGAATTTAGAACTCTGGAATTTTTTTCTCTCATAAAAAAATGAAAATATTGTTTTAATGAAAAGCCAGTGTTGAACGATTTTTGTCGTTTTACGATTTTCATAATTGGTTACCAAAGTTAATGGTATGTAAGATAGAAAACATTTTACGCTAGTTCCTCCGAATGAATAAATGATATCGAATTTAATTTATGAATTATCACAACACAAATAAACACACGTTCTACGAGTTTCGTTCATAATTTATCTTTTTCTGTTGCAGACCCAAAGAAATTTCTTGAATTTTAGGTTTTTCGCCAAAAATTTAAAAAATTTTTGTGATTCTTACCCGTTCGATTTGAAGAAATATTTCAAAACAGGACTGACCGCCATTTCAAGCGATAATATGTTTTAAAACGTTTTTCAATTTCCGAAATTTTCAAATTTTCTAACGATGAAAATGAAAATAAAAATTTTCAAGATGATTTAAATGAATCCTATCAGCATTTTGGTATCTAAAAGGTTTTTGGTACTTTAATAAGTATTAAAATCTAAAATTAAATATAATGGGAGTCTAAAGTCGACTAAATTCCTTTGCAATTATTTCAGTACCCGGAGAATTTATAAAAACTTTAGTTTTTTTTTTTAGCAAATTTGTTTTTGGTCAAGAGAAAGATCGAAGAGTTGAGTATTTTTTTAAATGAAATGTTAGATTATACAGAAATGATACAAATCAATATTTTTAAGTTTACCAACGTTTTTGTTAAATTGTTTTTTTTTTAAAGATATTTATTATTAAATTTCTTTTATTATGAAAATATTTTGTTAAGTATTTTTAACGTTTTATTTTTATGAAGTTTGTAAATTTTAAAAGAAGCCCAAAATACATAACTTATTTTCTAAAAAACAATATTCTGGGGAAGTGTATCATTCAATATCGACTAACGCTCTAAAAGCGTTACTTCTTGGGTGGTGTGGAAACCCTTGAAACCATTAGCCCCACCATAAATTTTGGTCACGAGCCGCCTCTGCTGTACATCCAGTTTTAGTTTAACTATAGTTGGAAGACAGTTTTCAAATTTAAAAATTTTAAAATTAAATATATTACTATATATGATTTATAAAGTATAATATTAATATGCAAATTATGTATAAAAATATCTAAGAAAGTCATAGCAAAGCAGAAGAAAAATTTTGATCACGATCAAAGTGGATTTTGCATTTACGCAACCTGAATAATAGTGGTAACGTAGTAAATGAATGATATATTCTTCAAATATAGATATTGTGGTATCTTAAAAGGATATTTGCTTGAGGCCTGTTACCTATCAAAATTGTTATTTAATTCTTTTCAGAGGAAAACCATCAGAGTGCAGTGTTATTGATAAATATTCGGTAATTATAAACTTTCGCTGTCAGCTAGTTTTTTTTAAACATTAAAAATCGAAAAATATATGAATCTTCATGATTCTAGTCTCAAAATGTTCCATTTAACTTCGGATTTATGAAAAAAGTATAATAGTTACAGTTTGATGCGTAGGAGAGTGTGGGTAGATAGTTAAAAGAACATATGAAAAAATCAGGTTAATTCAGTTCAAAAATGTTGATCAGTGTTAACGAATGACGCTAATTATACAGCACTTTTCATACTCTTTTAGCATCCCCGCACCCACCTGCCAAAATTCTCTTTTTTTCATTTATATTTTAGTTTTCATTCTATAAAATTTTTCAATCTTACAAATGAAAAATTACTCATGAGTAATCACCACCCACCACTCCCCACATCACTCCCCGCATCAAACAACCACTATTATATTCTATTCATAAATCCGAAATCAAACCAAAGTTGAAAAAAAAGCAAAAAGGTTGACTTTTCAATTTTTTATGAGTAAAAAACCAGCTGATTGCGAAAGTGTATATGTAATTAACAAATAATGTATTCATATATCTATGAATAACAAAAAGGTTCATATTTAACATTACACACAAATATTTTCATAAAGAAATATGTTAAGAAAGGTCATTGATACTATATACATTATAGATCCTGATATACATCATTGAACAATCTATTTTTATAATTACACTTGTATGTATGTGTACAAAATACCATATATACGATGTATACATACAATCATGTATATCGCATAAACAGCACATTCATTGCATATAGTATTTACTATTATCTATTCTGCATAAAGAAGCAGCATGTTGTTATTAATGTCTACTATGTCATGTCTATTATGTATGTATTAGAATTAGTTTTTACATCGCATTCAATGTTATACCAAAGCCAATATAATATACCATGATATAATATATTTTATATCAAACTTTCTCTTTGTCTTTGGTTATATCAAACTTGTTTATTCATGTTATATGCGCTATGTATGTATGTGTACGAGATCGTCTTCAATTCAATATGGATCCTTCTTACATATCCTTATGCACGAGCATAAACCATACATGGAAAATAAATATATATGATCAAAATCTCTCAAAAATGTTCAAATTTATATTTATATGTTCCAGCCAATGATATTCATTTATTCTATTCTCAATACTCAAAACATACATTTACATATAAATAACACTTATATGTGTGGAATATCATATGAATTAAATGTACATTTTAAATAGCATTGTGTATTGTTGGTATTGTTTAGTGCTGCAAAACATTGACAGGTGTTCATTTCATTTGTGAGAGCAAATATTTATAATAAATGAGAACAAATTCGAAACACTATAGTCCGTCTACACAATTAGTTTTGATAACTCGATTTACAAAAACAGTTCCATTATATCACAGACTGTCAGACACATTTATTGAAATCATTATAATTGTGTACAGGGTACATAACTAAAAGCAATTCGAAAAATTTTGAAAAACTTTTTTGATTTTGATGAAGCTTTTTCGATCTTTATCATTTATGTGAGTGTGTCGTTTTTGGAAAAATTACCACTTACACTAAAAAAAAAATCTATTGAGACGAAGAGCTATATTATCTTTGACCTATGTGTATATATGTTAAATCCACAAAAAAAATAATATAAAAATTTTCAATTTAACATTAATTGGAACAGGTGCCGGTTCAAATTTTTTAATAAAATAAAAACACAATGTTTTTCAATTTACGTTATAAAATTTATTTAAATATACAATTCAATTTCTTAAAACTAAATTACAAACAATTCTAAATTACTTAAACTAGTATGGATTTAATTTTCAAACAAATTAATTCAATGTATACAAAATAATGAAAACAAATTCAATATTTTTAACTATACAATATTTCAATTAGACCGGAAATAGGTATGCAATTAAATTTAATTAAATATTTATATTTAGATTTTGATAGGACTCGACACGTCCAGGCTGATGAGTTTGGTCTTTGTTTTTCTTGCTTCAGTCTCAGCACGACAGTATACACAAGTAATCGCAAAGACAAATTTTTCTGCGATCGCAACCCTTTATATACTAAATTTTCGCGGTTCTAGAAATTTCCTTTTCTCCGTTGTTGAAATGTTCTACTATTTATCTAATATACTCGTCCTATTTATAAAACCGTTTTTTTTTTCAAATTGTGTCTGGTAATTCGAATGACAATTTATGGTAATTGTGAACAACTTTGATTGGTAACTATATTCAGCTGGTATTTTTTTGTTTGACAGAACTGACAGTACTGACATATGTAATTATGTATATGTATATTTTTATGTATGGATGGCTATATATATACCTTTTATATACTATATATGTTTTTATCTTTATTTTAGTTTTTAAGGTTATAAAAATAATCGTGAAAAGCTAAAGATATTTACCTTTTATAAATTTTTTTTTTTTTTTTAATTAAGTATTAATTTTAGTTAATTTAAGTATTAATTTTTAATTAAATTTAAGTATTCCTTTTATATTTAAGTTGTTAATGTTACATTCTTATGTTTTAAGTTTATGTGATGTAAGATGTGGTGATAAATTGTGATGTTATTCTTTATATTGTGTTATGAGTATTTTTGTGATAATAATGTTTTGCTCCATTATGTTGTGATTCGTAATATTTTGTTAGATGTTCTGTTTTTGTGAAGTGTGAATAGTTAATTGTATGTTATGTATTTGTACTATTTTATGTTATATGTTTGGTTAAGTGGTTTTGTTTACATATTTTTGGTGTTGGTCTTTTGTGTATTATTTTTTATGACTCAATATGAACTTCTATTTTTTATTTATTTTAGGATTCTTTTTTTTTTTTAAAGAGAGCCAAATTCGATTATATTGGAGATCTGATTTTATGTAAGTATTTTCAAAAAATATTTTTAACTTAAATGAAATGTAACTAATAATCCTTTTTTGTTTTTGTTATCTTTTAACCAAATGTTGATTGGATTCAACATCCTCGGCAGGCAGCAATCATGAGGAAATATGTTTTTTTTTTTAAAGTTTGTTTTGTTTTTAATATGTGATACAGCAAAAATTTTTTGTTTTATTTTAATTTAATTTGATTGTGTTATTCTTGCGGTGACCATACCCTTTCTGGTTTTTGTAAACCGCATCATCATTCCGTCCAGTCTTAATCTATATGTTCGGGAATTATAGATTTGTTTCCGCGGAATAGGCCAATCTTCTATGAGACGTTTTATGCCCTCCGGGGCCTGTAACCACGCTGGTACCACGCTGGTACCACGCTGGTTGCGGGTTTTTGTAAACCTACTGCTTCGAATGGAAGTGTAAACACTGCAAGTTCGTGCTCGAGCCCTCTTTGTTTTAATTTCTTTCTTCTTTCGTCTACTGGTTCTTCTCTCTTTCTTTTTAGCTTTAATTTTGGTATAGTTCTTTCGTGGTTTATAACTTCCAAACTCCATTCTGTTTGGTTGATTTCAATACCAAAAGATTGATATTCCGGTAGTACGGGTGTTAATGAACCTGAAGCGGTTGAACTCATGTCGATTCGTACACTTTATTATATACCTTTATAATTATTTGGATTGAATTATTTTTGAAAAAAAAAATTTGTTTTTTAAATTTTATGGAATATTTATATAAATGTTTATTAATTAAAAATATTATTGAATAGACATATTTATTGATTTCACCTTTTAAAAAATATTTTTTACACTTTTGTTCTTTTATATAAAAAATTTTCATTTTGAAAATTAAACGTCACCGGTGAGTAACGGTCTATAATGTTTGAGTTTTGATTTTCTCTCCACTTTGTGTATATGGCAGTACTATTTGTAGATTTTATTTAGTATTCAGGGTAATCATTTTTTTTTGATTGATTTTTTTTTTCTTTAATTTTGATTAATCGGAATTTTACATAATTTAACGATTGGTCTTACATAAGTTTTTTGCCCAATTTTTACCAATGCTGTTCTTACCAATTCGTCAGTACCAGGATGCGACTTTCAAGGATGCGACCTAATGGCCATGTTAAAGGTGGATAATTTTCTTGTTTAATCAAAACAATATCATCAGGTTTCAAATTTTCTTGTGTAATTTTCCACTTGTATCTGACTTGAAGTTGATGCAAGTAATCCTTTGACCAGCTTCGCCAAAAGTTTTTTTGTAGTTGTTTCAAAAATTGCCATTGCTTCGTAGGAACGTTATCATTTATTTTACTAGTTTCTGGTACTGTTTGTAAATTTCTCTGTATTAAGAAATGGCCTGGTGTAATAATTGTGTTGTCATTCGAATCGATATTAAGTGGTGTTAATGGACGAGAATTAACACAACCTTCAATGTTGCATAAGACGGTATACAGACCTTCAAAAGTGAGTTTCGTATTTTGTAGTGTCCTTTTCAAATGTATTTTGATTAATTTGATATGCGATTCCCATAAACCGCCGAAATGTTGAGCAGAAGGTGGATTGAAGTGCCATTTTATTCGTTCTGTAGATAATTTATCTGCAATTTCCCCAGTAGTTTGTTTTGAAAACATAATTTTGTTGGCTTTAACAAAATTTGTGCCGCAGTCAGAATATATGTCTAAACATAGACCTCGTTTATTAAGAAATCTATTGAAACTTGCGATAAAGGCATTAACACTTAAGTCCGTTACTAGTTCTAGGTGAACTGCTTTAGTACAGAGACAAATGAATAAGCATATATAAACTGATGTAGTTTTCGAGTTTCGTAATGATGATATTTTCATTTCAATAGGAACCACAAAATCGATACCGACATGTTGAAACGGGAAGGATTGAGTTACTCTAGCAGCTGGTAGTTCATGCATTAATTGGGTATTGTTTACTGGTTTCATTCTAAAACATTTAAGACATTTATGTAATTGATGGCGAATCGTATTTTTCGCATTACTTATCCAGAATTTATTTCTAATTGTGTTTAATACTAAATGTATGCCTCCATGACATGTTTTTTCATGAACTTGATTGATTAGTAATTTCGTAACTGGATGATCTGCTGGTAAAAGAATCGGATGTTTTTCATCGTATGGCAGTTCTGATTTTCCTAATCTTCCATCCACTCTGAGTACTTTTTGTTAATCTAGAAACGGGTTTAGATTTAAAACTTTGCTAGTTCTATGTATTGGTTGTCCAGTTTCTAAATTTTTTATCTCTGCTGCAAATTGATTTTGCTGTATTGTTTTCACGATTGAAACCTCTGCCTGATCAATTTCTTTTTTATTTAGATGATGCGTTTTTATTCTATGGGTCAAGCGACAATTATTTATAAAGCGTAAACAATAAGCTGTTATTCTTAGTAGTTTAGAATACGATGAATATTTTGATAAAATATGTGGTTCTACAATTGCAGCGAAAACCTTCTGTTTTTTTTATTTCTTCAACAGAATCCAATACTTCCGGTTGTTTCGGCCACATCGTTTCGTCTTTTAACCATTTTGATCCATTTCACCATAATACATTTTCCGTTAATTCGTCAGGCATTTGACCTCTTGAAGCACTATCTGCTGGATTATCAGGTCCCGGTATATACCGCCACGATGAAGGACTGGTGTGTTCGTGGATTTCTGCAATTCTATTAGCTACATAAGTTTTCCAATTACTTGCATGTTTTTGTATCCATGAAAGTGTTATCATCGAGTCTGTATGGTTTTAGAGTTTTCTAATTCAAGATCATTTTTTACGTTTTTCAACAGTTTAGCCAACAAAGTAGTACCACAAAGCGAGGCAAAGATACTGGTTTAAGGGGGGCTACTTTGGTTTCGATGCTATTAAAGATACTTTGGATTCATCTCCTTCTTTTACTTGTAGGTATATTACCGCCGCGTACCCTACATTCGATGCATCACAAAAACCGTGAATCGTAATTTCGGTATTGTTGGTAGCGAGATTTAACAAGCGAGGTATTGAGATGGTAGAAATGTGATGTAATTTTTCAACGAATTGTTTCCATTTGTCTACTAATATTTCTGAAGGCCGGTCGTCCCAATCACACCGCGAGATCCAAAGCTTTTGCATTATTATTTTCGCCGTCATAATGCATGGAGCTAACCACAGAGTTACAAGAAAAAATTACTTCGTTAACCAAATCAAGTAACACTTCGAATGACGGTTCCACACATATTACAACTCTCGTGTCTTCACAAAAATCGAAAATAAAGCTACCTCCTATTTCTTTGCCTAAGTTTGATGGTACCTACAAATCTTAGCGATCATTTGAAGATTTGTACACCAATCTAATTCATTAACAAGGAAATTTCAGAAGTTGAAAAATTGCATTACTTAAAATCTTGTGTTTCTGGTGAGACTGCAAGAATTAGTAAACCATTTGAAGTCATTGGGACAAACTATTATAATGTATGGCAAACATTAGAAAAAAGATTTAATCAAGGGTATTAATTAATGCACAATTAGAAAAACTGTGTAAAATAAATCCGGCTCGAAGGACCAAATGTTAAATCTACAAAAAAAATAATATAAAAATTTTCAATTTAACATTAATTAGAAAATATGCCGGTTCAAATTTTTTAATAAAATAAAAACACAATGTTTTTCAATTTACGTTATAAAATTTATTTAAATATATTCTCTTAAACCTAACAATACAATTTCTTAAAACTAAATTACAAACAATTCTAAATTACTTAAACTAGTATGGATTTAATTTTCAAACAAATTAATTCAATGTATACAAAATAATGAAAACAAATTCAATATTTTTAACTATACAATATTTCAATTAGACCGGAAATAGGTATGCAATTAAATTTAATTAAATATTTTACAAATAAAATTATGAATTTATTATAAATGGAAATATCAAATTTATTTTACTTTAATTACAAATTTTGCATACGTTCTAAATACTTATTAGCTAATTATTGTTGTTGATATAGGTCGACCTACACGAATAGATGGCGTTGTAGAAACTATGTTGATTGAAGAACGGATGCTGAAGATAACGATGATGAAACCAATTTAACAATGACTGTTTAAAATTTAAAAAACTTGGACTGAAGATTGCCATCGGTAACTGATGACTGTCGAGATAAAAATATTTCTTACTGTCTCGATGAAATTTTAATTTTCCAAAATAATTTAAGTTTTTGATGATACTTTTCCGTAAAATATTTACTTTTCCGTATAAATTTCAAAAGTTTTTATTGCTTTGAATACTGAATATACATACTAGCTCATGAATTATTTTTATCATTTTCCACACATGCATATATTTATTAATATGATAATAGATCTAACTTTTACATGTTGGGTGTGTATATAAAAGGTATAGAAATATAAAATTTATATCTGTTTTGTTAACGATGATTGCATCTATAAACACGAATCAATATGTTCGGGGGTTGAAACAATTTATGATAAAAGTACATTTTGTATATATGTACATACAAATGTACATATTGTATGATTGATACTGTATCATTTATATACCCCTACTAGAAATCTTTCACCACTTTGTCGGGAAAATTAAGGGGGAAACACTATCATTACTTACACATTAAAGTACCTGCAAATACCATTTATGTATATATACATATATATATTGTTAAATCCCCTTAAAAGATTAACATTAAAAATGAAAAGGTGCTAATTCATAAAATTTTATATAGAATAAAAACACAATTTTTTTACAATTCGTTATAAAATTTATTAAAAAAATAATGTCTTAAAAACTAACAATTCAAAAAATCTTAAACTAAATTACAAAATTGATTTTAGGCAAATTATTTCAAATTGTTTAATTTGTAAGAAATATGAACATAATATGTAAGTGTTGTACTGTCAGGCACATAATACAACTGTATGTGTAGTCCACACTACAACATAAGTGTTTATCTGAAAATAAAAAAAACTGAAATTCAAAATACATAAAATTCGTTTTATTTTATATGTGTGATCAAGTCGTATGACGTCACAGCAGTATCTTCCATCCTAATGAGAGATGGAAGCCCACTGTGATATCACACGACCCAAACACACTCAATCATAAAACATAATTTAACATTTGACATTCGTACAACAAGCATTTAAAACTTGATGTACTGGGCCGGCTATTGAAATTGAAATTTTAAGACAACACTTATTACGTCATACTTACTCATGGGAGTATGGAGGGTGGTGGTGGCGGCTACGCTTGTTGGCTAGCACGAACTAGCTCGCCGGATGGGGCGTGAGTATGCCACAGCTCCATATCCCTTTTGATTCTCGTAGCCAGAAGCGGTAGAAGGTTGAGGAATCCTTCTACCCTGAATGCTTCAACATAAATAAATAAAATATAATACACCCACACCGAAGACCTGAAACTAAATATGGCCCCGCTCTGGCCCAGAAACAGCTTCTACCATCGTTGTGCTGAAAAAAAAACTTGTAAAAGGAATGCCTCGTCCCAACGATGACAGGTACTTACCCACCTCATTAAACATAGTTGCTGTTTAGAAAACTATGCTCCCAACCAATATATAAAAAAAGTTGTGATGAGAGAGAAAAAAAAATTACATTTTAAAGTTAATTCTGACAGGGGTGGTAGGTAAAACAAAAGCCGAAATTTAATTTGTTCTACAAATACATTTTATTGTGTTGGAATAACCAGAAACTTAAATTATGATTTAATTTATGATATATATCCTTTTCAAATTCAATTCTTAATATATATATTCACATTTAATATAATTTCCTTATATTTTATCTTCATAAACAAAAAAAAATGGTGATTGATACACATCATTCAAAAATTTACATCATAAGTAATATTTTGTATATAGTTATAATAAGTGAATTATCGTATACAACATTATAAACTACCAATAGATCAAAAATTCAAATAAAAGATAATTTTAGATTGTAAAAAAAATGATCGTGATTATAATGGCAAACTTTTCAATTAGAAATTTGTTTGTTTTGATATAACAATAGATTTGATCCTTCGTGTTATCTATAATTGAGGATCCATCAACTCATGCTAGTCTTAACTCATTTACAATTATTTAAAACATTATATCTCTTACAATCTACATATTTATGTATTTTTCATTATTTCGGTATATGTTTATACATTTTTCTTTTTTTTTTTTGTTTTATTTTAATTAATATTAATTAGTTATACAAATGGATTTTATTTTGTCTAAATCTTGAGGCCCCTGTATACATTAAAAAAAAATTAACGTAAGCGCGCTTACCCTTTAATGACGATGCTGTGATGATGACGAATTGCTGTTGTCGATGTTGGTGGTTGCTGTTGATGTTGCTGAGGGTGATGCTGATGATGATGGTAATTGAGACGAATCAATTGACGCAATAAATTTATTGATGTGTCGAAATCGCATCTCCACTGGCACCCTTTTGATCAGGATTTCCCACCTCAGAGCACGAAGCTCCTTGAGGCTATCCTCATCCATTTAATTAGTATCTTTATTTATATTTTTTTTTTTTGTTTTTTTTTTTTGTTTTTTTTTTAATTTTATTTTTTTTTTCTTTCAAGATATTATTATTGTATTATATTATAATTTTCTTTTCTTCGATTAGCTTTAAATTTTAATTTTATTCAAATACTATTATTTTACTTATAATAAGTATATAATATTTATATACACTCTGACTCTCTAGAAGATTGCCGATTATTATAATTCTAATTTATGTATTATATTAAACAAAAAAAGAAATTTTCTTTTTTACAGTATAAAATCTATAAATTTTTTGGTAAAGGTATAGATTTTAACCCCATTCGCGGAAGGACTTTAGTAGTATGACAATCGATAGAGGGGGTGACCCCAATCAACAATCTGAGAAAAATTCGTGGCGCTCACCCCCCCCCTTAAAAAGATACATCCCTTAAAAAAAAAATTTTTTTTTTCTTTTTCGCCAATATCTTCATAACGGTAAGTGATACAAATTTGATTTATGGCTCAAAAAATTCGTCTTAAAATGCTCTAAAATTTAATTTTGTTTTTTTTAAAAAAAGTCCTTCTGGAAGGATAAAAAAGGACATTTTGTGTTTTTTGTTATTTTTGTTTTTTTCTGTATCTGTGTGTCATGTAATCACCAAAAATGCAAAAAAAAATTTTTCGCAAAATTTCGCGAATTTTTTTCGCTAAATTTCGCGACTTTAAACTACCCTGAAAACAAAATGTACCTTGTACCTATCATAATTGTATTATAGAATTGTAAAAATTTTAATGTTAATGCAATACTAGCATTTATTTATATTTCTGTTCAAATTTATTTACTAACAATAATAAATAATATTATCATAATGTACAGTTATTCTGTATGATTCAATCAACAATGAAAAAAAAAATTGATAATGAAAAATAATGTAAAAATGTGTAATAATGTAAATGCAGGTAGCATCATTTGTTTTTGTTTACATTTTTTTTATATTTTACAGTTACAAATGATTTTCGAACAAAATGATAAATTTGATAATTCAAAGTAAATATATTCAATTAGTTCATGATTAGCAATTAATTCGTGTACTTTAAAATGCGATTGTTTGAATTTTTAAATATTGTTAACAATAAAGAATTATTATTAAACTTTTTATTTTCGCGAAAATTAATTCGTGAATATGTTATATGCAAGAAGTGTGGGACGCGAATTAAAGTCAATCGCGAAGGGTTACATTTACAGTGCCCAAGTAATGTTGTACGTGCGGTGCGGTAAAAGGAAAAAAAAGGCGTATAATAAGAAGCTCGTATAGAGTGAGCGCGTTGAGTGGTACGTGGTTTAAGAGTGCACACGAGATTTTTAAACTGTGCTAGTTTATCGGTTATTTTTTGTGGTTTCCTCCTCCACACACGGCAGTAATGATGGCAGAACTAGAAATCAGTAAAATGACTTGCATTGATTATGCATCATTCTGTCGTGAGGTAATTATTTAACAAGCTTAACCATTTTCTATGCAGACATACTTACCCTGTCAGATTTACCTTCTACAAATGTACATGTATGTAGAAGGTAAATCTGACAGGGTGAGTTTGTCTACATAGAAAATGGTTAAAAATTGTTTCTTATCCCCTACAATATTTTCATCAATCTTCATTATCATAATTCTTTTAACAGGTTTGCTTTCACTGGGCAAAAAACCAGAAGAAAAAAATTGGTGGAATTGGTCGTATCGTCGAGATTGACGAGTGCAAACTTGGAAAGCGGAAGTATAATAAGGGTCGTCTAATTGATGGACAATGGGTTTTTGGTGGAATCGATCGCGAATCAAAAAAGATTTTTATTGAACCTGTTGATTCACGAGACGCTGACACCCTATTAAATGTTATAAAAAAAAACAATCGGTATATGCTGGAAAGCATATAATTGTTTGAACAATGAGGGATTTGAACATTTAACGGTTAACCATTCCGTTAACTTCGTAGATCCTGAAAGTGGTGTTCACACTCAAAATATTGAACGTGTGTGGAGGGATCTACGAAGTGAAATCCCTAAATATGGCAGATCGAAGAAATGTTGGCCATATTACATATCTGAATATTTATTCAAACGAGAGTATGAGTTCCATCAGCGTATTGAAGAATTTTTCAACGCGATGAGAGCTATGTATCCGTTTGAGGAGGATGACTTTTGTACACAGCAATCATCTGAATAAAGTTATAGTTATATATCATATACACAAATACACATATACGGGTTGGGAACGATATCCCCGACGAAATTTTTTTTTTTTTTTTTTTTTGAAAATGATTAAAAACTTATAATATTACACTTTTTACTATTTTTTGATTTTAAGTGTTATTCTTGCGCAGGGGCCCGTGCTAATCTCGTCTACAATTTTAGTAAATGTAACATATTTGCGTATTATTCTTGCGCAGGGGCCAATGCTAATTGTGCTTTCATAATTTCTATTAGAATCAGAAAAATACAGAAAAAATTAGCATTGGCCCCTGCGCAAGAATAATACGCAAATATGTTACATTTACTCAAATTGTAGACGAGATTAGCACGAGCCTCTGCGCAAGAATAATACTCAAAATGACAAAAATAGTAAAAACTGTAATATTATAAGTTTTTAATCATTTTCAAAAAAAAAAAAAAAAAAATTTCGTCGGGGATATCGTTCCCAACCCGTATATGTGTATTTGTGTATATGATATATAACTATAACTTTATTCAGATGATTGCTGTGTACAAAAGTCATCCTCCTCAAACGGATACATAGCTCTCATCGCGTTGAAAAATTCTTCAATACGCTGATGGAACTCATACATTTTGTTTTCAGGGTAGTTAAAAGTCGCGAAATTTAGCAAAAAAATTTCGCGAAATTTTGCGAAAAATTTTTTTTGCATTTTTGGTGATTACATGACACACAGATACAGAAAAAAACAAAAATAACAAAAAACACAAAATGTCCTTTTTTATCCTTCCGGAAGGACTTTTTTTAAAAAAAACAAAATTAAATTTTAGAGCATTTAAAGACGAATTTTTTGAGCCATAAACTAAATTTGTATCACCTACCGTTATAAAGATATTGGCGAAAAAGAAAAAAAAAATTTTTTTTCAAAGGGGTGTATCTTTTTAAGGGGGGGTGAGCGCCCCGAATTTTTCTCAGATTGTTGATTGGGGTCACCCCCTCTATCGAATGTGATACCTCTCCACTTGCTCCTGAGATGGGGTTAAAATCTATACCTTTACCAATTTTTTTTATAATAGGATATTACGAGATGACACAACTTTTTTTTTATTTATTATTTTTTTCCTTTTTTTTTTTTTTTATTAATTTTTTAAAAAAAATAGTAAGTGTGTAATAGATTCCACTGTATTGGTAATCCGTTAATAATAAGTTTTCACATAAACACACTTTAGCAGATTGGCAATGCTAAAACTAATACAATATACCTAATAATTTTTCTGTTAAAATTATTAAAACAGAGTTAATTTATGTACTTATATGCACTTAAATTTTTTTTTCTGTTTCTAATAATTTTTCTTGAATAATTTATAACCTTTAATATGTTTTATAATTACTTATTCAATATACTATATAAGTACATGTGTATGTACTTCAATAATATTATGTTATGTACTATTGGGTACTAGGTAATAGGAGATTTTTTTTTTTTTTACATTTATTTACAATAATTTGAATTTTTTTATTATAATATTGATCATGTCGTTTCTATTTAATTTTATCTTGTTTTCACTTGATATATTTAAATTTAATACTAAAAGTATAAAATGATAATTTTTATATTAAAAAAATTATTATTTTTTTTTTATTTTTTTTTTTATTTTATTAATTTTAAGTACAAAATTTTTATTCACAATTTATTTTATTCACTAACTATTATTAATTTCTGGAAATATATATATATATATGCGTATATGATATAATAAATTAATTTAAATCTTTTAGTCGATTGGCTATGGCCAACGTTTTAAAAAAAATTCCTTACAAGCAGATAATATATTTATTTATCTATTTCTTTACAATTTAATAATGATAAATAAAATAAAATGTTGATAACAAGGTTTTATTCTTTTAACTGATGCGCAATTTTATATTAATAGATAATAGATGTAATATGTTCTCTGTAGACAATGGTGTGATATTATGATTCCGTAATGGAATTATGTACATATATAGGCTGGAGTTCCGAATAGGTGTTCCCTCTGATCCTCTTGAAATTTTGAACACAGATTCTACTCGACAATATCAGAAAAGTCACGGAATATTTTTTGTCGGAAAGCCCTCTATCGGTCACAATTCGCATTTAAAATTTTTTGTCAAAATTCTTATTTTAGCAATATCTCTGTAACGGTACATGATGCAGGTATGTTTTACAGCTCAAAAGATGCGTCTTAAGATGCTCTATATTCTAAAAAAAAAGAAACTTTCAAAAACTCCTAGTAGAAGGATAATAAAGGACATTTTGTGATTTTTGGCTATTTTTACATTTTTGACAATTTCTCAGAAACGAGTAGGGATAATCGGTTCAAATTTTTTTGCAAATCAAAAAGGACACCATGAGCAAGATTTTTCATTCATTACTTTGATCCTGATGAAAAAGGAAAATGTCCTACAGAGAAATAATTTTAATAATGCTGAATTTTGCAATTTTATGTTCGTGTGCACGTGTATGTATGTGAGTATGTGTATTTGTAGAAGTCAAATATATGATATTTTTTGTATGTGCGTATATATGCGTGTGTATGTGCATTTGTAGAAGGTAAATCTAACAGTGTGTGCATTAAGTATTTTCTATACAGGCATACATATACACTACACGTATATGGGCAAATATGATAGAGTACGCTTGTGTGCGTGTGTGTGTGTGTATGAATTTGTAGAAGGCAAATCTGGTAGTGTGTGTGTGCATTTGTAGAAGGCAAATCTGATAGTGTGTGTTTGTAAGTGCAAGTGTGTGTGTGCATTTGTTGAAGGCAAATCTGATATTCTTTGATTGCGGTCATCGAATCGAATATCATTCGAACGTATCTTAAAAAATCGAATGTATTCACTTTTGGTATTGTGTAACACAATCGTTACCACTTTTTAGAATTGCCATATTTAAATTTAAAGTAATGATTATTATCATGAATTATTGTGAATTATTTAAAGTTGATTGTGTATACATTTTGATAGGACATTTATTAAAAACATTTATTAAATTAAAAAAAAAGAAATTTGAGATTTAAAAAAAATGAGTTCAATAGAATTGTTCTTTAGTGATAGTGATAATGAAGAAAACAATCATGAAAATGAATATTTATTAAGAAAAAGAAGACAAATTAGAGATGCATGTAATCCTCTAGAGTTGGATGAAAAAAGGTTAGTATACAAATCGAAACTCAAAATTTTAATTTTTAGGGCATATTATTTTTTATTTTTATAGTTTTATTAAAATTTTTCGACTAAGCAAACATGCATTTAGAGTTTTGCTTGACGACATACGACATCTCTACTAATTTCTCCATTTGTTTTTTATTCGTAATTTTTCTCCTAAAATGTTAAAAAATATTTTCAAATGAAATATTAACAACTTAATAAATTAAATAATTTATACTCAAATTTCTATACAAAAATTTCTTCTCTATTCACTAATAATTTCACAACACAAATGACATTCGTCAAATAAAACACATTCGAAAGAAATAACGAATGTATTCGATATTTTTCGAATGCATTCGATATTCACAATACCAAATTTTACATTCGATTGTTTCACATTCGACATTCGATGACCGCAATAAGCACCATAGTGTGTGTATGTAAGTGCATGTATGTGTGTGCATTTGTAAAAGGAAAATCTGATAGTGTGTGTATGTAAGTGCATGTATGTGTGTGCATTTGTAAAAGGAAAATCTGATAGTGTGTGTATGTAAGTGCATGTGTGTTTATTACTATTATTTTTAGATATAATTTTATATTATATTACATTTATTTCAATGACTGGAATAATACTCTTCAAACAATCTGAAAATACACGTGCATACAAACACTATCAGACTAAACGCGCGCGCGTTTGTGTTGTGTGTGCGTGCGTGCTGTGTATGTGCATTTGTAAAAGGTAAATCTGATAATTTGTGCATTAAGCATTTTCTATCAGATTTGTTTTCTACAAATGCACACACACACATGCACTTACATACACACACTACCAGATTTTCCTTCTACAAATGCACACACATACATGCACTTACATACACACACTATCAGATTTGCCTTCTACAAGTGCATACAGACACTATCAAATTTTCCTTCTACAAATGCACACACACATGCACTTACATACACACACTACCAGATTTGCCTTCTACAAATTCATACACACACAAGCCCGCAAGCATACTCTATCATATTTGCCATATACGCGTAGTGTATATGTATGCCTGTATATAAAATACTTAATGCACACATTGTTAGATTTACCTTCTACAAATTCACATACACACGCATATATACGCACATACACAAACTATCATATATTTGACTTCTACAAATACACATACTCACATACATACACGTGCACACGAACATAAAATTGCAAAATTCAGTATTAATAAAATTATTTCTCTGCAGGACATTTTCCTTTTTCATCAGGATCAAAGTAATGAATGAAAAATCTTGCTCATGGTGTCCTTTTTGATTTGCAAAAATATTTGAACCGATTATCCCTACTCGTTTCTGAGAAATTGTCAAAAATGTAAAAATAGCCAAAAATCACAAAATGTCCTTTATTATCCTTCTACTAGGAGTTTTTGAAAGTTTCTTTTTTTTAGAATATAGAGCATCTTAAGACGCATCTTTTGAGCTGTAAAACATACCTGCATCATGTACCGTTACAGAGATATTGCTAAAATAAGAATTTTGACAAAAAATTTTAAATGCGAATTGTGACCGATAGAGGGCTTTCCGACAAAAAATATTAGAGTTCTGTGCTTTGCGTCACAAGGACTATCTGTGTTCAAAATTTCAAGAGGATCAGAGGGAACACCTATTCGGAACTCCAGCCCATATATATGTTTGTTATGTATTTTTCAAGTAAAATTATATAATTGTTTCAATTTCCATTTCCGTTAGATAAAAAAAAAATATTGATTCGAATACACTTGAAAAAAAAAAAAATAGTCAATTAAAATACAACTATACTAATAATAAAAGATCACTGTTTCAATAAAAACTATTTCATAAAATTATTTGTTCAAAAATTAATTTAATGTACTACAGAAAAAAAAAATCAAAATTAACTCAAAATAAATTAATTTAATCAATTAATGATAAAACCACTTGTTTTCTGTTTTGCTAGTGCTACTAGAACTTTATATTATATATTTTATTCAACGAATATGACTTTTAATTCTAATTTCAAACATTTACTCCCAACTCCAAATCCCAAGCCTTGCCGCGACTCAAAATAAAACAAATAAAAAAAAACTTTTAATCGACCGGCAAAATGAAATAAAAAAATTCAACACCCGCCTGGGCAGAGGTTGCCCTTACCAATATGTTAAAACAAGACTTTTTTTTTTTTTAAAAAAATAAACCGGCAAAAAAAATGATTTTGTATTCGGGCAGAGGTTGCCCTTACCAATATAGAAAAAGACTTTTTTTGATGCCGATACGCACCGCGTATTTATATGAAAGTGAAAGTCGGAGAATTTGGTGGGGGTAATTTTTAATGAATTTAATAATTTTAAATGATGAGAGTGAAATTTTATGAAAATTTTAAAATGGTGTAGTACCGATACAATAGGTACTTATTTTTTTAAGGAAAATTGACATACAAGGAACCTATCGACATTAAAATTTATGTAATTTTAAGGAATATGAATGCCCCCTTTTAGATAAATATGTTTTTTTCAGATATTTTTATTTATTTCAAAAATTTTTAAAATTTTAAAAATTGTGGTGGATAAAGAAAGTACATATAAAAAAAATGTACTAATAAGAAAAATGATAAATGGTAACACGGAAATTAATAAAGGTGAGTATAGTTATACAAATATGACAGAAGTTCTACATGTATATGTGAAAATTGAGCGAGTAGCCGAACAGGGATTAACGATCGGCTACAATAATCGTGCTTTTGAGTACATAATAGGGGAAAATATTGGTGAAGCATAGAAATTTCTGGAATTTTTACCTCACATACCAGAAACATGCAACTGCATCATCCGCAACTGCATATATATGTATATGCAACTGCATATATATGTATAATATAGCAATGCTATAATTTATATGTATGAATGCGCGTGTAAAAGTAAGAAGAAGAAATAGTATTGTAATGCGTTATACATAACCGCATTACAATACAACAGATGGTCAATATGACCAAACGGTTTAGTGTATATACTAAGAGGTATATAGTAATGCAGGGTACTAAACCTAGTACTAAGTACAGGTTGTTTATTGAAGTACCCTCACATTACATAACAGGCTCATTAGAGGGCTTGCCAGAAGAATGAGGCTGAAGAGGTGAGGCTGGTTATGTATGTCCATGAATGGTTAAGTGCCCAACGTGGGGAAGCCCCATGACCCTGAGATTAAGAGTCTCAAAAAAAAATGAAAAGATAAAGAAGATTGAGCTAGTCGGGCTACGCGCACAAATAAAATTTGATACCACGAGGAAAAATTGGTGTGTCTAGCACAAAAGGAGATAACTTGAAACGAATGGGATACCCTTAACTGAGTTTGCTAGATCATACTGCCATTCGTACCTGCAGTAAGCTCAGAAGAAAAAAAAATAATAGAGGACGTAGTACTTTGAAATATCATGTTAAGGGTATGGATGATGCACAACTCTACACAATTCATATAACTGCATCCACACCAAATATCACAGTGTAACCATAAAATAACATGACCATAAGATCAATTCATATAAAGGAAGGGAAAATAATAAACTATTATGTTCAGTTCGAATAAAAGAAACTGACTTAAAGGGGCATTGTACATTTGAACAAAATAAATGAAGAAAAGAGAATAAAACTATCAAAATGAAGATAGATTTCCTGATTCAACTCCCCATTTCCAAATTCTTCGACGCACACTCTCATATTTACGATAAACTTGTTATGTTCATTGCCGAATGTCTTTTGCGTGGTATTTACCGATGGAACGACCTTTCAAGTCCTCTAGTTCGTACTGACTGTTGCCTATAGCTTTAACGACGCGAGCCTTTGCAAATCTGTTGTCCAGTTTAGCATTTCTACCTTGGGCCATATTACTAAGGGTGAAAACTCTACGGTAAACTTCCTGACCTGGTATGAATCTAACTGGACGACTACGGATATTATAAACATTAGCGTGACGTTGATGCGACTGAGACAATTTTTCTATAACACGTTTTCGGATCATTTTCAATTTATCATCAGACGGTACAATCTCCACATCTCCGCCTAAATTCCTCAAGAGAGGGTAGACAGACCCATGCTGTGCCATATATTGACCAAAGAGCACATAGTATGGGTTCACACCGATGGACTGGTGGTAAGAAGTGCGTAGGGCGCAAGCTATCTTGGGGAGATAGATGTCCCATGCACTATGGTCATCCTTAATATACGCCCTCAGGGCTGCCAGCACAGACCTGTTCACCCTTTCTGCCGCATTAGGATGTGGGGAATGCACTGCAGTCTTGATGTGTTTGATCCCATAAACATTTAATAAATCTTGAAAAGTTTTCGAGACAAATTGTTTTCCATTATCAGTGAAAATGGTCTCAGGTACACCAAACGTACAAAATATCTCGTCCTCTAAGAATTTGCAAACATTAATGGCCTTTTCTGCTTTAAGGGGCTCTAGGAATACGAATTTACTAAAGGCATCTAGAACAGTCAAGATAGCTACATTACCGGATTTTGTTCTGGGGTAGGGTCCGAGGAAATCAATGTACAGAAATTGAAAGGGTCTAGTTGATTTAAAAGCATCTCCCATTTGAGGTCTTAAAATTTGATTAGGGTCTTTAGTCTCCTTACATGTTTGGCAATTATTTACATACTCACGAATTTGAGATACCATTCCGGGCCAATAATAGTATTGTCGGACGCGCTGTAGGGTCTTATGAAAGCCACCATGTGCACATTGGGGTGGAGCATGAGCCTGCTCGATTAGACTCCCCGATAATTCGTCTGGAACCCAAAGTTTCCAGGTAAGGTCGTCTACATCTGGGTCACCTGAACGTGGTTCCAGACGCTTATACACATAACCCTCGGAGACACATAGGTCTGGTAGTCTGTCTTGATTGTTCAGGATAGTTGACTTCAGCTCCTCATATTTTCCTGCAGTAAAATATGGAGAACTAAGGTCAACTTCCGCCACATTCGAGACCATCAGACCTAACTCCTCCGAGTATACTCGTGACAAAGCATCTGGCACCACATTCAGACTTCCTTTACGATGTTCTATCGTGAAGTCAAAACCTTGCAGTTTCAGGCTCCATCTCGCCAATCTACCGCTTAAATCATTTTGGTTCATCAGCCAACGTAGACTAGAGTGATCTGTTATGATAGTGAAAGGATGACCTTCTACGTACGCGCGAAACTTTTTAACGCTTAGAACTGCAGCGTAGCACTCTAGTTCGGTGATGCTGTAATTCTTCTGTGCCGGATTTAGTTTTTTTGAAAAATAGGCGATAGGCCTTTCGGAACCGTCGTCGTGTTTCTGAAATAGAACACCCCCGACTCCGGTTGTGGAGGCATCGCATTGTATGTAAAAGTGTCGATCAAACTCTGGGTTGGCCAAAACTGGTGCTTCACAGAGTGCCGACTTTAATTTTTCAAAGGACTCCACAGCTTCAGAAGAAATACAAAATCCCGACTTACAAGTCTTGAGCGCATCCGTCAACGGAGCGGCTACGCTAGCATAATTAGCGACGAATCGCTGGTACCATCCGGTCATTCCTAGGAATCTACGTAACTGTTTGGCTGTTTTCGGTAATGGATAATCACGAATGGCTTATATCTTTGAAGGATCGGTCTTCAAAGTGCCATCACCAACAATAAATCCGAGATATTTAACTTCCTTAACACAGAATCTACTTTTTTCAACATTAATTGTTAGACCCGATTTTCGTAGGTGCCATGCTACTTCTTCTAACAATGTAAGGTGACTGTCAAAATCAGGGGAAACTACCAGTAAATCATCTAAGTACACGAATACTTTCTCTCGTAACCTACCCGGAATTACTTTATCCATGAGTCTACACATCCTCTGAGGAGCATTACATAAGCCAAAAGGCATAACTGTAAATTGATATAGAGGTCTACCTGGTACCGTAAATGCAGTTTTTTCTCGCGAATGTTTCTCTAAAGGGATCTGCCAGAAGGCATCTTTCAAGTCAATACTAGATATAAATTTGGTGTCCTGTAACCTGCTCAACAATCCAGAAATGTGAGGTAAAGGATATGCATCTTTCTTAGTGACTTCATTCACTTTTCTCGAATCTAAACATAATCGGACTTTGCCTGGCTTTCTAACTAGCACGACTGGAGAATTCCACGAACTATTGGATTCTTCGATGACACCAAGAGAGAGCATCCGGTCAAGCTCTTCATACATTAATTTTTGTACGGCTGGCGAGACCGAATAGTGTTTTTGTTTTATCGGGGCTACATCTCCGGTGTCAATCACGTGTTCCTCCAGGTCGGTTTTGCCAAGGCCCATTTTTGTGAAAGACGGAAATTTAGATTTCACAATTTCTAACCGATAATTTTGTGCATTAGTCAACTCATGCATTACATTGATCTCACATTTGGGATCCATATCTTTAATTGACATTTCAGAAATTACCTCTGGTGCGATCTTAAACCTTTTCCAGAAATCTACACCAAGATATAACTCTTGTCTCAATTATGGCACTATGCTCAACTTCATTAGATGTGTAGAACCCATAAAGGTAATTGGAACTTCGATATAACCTTGTATCTGTTGATCCTTGCCATCAGCGGTCATGACTGATTGAGAACGAGGTATGACATCAACATTAATTTTATCAATTAGTTTTAAGGCATTTCGGCCTAAACATGAAATGCTTGCCCCACTATCTAATAATCCGATGACTTCAACATTTGCGACTTTGACTTTCGCGTAAGGGCGATCGTCGCACGGATGTCTGATTAGACCAGCAAGGTGTATAAGATGTCTACTCTTCCTCAGTTCTCTATGTATTTGACGAAATTTTCGAAGTCTTACTGCACGCTTATGACAATTCACTTCAGACACGAAGGTGGGACTAAAAATTCTATCGCGGACTTGCGAGTAATTGGACCAGCGGACATGCCAAGGTATAATTGGCGTTAATTTAGGACATTCGGTTTTTGGTGATTCAGACATAACAGATTTTGGTAATTATTTTATTTCGGATGGTGAGTCGGTGGGGATTGATGAGTCTGGTTCAATGGGCGTATGGGCTGATTCGCGGGAATCGTCGTCGAGTGGTTCGTCCCGTGGCGAGGGCCACTCGTTGTCCTGTTTCCCGAACACTTTTGACACTTAGGTGACGTTGTGCCAGGATTACCACATTTAAAACAGAACAAATTTCTTTGCTCTTCGGGACAGTCTTGAAAATAATGGCCACTTCGACGGCAATTCTAACAAATTGCTCGCACTTTGCCATTGGCCACCTCATCAACCCTCACAGGCTCCTCCTGTCTGGAATCAACATAATGAACATTTGGAACTGGAACCTCTGGTTCAGGTTCAAATTCAAAATAAGCATCCTGAGGATTCCATGAAAAAGTTGTATTAATCTCATAGTATGGGTTCACACCGATGGACTGGTGGTAAGAAGTGCGTAGGGCGCAAGCTATCTTGGGGAGATAGATGTCCCATGCACTATGGTCATCCTTAATATACGCCCTCAGGGCTGCCAGCACAGACCTGTTCACCCTTTCTGCCGCATTAGGATGTGGGGAATGCACTGCAGTCTTGATGTGTTTGATCCCATAAACATTTAATAAATCTTGAAAAGTTTTCGAGACAAATTGTTTTCCATTATCAGTGAAAATGGTCTCAGGTACACCAAACGTACAAAATATCTCGTCCTCTAAGAATTTGCAAACATTAATGGCCTTTTCTGCTTTAAGGGGCTCTAGGAATACGAATTTACTAAAGGCATCTAGAACAGTCAAGATAGCTACATTACCGGATTTTGTTCTGGGGTAGGGTCCGAGGAAATCAATGTACAGAAATTGAAAGGGTCTAGTTGATTTAAAAGCATCTCCCATTTGAGGTCTTAAAATTTGATTAGGGTCTTTAGTCTCCTTACATGTTTGGCAATTATTTACATACTCACGAATTTGAGATACCATTCCGGGCCAATAATAGTATTGTCGGACGCGTTGTAGGGTCTTATGAAAGCCACCATGTGCGCATTGGGGTGGAGCATGAGCCTGCTCGATTAGACTTCCCGATAATTCGTCTGGAACCCAAAGTTTCCAGGTAAGGTCGTCTACATCTGGGTCACCTGAACGTGGTTCCAAACGCTTATACACGTAACCCTCGGAGACACATAGGTCTGGTAGTCTGTCTTGATTGTTCAGGATAGTTGACTTCAGCTCCTCATATTTTCCTGCAGTAAAATATGGGGAACTAAGATCAACTTCCGCCACATTCGAGACCATCAGACCTAACCCCTCCGAGTATACCCGTGATAAAGCATCTGGCACCACATTCAGACTTCCTTTACGATGTTCTATCGTGAAGTCAAAACCTTGCAGTTTCAGGCTCCATCTCGCCAATCTACCGCTTAAATCATTTTGGTTCATCAGCCAACGTAGACTAGAGTGATCTGTTATGATAGTGAAAGGATGACCTTCTACGTACGCGCGAAACTTTTTAACGCTTAGAACTGCAGCGTAGCACTCTAGTTCGGTGATGCTGTAGTTCCTCTGTGCCGGATTTAGCTTTTTTGAAAAATATGCGATAGGCCTTTCGGAACCGTCGTCATGTTTCTGAAATAGAACACCCCCGACTCCGGTTGTGGAGGCATCGCATTGTATGTAGAAGTGTCGGTCAAACTCTGGGTTGGCCAAAACTGGTGCTTCGCAGAGTGCCGACTTTAATTTTTCAAAAGACTCCTCGGCTTCAGAAGAAATACAGAATCCCGACTTACAAGTCTTGAGCGCATCCGTCAACGGAGCGGCTACGCTAGCATAATTAGCGACGAATCGCTGGTACCATCCGGTCATTCCTAGAAATCTACGTAACTGTTTGGCTGTTTTCGGTAACGGATAGTCACGTATGGCTTCTATCTTTGAAGGATCGGTCTTCAAAGTACCATCACCAACAATAAATCCGAGATACTTAACTTCTTTAACACAAAATTTGCTCTTTTCGACATTAATTGTTAAACCCGATTTTCGTAAGTGCCATGCTACTTCTTCTAACAATGTAAGGTGACTGTCAAAATCAGGGGAAACTACCAATAAATCATCTAAGTACACGAAAACTCTCTCTCGTAACCTACCCGGAATTACTTTATCCATGAGTCTACACATCCTTTGAGGAGCATTACATAAGCCAAAAGGCATAACTGTGAATTGATAAAGAGGTCTACCTGGTACAGTAAATGCTGTCTTTTCTCGCGAATGTTTCTCTAAAGGGATCTGCCAGAAGGCATCCTTCAAGTCAATACTAGATATATATTTGGTGTCTTGCAACCTGCTAAGCAATCCAGAAATGTGAGGTAAAGGATATGCATCTTTCTTAGTGACTTCATTCACTTTTCTCGAATCTAAACATAACCGGACTTTGCCTGGCTTTCGTACTAACACGACTGGAGAATTCCACGGACTGTTTGATTCCTCTATGACACCAAGAGAGAGCATCCGTTCAAGCTCTTCATACATTAACTTTTGTACGGCTGGCGAGACCGGATAATGTTTCTGTTTTATCGGGGCTACATCTCCGGTGTCAATCACGTGTTCCTCCAAGTCGGTTTTGCCAAGGCCCATTCTTGCGAACGACGGAAATTTAGATTTTACAATCTCTAATCGATAATTTTGCGCATTAGTCAACTCATGCATTACGTTGATCTCACATTTGGGATTGATATCTTTTAATGACATTTCAGAAATTACTTCTGGTGCAATCTTAAACCTTTTCCAGAAATCTACACCAAGATATAACTCTTGTCTCAACGACGGCACTATGCTCAACTTCATTATATGTGTAGAACCCATAAAGGTAATTGGAACTTCGATATAACCTTGTATCTGTTGATCCTTGCCATCAGCGGTCATGACTGATTGAGAACGAGGTATGACATCAACATTAATTTTATCAATTAGTTTTAAGGCATTTCGGCCTAAACATGAAATGCTTGCTCCACTGTCTAATAGTCCGATAACTTCAACATTTGCGACTTTGACTTTCGCGTAAGGGCGATCGTCGCACGGATGTCTGATTAGACCGGCAAGATGTATAAGATGTCTACTCTTCCTCAGTTCTCTATGTATTTGACGAAATTTACGAAGTCTTACTGCACGGTTATGACAATTCACTTCAGACACGAAGGTGGGACTAAAAATTCTATCGCGGACTTGCGAGTAATTGGACCAGCGGACATGCCAAGGTATAATTGGCGTTAATTTAGGACATTCGGTGTTTGGTAATTCAGACATAACAGAGTTTGGTAATATTTTTATTTCGGATGGTGAGCCGGTGGGGATTGATGAATCTGGTTCAATGGGCGTATGGACTGATTCGCGGGAATCGTCGTCGAGTGGTTCGTCCCGTGGCGAGGGCCACTCGTTGTCCTGTTTCCCGAACACTTTTGACACTTAGGTGACGTTGTGCCAGGATTACCACATTTAAAACAGAACAAATTTCTTTGCTCTTCGGGACAGTCTTGAAAATAATGGCCACTTCGACGGCAATTCCAACAAATCGCTCGCACTTTGCCATTGGCCACCTCATCAACCCTCACAGGCTCCTCCTGTCTGGATTCAACATAATGAACATTTGGAACTGGAACCTCTGGTTCAGGTTCAAAATCAAAGTATGCATCCTGAGGATTCCATGAAAAATTTGTATTGATCTCGTTAATTCTGGGTCGATACGTTTGTCTTATTCTATTTGTTTGTACAGCGATGTAACGCTCAGCTTTTCTGCATTGCTCACGAAGTTGTGGCAGAGTTGAGACTGGCAACATATAAACCATTGCGGCTAATCTAGAATTTAAATTGTCTCGAATTATATTAATGAAGTCAAATTCGGACATTGGAGATCGCATCTGATTACGGAGCACTATTAATCTTTGAACATAATCATCGAAACTTTCGTTACCTTGACGCGTATTCATCATGGCGCTTACAATCTCGTAGTCGGAGGTAAGACGCTGATGATATCGTATAAATTCATTCCTAAAGGAATGCCACGTAAAGTTTCGGGCATCTCTACAAAACTGTGTCCAATACCAATCAGAAGCACGATCTTTTAGTAATAAATGAATGTTTGCACATAATTCGCCATGTGATATGCCATATTTGTCTGCCAATGTCTCAACTCTGAAAATGAATTCGTCACAGGGCAATGGATCTGAAAATCCAGAATACGTTAAACCCCATGTTAACATAGATGATTTGTGGGGTAGTTTTGGGACATAACCAGAACTACGAAAGTGTTCACTGTTGTTTCCGCCAGGCGTATTCGGATTGCGTTGTTCCGGTTGTTGAATATTATTTGACGCGTTTGTAGTTTGAATTCGATTTGGTTGCAGTTTACGAGGTGTAGACAGTTTACTTGAAAGCAATTGGTGATTAAGACCAGAAGACATAATGTAATTTGGATTAGTGCGTGTAGTGATTGAATTGATGGATGTTTTAATTGGGATATTTCTTAAATCAGTTGCAAAATTATTTTGCCAAACTGATGAATAGATAGGCTGAGTTAACGATGAAGGACGAACGGTATAGGTAACAGAGACGGGATGTTGATAATCAGAGTTGACAGCGCCAGCCACATTATTTAAAAACTCTTCATTACCCATCTCAGGCTGTATGGTCACTCCAGAGTTCTTTTCCTTGGGCACCGCTCCACTACTGGATGTTATATGTGGTGGAGAGTGCTGCAACGGACGGAAATCACCATAACCAGTACTGAATTGGAGATCTGTAGCACCACCGGATGCTAATCCTGATTCTGTAACATGAGATAAGGTGTAAACGTCTGAAAGTGATGACGGAATTGTCATGGATGGTGATACCAGCGAATCCCCAGATCCTATAACTCCTTCTGACATCGTTGTCTCTCCTGTAGATTGAGTCGACATTGTTGTTTTTGATTTATTTTTACCGCTCGTCACTCGCTGTTGAATAATAATTGGTTTATTCACCTTCTTTGATGAAGGCATTTAATGGTATATAAGGAATGAAAATAATCACTACGCTTTATTTAACGGATGAAAAGTACAGGGTAATTTAATGGGATAATTAAGGAAATAAAATTTATCAAAAGCTGTGTGTGGAGATGAAATGAAAATAAAAGGCGAAAATAATTAAAACTGCGTTACTTTGTCAAAAGTTAATAAAATTTATTTAATAAATTGTTTACAAAAAAAAACTCAGGAAGCCAAAAAAAAATTAATTCAAAGCATGCAAAAGATTATGTTAATTTAACTAGATTTGAAAGGAAAAGAAAAAAAAAATTTGTATAGCCGAATATTTATATAAAAAAAAACGAGTACAAAAAATTATATATTTAACAGTTGTAAAAAAAATTAAGTAGATGGGACGTTAATTACGACGCCGACGGTAACATGACATAGCCGAAATATTAGAAGGAAACGTTCAGTGCTTACGAAAAGACGAGAAAAAAAATTTTATTGAACAACCGGTATTAATAAATGATCGTGTATGTAATTTGTTAATAAATTATCCAAATAATACTCAAACGAAGTAATTAAAATAACTTAATATGCAATGTTCTGTTATTATGACGCGGATTGTAAAAAAAAATTACGATATGTAAATATGGAAATAAAACTAAGATATACAAAAAAAAATTAAGATATGTTACGGTAACATCCGTAAAGTTTGAATTCAATAAATATATTGACGTTGCGAATGACGCGTTATATAAAAAAAATAATGATACAAAAAAAATTTTTAAAAAAATTGTTCAGCTGTCTGATACTTTTGGTAAATACAAAAAAAAAATTCACTAATCCAAATTTCTGAAATTTAATTAAATATGCGACTGCTATTTATTCATATATTACAAAAAAAATTGTTAAAAACAATTTAATAACCGATGGATCAATATAATTAGCATGCACTGTACGATAATTTTCAAAAAAAAATATTTTAAAAAAAATTTATGGTGGACCGTAAATTATGTTGCTGACTGTAATATGACTCGAAATAAAAAAAAAAAAAAATCGATAATAGTATATTTTGTATTTTATAATTACATTAATTAATTAAACATCCATAATTAAATTTAATTACCGTAAACGCGAATTTAGTTATGTTTCAGAATAAAAAAAATTATTAAATTAAATTAATTTATCATATACCGAACTTTTACAATCGACGCGTATCGCGTAAAAAAAATCAAAAAAAAATGTTTATCAAATATAAAATTTGAACAAATTTAAGTGTCCAAATAATTTTGTGATTCACTGTTAAAAAAAATATTCACTTTATTTGTTTATGATATTTAACACATATGTTTCATTAATTTACACTCCTGAAAAAAAAATTTTATTTAATTATACATATAATTTGTATTACAAATATATGGACGCGTTAAAAAAAACGTTCGATAAATTTTATGTAAAAAATCAAATAAAACAACAACAAAATTGAATGTCCTTTATTAAAATAGGTGGACCTGTATTTTTGTCGCTGACTATGTGATATGTCCCAACAGGGTACTATATCACCAATTAATACATTCAAGTTATATATAAAACATGTAAAATACGACTTTGCTGTATACACAATGTAAAAGCAGCAAAACTTCACGCGCGCGAGTTATGTACAATACCTCGTACATAAGAAATATAAACACTACTCACGATAACAACTCAGATAATTTTGCCAAAATATTAGAATCAATAAATCAAAATATTCAAAATACAAATTTGTAAAATAAATAAAAACACTATTTAATCAAAATAATGAATAATAAGAATAAAGATAAGTTTAAAAGAAAGTTGTCATCCAAAATATTGATAATAATAATATTGATAATTGCTAATTGAAAAATATGAGTAATATACAAATAATGATAAAAGTTGTTTACTGCATAGATAATAAGTTCTATTTAGAAAATAAGATAATGATAAAAGATGTTTACTACATAGTATATATACTAGTACTATTTGAAATGAAGAGAGTCAGTCTGTTCTTGAATTTTAAGATTGAAATTACTAGTAAGAAGTTCATAAGTTATAAGTTTGTAAAAGTTGTTTGTTTAAATAAATATATTCCAACTTAAAGTGAAATTAATTTTTTTACTAAGTGTTAAAAGGAATAATTAAATTGGCGCAGTCGGTAGGATATCCTTTCATAAAAGTGATATCCAGTGATCGAATCCTTAAAATCGGTTCAAGCCTAAATAAAAAATTTAGAATATTAAAGTGACAGTGATAACATCTGTAAACTTGAAAATATAAATTTTAGGTGAATAATATTATTAAATCTATAAACGAATTTAGAATCTAAAAGTGGCAGTGAAAAAATTAAATCTGTAAACTAAAAGATATAAATTCAAGTTTTATGAACAAAAGTTCGAGAAATAAATTGTTTGATCTATCTAGAAGAATAAGAAGTTCTGAAAATTTAAATAAAATGTCTTTGGAAGATCAATTATTAGAGTCAGCTCAGAAACTTAAATAAATGAACGAGATATTACTAGCATATCAACAAAAAGAAGCAACAGCAGATCATCGAGAAAAAATACTTAGAGAAGTCAGATATATGTCAACTTTTACGGGCCAAGAAGAAACAACAATTAATTCATTCATCAGCAGCGTAGAATACTATTTATCATCTGTAACCGATGAAAACCTAAGAAAATACATGACGAGGACAATTTTTTATGAAAAAATCCAAGGAGAAGCTAAAGAAACCGTGATAAACATCCCACATCCAGATGACTGGAATTCCATTAAGGAAGTTCTAAAAATGAGGTATAGACCAGATATAGAACCAACGGATATTTATAAGAGAATCACCAACCTGAAAGCAAATAATGTAAGTGAATTAGTTATAGAAATTCAAAATATTAAATATAAGTCTGATGAATTGATTGTTTATTATAAAGGAAGTAATTGTATTAATTTAAGTAACGTGGATAGTTTATTAGTTAACACCATAAAAGAAATGACTCAAGGTACATTGTTAGACAAAATTTATGAAGAACAAAATTTAGGAAAAATAATTTATATAATGAGAAGTAGGAGATTTGAGGATAACTGCATAAGACCTGAGTACAGAAAATATACAAGAGATATAAGAAAACCCATACAAAATAATTCCCAAAAATTCGTTAGTAAAAAACCTGATAAATTCAACAACAATAACAATAAAAACAATTTTTCTAACTATGACAATTACTATAATAATCACAAAGACAGAAATTATAATTATCATGGAAATAAAAATAATTTTCGAAATCAAAATTACTATAATAATTATAATGACAAAAATAATTTTAATTCGGGACAATTTAGAAGGCAATACCAAACGTCAGGAAACCCTAGAGAAAAATCAGGCCAATATCGCCAACAAGATAACGACTTTATGCAAAGACAGGTAGAGCCCATGGAAGTAGATAATATATATACTAAACCATACCAAAAGTCAGGAAACCCTAGAGAAAAATTAGGCCAATATCGCCAACAAAACAACTTTAGGCAAAGACAGGTAGAATCTATGGAAGGCAATAGCATTCAAAATATAGATATGGTAGGACAATCTAATAATGTAGAGTTTTTTATGAATTAGCCTCGGAAGAATTACCTATGATACAGATAACTATAAATAAAAGAAAATTTTTAGCCCTGATAGATACAGGTTCAACTTTGAGTATAATAGATGACAGAATAGAAGGATTTAGAAAAGTAAAAATTTCACCACTATATTTCTCTACTATTAATGGTAAAGATTATATAAATTACGAAATACATACCCCAGCCCCAGAAGAGATAGAGGCACCACCTGGAGCTTTAATTCGGTGGAAAATGAAAAACTTACCTAATAGAAAATATCAGTTTATAATTGGAACAGATCTTTTAAACAAATTAAATAGTACAATTGATCTAGAAGAGGGAACCATAACATTAAATAATAAAAAATTAAAACTAAAAAACAACCCATATTTAGCAGATGAAATACTCACATTAGAAGCAGTAGATGAAAATATATTAGAATATTTAAATTTAAGCCACCTAAATTTAGAAGAAAAGATAGAGGTAGAAAAACTTGTCAAAAGATTTAGCAATTTATTTTATAAAGAAGGGGATAAACTTACTAGTACGACAGAAGTAGAACACGAAATAATAACAACCACAGATCAACAAATTAACGCCAAATTATATAGATACCCTCCACAACACGAAGAGGAAGTTAGGAAACAAATAAGAGAAATGGAAGAGCAAGGGATAATTAGAAAAAGTAATTCCAAGTACTCTAGCCCTTTAATAGTAATTCCAAAAAAGAATGATAATTCAAATAAAAAGAAATTTAGGATAGTGATAGATTATCGGAAATTAAATGAAATCACTATAGATGACAAATTCCCTCTACCAAACATTGACTCTATATTAGATAAATTGGGCCGAGCCCAATATTTCACAACTTTAGACTTGGCTAAAGGGTACCATCAGATATTAATTAGAGAGGAAGACAAGAAAAAGACAGCCTTTGTTACACCTTATGGTCTATATGAGTATAACAGAATGCCATTTGGTCTGAAGAACGCCCCAGCGACGTTCCAAAGACTAATGAATGAAATCTTAAGGGAACACATAAACAGAACATGTGTAGTGTACCTGGATGATATTTTAATATTCAGCACAACATTAAAAGAACATGTCAAAGCCATCTCAGAAATCTTCAAAGTATTAGAAATAAAAAAATTGAAAATACAGATAGATAAGTGCAATTTTATGAAAAAAGAGACGGAATTTTTAGGACACATTCTTACAAAAGATGGTTTAAAACCAAACCCAGACAAAATTAAAATTATACAAAGTTTAGAAATACCCAAAACAACGAAACAAATTAAAAGTTTCCTAGGATTGACGGGATATTACAGAAAATTTGTAAAGGACTATGCCAAAGTAGCACAGCCTATCACTAAATATTTAAAAAAGGACATGAAAATAAATACAAATGACCCAAATTATATAGATGCGGTAGAAAAATTAAAAGCATTAATAACAAGCCATCCAATTCTTAGATACCCTAATTTTGATAAATCATTTACGTTAACAACCGACGCATCGAATTATGCTTTGGGAGCAGTATTATCTCAAGAAGGACATCCGGTCTGTTTCGCTTCAAGAACGCTAAATAATCACGAAAGAAATTATTCAGCTACAGACAAAGAATTTCTAGCTATTATGTGGTCGGTAAATTATTTCAGACCATACCTTTACGGTAAAAAATTTAAAATCTTTACTGATCATCAACCAATAAAATATTTGCATGCCAAATATAGAGGCAAGGATTTATCACCGCGACATCAAAGATGGTTACTAAAACTTGGGGAGTACCAGTTCGAAATAGAATATCTAAAAGGAAAAGAAAACAAAGTAGCGGATTTTTTAAGCAGAATCGAAAATAACAATGCAAATAATAACGAAAAAGATAGAAATGAATTAACAAGAATAGAAGAATTCTCACCAGAAATTGATCAAGATTCTAGTTTAGAAGAGTTATTTAATTTAGAAGAAGAAAACGAGGATGTAACCATGGCAACCATCCATTCAGCAGAAGAAGAACTTTTAGATTATATCCCTATAAAAGAAGAAATTGTTAATAAATACCGAACTCAAGTAATTTTGACCAATAATAAAACCAAAGAAATAGAGATCGTTCACGGTAGAAGAATAATTTATATAGCCGAATACGAATTTGATAAGTTAGAAGATATTTTTAGACGATTTATAAAAAAAGGTAAAATAGGTATATATTCAGAGCTGTTAGACACACAATATAATATAGTACAAGAAAAATTAAGATATTTATATTCTAATGATAAGCAAGTAAAATTTATAAAATGCTCATTTAGGGCACAGGAAATAGAAACAGAAGTAGAAGCAGTAAAGCAAATTTCATTATATCATGTTAAAGAAAGTCTACATTCGGGTATTCAAGAAACTTTTAATCAAATAAAATACAAAATATATTATCCAAAATTACTTGAATTAATTCAAATTGTTATAAATCAGTGCGATATATGTCAAAAAGTTAAATATGATCGAAAACCTATTAAACCAAAATTTCAACAAACAGAAACACCTACGAATGTTAATCAAATTATTCACATAGATACTTATGTGTTTATGAAATATAATTTTCTAACAATTATAGATAAGTTTTCCAAATTTGGTACAGCTTATTATTTAACTGATAGAAATCATGTAACCATAATAGAGCAATTAGAAGAACATTTTAGCAAAATAGGAAAACCCACAAAAATTATTGCAGATAATGAATTTAATAGTATTCAAATAAAAGAGTTTCTACAAGAAGAAAGTATAATATTACATTTAACGAAACCAAACAGTCACACCGGAAACTCTGATGTAGAGAGACTACATAATTCAATTGCTGAAAAAATCAGAATTATTAGATTAACAAATAAAAACATATCAGTAAAAAGACTGATGCAAATAGCTATGCGAAGTTATAACAATAGATATCATTCTACAATTAAAGCAACTCCAAATGATGTGCAAAACTTTAAAATTGATTCAAAAACAATTGAACAAAATTTAAAAACATTTAAAGAAAAGATTATACAAAAATTAAATGTAGAAAGGGAAGATTATAAAGAAACACGACCAGAAGGATATATAAAAAATTACAAAGCGGTTAGGCACAAACAGGAACCAAAATACAGAAAAGCTAATTTAAAAAATGTACATTTGACAAATATTAAAAGACCTTTAAAATTTTCAGATTTTCACAATGATACTGATATGCCTTCTCTTAATGAATCCGATTGACGGACGACTAATGATAAACGAAATAAAAGAAGAAACAGGGTTCGCAATAATTAAATCAAACGAAGCAGAAATAGTGACAAAGACAAATATTATACTACATATAATACACCCACCAGAGATAATTGACATACTAAACATTATGACATCAAATATAAAAGACTTAGACATAAACAATAAAGACATACTTTTAACAGAAATAAAACAATTAAGGAATAAAGTAAACACCATTTTGCCTTTAAATAAAAGAATTAAAAGAGGTCTTGTAAATATTATAGGTAGAACATTCAGTTGGTTGTTTGGAACCATGGATGATCAGGATAAAGAAAAAATTGAAAAACATTTAGAAACTATCAATCAAAATAATCATAATATTATAAGCAATTTTCATGGTCAAATTAAAATAAATGATCAATTTAATAAGACACTAACACAATTAAAAGATATTATATTAAAAGATAGACAAATAATTCTAGGAAAATTTAATGAAATAAATCCAATAATAAAACAAAAGTTATACTTTGATCAAATTTTTAAAATTCAAGTTTTAAAAGACAAAATAGAAAATATTCAAGCTAATTTAGCGTCAGCTAGACATGGTATTTTAAATCCAAATATACTAACAGATAAAGAAGTAGAAGAATATAAGATAGATATGAAAAAATTGCAATATATTAAATTAGGAGTCATAAGTTATGAAAATGAATCTATATTATTTGCTATTAAAATCCCTAATAAATTTACAAATATTCAATTGAAAACTATTGTACCAATACCTAACATATATAAAAAGGAAATAGACTATCCAATAGAAATTATATTTGAATTAAATGGATTAGTATATAAGTATGAAGAATTAAAAATGTTGAATGAATTAAATTTAAGTAAACATTGTATTTATAAAGAAAATTGTAAACTAATAAGAAATAATATCACAGAAATAATTATATTAGATGACAAAACAATTATTATCAAAAATGCTGACAATTTAACAATGAGTCAAAACTGTGACAAAAGAAGCACATTATTATCAGGAAACATATTAATACATTTCAATAATTGTTCTTTAAAAATATTGGAACAAGAATTTTCTAATCAAATTGATATTATAAATGAAAGATTTCATTATCCTAATTCAAAACAATATAATAATTTTACAAATAAAATTTCCTTTGAAGAATTTATGATAAACTATGAAAATAATATACAAGAAATAAAAGAATTAAAATATAGTAAACAAATTTCATTAGGATTCAATATAATAACAATTGTTGTCTTATCAGTAGTAATTTGTATCTTCACTATAGTAATCAGATATTTAAGAATGAACAGAATTCAGGAGAATTCTAAATGTAAGGAGGGGGAAGTTATGTACAATACCTCGTACATAAGAAATATAAACACTACTCACGATAACAACTCAGATAATTTTGCCAAAATATTAGAATCAATAAATCAAAATATTCAAAATACAAATTTGTAAAATAAATAAAAACACTATTTAATCAAAATAATGAATAATAAGAATAAATATAAGTTTAAAAGAAAGTTGTCATCCAAAATATTGATAATAATAATATTGATAATTGCTAATTGAAAAATATGAGTAATATACAAATAATGATAAAAGTTGTTTACTGCATAGATAATAAGTTCTATTTAGAAAATAAGATAATGATAAAAGATGTTTACTACATAGTATATATACTAGTACTATTTGAAATGAAGAGAGTCAGTCTGTTCTTGAATTTTAAGATTGAAATTACTAGTAAGAAGTTCATAAGTTATAAGTTTGTAAAAGTTGTTTGTTTAAATAAATATATTCCAACTTAAAGTAAAATTCATTTTTTTTACTAAGTGTTAAAAGGAATAATTAAATTCGCGTCAACGTTAAATCATAAGTAAAACATAAGACATATCAATATAAATGCTGTACATAAGAGAAAAGACAAAGCCAGGTATAACGACATTCAGGGACTATAACTTATAATTTGTTATGTAGCGATCTAAGACAAAATGTTTTCAAATAAAAAATTCGCAAGAAAAATATGACGAATCAACGTAGACTTCAGATTTGCATAGGCTCGTACCACACGTGCTCATAAATTTTCATATATTCACAAATAATCGACGAAGTTATATATATAATTGACGACTTCAAAAAAAAAGTTTTCAAAAAAAAATAAAAAAAATTAATCGAAGTTAAATGGTGCTTCAAAAAAGAAAAAAAAATCAAAATAATAATATAATTACATAAAATTTGGCTTTTGCTTAGACTCCCCCCTACCAGAACTTCAGACTAATTTAAAAAAAAATGTTAAAAAAAACGAGGCTGTAATAAAAGTTAAACTACTTTATATGTAGAGCGGACAAAAAAAAATTTTATGGGTTGAAATGACTCATGAATGCGTCACTGTCTGAGCTTCACAATAGGATGCTGAGGTATGAGGTACAATCCTGGTCCCCAACATTGTAGTTCGAAACCACAAAGTGGTATGCCCATCAGAATTGTCCACAACCTCAACGTCCCAGACTATGACCGTTGTGATGGTATGTGATTGACACGATTACTGGAACCCAAGTGAACAGTTCGAAAACTATTCAGATGGTATCAACAGTAATCCCATCAATCAAACACCACCACACGAACATGACGTCATTTCTATCCATACTTGAAAACTTTTGGGTTGTATAACTCCAAAGATGCTTCGACCACTCAACAACCTGGTACCCAACATTGCAGCTCGAAGACTGCAAAGTGGTTAGCCAATCAGGTTGATGAGTAACCAAAACAACTTCAAAGTTACCCAACCCAAATTTCCAAAACAGAAAGTAATTTGATGAAACAACGGTGTATAGTCCGTAAAGGACATTAGGTGTTAGCCTATGCTAACAAGGGTGTATAAAATTTTTTCCGTAAAGGAACAAAGTGTTGAAATAATCAACAAAGGGAAATTTTGTACATTCATATGAATGTACGAAGTACCACCTAAGTTTGTCCGTGAAGGACTAAATGTGACACAGAGCCGTAGCTCTGTGACACTGAAATACCAATATTTGGGCGCCATTTTGTAAGAAATATGAACATAATATGTAAGTGTTGTACTGTCAGGCACATAATACAACTGTATGTGTAGTCCACACTACAACATAAGTGTTTATCTGAAAATAAAAAAAACTGAAATTCAAAATACATAAAATTCGTTTTATTTTATATGTGTGATCAAGTCGTATGACGTCACAGCAGTATCTTCCATCCTAATGAGAGATGGAAGCCCACTGTGATATCACACGACCCAAACACACTCAATCATAAAACATAATTTAACATTTGACATTCGTACAACAAGCATTTAAAACTTGATGTACTGGGCCGGCTATTGAAATTGAAATTTTAAGACAACACTTATTACGTCATACTTACTCATGGGAGTATGGAGGGTGGTGGTGGCGGCTACGCTTGTTGGCTAGCACGAACTAGCTCGCCGGATGGGGCGTGAGTATGCCACAGCTCCATATCCCTTTTGATTCTCGTAGCCAGAAGCGGTAGAAGGTTGAGGAATCCTTCTACCCTGAATGCTTCAACATAAATAAATAAAATATAATACACCCACACCGAAGACCTGAAACTAAATATGGCCCCGCTCTGGCCCAGAAACAACTTCTACCATCGTTGTGCTGAAAAAAAAAAACTTGTAAAAGGAATGCCTCGTCCCAACGATGATAGGTACTTACCCACCTCATTAAACATAGTTGCTGTTTAGAAAACTATGTTCCCAACCAATATATAAAAAAAGTTGTGATGAGAGAGAAAAAAAAATTACATTTTAAAGTTAATTCTGACAGGGGTGGTAGGTAAAACAAAAGCCGAAATTTAATTTGTTCTACAAATACATTTTATTGTGTTGGAATAACCAGAAACTTAAATTATGATTTAATTTATAATATATATCCTTTTCAAATTCAATTCTTAATATATATATTCACATTTAATATAATTTCCTTATATTTTATCTTCATAAACAAAAAAAAAATGGTGATTGATACACATCATTCAAAAATTTACATCATAAGTAATATTTTGTATATAGTTATAATAAGTGAATTATTTATATATTTATTAAGGTTTTATTCTTTTAACTGATGCGCAATTTTATATTAATAGATAATAGATGTAATATGTTCTCTGTAGACAATGGTGTGATATTATGATTCCGTAATGGAATTATGTACATATATATGTTTGTTATGTATTTTTCAAGTAAAATTATATAATTGTTTCAATTTCCATTTCCGTTAGATAAAAAAAAAAATATTGATTCGAATACACTTGAAAAAAAAAAATAGTCAATTAAAATACAACTATACTAATAATAAAAGATCACTGTTTCAAAAAAAATTATTTCATAAAATTATTTGTTCAAAAATTAATTTAATGTACTACAGAAAAAAAGGTAAAGGTATAGATTTTAACCCTATCTCAGGAGCAAGTGGAGAGGTATCACATTCGATAGAGGGGGTGACCCCAATCAACAATCAGAAAAAAATTCGTGGCGCTCACCCTTCCTTAAAAAGATACACCCCTTTGAAAAAAAAAATTTTTTTTCTTTTTCGCCAATATCTTTATAACGGTAAGTGATACAAATTTAGTTTATGGCTCAGAAAATTCGTCTTTAAATGCTCTAAAATTTAATTTTGTTTTTTTTAAAAAAAGTCCTTCCGGAAGGATAAAAAAGGACATTTTGTGTTTTTTGTTATTTTTGTTTTTTTCTGAATCTGTGTGTCATGTAATCACCAAAAATGCAAAAAAAATTTTTTCGCAAAATTTCGCGAAATTTTTTTGTTAAATTTCGCGACTTTTAACTACCCTGAAAACAAAATGTACCTTGAAAACTTTGAAAATGATTAAAAACTTATAATATTACACTTTTTACTATTTTTGTGATTTTGAGTATTATTCTTGCGCAGAGGCTCGTGCTAATCTCGTCTACAATTTTAGTAAATGTAACATATTTGCGTATTATTCTTGCGTATTATTCTTTTTTTCTTCTGGTTTTTTGCCCAGTGAAAGCAAACCTGTTAAAAGAATTATGATAATGAAGATTGATGAAAATATTGTAGGGGATAAGAAACAATTTTTAACCATTTTCTATGTAGACATACTCACCCTGTCAGATTTACCTTCTACATACATGTACATTTGTAGAAGGTAAATCTGACAGGGTAAGTATGTCTGCATAGAAAATGGTTAAGCTTGTTAAATAATTACCTCACGACAGAATGATGCATAATCAATGCAAGTCATTTTACTGATTTCTAGTTCTGCCATCATTACTGCCGTGTGTGGAGGAGGAAACCACAAAAAATAACCGATAAACTAGCACAGTTTAAAAATCTCGTGTGCACTCTTAAACCACGTACCACTCAACGCGCTCACTCTATACGAGCTTCTTATTATATGCCTTTTTTTTCCTTTTACCGCACCGCACGTACAACATTACTTGGGCACTGTAAATGTAACCCTTCGCGATTGACTTTAATTCGCGTCCCACACTTCTTGCATATAACATATTCACGAATTAATTTTCGCGAAAATAAAAAGTTTAATAATAATTCTTTATTGTTAACAATATTTAAAAATTCAAACAATCGCATTTTAAAGTACACGAATTAATTGCTAATCATGAACTAATTGAATATATTTACTTTGAATTATCAAATTTATCATTTTGTTCGAAAATCATTTGTAACTGTAAAATATAAAAAAAATGTAAACAAAAACAAATGATGCTACCTGCATTTACATTATTACACATTTTTACATTATTTTTCATTATCAATTTTTTTTTTCATTGTTGATTGAATCATACAGAATAACTGTACATTATGATAATATTATTTATTATTGTTAGTAAATAAATTTGAAAAGAAATATAAATAAATGCTAGTATTGCATTAACATTAAAATTTTTACAATTCTATAATACAATTATGATAGGTACAAGGTACATTTTGTTTTCAGGGTAGTTTAAAGTCGCGAAATTTAGCGAAAAAAATTCGCGAAATTTTGCGAAAAATTTTTTTTTGCATTTTTGGTGATTACATGACACACAGATACAGAAAAAAACAAAAATAACAAAAAACACAAAATGTCCTTTTTTATCCTTCCAGAAGGACTTTTTTTTAAAAAAAACAAAATTAAATTTTAGAGCATTTAAAGACGAATTTTTTGAGCCATAAATCAAATTTGTATCACTTACCGTTATGAAGATATTGGCGAAAAAGAAAAAAAAATTTTTTTTTCAAAGGGGTGTATCTTTTTAAGGGGGGGGTGAGCGCCACGAATTTTTCTCAGATTGTTGATTGGGGTCACCCCCTCTATCGATTGTCATACTACTAAAGTCCTTCCGCGAATGGGGTTAAAATCTATACCTTTACCGAAAAAAAAAATTCAAAATTAACTCAAAATAAATTAATTTAATCAATTAATGATAAAACCACTTGTTTTCTGTTTTGCTAGTGCTACTAGAACTTTATATTATATATTTTATTCAACGAATATGACTTTTAATTCTAATTTCAAACATTTACTCCCAATTCCAAATCCCAAGCCGTGCCGCGACTCAAAATAAAACAAATAAAAAAAAACTTTTAATCGACCGGCAAAATAAAATAAAAAAATTCAACACCCGCCTGGGCAGAGGTTGCCCTTACCAATATGTTAAAACAAGACTTTTTTTTTTTTAAAAAAATAAACCGGCAAAAAAAAATGATTTTGTATTCGGGCAGAGGTTGCCCTTACCAATATAGAAAAAGACTTTTTTTGATGCCGATACGCACCGCGTATTTATATGAAAGTGAAAGTCGGAGAATTTGGTGGGGGTAATTTTTAATGAATTTAATAATTTTAAATGATGAGAGTGAAATTTTATGAAAATTTTAAAATGGTGTAGTACCGATACAATAGGTACTTATTTTTTTAAGGAAAATTGACATACAAGGAACCTATCGACATTAAAATTTATGTAATTTTAAGGAATATGAATGCCCCCTTTTAGATAAATATGTTTTTTTCAGATATTTTTATTTATTTCAAAAATTTTTAAAATTTTAAAAATTGTGGTGGATAAAGAAAGTACATATAAAAAAAATGTACTAATAAGAAAAATGATAAATGGTAACACGGAAATTAATAAAGGTGAGTATAGTTATACAAATATGACAGAAGTTCTACATGTATATGTGAAAATTGAGCGAGTAGCCGAACAGGGATTAACGATCGGCTACAATAATCGTGCTTTTGAGTACATAATAGGGGAAAATATTGGTGAAGCATAGAAATTTCTGGAATTTTTACCTCACATACCAGAAACATGCAACTGCATCATCCGCAACTGCATATATATGTATATGCAACTGCATATATATGTATAATATAGCAATGCTATAATTTATATGTATGAATGCGCGTGTAAAAGTAAGAAGAAGAAATAGTATTGTAATGCGTTATACATAACCGCATTACAATACAACAGATGGTCAATATGACCAAACGGTTTAGTGTATATACTAAGAGGTATATAGTAATGCAGGGTACTAAACCTAGTACTAAGTACAGGTTGTTTATTGAAGTACCCTCACATTACATAACAGGCTCATTAGAGGGCTTGCCAGAAGAATGAGGCTGAAGAGGTGAGGCTGGTTATGTATGTCCATGAATGGTTAAGTGCCCAACGTGGGGAAGCCCCATGACCCTGAGATTAAGAGTCTCAAAAAAAAATGAAAAGATAAAGAAGATTGAGCTAGTCGGGCTACGCGCACAAATAAAATTTGATACCACGAGGAAAAATTGGTGTGTCTAGCACAAAAGGAGATAACTTGAAACGAATGGGATACCCTTAACTGAGTTTGCTAGATCATACTGCCATTCGTACCTGCAGTAAGCTCAGAAGAAAAAAAAATAATAGAGGACGTAGTACTTTGAAATATCATGTTAAGGGTATGGATGATGCACAACTCTACACAATTCATATAACTGCATCCACACCAAATATCACAGTGTAACCATAAAATAACATGACCATAAGATCAATTCATATAAAGGAAGGGAAAATAATAAACTATTATGTTCAGTTCGAATAAAAGAAACTGACTTAAAGGGGCATTGTACATTTGAACAAAATAAATGAAGAAAAGAGAATAAAACTATCAAAATGAAGATAGATTTCCTGATTCAACTCCCCATTTCCAAATTCTTCGACGCACACTCTCATATTTACGATAAACTTGTTATGTTCATTGCCGAATGTCTTTTGCGTGGTATTTACCGATGGAACGACCTTTCAAGTCCTCTAGTTCGTACTGACTGTTGCCTATAGCTTTAACGACGCGAGCCTTTGCAAATCTGTTGTCCAGTTTAGCATTTCTACCTTGGGCCATATTACTAAGGGTGAAAACTCTACGGTAAACTTCCTGACCTGGTATGAATCTAACTGGACGACTACGGATATTATAAACATTAGCGTGACGTTGATGCGACTGAGACAATTTTTCTATAACACGTTTTCGGATCATTTTCAATTTATCATCAGACGGTACAATCTCCACATCTCCGCCTAAATTCCTCAAGAGAGGGTAGACAGACCCATGCTGTGCCATATATTGACCAAAGAGCACATAGTATGGGTTCACACCGATGGACTGGTGGTAAGAAGTGCGTAGGGCGCAAGCTATCTTGGGGAGATAGATGTCCCATGCACTATGGTCATCCTTAATATACGCCCTCAGGGCTGCCAGCACAGACCTGTTCACCCTTTCTGCCGCATTAGGATGTGGGGAATGCACTGCAGTCTTGATGTGTTTGATCCCATAAACATTTAATAAATCTTGAAAAGTTTTCGAGACAAATTGTTTTCCATTATCAGTGAAAATGGTCTCAGGTACACCAAACGTACAAAATATCTCGTCCTCTAAGAATTTGCAAACATTAATGGCCTTTTCTGCTTTAAGGGGCTCTAGGAATACGAATTTACTAAAGGCATCTAGAACAGTCAAGATAGCTACATTACCGGATTTTGTTCTGGGGTAGGGTCCGAGGAAATCAATGTACAGAAATTGAAAGGGTCTAGTTGATTTAAAAGCATCTCCCATTTGAGGTCTTAAAATTTGATTAGGGTCTTTAGTCTCCTTACATGTTTGGCAATTATTTACATACTCACGAATTTGAGATACCATTCCGGGCCAATAATAGTATTGTCGGACGCGCTGTAGGGTCTTATGAAAGCCACCATGTGCACATTGGGGTGGAGCATGAGCCTGCTCGATTAGACTCCCCGATAATTCGTCTGGAACCCAAAGTTTCCAGGTAAGGTCGTCTACATCTGGGTCACCTGAACGTGGTTCCAGACGCTTATACACATAACCCTCGGAGACACATAGGTCTGGTAGTCTGTCTTGATTGTTCAGGATAGTTGACTTCAGCTCCTCATATTTTCCTGCAGTAAAATATGGAGAACTAAGGTCAACTTCCGCCACATTCGAGACCATCAGACCTAACTCCTCCGAGTATACTCGTGACAAAGCATCTGGCACCACATTCAGACTTCCTTTACGATGTTCTATCGTGAAGTCAAAACCTTGCAGTTTCAGGCTCCATCTCGCCAATCTACCGCTTAAATCATTTTGGTTCATCAGCCAACGTAGACTAGAGTGATCTGTTATGATAGTGAAAGGATGACCTTCTACGTACGCGCGAAACTTTTTAACGCTTAGAACTGCAGCGTAGCACTCTAGTTCGGTGATGCTGTAATTCTTCTGTGCCGGATTTAGTTTTTTTGAAAAATAGGCGATAGGCCTTTCGGAACCGTCGTCGTGTTTCTGAAATAGAACACCCCCGACTCCGGTTGTGGAGGCATCGCATTGTATGTAAAAGTGTCGATCAAACTCTGGGTTGGCCAAAACTGGTGCTTCACAGAGTGCCGACTTTAATTTTTCAAAGGACTCCACAGCTTCAGAAGAAATACAAAATCCCGACTTACAAGTCTTGAGCGCATCCGTCAACGGAGCGGCTACGCTAGCATAATTAGCGACGAATCGCTGGTACCATCCGGTCATTCCTAGGAATCTACGTAACTGTTTGGCTGTTTTCGGTAATGGATAATCACGAATGGCTTATATCTTTGAAGGATCGGTCTTCAAAGTGCCATCACCAACAATAAATCCGAGATATTTAACTTCCTTAACACAGAATCTACTTTTTTCAACATTAATTGTTAGACCCGATTTTCGTAGGTGCCATGCTACTTCTTCTAACAATGTAAGGTGACTGTCAAAATCAGGGGAAACTACCAGTAAATCATCTAAGTACACGAATACTTTCTCTCGTAACCTACCCGGAATTACTTTATCCATGAGTCTACACATCCTCTGAGGAGCATTACATAAGCCAAAAGGCATAACTGTAAATTGATATAGAGGTCTACCTGGTACCGTAAATGCAGTTTTTTCTCGCGAATGTTTCTCTAAAGGGATCTGCCAGAAGGCATCTTTCAAGTCAATACTAGATATAAATTTGGTGTCCTGTAACCTGCTCAACAATCCAGAAATGTGAGGTAAAGGATATGCATCTTTCTTAGTGACTTCATTCACTTTTCTCGAATCTAAACATAATCGGACTTTGCCTGGCTTTCTAACTAGCACGACTGGAGAATTCCACGAACTATTGGATTCTTCGATGACACCAAGAGAGAGCATCCGGTCAAGCTCTTCATACATTAATTTTTGTACGGCTGGCGAGACCGAATAGTGTTTTTGTTTTATCGGGGCTACATCTCCGGTGTCAATCACGTGTTCCTCCAGGTCGGTTTTGCCAAGGCCCATTTTTGTGAAAGACGGAAATTTAGATTTCACAATTTCTAACCGATAATTTTGTGCATTAGTCAACTCATGCATTACATTGATCTCACATTTGGGATCCATATCTTTAATTGACATTTCAGAAATTACCTCTGGTGCGATCTTAAACCTTTTCCAGAAATCTACACCAAGATATAACTCTTGTCTCAATTATGGCACTATGCTCAACTTCATTAGATGTGTAGAACCCATAAAGGTAATTGGAACTTCGATATAACCTTGTATCTGTTGATCCTTGCCATCAGCGGTCATGACTGATTGAGAACGAGGTATGACATCAACATTAATTTTATCAATTAGTTTTAAGGCATTTCGGCCTAAACATGAAATGCTTGCCCCACTATCTAATAATCCGATGACTTCAACATTTGCGACTTTGACTTTCGCGTAAGGGCGATCGTCGCACGGATGTCTGATTAGACCAGCAAGGTGTATAAGATGTCTACTCTTCCTCAGTTCTCTATGTATTTGACGAAATTTTCGAAGTCTTACTGCACGCTTATGACAATTCACTTCAGACACGAAGGTGGGACTAAAAATTCTATCGCGGACTTGCGAGTAATTGGACCAGCGGACATGCCAAGGTATAATTGGCGTTAATTTAGGACATTCGGTTTTTGGTGATTCAGACATAACAGATTTTGGTAATTATTTTATTTCGGATGGTGAGTCGGTGGGGATTGATGAGTCTGGTTCAATGGGCGTATGGGCTGATTCGCGGGAATCGTCGTCGAGTGGTTCGTCCCGTGGCGAGGGCCACTCGTTGTCCTGTTTCCCGAACACTTTTGACACTTAGGTGACGTTGTGCCAGGATTACCACATTTAAAACAGAACAAATTTCTTTGCTCTTCGGGACAGTCTTGAAAATAATGGCCACTTCGACGGCAATTCTAACAAATTGCTCGCACTTTGCCATTGGCCACCTCATCAACCCTCACAGGCTCCTCCTGTCTGGAATCAACATAATGAACATTTGGAACTGGAACCTCTGGTTCAGGTTCAAATTCAAAATAAGCATCCTGAGGATTCCATGAAAAAGTTGTATTAATCTCATAGTATGGGTTCACACCGATGGACTGGTGGTAAGAAGTGCGTAGGGCGCAAGCTATCTTGGGGAGATAGATGTCCCATGCACTATGGTCATCCTTAATATACGCCCTCAGGGCTGCCAGCACAGACCTGTTCACCCTTTCTGCCGCATTAGGATGTGGGGAATGCACTGCAGTCTTGATGTGTTTGATCCCATAAACATTTAATAAATCTTGAAAAGTTTTCGAGACAAATTGTTTTCCATTATCAGTGAAAATGGTCTCAGGTACACCAAACGTACAAAATATCTCGTCCTCTAAGAATTTGCAAACATTAATGGCCTTTTCTGCTTTAAGGGGCTCTAGGAATACGAATTTACTAAAGGCATCTAGAACAGTCAAGATAGCTACATTACCGGATTTTGTTCTGGGGTAGGGTCCGAGGAAATCAATGTACAGAAATTGAAAGGGTCTAGTTGATTTAAAAGCATCTCCCATTTGAGGTCTTAAAATTTGATTAGGGTCTTTAGTCTCCTTACATGTTTGGCAATTATTTACATACTCACGAATTTGAGATACCATTCCGGGCCAATAATAGTATTGTCGGACGCGTTGTAGGGTCTTATGAAAGCCACCATGTGCGCATTGGGGTGGAGCATGAGCCTGCTCGATTAGACTTCCCGATAATTCGTCTGGAACCCAAAGTTTCCAGGTAAGGTCGTCTACATCTGGGTCACCTGAACGTGGTTCCAAACGCTTATACACGTAACCCTCGGAGACACATAGGTCTGGTAGTCTGTCTTGATTGTTCAGGATAGTTGACTTCAGCTCCTCATATTTTCCTGCAGTAAAATATGGGGAACTAAGATCAACTTCCGCCACATTCGAGACCATCAGACCTAACCCCTCCGAGTATACCCGTGATAAAGCATCTGGCACCACATTCAGACTTCCTTTACGATGTTCTATCGTGAAGTCAAAACCTTGCAGTTTCAGGCTCCATCTCGCCAATCTACCGCTTAAATCATTTTGGTTCATCAGCCAACGTAGACTAGAGTGATCTGTTATGATAGTGAAAGGATGACCTTCTACGTACGCGCGAAACTTTTTAACGCTTAGAACTGCAGCGTAGCACTCTAGTTCGGTGATGCTGTAGTTCCTCTGTGCCGGATTTAGCTTTTTTGAAAAATATGCGATAGGCCTTTCGGAACCGTCGTCATGTTTCTGAAATAGAACACCCCCGACTCCGGTTGTGGAGGCATCGCATTGTATGTAGAAGTGTCGGTCAAACTCTGGGTTGGCCAAAACTGGTGCTTCGCAGAGTGCCGACTTTAATTTTTCAAAAGACTCCTCGGCTTCAGAAGAAATACAGAATCCCGACTTACAAGTCTTGAGCGCATCCGTCAACGGAGCGGCTACGCTAGCATAATTAGCGACGAATCGCTGGTACCATCCGGTCATTCCTAGAAATCTACGTAACTGTTTGGCTGTTTTCGGTAACGGATAGTCACGTATGGCTTCTATCTTTGAAGGATCGGTCTTCAAAGTACCATCACCAACAATAAATCCGAGATACTTAACTTCTTTAACACAAAATTTGCTCTTTTCGACATTAATTGTTAAACCCGATTTTCGTAAGTGCCATGCTACTTCTTCTAACAATGTAAGGTGACTGTCAAAATCAGGGGAAACTACCAATAAATCATCTAAGTACACGAAAACTCTCTCTCGTAACCTACCCGGAATTACTTTATCCATGAGTCTACACATCCTTTGAGGAGCATTACATAAGCCAAAAGGCATAACTGTGAATTGATAAAGAGGTCTACCTGGTACAGTAAATGCTGTCTTTTCTCGCGAATGTTTCTCTAAAGGGATCTGCCAGAAGGCATCTTTCAAGTCAATACTAGATATATATTTGGTGTCTTGCAACCTGCTAAGCAATCCAGAAATGTGAGGTAAAGGATATGCATCTTTCTTAGTGACTTCATTCACTTTTCTCGAATCTAAACATAACCGGACTTTGCCTGGCTTTCGTACTAACACGACTGGAGAATTCCACGGACTGTTTGATTCCTCTATGACACCAAGAGAGAGCATCCGTTCAAGCTCTTCATACATTAACTTTTGTACGGCTGGCGAGACCGGATAATGTTTCTGTTTTATCGGGGCTACATCTCCGGTGTCAATCACGTGTTCCTCCAAGTCGGTTTTGCCAAGGCCCATTCTTGCGAACGACGGAAATTTAGATTTTACAATCTCTAATCGATAATTTTGCGCATTAGTCAACTCATGCATTACGTTGATCTCACATTTGGGATTGATATCTTTTAATGACATTTCAGAAATTACTTCTGGTGCAATCTTAAACCTTTTCCAGAAATCTACACCAAGATATAACTCTTGTCTCAACGACGGCACTATGCTCAACTTCATTATATGTGTAGAACCCATAAAGGTAATTGGAACTTCGATATAACCTTGTATCTGTTGATCCTTGCCATCAGCGGTCATGACTGATTGAGAACGAGGTATGACATCAACATTAATTTTATCAATTAGTTTTAAGGCATTTCGGCCTAAACATGAAATGCTTGCTCCACTGTCTAATAGTCCGATAACTTCAACATTTGCGACTTTGACTTTCGCGTAAGGGCGATCGTCGCACGGATGTCTGATTAGACCGGCAAGATGTATAAGATGTCTACTCTTCCTCAGTTCTCTATGTATTTGACGAAATTTACGAAGTCTTACTGCACGGTTATGACAATTTACTTCAGACACAAAGGCAGGACTAAAAATTCTATCGCGGACTTGCGAGTAATTGGACCAGCGGACATGCCAAGGTATAATTGGCGTTAATTTAGGACATTCGGTGTTTGGTAATTCAGACATAACAGAGTTTGGTAATATTTTTATTTCGGATGGTGAGCCGGTGGGGATTGATGAATCTGGTTCAATGGGCGTATGGACTGATTCGCGGGAATCGTCGTCGAGTGGTTCGTCCCGTGGCGAGGGCCACTCGTTGTCCTGTTTCCCGAACACTTTTGACACTTAGGTGACGTTGTGCCAGGATTACCACATTTAAAACAGAACAAATTTCTTTGCTCTTCGGGACAGTCTTGAAAATAATGGCCACTTCGACGGCAATTCCAACAAATCGCTCGCACTTTGCCATTGGCCACCTCATCAACCCTCACAGGCTCCTCCTGTCTGGATTCAACATAATGAACATTTGGAACTGGAACCTCTGGTTCAGGTTCAAAATCAAAGTATGCATCCTGAGGATTCCATGAAAAATTTGTATTGATCTCGTTAATTCTGGGTCGATACGTTTGTCTTATTCTATTTGTTTGTACAGCGATGTAACGCTCAGCTTTTCTGCATTGCTCACGAAGTTGTGGCAGAGTTGAGACTGGCAACATATAAACCATTGCGGCTAATCTAGAATTTAAATTGTCTCGAATTATATTAATGAAGTCAAATTCGGACATTGGAGATCGCATCTGATTACGGAGCACTATTAATCTTTGAACATAATCATCGAAACTTTCGTTACCTTGACGCGTATTCATCATGGCGCTTACAATCTCGTAGTCGGAGGTAAGACGCTGATGATATCGTATAAATTCATTCCTAAAGGAATGCCACGTAAAGTTTCGGGCATCTCTACAAAACTGTGTCCAATACCAATCAGAAGCACGATCTTTTAGTAATAAATGAATGTTTGCACATAATTCGCCATGTGATATGCCATATTTGTCTGCCAATGTCTCAACTCTGAAAATGAATTCGTCACAGGGCAATGGATCTGAAAATCCAGAATACGTTAAACCCCATGTTAACATAGATGATTTGTGGGGTAGTTTTGGGACATAACCAGAACTACGAAAGTGTTCACTGTTGTTTCCGCCAGGCGTATTCGGATTGTGTTGTTCCGGTTGTTGAATATTATTTGACGCGTTTGTAGTTTGAATTCGATTTGGTTGCAGTTTACGAGGTGTAGACAGTTTACTTGAAAGCAATTGGTGATTAAGACCAGAAGACATAATGTAATTTGGATTAGTGCGTGTAGTGATTGAATTGATGGATGTTTTAATTGGGATATTTCTTAAATCAGTTGCAAAATTATTTTGCCAAACTGATGAATAGATAGGCTGAGTTAACGATGAAGGACGAACGGTATAGGTAACAGAGACGGGATGTTGATAATCAGAGTTGACAGCGCCAGCCACATTATTTAAAAACTCTTCATTACCCATCTCAGGCTGTATGGTCACTCCAGAGTTCTTTTCCTTGGGCACCGCTCCACTACTGGATGTTATATGTGGTGGAGAGTGCTGCAACGGACGGAAATCACCATAACCAGTACTGAATTGGAGATCTGTAGCACCACCGGATGCTAATCCTGATTCTGTAACATGAGATAAGGTGTAAACGTCTGAAAGTGATGACGGAATTGTCATGGATGGTGATACCAGCGAATCCCCAGATCCTATAACTCCTTCTGACATCGTTGTCTCTCCTGTAGATTGAGTCGACATTGTTGTTTTTGATTTATTTTTACCGCTCGTCACTCGCTGTTGAATAATAATTGGTTTATTCACCTTCTTTGATGAAGGCATTTAATGGTATATAAGGAATGAAAATAATCACTACGCTTTATTTAACGGATGAAAAGTACAGGGTAATTTAATGGGATAATTAAGGAAATAAAATTTATCAAAAGCTGTGTGTGGAGATGAAATGAAAATAAAAGGCGAAAATAATTAAAACTGCGTTACTTTGTCAAAAGTTAATAAAATTTATTTAATAAATTGTTTACAAAAAAAAACTCAGGAAGCCAAAAAAAAATTAATTCAAAGCATGCAAAAGATTATGTTAATTTAACTAGATTTGAAAGGAAAAGAAAAAAAAAATTTGTATAGCCGAATATTTATATAAAAAAAAACGAGTACAAAAAATTATATATTTAACAGTTGTAAAAAAAATTAAGTAGATGGGACGTTAATTACGACGCCGACGGTAACATGACATAGCCGAAATATTAGAAGGAAACGTTCAGTGCTTACGAAAAGACGAGAAAAAAAATTTTATTGAACAACCGGTATTAATAAATGATCGTGTATGTAATTTGTTAATAAATTATCCAAATAATACTCAAACGAAGTAATTAAAATAACTTAATATGCAATGTTCTGTTATTATGACGCGGATTGTAAAAAAAAATTACGATATGTAAATATGGAAATAAAACTAAGATATACAAAAAAAAATTAAGATATGTTACGGTAACATCCGTAAAGTTTGAATTCAATAAATATATTGACGTTGCGAATGACGCGTTATATAAAAAAAATAATGATACAAAAAAAATTTTTAAAAAAATTGTTCAGCTGTCTGATACTTTTGGTAAATACAAAAAAAAAATTCACTAATCCAAATTTCTGAAATTTAATTAAATATGCGACTGCTATTTATTCATATATTACAAAAAAAATTGTTAAAAACAATTTAATAACCGATGGATCAATATAATTAGCATGCACTGTACGATAATTTTCAAAAAAAAATATTTTAAAAAAAATTTATGGTGGACCGTAAATTATGTTGCTGACTGTAATATGACTCGAAATAAAAAAAAAAAAAAAATCGATAATAGTATATTTTGTATTTTATAATTACATTAATTAATTAAACATCCATAATTAAATTTAATTACCGTAAACGCGAATTTAGTTATGTTTCAGAATAAAAAAAATTATTAAATTAAATTAATTTATCATATACCGAACTTTTACAATCGACGCGTATCGCGTAAAAAAAATCAAAAAAAAATGTTTATCAAATATAAAATTTGAACAAATTTAAGTGTCCAAATAATTTTGTGATTCACTGTTAAAAAAAATATTCACTTTATTTGTTTATGATATTTAACACATATGTTTCATTAATTTACACTCCTGAAAAAAAAATTTTATTTAATTATACATATAATTTGTATTACAAATATATGGACGCGTTAAAAAAAACGTTCGATAAATTTTATGTAAAAAATCAAATAAAACAACAACAAAATTGAATGTCCTTTATTAAAATAGGTGGACCTGTATTTTTGTCGCTGACTATGTGATATGTCCCAACAGGGTACTATATCACCAATTAATACATTCAAGTTATATATAAAACATGTAAAATACGACTTTGCTGTATACACAATGTAAAAGCAGCAAAACTTCACGCGCGCGAGTTATGTACAATACCTCGTACATAAGAAATATAAACACTACTCACGATAACAACTCAGATAATTTTGCCAAAATATTAGAATCAATAAATCAAAATATTCAAAATACAAATTTGTAAAATAAATAAAAACACTATTTAATCAAAATAATGAATAATAAGAATAAAGATAAGTTTAAAAGAAAGTTGTCATCCAAAATATTGATAATAATAATATTGATAATTGCTAATTGAAAAATATGAGTAATATACAAATAATGATAAAAGTTGTTTACTGCATAGATAATAAGTTCTATTTAGAAAATAAGATAATGATAAAAGATGTTTACTACATAGTATATATACTAGTACTATTTGAAATGAAGAGAGTCAGTCTGTTCTTGAATTTTAAGATTGAAATTACTAGTAAGAAGTTCATAAGTTATAAGTTTGTAAAAGTTGTTTGTTTAAATAAATATATTCCAACTTAAAGTGAAATTAATTTTTTTACTAAGTGTTAAAAGGAATAATTAAATTGGCGCAGTCGGTAGGATATCCTTTCATAAAAGTGATATCCAGTGATCGAATCCTTAAAATCGGTTCAAGCCTAAATAAAAAATTTAGAATATTAAAGTGACAGTGATAACATCTGTAAACTTGAAGATATAAATTTTAGGTAAATAATATTATTAAATCTATAAACGAATTTAGAATCTAAAAGTGGCAGTGAAAAAATTAAATCTGTAAACTAAAAGATATAAATTCAAGTTTTATGAACAAAAGTTCGAGAAATAAATTGTTTGATCTATCTAGAAGAATAAGAAGTTCTGAAAATTTAAATAAAATGTCTTTGGAAGATCAATTATTAGAGTCAGCTCAGAAACTTAAATAAATGAACGAGATATTACTAGCATATCAACAAAAAGAAGCAACAGCAGATCATCGAGAAAAAATACTTAGAGAAGTCAGATATATGTCAACTTTTACGGGCCAAGAAGAAACAACAATTAATTCATTCATCAGCAGCGTAGAATACTATTTATCATCTGTAACCGATGAAAACCTAAGAAAATACATGACGAGGACAATTTTTTATGAAAAAATCCAAGGAGAAGCTAAAGAAACCGTGATAAACATCCCACATCCAGATGACTGGAATTCCATTAAGGAAGTTCTAAAAATGAGGTATAGACCAGATATAGAACCAACGGATATTTATAAGAGAATCACCAACCTGAAAGCAAATAATGTAAGTGAATTAGTTATAGAAATTCAAAATATTAAATATAAGTCTGATGAATTGATTGTTTATTATAAAGGAAGTAATTGTATTAATTTAAGTAACGTGGATAGTTTATTAGTTAACACCATAAAAGAAATGACTCAAGGTACATTGTTAGACAAAATTTATGAAGAACAAAATTTAGGAAAAATAATTTATATAATGAGAAGTAGGAGATTTGAGGATAACTGCATAAGACCTGAGTACAGAAAATATACAAGAGATATAAGAAAACCCATACAAAATAATTCCCAAAAATTCGTTAGTAAAAAACCTGATAAATTCAACAACAATAACAATAAAAACAATTTTTCTAACTATGACAATTACTATAATAATCACAAAGACAGAAATTATAATTATCATGGAAATAAAAATAATTTTCGAAATCAAAATTACTATAATAATTATAATGACAAAAATAATTTTAATTCGGGACAATTTAGAAGGCAATACCAAACGTCAGGAAACCCTAGAGAAAAATCAGGCCAATATCGCCAACAAGATAACGACTTTATGCAAAGACAGGTAGAGCCCATGGAAGTAGATAATATATATACTAAACCATACCAAAAGTCAGGAAACCCTAGAGAAAAATTAGGCCAATATCGCCAACAAAACAACTTTAGGCAAAGACAGGTAGAATCTATGGAAGGCAATAGCATTCAAAATATAGATATGGTAGGACAATCTAATAATGTAGAGTTTTTTATGAATTAGCCTCGGAAGAATTACCTATGATACAGATAACTATAAATAAAAGAAAATTTTTAGCCCTGATAGATACAGGTTCAACTTTGAGTATAATAGATGACAGAATAGAAGGATTTAGAAAAGTAAAAATTTCACCACTATATTTCTCTACTATTAATGGTAAAGATTATATAAATTACGAAATACATACCCCAGCCCCAGAAGAGATAGAGGCACCACCTGGAGCTTTAATTCGGTGGAAAATGAAAAACTTACCTAATAGAAAATATCAGTTTATAATTGGAACAGATCTTTTAAACAAATTAAATAGTACAATTGATCTAGAAGAGGGAACCATAACATTAAATAATAAAAAATTAAAACTAAAAAACAACCCATATTTAGCAGATGAAATACTCACATTAGAAGCAGTAGATGAAAATATATTAGAATATTTAAATTTAAGCCACCTAAATTTAGAAGAAAAGATAGAGGTAGAAAAACTTGTCAAAAGATTTAGCAATTTATTTTATAAAGAAGGGGATAAACTTACTAGTACGACAGAAGTAGAACACGAAATAATAACAACCACAGATCAACAAATTAACGCCAAATTATATAGATACCCTCCACAACACGAAGAGGAAGTTAGGAAACAAATAAGAGAAATGGAAGAGCAAGGGATAATTAGAAAAAGTAATTCCAAGTACTCTAGCCCTTTAATAGTAATTCCAAAAAAGAATGATAATTCAAATAAAAAGAAATTTAGGATAGTGATAGATTATCGGAAATTAAATGAAATCACTATAGATGACAAATTCCCTCTACCAAACATTGACTCTATATTAGATAAATTGGGCCGAGCCCAATATTTCACAACTTTAGACTTGGCTAAAGGGTACCATCAGATATTAATTAGAGAGGAAGACAAGAAAAAGACAGCCTTTGTTACACCTTATGGTCTATATGAGTATAACAGAATGCCATTTGGTCTGAAGAACGCCCCAGCGACGTTCCAAAGACTAATGAATGAAATCTTAAGGGAACACATAAACAGAACATGTGTAGTGTACCTGGATGATATTTTAATATTCAGCACAACATTAAAAGAACATGTCAAAGCCATCTCAGAAATCTTCAAAGTATTAGAAATAAAAAAATTGAAAATACAGATAGATAAGTGCAATTTTATGAAAAAAGAGACGGAATTTTTAGGACACATTCTTACAAAAGATGGTTTAAAACCAAACCCAGACAAAATTAAAATTATACAAAGTTTAGAAATACCCAAAACAACGAAACAAATTAAAAGTTTCCTAGGATTGACGGGATATTACAGAAAATTTGTAAAGGACTATGCCAAAGTAGCACAGCCTATCACTAAATATTTAAAAAAGGACATGAAAATAAATACAAATGACCCAAATTATATAGATGCGGTAGAAAAATTAAAAGCATTAATAACAAGCCATCCAATTCTTAGATACCCTAATTTTGATAAATCATTTACGTTAACAACCGACGCATCGAATTATGCTTTGGGAGCAGTATTATCTCAAGAAGGACATCCGGTCTGTTTCGCTTCAAGAACGCTAAATAATCACGAAAGAAATTATTCAGCTACAGACAAAGAATTTCTAGCTATTATGTGGTCGGTAAATTATTTCAGACCATACCTTTACGGTAAAAAATTTAAAATCTTTACTGATCATCAACCAATAAAATATTTGCATGCCAAATATAGAGGCAAGGATTTATCACCGCGACATCAAAGATGGTTACTAAAACTTGGGGAGTACCAGTTCGAAATAGAATATCTAAAAGGAAAAGAAAACAAAGTAGCGGATTTTTTAAGCAGAATCGAAAATAACAATGCAAATAATAACGAAAAAGATAGAAATGAATTAACAAGAATAGAAGAATTCTCACCAGAAATTGATCAAGATTCTAGTTTAGAAGAGTTATTTAATTTAGAAGAAGAAAACGAGGATGTAACCATGGCAACCATCCATTCAGCAGAAGAAGAACTTTTAGATTATATCCCTATAAAAGAAGAAATTGTTAATAAATACCGAACTCAAGTAATTTTGACCAATAATAAAACCAAAGAAATAGAGATCGTTCACGGTAGAAGAATAATTTATATAGCCGAATACGAATTTGATAAGTTAGAAGATATTTTTAGACGATTTATAAAAAAAGGTAAAATAGGTATATATTCAGAGCTGTTAGACACACAATATAATATAGTACAAGAAAAATTAAGATATTTATATTCTAATGATAAGCAAGTAAAATTTATAAAATGCTCATTTAGGGCACAGGAAATAGAAACAGAAGTAGAAGCAGTAAAGCAAATTTCATTATATCATGTTAAAGAAAGTCTACATTCGGGTATTCAAGATACTTTTAATCAAATAAAATACAAAATATATTATCCAAAATTACTTGAATTAATTCAAATTGTTATAAATCAGTGCGATATATGTCAAAAAGTTAAATATGATCGAAAACCTATTAAACCAAAATTTCAACAAACAGAAACACCTACGAATGTTAATCAAATTATTCACATAGATACTTATGTGTTTATGAAATATAATTTTCTAACAATTATAGATAAGTTTTCCAAATTTGGTACAGCTTATTATTTAACTGATAGAAATCATGTAACCATAATAGAGCAATTAGAAGAACATTTTAGCAAAATAGGAAAACCCACAAAAATTATTGCAGATAATGAATTTAATAGTATTCAAATAAAAGAGTTTCTACAAGAAGAAAGTATAATATTACATTTAACGAAACCAAACAGTCACACCGGAAACTCTGATGTAGAGAGACTACATAATTCAATTGCTGAAAAAATCAGAATTATTAGATTAACAAATAAAAACATATCAGTAAAAAGACTGATGCAAATAGCTATGCGAAGTTATAACAATAGATATCATTCTACAATTAAAGCAACTCCAAATGATGTGCAAAACTTTAAAATTGATTCAAAAACAATTGAACAAAATTTAAAAACATTTAAAGAAAAGATTATACAAAAATTAAATGTAGAAAGGGAAGATTATAAAGAAACACGACCAGAAGGATATATAAAAAATTACAAAGCGGTTAGGCACAAACAGGAACCAAAATACAGAAAAGCTAATTTAAAAAATGTACATTTGACAAATATTAAAAGACCTTTAAAATTTTCAGATTTTCACAATGATACTGATATGCCTTCTCTTAATGAATCCGATTGACGGACGACTAATGATAAACGAAATAAAAGAAGAAACAGGGTTCGCAATAATTAAATCAAACGAAGCAGAAATAGTGACAAAGACAAATATTATACTACATATAATACACCCACCAGAGATAATTGACATACTAAACATTATGACATCAAATATAAAAGACTTAGACATAAACAATAAAGACATACTTTTAACAGAAATAAAACAATTAAGGAATAAAGTAAACACCATTTTGCCTTTAAATAAAAGAATTAAAAGAGGTCTTGTAAATATTATAGGTAGAACATTCAGTTGGTTGTTTGGAACCATGGATGATCAGGATAAAGAAAAAATTGAAAAACATTTAGAAACTATCAATCAAAATAATCATAATATTATAAGCAATTTTCATGGTCAAATTAAAATAAATGATCAATTTAATAAGACACTAACACAATTAAAAGATATTATATTAAAAGATAGACAAATAATTCTAGGAAAATTTAATGAAATAAATCCAATAATAAAACAAAAGTTATACTTTGATCAAATTTTTAAAATTCAAGTTTTAAAAGACAAAATAGAAAATATTCAAGCTAATTTAGCGTCAGCTAGACATGGTATTTTAAATCCAAATATACTAACAGATAAAGAAGTAGAAGAATATAAGATAGATATGAAAAAATTGCAATATATTAAATTAGGAGTCATAAGTTATGAAAATGAATCTATATTATTTGCTATTAAAATCCCTAATAAATTTACAAATATTCAATTGAAAACTATTGTACCAATACCTAACATATATAAAAAGGAAATAGACTATCCAATAGAAATTATATTTGAATTAAATGGATTAGTATATAAGTATGAAGAATTAAAAATGTTGAATGAATTAAATTTAAGTAAACATTGTATTTATAAAGAAAATTGTAAACTAATAAGAAATAATATCACAGAAATAATTATATTAGATGACAAAACAATTATTATCAAAAATGCTGACAATTTAACAATGAGTCAAAACTGTGACAAAAGAAGCACATTATTATCAGGAAACATATTAATACATTTCAATAATTGTTCTTTAAAAATATTGGAACAAGAATTTTCTAATCAAATTGATATTATAAATGAAAGATTTCATTATCCTAATTCAAAACAATATAATAATTTTACAAATAAAATTTCCTTTGAAGAATTTATGATAAACTATGAAAATAATATACAAGAAATAAAAGAATTAAAATATAGTAAACAAATTTCATTAGGATTCAATATAATAACAATTGTTGTCTTATCAGTAGTAATTTGTATCTTCACTATAGTAATCAGATATTTAAGAATGAACAGAATTCAGGAGAATTCTAAATGTAAGGAGGGGGAAGTTATGTACAATACCTCGTACATAAGAAATATAAACACTACTCACGATAACAACTCAGATAATTTTGCCAAAATATTAGAATCAATAAATCAAAATATTCAAAATACAAATTTGTAAAATAAATAAAAACACTATTTAATCAAAATAATGAATAATAAGAATAAATATAAGTTTAAAAGAAAGTTGTCATCCAAAATATTGATAATAATAATATTGATAATTGCTAATTGAAAAATATGAGTAATATACAAATAATGATAAAAGTTGTTTACTGCATAGATAATAAGTTCTATTTAGAAAATAAGATAATGATAAAAGATGTTTACTACATAGTATATATACTAGTACTATTTGAAATGAAGAGAGTCAGTCTGTTCTTGAATTTTAAGATTGAAATTACTAGTAAGAAGTTCATAAGTTATAAGTTTGTAAAAGTTGTTTGTTTAAATAAATATATTCCAACTTAAAGTAAAATTCATTTTTTTTACTAAGTGTTAAAAGGAATAATTAAATTCGCGTCAACGTTAAATCATAAGTAAAACATAAGACATATCAATATAAATGCTGTACATAAGAGAAAAGACAAAGCCAGGTATAACGACATTCAGGGACTATAACTTATAATTTGTTATGTAGCGATCTAAGACAAAATGTTTTCAAATAAAAAATTCGCAAGAAAAATATGACGAATCAACGTAGACTTCAGATTTGCATAGGCTCGTACCACACGTGCTCATAAATTTTCATATATTCACAAATAATCGACGAAGTTATATATATAATTGACGACTTCAAAAAAAAAGTTTTCAAAAAAAAATAAAAAAAATTAATCGAAGTTAAATGGTGCTTCAAAAAAGAAAAAAAAATCAAAATAATAATATAATTACATAAAATTTGGCTTTTGCTTAGACTCCCCCCTACCAGAACTTCAGACTAATTTAAAAAAAAATGTTAAAAAAAACGAGGCTGTAATAAAAGTTAAACTACTTTATATGTAGAGCGGACAAAAAAAAATTTTATGGGTTGAAATGACTCATGAATGCGTCACTGTCTGAGCTTCACAATAGGATGCTGAGGTATGAGGTACAATCCTGGTCCCCAACATTGTAGTTCGAAACCACAAAGTGGTATGCCCATCAGAATTGTCCACAACCTCAACGTCCCAGACTATGACCGTTGTGATGGTATGTGATTGACACGATTACTGGAACCCAAGTGAACAGTTCGAAAACTATTCAGATGGTATCAACAGTAATCCCATCAATCAAACACCACCACACGAACATGACGTCATTTCTATCCATACTTGAAAACTTTTGGGTTGTATAACTCCAAAGATGCTTCGACCACTCAACAACCTGGTACCCAACATTGCAGCTCGAAGACTGCAAAGTGGTTAGCCAATCAGGTTGATGAGTAACCAAAACAACTTCAAAGTTACCCAACCCAAATTTCCAAAACAGAAAGTAATTTGATGAAACAACGGTGTATAGTCCGTAAAGGACATTAGGTGTTAGCCTATGCTAACAAGGGTGTATAAAATTTTTTCCGTAAAGGAACAAAGTGTTGAAATAATCAACAAAGGGAAATTTTGTACATTCATATGAATGTACGAAGTACCACCTAAGTTTGTCCGTGAAGGACTAAATGTGACACAGAGCCGTAGCTCTGTGACACTGAAATACCAATATTTGGGCGCCATTTTGTAAGAAATATGAACATAATATGTAAGTGTTGTACTGTCAGGCACATAATACAACTGTATGTGTAGTCCACACTACAACATAAGTGTTTATCTGAAAATAAAAAAAACTGAAATTCAAAATACATAAAATTCGTTTTATTTTATATGTGTGATCAAGTCGTATGACGTCACAGCAGTATCTTCCATCCTAATGAGAGATGGAAGCCCACTGTGATATCACACGACCCAAACACACTCAATCATAAAACATAATTTAACATTTGACATTCGTACAACAAGCATTTAAAACTTGATGTACTGGGCCGGCTATTGAAATTGAAATTTTAAGACAACACTTATTACGTCATACTTACTCATGGGAGTATGGAGGGTGGTGGTGGCGGCTACGCTTGTTGGCTAGCACGAACTAGCTCGCCGGATGGGGCGTGAGTATGCCACAGCTCCATATCCCTTTTGATTCTCGTAGCCAGAAGCGGTAGAAGGTTGAGGAATCCTTCTACCCTGAATGCTTCAACATAAATAAATAAAATATAATACACCCACACCGAAGACCTGAAACTAAATATGGCCCCGCTCTGGCCCAGAAACAACTTCTACCATCGTTGTGCTGAAAAAAAAAAACTTGTAAAAGGAATGCCTCGTCCCAACGATGATAGGTACTTACCCACCTCATTAAACATAGTTGCTGTTTAGAAAACTATGTTCCCAACCAATATATAAAAAAAGTTGTGATGAGAGAGAAAAAAAAATTACATTTTAAAGTTAATTCTGACAGGGGTGGTAGGTAAAACAAAAGCCGAAATTTAATTTGTTCTACAAATACATTTTATTGTGTTGGAATAACCAGAAACTTAAATTATGATTTAATTTATAATATATATCCTTTTCAAATTCAATTCTTAATATATATATTCACATTTAATATAATTTCCTTATATTTTATCTTCATAAACAAAAAAAAAATGGTGATTGATACACATCATTCAAAAATTTACATCATAAGTAATATTTTGTATATAGTTATAATAAGTGAATTATTTATATATTTATTAAGGTTTTATTCTTTTAACTGATGCGCAATTTTATATTAATAGATAATAGATGTAATATGTTCTCTGTAGACAATGGTGTGATATTATGATTCCGTAATGGAATTATGTACATATATATGTTTGTTATGTATTTTTCAAGTAAAATTATATAATTGTTTCAATTTCCATTTCCGTTAGATAAAAAAAAAAATATTGATTCGAATACACTTGAAAAAAAAAAATAGTCAATTAAAATACAACTATACTAATAATAAAAGATCACTGTTTCAAAAAAAATTATTTCATAAAATTATTTGTTCAAAAATTAATTTAATGTACTACAGAAAAAAAGGTAAAGGTATAGATTTTAACCCTATCTCAGGAGCAAGTGGAGAGGTATCACATTCGATAGAGGGGGTGACCCCAATCAACAATCAGAAAAAAATTCGTGGCGCTCACCCTTCCTTAAAAAGATACACCCCTTTGAAAAAAAAAATTTTTTTTCTTTTTCGCCAATATCTTTATAACGGTAAGTGATACAAATTTAGTTTATGGCTCAAAAAATTCGTCTTTAAATGCTCTAAAATTTAATTTTGTTTTTTTTAAAAAAAGTCCTTCCGGAAGGATAAAAAAGGACATTTTGTGTTTTTTGTTATTTTTGTTTTTTTCTGAATCTGTGTGTCATGTAATCACCAAAAATGCAAAAAAAATTTTTTCGCAAAATTTCGCGAAATTTTTTTGTTAAATTTCGCGACTTTTAACTACCCTGAAAACAAAATGTACCTTGAAAACTTTGAAAATGATTAAAAACTTATAATATTACACTTTTTACTATTTTTGTGATTTTGAGTATTATTCTTGCGCAGAGGCTCGTGCTAATCTCGTCTACAATTTTAGTAAATGTAACATATTTGCGTATTATTCTTGCGTATTATTCTTTTTTTCTTCTGGTTTTTTGCCCAGTGAAAGCAAACCTGTTAAAAGAATTATGATAATGAAGATTGATGAAAATATTGTAGGGGATAAGAAACAATTTTTAACCATTTTCTATGTAGACATACTCACCCTGTCAGATTTACCTTCTACATACATGTACATTTGTAGAAGGTAAATCTGACAGGGTAAGTATGTCTGCATAGAAAATGGTTAAGCTTGTTAAATAATTACCTCACGACAGAATGATGCATAATCAATGCAAGTCATTTTACTGATTTCTAGTTCTGCCATCATTACTGCCGTGTGTGGAGGAGGAAACCACAAAAAATAACCGATAAACTAGCACAGTTTAAAAATCTCGTGTGCACTCTTAAACCACGTACCACTCAACGCGCTCACTCTATACGAGCTTCTTATTATATGCCTTTTTTTTCCTTTTACCGCACCGCACGTACAACATTACTTGGGCACTGTAAATGTAACCCTTCGCGATTGACTTTAATTCGCGTCCCACACTTCTTGCATATAACATATTCACGAATTAATTTTCGCGAAAATAAAAAGTTTAATAATAATTCTTTATTGTTAACAATATTTAAAAATTCAAACAATCGCATTTTAAAGTACACGAATTAATTGCTAATCATGAACTAATTGAATATATTTACTTTGAATTATCAAATTTATCATTTTGTTCGAAAATCATTTGTAACTGTAAAATATAAAAAAAATGTAAACAAAAACAAATGATGCTACCTGCATTTACATTATTACACATTTTTACATTATTTTTCATTATCAATTTTTTTTTTCATTGTTGATTGAATCATACAGAATAACTGTACATTATGATAATATTATTTATTATTGTTAGTAAATAAATTTGAAAAGAAATATAAATAAATGCTAGTATTGCATTAACATTAAAATTTTTACAATTCTATAATACAATTATGATAGGTACAAGGTACATTTTGTTTTCAGGGTAGTTTAAAGTCGCGAAATTTAGCGAAAAAAATTCGCGAAATTTTGCGAAAAATTTTTTTTTGCATTTTTGGTGATTACATGACACACAGATACAGAAAAAAACAAAAATAACAAAAAACACAAAATGTCCTTTTTTATCCTTCCAGAAGGACTTTTTTTTAAAAAAAACAAAATTAAATTTTAGAGCATTTAAAGACGAATTTTTTGAGCCATAAATCAAATTTGTATCACTTACCGTTATGAAGATATTGGCGAAAAAGAAAAAAAAATTTTTTTTTCAAAGGGGTGTATCTTTTTAAGGGGGGGGTGAGCGCCACGAATTTTTCTCAGATTGTTGATTGGGGTCACCCCCTCTATCGATTGTCATACTACTAAAGTCCTTCCGCGAATGGGGTTAAAATCTATACCTTTACCGAAAAAAAAAATTCAAAATTAACTCAAAATAAATTAATTTAATCAATTAATGATAAAACCACTTGTTTTCTGTTTTGCTAGTGCTACTAGAACTTTATATTATATATTTTATTCAACGAATATGACTTTTAATTCTAATTTCAAACATTTACTCCCAATTCCAAATCCCAAGCCGTGCCGCGACTCAAAATAAAACAAATAAAAAAAAACTTTTAATCGACCGGCAAAATAAAATAAAAAAATTCAACACCCGCCTGGGCAGAGGTTGCCCTTACCAATATGTTAAAACAAGACTTTTTTTTTTTTAAAAAAATAAACCGGCAAAAAAAAATGATTTTGTATTCGGGCAGAGGTTGCCCTTACCAATATAGAAAAAGACTTTTTTTGATGCCGATACGCACCGCGTATTTATATGAAAGTGAAAGTCGGAGAATTTGGTGGGGGTAATTTTTAATGAATTTAATAATTTTAAATGATGAGAGTGAAATTTTATGAAAATTTTAAAATGGTGTAGTACCGATACAATAGGTACTTATTTTTTTAAGGAAAATTGACATACAAGGAACCTATCGACATTAAAATTTATGTAATTTTAAGGAATATGAATGCCCCCTTTTAGATAAATATGTTTTTTTCAGATATTTTTATTTATTTCAAAAATTTTTAAAATTTTAAAAATTGTGGTGGATAAAGAAAGTACATATAAAAAAAATGTACTAATAAGAAAAATGATAAATGGTAACACGGAAATTAATAAAGGTGAGTATAGTTATACAAATATGACAGAAGTTCTACATGTATATGTGAAAATTGAGCGAGTAGCCGAACAGGGATTAACGATCGGCTACAATAATCGTGCTTTTGAGTACATAATAGGGGAAAATATTGGTGAAGCATAGAAATTTCTGGAATTTTTACCTCACATACCAGAAACATGCAACTGCATCATCCGATGCATATATATGTATAATATAGCAATGCTATAATTTATATGTATGAATGCGCGTGTAAAAGTAAGAAGAAGAAATAGTATTGTAATGCGTTATACATAACCGCATTACAATACAACAGATGGTCAATATGACCAAACGGTTTAGTGTATATACTAAGAGGTATATAGTAATGCAGGGTACTCAACCTAGTACTAAGTACAGGTTGTTTATTGAAGTACCCTCACATTACAAATTTAATTAAATTTAATCGGAAAATTAATTTAAAATATTCAAATTCTAAATTTATTAATTTAAGTTTACAATTTAAAATTTACTAATTCAATTGTTTAAAATTTAAAAATTTACTAATTCAAGTATTCAGTTTAAAAAATTTCCGGAAATTAATTTTGTTCAAAATTTAATTAATAAATTCAAAAAATATGCAATAATTTAAAAAATAAAATTTACTAATTTACATAGAATGATAATGACAATTAATAGTTTGTGTCTTAGCTCAAAATGATGATGAAAATATGCAATAATTAAAAAATAAAATTTACTAATTTACATAGAATGATAATGACAATTAATAGTTTGTGTCTTAGCTCAAAATGATGATGAATTATCAAAAATATCGATGTTTTTTAAATTTTGATGTAGATGGCGCTGATGATAATTCTGGTAATGTTAATGATATTTACCGTCGGTAAATCTCTATTCAAATTAGGTAGCACGACGATAAATTTTGTGAAGAAACTTCAATTTTACTGGTTGCAAATATATACTTAAATTTGTGTTGTCTCGGCAATAGAAAAATTTAAATACATTTTTCTAAGTTCAAACAGCAATGTTGATGAAAAAATTTTTAAGTATTTTTTTTGTTTATTAGAAAATTTTAATGTAAAAATTTTCTAAGTCCAAAGCAGCGTTGATTAGAAATTTTCTTTAAAATTTCTAAGTATTTTCCTAATTTTTTCCCTAAATTCTGTAAAAAAATTGTAAGTTTTATTTTACAGAAATACCTACGTTCCCTATGTACTAGCTCAATACGCTAGATTTTTGAGGACTCAATACGTCCAATTGTTTTTGGTCTATTTGTTTTCTCTGCTTCAATCTCAATACGATATTATACACAGATAATCGCAAAAAGACAAATTCTTCTGCGATCTGCAATCCTTTATATACAAAAATTTCACGGTTCTAGAATTTTCCTTTTCTCCGTTGGTGAAATTATCTTTATATTTGTCTCATCATTTCATCCTTTTTATAAAACTGTTTTATTTAAATTTGAGTTTGGTAAATCGATTGATAATTTTGATGATTGTGAATAACTCTACTGGTACTGGTAATTCAGCTTCTATTTGACAATGATCATTCGTTTAATTGGAACAGTTGGTAATATGTAAGTGACGTTTTGTTTATCATATTGTTGTGTCATGATTGTGTTGTGTTGTCAAAAATTATTATGATAGTTAAGTTTGTGATGTTGTGAATGTTTTTATTTAAATGTTCTTTTTTTAATTTGTAATAATTGTTATTTGTGATATGGGTTATTAATTAATTATGTTTTATATGTATTTAATTTATGTTGTGCAGTGTGGATATTTTTGTTTGTTTTATGTTTGTAAATAATTTTGTGATTATGGTGTAAATAATATAGTGTTCATTATGTGATTTGTGCCATTAATATTATGTTTCATGTTAATAATTTTGTCTTTTGTTTATATGTATAAAAGAAGTGTAATTATTATATTTCTGTGAAATATTTGTGTTCATTAATGTTATGTTGTTTGTTCTATTTTTGTTGTACATATATGTTGTACATATATATATATATATATATAACCTATGTGTTATGTTGTATTGTATTATTTTTGTGTAATATGTTTTGGTTATGTTGTGTATATGTTAAGTATTATTATGTTATTCTGTGTTATTTGTTATGGAGTTATTTATTTATTATTATTATTTATTTTAAAAATATTATAATTTCTATTTCAGGTTAAAGTCTTCATCTAAAATTTGGACAAAATGTAAGTTTAATTTCTATATATGTAAGTTTTTTAACATTTTATAATATCGTGTCATTTTCATTTTTCTTTTTCAGACTATTAAAATGTTGAATGAAGATTCAACATCCTCCCGGAACGCGCAAAAAAAAAATAAACTTATTATATTTTACATATTGGCAATAATTTGTTAGTTTTAATTTTATTTATGTAATAAATGAATATGACTTTTAATCATTTTAATTTTCTTTATTTTCTAATTACAAAATTCACCTTTTGATTTATTTAAAAATTTAAACTTTTTACTCTGACCATGCCATCCTTTGTTTTCGTAAAACGTATTGTTATATTTTCTTGTTTTAATCTGAAAGTTCTACTTTTGTGAATCGGTTGCCAAGGAATGGACCAATGGGATATGAAATGCTTTATGTCCTCTGGTGCTTGTAACCAATTTGGTACCTTTGGTTTCATACGTCTTTTAGATGGATTTTTCACTAGTCCTCCTGTTTCAAAGGGTTCATTGCGTTTTACCTTCTCTTTAAAATTTTTCTTATGTTTGTTGATCTGTGGTTCTTTCAATTTTACTTGTGTTTTCGTTATTCGTTTCGTTGTATTTTCACCAATGTTTTCAAATATCTTGTTTTTAAGTTTTTCATTTTTAATTTCATTTAACCTTTCTGTTTGTTTACAAGATTTTCTTGATCGCGTGTCTATTGAATGTTCATGAACCCTTGTCATGAACGTCCTACTGAATTGTGTAGCATCACCTATGCTACCCATAACAATCCAGCCTAATTCAGTATTTATTGCAATCGGATGATTCGGTTCAGTTGAGCGTCTAATTCCTTCTCGAATTATAGCTGCGTATACTTCTGCTCCAATTAATAAGTCTATCCTTCCAGGTATTGCAAAACCAGGGTCAGCTAAATTCAAATCTTTCAAATGATTGAAACCTGTCGTTTCAATCCGATGAGTAGGTAAATCGTTAGTGATACTCTTTACCACTAACGCATTTACGCAATATTCAAATTTTCCGTCTACTGATTCTAGAATAAATTCAGTTTGCGACTTAGCCACAGTGGCACTGCTCTGATTGAGTCCACTGATGTGCTGATTCGTTCGTGTAAGTTGAAGTTGCAGGCGTTTTGCTGCAGAAGCAGTTATGAATGTTGATTGTGACCCTGGATCTATCAAGGCTCGCAATACTTCGTTGTGACCCCTTTTACTCCGCATTCTGACTAAAGCCGTTGCTAGTAGTACTTGATTCGTGTTTGACGAAAAGAAGGATTTCAATTCATTCCTTTCATTAGTGTTGGTAGCAGGCAGAGCTCCGTCTCCTGTATCGTTTTGGGTTGATTGAGCAGAAGTTTCACTTTGTATCTTATTGGACGTATTGAGACTATTATGTAATAGGAAATGATGTTTCTTTTTGCATGTGTTGCAAGTGTATTTGCTTTTGCAATCGTTATATCTATGACCGTTAGTCAGGCAGTTCATACATAATTTATGTTTTTTAACGAAGTTCAATTTTTCTATCGCTGATAATGTTTTAAATTTTATACAGTTGAAAAGTTTGTGATCAACATTACACTTTATGCATCGCAAATTTTTATTATCATTTGTGTTGTTTTGACTTAAAAATACATTGCTTTGTTTTTGGGGCTTTATAGCTTCCAATACTCTAAATCTAGCCTCTAGGAATTCTACCAATTCCTTAAAACTACATATTTCGGTTTTCGAACTCTGTTTTACTTCCCAAAGTTCTCTGGTCTCAGGTGGTAATCTTTGTAACGTTAAATAAGTGATAATTGGATCCCAGTTTTCAGTGTTTACACGTAATGTTTCCAGCTCATGTAGAGTTTCTTCAATGTTACTCAAGACTTCTTTCATTGCTTGTGCACTTTCTGTCTTTATAGCTGTGAATTTACATAGTTTCTCTAGTTGGGTATTAATTAGCACTCTGTTGTTATTGAATCGGCTAACTAAAGCGAACCAACCTTTTTGGTAATTTGCTGCTATGATATCAAATGGTTTAATGATTCGAGCTGCTTCACCAGACGTACATGATTTTAAATAATGAAGTTTTTCAATGTCAGAAATTTCATTGTTGTTATGAATTAAATTCACATATAGATCTCTGAACGACCTCCATGACTTGTAAGTACTATCAAATTTTGGTAATTCAATTGGTGGTAATCTAATTTTTGGATTCTGTGTAGAAACTACGGTGGAGACATGCGTAGAATTGGCAGAATTGTTCAATGAAATTGTAGATAATTCAGCAACTTTATCTTCTAATTCTGATATCAATTCAAAATATTGTTTCTCAAAATCACGAAATTTGTGTTGGTCATTATACGTGGTTGTATTAGCATTATCTTCTGATTGACAGATAATGTAATGATTCTCTTGGAATTTATCGTATAAGCTATTTAATGTGGAAATCCTTCGTTCATAGACCTTAATTGATTTATTTGCTGCAATATCTTCGTGTGCGTTAATAGTTATATCATTTAATTGTTCGATCAGACCATCTTGTAATTTAATTATACTTGAAACGTTATCCATTTTATCTTTTTTCTTTTTTGTCGAACTTTTTGGTTTAACCATTTACAAAAATATATTTTTTTTTTATAAAATTTTATATTAAAATAAAAATTGTGTTCTTATTCTACCCGGCTCGAAGGACCAAATGTTAAATCCCCTTAAAAGATTAACATTAAAAATGAAAAGGTGCTAATTCATAAAATTTTATATAGAATAAAAACACAATTTTTTTACAATTCGTTATAAAATTTATTAAAAAAATAATGTCTTAAAAACTAACAATTCAAAAAATCTTAAACTAAATTACAAAATTGATTTTAGGCAAATTATTTCAAATTGTTTAATTTAATTAAATTTAATCGGAAAATTAATTTAAAATATTCAAATTCTAAATTTATTAATTTAAGTTTACAATTTAAAATTTACTAATTCAATTGTTTAAAATTTAAAAATTTACTAATTCAAGTATTCAGTTTAAAAAATTTCCGGAAATTAATTTTGTTCAAAATTTAATTAATAAATTCAACAAATATGCAATAATTAAAAAATGAAATTTACTAATTTACATAGAATGATAATGACAATTAATAGTTTGTGTCTTAGCTCAAAATGATGATGAAAATATGCAATAATTAAAAAATAAAATTTACTAATTTACATAGAATGATAATGACAATTAATAGTTTGTGTCTTAGCTCAAAATGATGATGAATTATCAAAAATATCGATGTTTTTTAAATTTTGATGTAGATGGCGCTGATGATAATTCTGGTGATGTTAATGATATTTACCGTCGGTAAATCTCTATTCAAATTAGGTAGCACGACGATAAATTTTGTGAAGAAACTTCAATTTTACTGGTTGCAAATATATACTTAAATTTGTGTTGTCTCGGCAATAGAAAAATTTAAATACATTTTTCTAAGTTCAAACAGCAATGTTGATGAAAAAATTTTTAAGTATTTTTTTTGTTTATTAGAAAATTTTAATGTAAAAATTTTCTAAGTCCAAAGCAGCGTTGATTAGAAATTTTCTTTAAAATTTCTAAGTATTTTCCTAATTTTTTCCCTAAATTCTGTAAAAAAATTGTAAGTTTTTTTTTACAGAAATACCTACGTTCCCTATGTACTAGCTCAATACGCTAGATTTTTGAGGACTCAATACGTCCAATTGTTTTTGGTCTATTTGTTTTCTCTGCTTCAATCTCAATACGATATTATACACAGATAATCGCAAAAAGACAAATTCTTCTGCGATCTGCAATCCTTTATATACAAAAATTTCACGGTTCTAGAATTTTCCTTTTCTCCGTTGGTGAAATTATCTTTATATTTGTCTCATCATTTCATCCTTTTTATAAAACTGTTTTATTTAAATTTGAGTTTGGTAAATCGATTGATAATTTTGATGATTGTGAATAACTCTACTGGTACTGGTAATTCAGCTTCTATTTGACAATGATCATTCGTTTAATTGGAACAGTTGGTAATATGTAAGTGACGTTTTGTTTACCATATTGTTGTGTCATGATTGTGTTGTGTTGTCAAAAATTATTATGATAGTTAAGTTTGTGATGTTGTGAATGTTTTTATTTAAATGTTCTTTTTTTAATTTGTAATAATTGTTATTTGTGATATGGGTTATTAATTAATTATGTTTTATATGTATTTAATTTATGTTGTGCAGTTTGGATATTTTTGTTTGTTTTATGTTTGTAAATAATTTTGTGATTATGGTGTAAATAATATAGTGTTCATTATGTGATTTGTGCCATTAATATTATGTTTCATGTTAATAATTTTGTCTTTTGTTTATATGTATAAAAGAAGTGTAATTATTATATTTCTGTGAAATATTTGTGTTCATTAATGTTATGTTGTTTGTTCTATTTTTGTTGTACATATATGTTGTACATATATATATATATATATATAACCTATGTGTTATGTTGTATTGTATTATTTTTGTGTAATATGTTTTGGTTATGTTGTGTATATGTTAAGTATTATTATGTTATTCTGTGTTATTTGTTATGGAGTTATTTATTTATTATTATTATTTATTTTAAAAATATTATAATTTCTATTTCAGGTTAAAGTCTTCATCTAAAATTTGGACAAAATGTAAGTTTAATTTCTATATATGTAAGTTTTTTAACATTTTATAATATCGTGTCTTTTTTTCATTTTTCTTTTTCAGACTATTAAAATGTTGAATGACGATTCAACATATATACTTATATGTATATGTATATATATACAGGGCGTCCCGATTCAACATGTATAAATTGGTACCACGGAATTCCTTGAAATGTTTCATGAAAAAAATTGTACTACCAAAAATTTCTATCGACCCTATTTTCGACGCTAGAGAGCGTTGAAAATTTTGATTTTTTTGCAAGAACTTCAAATACAAAATCATGTGTAACTTTTTGTACACCCTACTTTGGAAAATTTAGTGTTCTAGAGAATAATAGGAAACTTAATGACCTTTGTTTTCATATACTATAACAAGTATTTTGTCAAAATTATGCCTACCTGAAACTTACACAGTACCTGTTTATGAGTTCAACATGTTACTCAAATAACAATAGAGGCATTTTTTGTGTATTATTTTTATTTAGCAACTTTCGATCACTAGCACAATTTGTCTTTACCTTAAAAGCGAAAAATACCATGTTTGAGAGGTAAATTATAATAATATATTTCACAATGCACTGACCTAAAACCTGAATTGATTATGCGAGGTACAAAAATTATATTGATGCAACTGCAGAATGTAAAATTCATAGACTCCTTAAATTATTTGCCTATGGCTTTGTCAAAACCACCAAAAGCATTTGGTTTACCACCTACATTAAGAAAGGGATATTTTCCTCATCTTTTCAATACATCAGAAAATAAAAATTATATTGGAAAAATACCACCTATAGAGTATTATAGTTCAGATACAATGAAAGCAGATGAACGCGAGATATTTCTGACATAGTACAATGAACATAAAAACGATGAATTTAATATGCAAAAAGATATTGTTGAATACTGTGTTTCTGATAATCAAAATTTAACAGAAGCAATTTGTGGTTTTGTAATTATCTGTAATTGAAAATGGAAAAAAATGAAGTAAAAAATAAATGAAAAAACAATTCAATTTTTATTTTAAAACAATTTATGTATTGAATTTTTCTTTTTTTTTGTAAATACAGTTTTTCATTTTATTTAGTCCCAGTTTTGTTCTTCTTCTGTCACCTGTTCTACGCTTCTTTTCTGTCTGATGTAATCTGCCTCGTTGAGGAATAACACCACACATTCAAATCCATTTTCGCTCAAATATTTCTGGAATAATAAAAACAACAATACACACACACAGTTCAACATTTTTTTCATCAGTTTTGCAAAAATAGAAAAGTTGTTTTATAACACATAATACAGTAATTTTACAATACACAATTTGTTAAATCCGTAAAATTTAATTTAACATTGAACTGTAAAAAAGGTGCAAATTCAAAAAAAGAATATGTTAAATCCACTAAAAGAAAAATCTTGATTTAACATTAAATGAAAAAAAAGGTGCTGAATCAAAATAGTTATATAAAATAAAAACACAATTTTTTTACAATTTTACGTTATAAAATTTTATTGAAAAAAATAATACTTAAAAACTAACAATTTCGATCTTATTAAGTACTAATAAATAATTGTAAATAAATCTTCAAATATGCAAAACTTAAAATTATAAAAAATTTTTATCTTGATTTTCAAAAATAAAATACAAAAATTCTAAAAAAAATCAATTTGAATTATTTAAAAAAAGCAATTGATTATACTACAATTTTGCATACAATTCGGCAATTAAAAATTAAAAAAAATAAGAAATTGATTTCTACAATATATAATTTTAATAATTTTAATTCCAATAATCAACAATTCTAATATTCAATAATTTAAAAACTTAAACTAATTCGTCGACAGTATAGATCGATCTATACGCGAGATGTCGCTGCTGAATCTTGATGAAAATGCAGGTTTAGTTGATTGTTGTCTAGTACGATGATGAAGTTTAAATTTAAAATATAGCAACTGCCACGATTGAATATTTCCGGTAATGAAATTAAATGAATTTTCCCGTCGGTAAACTATCTATTAATTTGTTAGATTTTCTGCTGTTGCTGAAATATTTCTAAGTTTAAAATTCTTTCTCCAATGAAAAAATTTTCTAAGTTTCTTCAAAATATTCGCCGATATTTTCTAAGTATAAAATTTTTCCTCCAATGAAAAATTTTCTAAGTTTTATTAAAATATTCGTCGAAATTTTTCTAAGTGCAAATACCTATATTTCCTAATTTTTACAGAAAATTTTCTAAGTATTTTCTGTAAAAATTCCTAGACCAAAAGACTCAATACGTACTTTTGGTGGTCTAGCTCAATACGCTAGTGATTGGAAAATTCCAATTTTTAAAAAACTTGAAATTTGGACTCAGTATATACGTCCTTCAAGAGTGGCCTTTTCATTCTGCCGCTTTCTAGCTCAATACGCTATAGTTCGGTTCTTCAAAAGACAAATTTTTCTGAAATTCGTCTGGCATTTTATATGATTTTCACTGTTTCGAGAAATTTCTTTTTTCCCCGTTTTATTGTGTCTTCACTATTTATCTCCATCTGCTGTCTTTTTTATTGGACTGGTACATTCCAGATTCCACAATTATTGGAGACTTTTAATTGGTATACTAATTAGTCGAAATTCTCTATTGTGAATGATATTGTTAATAGTTTTACATTTGACGTATGATGTGGAATGAATTTGACAGTATTCATTTTGTAAAAAGGTAAATGAATTTGACAGTAGTTATGTTTATAAGGGGTAATTTATGTTACCTCTTTTGTTTATTTTCCTTCTTTATTTTAATTTAAATTTTGTTTAATTTATTTAATTGTTCGGAGTAATTGTTTGTTAATTGTGTAATAAACAAATATATGTGGTGTTAAAGTGATTGTTTTTGTTTAAATATTTAATGTGATTTATTTTATTGTATGTGAAATAGTTTATTTTGTATTGTTTTGTTGACATTGGTTTATATATTGAATTTGTATTGTGATTATGATGTTTATGTAATTTCGAATCTGTGTTTTGTGTATATTTCATACTAAATTTTTGGTTATGTAGTTTATTTATATTTCGTGTTGTGTTCTGTTTTGTTTTAACTTAAATGTAATTTGTGTCTTATATTTTCATTTTTACAATTATTTAAATTATTTTCATTTTTTAGGTTGATGCTGGAATCAACATCCTCCCCGGGCAGCAAAAAAAAAAAAATTGAATTATTGATTTAATTATAATACTATCGTTTAAATAAAATATTTGTAGTTTGTTTTACAAAAAAAAATTTATGTTTTATTTTTCTTCTTATATGGCATCACTAATTCATGTTTGACATTTCAACGTTTTCGAGAGGTAGTTTACACAGCTTAACAATTGGTCTCAAGTAGGTTTTATGAGCAATTCTTACAAGTGCTGTTCTAACTAGTCCATCCTTTCCTGGATAAACTTCTATGATTCGTCCTAATGGCCATGATAATGGGGGAAAGTTTCCTCGTTTGATTAATACCAAATCATTAATTTTCAAGTTTTCTTGAGTGCCTTTCCATTTGTTGCGTACTTGCAGTTGTTGTAAATAATCTTTAGACCAATGATGCCAAAAGTTTTGTTATAACTGTTTTAAAAATTGCCATTTTCTAGTTGGAGCTTCTGTCTTTATATCACATTTTTCTGGTACTGTTTGCAAACTTCGATTAATTAAAAAATGTCCAGGGGTAATGATTGTATTACTATCAGGATCGACATTGATAGGAACTAAAGGTCTTGAATTAATACATGCTTCAATTTTGCACAAAACGGTATAAAGTGCTTCGAACGTCAATTTTGTGTTTTGTAATGTTTTTTTTTAAGTGTATTTTAACAATTTTGATGTGTGACTCCCATAAGCCACCAAAATGTGGAGCTGAAGGTGGATTAAAATGCCATGTTATCCCGTCATTAGCTAATTTATCAGCAATACCTTTGCTGACTTCATTTGAAAGCAAAATTTTACTGGCCTTTACAAAATTTGTACCACAATCGGAATAAATGTCTGAACATAAACCTCTCCTATCGCTGAATCTATGAAAACTTGCAATGAAAGCATCTGCACTGAGGTCTGATACTAATTCCAAAAGCACTGCTTTGGTACAAAGGCAAATAAATAAACATATATATACTGGAACAATTTTCGCGTTGCGAAGAAATGACGTTTTCATATCTATTGGTCCAGCAAAATCAATCCCTACATGTTGAAATGGGAAAGACTGTGTTACTCTCGCTATTGGCAGTTCTCGCATTAATTGTGTGTTTTCTTTTGGTTTAACTCTAAAACATTTTAAACATTTATGTAATTGATGCCTAATAACATGTTTTGCCTTTATCAACCAGTACTTGTTTCTTAGAGTGCTTAGGACAAGCTGTACACCTCCGTGACATGTTTTCTCATGTAGGTAATTAATTACTAATTTGGAAAATGTATGGTTCGCTGGTAGTATCAATGGATGTTTTTCATTATAAGACAATGCAGAGTTTTCCAATCGACCACCTACACGTAATAATTTCTGGCTATCCAAAAACGGATTTAAATTTAAAATATTACTGTTGCTTGGTAATTGTCGATTATCTTCTATATGCTTTATTTCTACTGCAAAATGTGTTTTCTGTATTGTTCTTATGATCGACATTTCAGCTTGTTCTATTTCATTTTTATTAAGAAACTGTGAAGTAGTTTTTTGTTTGTTACGGCAGTTGTTGATAAATCGTAAGCAAAAAACTGTTATTCTTAGAGTTTTTAAATATGATGGATATGTCGTTAATAACTCAGGTCCTGTTGTTACTACAAATACTTTATTTTTTCTGACTTCTTCAGTTGAGTCTAATATTTCTGGTTGTTCTGGCCATTTATTTTTATCGTGCAACCATTTTGGTCCATTCCACCATAGTCTGTTGTCTGTTAATTCATTTGGCATTTGACCTCTAGAAGCGCAGTCTGCTGGATTATCCTTCCCTGGTATGTAATGCCATGATGAAGGAACACTAAACTCATGTATTTCAGCTACTCTATTTGCCACATAGGTTTTCCAATGACTAGGGTGCTTTTAAATCCAGGATAATGTTATTATGGAATCTGTCCAAAGTACTGTTGATACGTTTTCTAACTCTAATTCTGCTTTTATACTTTTGCATAATTTAGCCAATAGTGTAGCCCCACACAATTCTAGACGAGGTAACGACACTAGTTTAATGGGTGCTACCTTAGTTTTTGACGCTATAAGTAATACTTTGGAGTCATAATCATTTTTAACTTGAACATAAATCACAGCTGCATATCCAGCTTTTGAAGCATCACAGAAACCGTGTAAAGTGATAGGAGTTTCTTTTGTAACAATATTTAACCAACGAGGTATAGTAATATTCGATATGTGATATAATTGTTCTACAAAGTCTTTCCATTTGGTAACTAATGCTTCTGAAGGTCGCTCATCCCAATCACATCGCGATGTCCATAATTGCTGCATAATAGGATAGTTCTTTTAGTAATTTTTTCGTAGTCTTTAATAGGTTTTACGCAAATGGTAAAACTATCAGAAGCAGGACTCCATTTGATACCTAATGTCTTAACATTAAAAAAATCAGATATTGTCAATGATTGTTTTAATTCACGATCTTCTAATGGAATTTGTTCTAACAATTTTGGTTCGTTGGCTATCCATTTCCGTAATCTGAAACCTCCTCTTTTTAATATTGCACATAATTCTTTTTGTATGTTCAATAGCTTGTTTAAATCTGGATGTGAATAACATAGGTCATCTACATACATATACCTTTTTATAATATCTGCAGCCCTTGGATAATTTTCATATTCATCGTCAGCTAATTGAAGCAATGTTCTTATTGCTAGAAAGGGTGCAGCAGCTGTTCCAAACGTCACTGTGGTCAATGCATAATCTTTGATAGGTTCTGAAGTTGAATTTCTCCAAACTATACGTTGTAAGTCGTACTGTTCTGGATTAATATGTATCATACGATACATTTTCTCAATATCTGCCGTAATCGCATATTTAAATCGTCGCCATCTTAATAAAGTTGTGGCCAAGGTTGGTTGAATAGTGGGACCAATGAACATTTGTTCGTTTAGACTCATTCCGTTACTTGTTTTGCTTGATGCATTAAATACATTTCTTAATTTTGTAGTAGTACTTTCTTTTAGAATTCCATGATGTGGCATGTAATAATGGTTTTTAACATTGTTGTTCAATTTAAGTTCAATCATGTGTCCTGCGGTTAAATATTCTTCAATATTCTTTTTATATAGTTCATAATATTCAGGATTCTGTATAAATTTCCGTTCTAATGTGAGAAACTGCGAGACTGCCTTTTTTCTACTTTCTCCAAGTTCTGGACTATTTGGTGTTTTAAATGGTAAATCGACCTGATAACTACCATCATGAAGCCTTATTGTTGTTTTTTGATACATTTCTTCGCATTTCTTGTCTTCTGGTTTTTGATGAACAACATTTAAGATTTCTTCTTGGTCCCAAAATCTTCTTAATTGTTCATCCAATGTATTAGATTCCTAAATCTGTACCAGAAATGTTTTGCTAGATTGTGTAGCACGTCCCACACTGCCCATTACAATCCAGCCTAATGCTGTATTTATTGCTATTGGGTGAGTAGGAATTTTTGATTTTTTAATTCCTTCTCGAACTATATTTGCGTATACTTCTGCTCCGAGTAGCAAATCTATTTTTCCTGGAACATTATAATTAGGGTCAGCTAATGGTATATTTTTCAAATGATTGAAACCTCCTGTTTCAATCCTACATGTTGGTAACTCATTAGTAATACTCTTTATCACTAATGCAGTTACTCTTTGTTTGAAGGTACCTTGTACCGATTCCAAGACAAATTCTGTTTGTGAACTAGCTACCGTGGCACTCCTTTGATTAAGTCCACTGATGAGCTGATTCGTTCGTTTATTCTCTAGTTGCAGGCGTTTCGTTGCTGCAGCAGTAATGAAAGTTACTTGCGAGCCTGAATCAATCAGCGCTCTCATTATTTCAAAGTGACCCTGTGCATTACGTATCCTGACCAATGCCGTAGATAGCAATGCCTGATTAGTATTTGTAGAGAAGAAATTTTTTACATCATTTTCTTCTATAGTTTTATTAATAACAGCCGAATCAGCATATTCACTGTTATTCTGTTTTGCTCGAGCAGAAGTTCCTTTTGCGGTATTGAAGCTAGAATGTAACAATGTATTGTGTTTCTTTTTGCACACAATACATGTAAATTTACTTTTACAGTTTTTGTATTGATGGCCACCTGCCAAACAATTCATACATAAATTTGCCTCTTTAACAAATTTTAATTTCTCATTTGCGGATAATGTTTTGAATTGTGTGCAATTAAACAATCTGTGATCTGAATTACACTTAGAACATTTCAAAATTTGATTATTATTTTTATTGTTTTGCGACAAGAATACGTTGCTTCGTTTCGGCGGATTTACTGCTTCTAGAACTCTAAACCTGGATTCTAGAAATTCGATCAATTCTTTAAAAGTAGCTACCTCGTTTTTCTCACTTTGTTTTATCTCCCATAATTTTCGTGTTTCAGGTGATAGTTTCTGTAGAGTAAGGTATACAATAATAGGATCCCAATTTTCGATGTTTACTTTTAAAGATTTCAATTCTGAAGGATTTCTTCAGTATTGCTTAAAACATCTTTCATAGATTGAGCACTTTCAGATTTTACTGTATTTATTTTACATAATTTCTCTAATTGTGCATTAATTAATACTCTATTATTGTTCAATTTTTTTTCTAGTGTTTGCCACACCTTATAGTAATTAGTTCCAATAATTTCGAATGGTTTAATTATTCTAGCGGCTTCTCCAGAAACACAAGTTTTTAGATAATGTAATTTTTCAACTTCCGAAATGTCCTTATTATTATGCATTAAATTTGTATATAGATCTTTAAATGCGCGCCAAGATTTGTATGTACCATCGAATTTAGGTAAATATATAGAAGGTAACCTTATTTTAGATTTTTGCGGAGATACGAGTGTTGTAATATGTGTAGAAGCTTCATTTGATTCATTACTGGCTTTAGTTATAGAACTAATTTTTTCTTGTAACTCGGTGATTAAGTTGAAACATGTTTCTTCAAATTCATCAAACTTATTTTGATCAAGATATTCAGTTGTACTATTACAATCTTCAGCTTGACATATTAAATAATGGTTGTCTTTGAATTTATCCGTTAATTCATTCAACTTTTGAATTCTGCGTTCGTAGACATTAACAGGTTGATTTTCATCAAGATTCTTTTTTATTCTAATTGTAACATTGCCTAATTCCTTTTCTAAATTTTTTTGCAATTTAATTAAATTCTGAATATTATCCATTTTATTGACAAATTATATAATTGATTTTTAAACTCAAAAATTGTTAGGTTACGAAAATTTTCTAATTTTAATTACTGTTCTCAATAAAAAATTGTGTTCTTATTTTATCCGGCTCGAAGGACCAAATGTTAAATCCACTAAAAGAAAAATCTTGATTTAACATTAAATGAAAAAAAAGGTGCTGAATCAAAATAGTTATATAAAATAAAAACACAATTTTTTTACAATTTTACGTTATAAAATTTTATTGAAAAAAATAATACTTAAAAACTAACAATTTCGATCTTATTAAGTACTAATAAATAATTGTAAATAAATCTTCAAATATGCAAAACTTAAAATTATACAAAATTTTCATCTTGATTTTCAAAAATAAAATACAAAAATTCTAAAAAAAATCAATTTGAATTATTTAAAAAAAGCAATTGATTATACTACAATTTTGCATACAATTCGGCAATTAAAAATTAAAAAAAATAAGAAATTGATTTCTACAATATATAATTTTAATAATTTTAATTCCAATAATCAACAATTCTAATATTCAATAATTTAAAAACTTAAACTAATTCGTCGACAGTATAGATCGATCTATACGCGAGATGTCGCTGCTGAATCTTGATGAAAATGCAGGTTTAGTTGATTGTTGTCTAGTACGATGATGAAGTTTAAATTTAAAATATAGCAACTGCCACGATTGAATATTTCCGGTAATGAAATTAAATGAATTTTCCCGTCGGTAAACTATCTATTAATTTGTTAGATTTTCTGCTGTTGCTGAAATATTTCTAAGTTTAAAATTCTTTCTCCAATGAAAAAATTTTCTAAGTTTCTTCAAAATATTCGCCGATATTTTCTAAGTATAAAATTTTTCCTCCAATGAAAAATTTTCTAAGTTTTATTAAAATATTCGTCGAAATTTTTCTAAGTGCAAATACCTATATTTCCTAATTTTTACAGAAAATTTTCTAAGTATTTTCTGTAAAAATTCCTAGACCAAAAGACTCAATACGTACTTTTGGTGGTCTAGCTCAATACGCTAGTGATTGGAAAATTCCAATTTTTAAAAAACTTGAAATTTGGACTCAGTATATACGTCCTTCAAGAGTGGCCTTTTCATTCTGCCGCTTTCTAGCTCAATACGCTATAGTTCGGTTCTTCAAAAGACAAATTTTTCTGAAATTCGTCTGGCATTTTATATGATTTTCACTGTTTCGAGAAATTTCTTTTTTCCCCGTTTTATTGTGTCTTCACTATTTATCTCCATCTGCTGTCTTTTTTATTGGACTGGTACATTCCAGATTCCACAATTATTGGAGACTTTTAATTGGTATACTAATTAGTCGAAATTCTCTATTGTGAATGATATTGTTAATAATTTTACATTTGACGTATGATGTGGAATGAATTTGACATATGTATTTTTTTTTTTTTTTTTTTTACTTTATGATCGTTACAATCGATGAATTTTATTTATCAAACAGTCCTTAAATTTTTTTTTTTTTTTTTTTTTTTTTTTTTTTAAAAACTGATATACATATTTCTTTTCTTCTTTTATTTACTTAATTTTAATCTAAATTTAATTACCTGGGCCTAATTGGTAATTTTATGATATCGGTGGCGCGCGTATTATATATTGATGTGATGCTGATGAACATGGTGACAGTTAAGTTTATATATGTTATGTGATGTATATCCTCATATACTTAATTTTAGATAACGATGATAATGACGATGGTAGTGATGATCTCGAAAGTCAATGATGATAATATAGTAGCTCCCTTTGGATTTATTTTGCATATATGTAATTTTTTTTTCTTTTCTTTTTTATTTTAAAACATAATGTTAAATTTTGATATTACAATTAATTTTGTCACAATTTATTATTTTTTTTTTTTTTTTTTTTTTTTTTTTTTTTTTTTTTTTTTTTTTTTTATCATCACCTAAATAATGCTTTGTACAACGACAATAATCACTATCAGTAATATATCTTTTTGTTTGTTTTATTTGTTATGTAATTTTCTTAATAAATTTATTTAAAAATTTAATTATGAACCTATGTAATATATTTCCTTTACATATAAAATTAAATCAATTTCGTATTATATTTAAATATACTTTATATTCGAATTTTATTTGTTTTCTTTTAAGTATTATTGAAATAGGTATTGGAAATATTATATAACTTTTATTTACTATAATTTAAATTTTATGATTTAAATTTTTTATAGATTTTAACATTATATCGATGCACTTATACTTATTAGATCATGTATACATATCAATTTATATTGTGTTATATTCGTTCTACTACACTAATTAACTAATATAAAAGTTTATTTTCTTTAATTTTGATTCTAGTCGGGGAAATGATAATTAGCTAATTACAAATTTATTTATTTTTTTTTTTTTTTTTTTAATTTTTTCCAAAATTTATACAATTGAACTTAATATTTTCCGAAACAAAAAATTCTTTAAAATTAACAAATTCAAAAAATAATTTTTAACTGATCTTGATGACTCCCGAGGCCTGAGTAAAAAACGTTTTTCAATTTTTAAATTCCGATCAGCCGGCAGAAAAAAAAATTTTTTTTTTTTCTTTTCGATAATGCACACTACATATGCACACATACATACATACATATAATATGATACATGTATTTTCCAATTTCGGCAGCATCACACCACCCGAAACGTTACATTTTCTTTGTTTTAATCTTCTATTCTCTTTCTAATCAATTGGTACTTTCGCTGAAACAAAATATAGAAATTTCCAGTACATAAGTGCTAGAAATTGCTAATGTACATATTATAAACGACATAATGAGGTGAAAGACAATAGAAAAGATGTACCGTAGTACACGCGCAACTATTTCTTTTATATTAAGACAATATTTTGCGAACGCATGTACATTGCATGATCACGCCACTTATAAGAAAAATTACAGGGTGATCGTGATACTTAATCATATGTATGCCACTACAAATTTAATTATACGTACATACATAAACACAGCCTCACATTACATAGCAGGCACTTCCGACAAGCATGCCTTGAAGGAAGGGGCTGAAAAAGGGAGGCAGTTATGTAAATTTTGTGTTGGCAAGTGCCCAACGTGGGGAAGCCCCATGACCCTGAACCAAGAGTCTCATGGTTTTTAAACTAAGCTAGCCGGGCATTACTAATTTTAAACGTTGCGGTAAAGACCATATATATGTATGCATGCATACACAGATGGAATCACGGTGACGAAAGCCATAAACCGTCGGTAAAACAAAACTTTATAATTTTGGCCTTTGCTCAACAACGATAACCCTTCCAGACCTTCAAACTATTGATAAAAAATTTGAAATTAGTAAAGTTGAAAAGAATGACGAGGCAATAAATAAAGTTAAACTACTTTAATATGTAGAGCGGATAAAAGAAATATAAGTGGGAAGTTGTGTCCACGAATCTGTCACTGTCCGACTTTCACTACGGGTTGATAGAACACGAAAGCTTGACCCTGGTACCCATCAGGACAGCTCGGGGCCGTGCAAGTGGTCAGCCAATCAGGTGTCGCACTTCCGCGTCCCGTCAACTAAGACAAGTGACCGTCGTGGCATGCATAATAATCCAACATTCACGCTGTATTATACATTCATTCGGTTCTATAACTATACATTCATACACTTAACTATACTTTCATTCTTTACTACACATTCATACCTTACTAAACATTCATACTTTACTATACATTCATACATAATATACATTCACACATTTCTAAACATTCACACTTTGTACATACATTCATGCTTGCCACGCGAACGTTTATCACAACTTGCCACTTTTGGAGGACTACTGTCTCCAATGACTTCAGCCCTGAACAAACCAATCACATCCTGGTACCCATCAGGACAGCTCGGGGCCGTGCAAGTGGTAAGCCAATCAGGTATGTGATTAATCTGCTCAGCACTAAAATCGGCAAATTCAGCAGCCTCCAAATTAATGGTATATCAATTGCGCTAAGTGCAAAGCAAAAGACGGTGATTAGTCCGTGGAGGACATTAGGTGTTAACTAATTGTTAACAAAGGTGCATAAAAGTTTGTCTGTGTAGGACAAATATTGGACGAACCAACAAAGAAAAATGTTGTACATTCCAAAAAAAAATGTACGAAAACCACCAAATTTAGTCCGTGTAGGACATATGTGACACGAAACCGTAGATTCGCGAGCACGAAGTGACCGTCTTGGGCGCCATGTGTAAGGTATGTGTGGGTTAGGTTTGCGTGTATATATCAGGCTTATGAATAATGTAAAAAATAATGTTGATTGGATCCCAAATAAAATGAAATACACACACAAATCCCACATACTTACATCTTGAGTGTATGGATGGTGGTAGTGGCGGCTGCTCTAGCTGGCTAGCACGTACTAGCTCGCCGGATGGGGTGAGGGTTTGCCACTATCCATAACTCTTTTAGTTTCAGCAGCCAGAAGCGGCGGAAGGTTGTGAAATCCTTCCCCGATGTGCTTCTATATCAATACAACGATAAAAAAAAACACCTTCACCGTATACCTGTAAAAAAAGGAATTGGCCCCGCTCTGGCCCCCATATGCAGCTATGGTCATCGGTTGCCACTGTAAAAAATAATTAAAAAGTTTCCCCGGGCAACCGACGCCACTGCTTACCCACCTCTGTATAATTACAAGTGCTGCTGTCTTGTAATCCCATCCTAGATAAAGTGCTAAATGAGAATTAATAGAACATGATATTTAAATCTTGGGTTCTGGAAGGGGACTTTGTTGAATCAAAAGCCAAATTTTACAATTTCCAAGCTCAATTTAATTATATTTCATTTAATTCCATCTTTGTGCTACTATACGCTTATAAATATATAAAGAATAAGAAAAAAAAATAATTAACCGATATATAATATTCAAAAAAAAATAATTCAAGTATGAGGCAATTAGTGTCGTGCAAAAACCATTATAATGTGTTCGATTGTTCGTTAAACATTTTAGTTGAATTTTGTTAAATTTTTCATTTAGTTCTTCATATTGTAATTTATACATAATTTTCTTAAATTTATCGTATGTATATCTATATACATTCATATATATACATACACATCCATATACATATAAATAAATGGGTACACACATGTATACCTATATACATGTTTGTACACACACATACATGTATACAAATATACATATATACATATATTAAACAGTTTACAATAATATATATTATGCATTACCTAATATTAAAATATGTGGTATTTTTTTTTTCTTCATTACATAAACTTTCATATGTAAAAGTTATACAAATTTACATACATATGTATTTTTTTTTTTTTTTTTTTTTACTTTATGATCGTTACAATCGATGAATTTTATTTATCAAACAGTCCCTAAATTTTTTTTTTTTTTTTTATTTTTTTTTTTTTTTTTAAAAACTGATATACATATTTCTTTTCTTCTTTTATTTACTTAATTTTAATCTAAATTTAATTACCTGGGCCCAATTGGTAATTTTATGATATCGGTTTTCTTTTTAAGTATTATTGAAATAGTTATTGGAAATATTATATAACTTTTATTTACTATAATATTTAAATTTTATGATTTAAATTTTTTATAGATTTTAACATTATATCGATGCACTTATACTTATTAGATCATGTATACATATCAATTTATATTGTGTTATATTCGTTCTACTACACTAATTAACTAATATAAAAGTTTATTTTCTTTAATTTTGATTCTAGTCGGGGAAATGATAATTAGCTAATTACAAATTTATTTTTATTTTTTTTTTTTTTTTTAATTTTTTCCAAAATTTATACAATTGAACTTAATATTTTCCGAAACAAAAAATTCTTTAAAATTAACAAATTCAAAAAATAATTTTTAACTGATCTTGATGACTCCCGAGGCCTGAGTAAAAAACGTTTTTCAATTTTTAAATTCCGATCAGCCGGCAGAAAAAAAATTTTTTTTTTTTCTTTTCGATAATGCACACTACATATGCACACATACATACATACATATAATATGATACATGTATTTTCCAATTTCGGCAGCATCACACCACCCGAAACGTTACATTTTCTTTGTTTTAATCTTCTATTCTCTTTCTAATCAATTGGTACTTTCGCTGAAACAAAATATAGAAATTTCCAGTACATAAGTGCTAGAAATTTCTTATATAATGTACATATTATAAACGACATAATGAGGTGAAAGACAATAGAAAAGATGTACCGTAGTACACGCGCAACTATTTCTTTTATATTAAGACAATATTTTGCGAACGCATGTACATTGCATGATCACGCCACTTATAAGAAAAATTACAGGGTGATAGTGATACTTAATCATATATATGCCACTACAAATTTAATTATACGTACATACATAAACACAGCCTCACATTACAATTTCGTGTTGTGTTCTGTTTTGTGTTAACTTAAATGTAATTTGTGTCTTATATTTTCATTTTTACAATTATTTAAATTTGTTTCATTTTTTAGGTTGATGCTGGAATCAACAGAATATAAAATAAAAACATAATTTTTTCACAAACGTTATAAACTTTATTTAGTTCAATATCTTAACCCAACAATTGAATCTTAAATCTAATGTATTAATCAATTTTTAATAATAAAAAATACAATGGAAATACAATAGTTACTTTAAAAAACGATAATAAAAAATTTTAAAATTTCAAATATTTGAAAATTCAAAAGCATGCAACAAATTTTATAAATAATTTACAAAGGAAATAGATAATATTGTAACCGAAAATTTATCAGAATAAAATTTTAATTATAAATGATTATAGATTTTTTAAATTTTGAATTTTTAATTTCATGTTTTAATGTCATTTATTTTATTACTTAAAATCTAAATGTCGACGGTATAGATCGATCTATACGTTGAAATGTTGATTGAAGATTCAGTTTCCGGTCGTTGAAGTAGTTTCGGTTGAAAATGGTTGCCCTCTAATATAAATAATAAATATATAGCGATAGCGATAAATAGATGTTCTGTATACGCAGTATACAAGATATAATTTCCCGACGGCGACTCAAATTTATATTTATCAAGCAGAATCGAAGTTCTTTCCGATCAAAATTCTCTAAGAGTTTGTTGACTTCAAAAATTCAAAATTTTATCAATTCAAATTGCCCGCAGTTTTCTAATTTTTTTTAAGTCTTTTTTTTTAAATTCAATTTATCGGTGCGATTCTGGATAAGAGATCTCTTATTTCTCTTATTCCTCTTATCGTTTTTAGTGCAAATTACATACTTTTAGGAGTTAAATTAATTTAGATAAGAGATGTGAACAGCTGATCTCTTAACTTCAGTGGTGAATTTTTTAATGAATTTGTAATATATGTATGTAATGTGATGTGTTGCACTGTCATGCAGGTATGTACAGTCAACATAACAATATACTGTTGATCTGTAAATAAATGCTGAAAATTTCAAAAATAAGCATAAAATGTTCGTTTTATTTATATATGAATATGTCGTGTGACGTCACAGCAGTATCTTCCATCCTAATGAGAGATGGAAGCCCGCTGTAAAATCACACTACACAAACATACATAACGATAATACATACTATTAGTATTATGTACAACATATATTGCATATGATGTACAGGGCTGGCTATTGTTGTTGACATTAAGTACCAACACTCATTACATCATACTTGCGTCTTGAGATGATGGAGGGTGGTAGTGGTGGCTACGCTAGTTGGCTAGCACGGTACTAGCTCGCCGGATGGGGCGTGAATTTGCCACTATCCATCTCTCTTTTGATTTCCGTAGCCTGAAGCGGTAGAAGGTTGTAGAATCCTTCTACCAAGAATGCTTCAAAAAAATTTAAAATAAAATAAAATCACCCACACCGTAGACCTGTAAATTAAAAGTTGGTCCCGCTCTGGCCCTGAAAACAGCAACTACCATCGTTGGTCCTGAAATACAAAAGAATTGCCTCGCCCAACGATGTTAGGGACTAACCCACCTCAGTACACATAGTTTGCTGTAAATAAAACTATGTTCCCATCCTTTAAATATATAAACTAATTCTTAAAAAAAAATTAAATCAAAATTTGATGGACTTCCATGATATTTACATGGTATTTGGGGTTCTGATAGGTTGAAGTCTAAACCAAAAGCCAACCAGTAATTCGATTACAAATCCATTTTATTCCAAAAAAATGAAAACCAAAATATTCGAACTTTAACAAATTTCATGCTTAACTGCTAACTATATTTCTATTAAAACGTTTACATTATTGAAGGAAAAAATTTTTTTTTTGTTTTTCCTTTTCTTTTCCTCTTTTTTTATACTCGTATATGGAAAAAAGTTGAAAAGAAATGTTTTAGTTTTCTTCTATGTACAATATTTTGTGCTTATTACTGGGCGTATATTTATATATGTTACCTAAAATCTATAATGCATTTTTTTTTTCTCAGTATATAAATTTGTATATAATGTACACTTGTTTATCATGCTATTTTAATTATAATTTTATCCATAATTTAATTGAAATTTTATATACTATAGAAATTTTTTTTTTTCTTTTTTTTTTTTTTGAAGAAAATTTCCAAAAAAAAAATGAATGAATTATCTATGCTTAAAAGCTATTATTTCGCACACACTATTTTGTAAGACTTTTTTAATTTAAATTTAATTAATTTTTTATTTCAAAAAATTCAAATAACTTTTTAACAATAATACTCGGTAATTTAAATTTTTCAACTCAATAATCTAATGATAGTATTTTACAACAATTTCCTACTTGACTCTACGACCACACTATTAGTAATAATTACAGCTTATAGGTTGACCCTGAACTTAAAAAAGTAGTACATAATGCTCATTATAATACATAATAATTATCAGTACAAATAGCAGTTGTAATGTGTTTGATTTTTCTAATACAGGAGGCTGAATTCACCTGTAAAAATTAATTTTAAATAATTAAATGGTGCGGCATTTTAATGCCGATATTTGCACCTAAGTATGGCAAATGTGCCGAAGTTTAATTCTATTAATAATGGCAATTTAATGCCGATTTACTTTAAAATCAAACACAATGATTTCTCTTGCATGATCAATATTCAACTGTCTTTATTCAAAAGATCTTGTCTTTTTATACAAAATTTCTTACATTATTATTAATAGTAATTAATAATACATAAATATAAATTGCTTAAGTTTTTACATATAATTTGCTTAATCAAAATTTATTGACATATACTTTCAAAGTACAAATATTGGTATTTAATTTACAATACACATACACTGCGGAGCAACTGATTAGGTACAATGTAGAATTTTCATAAAGCAGGTAAATGCAGGTAGCTGCAAACTGAAACATGTGTTAAATTTTTGATGCATGGGATTTCCAATAATTACGGAAAATTTTTAGAGGTTTTATGAATTCTTAGAAAATTGACAGGACTTGTTGTGAAATTTGCGGTATAAAAGCGGAGCAACTGATTAGGTACAATATCAGTTTTTGAATTGCTGTTAAGAAGTGTGTTAGAGTTTTAGCAAAGATTTTTTTTAAAAAAGTATTTTGTAAGAATTTAGTAGTTTTTCTATTCAAATTTATTTGACGATGGGTAGAAAAAAGGATTTATCCTCAGAAGAAATAGCGCAAATCAGAGTTCTCAAGGCACAGGGCTATAATGGAATTAAAATTGCAGAAGTATTAGGTCGCAGCAAAAATGTAATTTATAATTATCTTCGAGACCCAGAAAACTATGGGAAAAACCGCAAAAGTGGAGTCAAAACTGCGACAACAGAGAGAGAACGACGAATAATTCTAAGGACTGCTTCGAATTCAGCACTGACTGCACGTCAAATTGGCAACCAAGTTGGAACGTCAGCTAGTGTATGGACCATACGCAGAATTTTAAAGACCTGTCCCACTTTAAAAAGGCGGAAATTGAGAAAAAAACCAGCTCTAAAGACGTGCCATCAAGAAAATCGTCTACTTTTCGCTAGGCAACACATTACGTGGGGAGATGAGTGGCGGTCTGTTGTCTTCTCGGACGAGAAAAGATTTTGTTTAGACGGGCCAGATGGTTTTTCTTATTATTTCCACGATTTAAGGAAAGAACAGCATTACCTGGCACGCCGTCATAGTCGAGAAGGTGGTCTGTTGGTCTGGGGTGCCATAACTTACCAGGGACAGATAGAAATAAGGATTTTAAGGGGAACGCAGAACGCAAGAAAGTATATAGAATTATTGCAGAGAGCTGCTGCTGATATTGACGAAGTGTTGGGAGGAACGCATTGGATTTTTCAACAAGATAATGCTGCCATACACACCGCCCGGGAGGTTAGAGAATGGTTTTTGGCCGAAAACCTCAATGTACTGGACTGGCCATCGTTGTCACCGGACCTGAATATTATTGAAAATTTATGGGGATGGCTAAGTAGGCGTATTTATTCGAATAGAAAACAATACGAAGACGCTATAGAATTGGAAAGAGTTGTAGTAGAAACCTGGAATCAAATTCCTCTGAATATTATTCATGGTTTATATGATTCTATTCCCAATAGGTTATTTGAGCTTGTTCGTAATAACGGCAAGCATACGCATTATTAATTTTTTTTGTATAATATTAAAAAAATAAATTTAAAAATCTAAAACATTAAAACAACTTTTTTATTTACATTGAAACCCCTTGAAAATTCTTCTAATTCGATGATTTTTGGATTGTACCTAATCATTTGCTCCGCTTTTATACCGCAAATTTCACAACAAGTCCTGTCAATTTTCTAAGAATTCATAAAACCTCTAAAAATTTTCCGTAATTATTGGAAATCCCATGCATCAAAAATTTAACACATGTTTCAGTTTGCAGCTACCTGCATTTACCTGCTTTATGAAAATTCTACATTGTACCTAATCAGTTGCTCCGCAGTGTATGTTCTTAATTATAATTCTCTTTAATTTTATTATTTATGACAATTTCGTAACTTATCAAATATTTGTTATCAACCTAATTTTAAACTTTAGTTTATATACCTTATTAACTAAAACAATGTAATGCTTACATATCATACTCATGTGTCTACGACCTACATTAATATTTATAACATAATTCATAAAAGCTTAAAATGCTGTGTCATACTTATGTTAAGCAATTAACAATATATACAAGTTAATTTTATTATGTTATAATAAATTACTAAAAATCGATCACTTATTCGCGATCTTTGAATTGAAAACACCATAAACCTTTTCTTTTATAAATTTTATTTATTATAATCAATTTTATTTTACAAATTTTTATATTAAAAGATATAATTTTATTTAATCAAGTAATTAAATTTAAATAAAACTTTCTAAATTTTTTAAACTTTATTTTTATTTTATAAAGAAAAAAAATATTTTATTTAATCTTAATAAACTTTATTAATTTAGGATTTAATTTTTATTTCTAACTGTTGATAATTTGATGACCGAACTACGACTGCCCCTTGCGGTGCTTTTCTTTTTTTCACATTTTTATCGTACATAGAATAATATCTCACAAAAGTATTATCAAGCATTTTGTTCTATCAAAATGCTGATCTAGCATTCTCATAATTTATCTGGTGTGAAAATATTAAATCATTATCAATTATATAATCATTAAATAATTTTTTATGTGCGCAAGTAAAGTGGAAATGTTATATAAGAACTTGTGTGGGAAAGGAAATGAAATGAAAATGCTGACCGTTGCGTTTCTGCAACGTTGCGTGAGAATAAATTTTATGATTTTAGACTTAAAATCTGAAATTGGATGGTTGGGACATAACTCGCCCACCCTGAAGATTCTGCTCCGAAGAATCTAAATTTTCCGGAGTGTCAATGGTTTTTAGTTCAACCTTTACATTTGTTCCACTGCGATTACCTTTTTTGATGCACAATATTAGTGCTATCACTATAAAAATTATTAATATGAAAGTCATACTGAATGTTACTTGTTCATGTGCGTTATTTCTCATCTTTATTTTATCAATTATTTCACGGTTCGTAATACTCTTAACATGTAATTCTTCTAACGAGAAATTCATAACAATGTTTTTTACTGAAATGTTTTTGTAGTTCGGTACTATCAAGTTATCGTTGAATACATAATTTTCATATTTTACATCATTAATTGTTATCTTACAATTCTCAAATTTTATCAAACTATTACCCTTTACAATATTTTCATATACATTACAATTTTGAATTAATTTTGTATATGGTATAATTTTTGTTATTATAATATTATTATTTACTTGTTTTATCTACACACTTCTGTTTATTTTAAATGTACAATTAGGATTTTTCTCAAAAATATTGCATTTTAAATTGACAGGTTTAAGATCTCTTTTTCTTATAATACTATCTTTATTTTCAAATAATTTTCATCATTCATTAAAAATACATTACTTTCTATGTCTATTTCTAATGTGTTTTCATTTGCTATTGGTTCTATAAAAATTCTGTAAAACTTTTCATTTGAATACTTTGGTAACATTAATATAAAGATAATATGATCGTTATACAAAACAACTGAACTTTTTATGTACATTATTTCTTGAATAGTAATATTGTATTTTTCCATTTCATTTATAGTTAAAATATCTTTACCAATTAATCCTATTTGACTTAACATTAAATTTTCTTCACTTGTTGTCTTAACAATTCAATATCATATTGAATTTGAAATGCATGTTGCATGTTTTCAATTTCTTCTGAATTATTAGTTATCCTGTTATCGAGATATGACATTCGAGCTTCTATTTGCTTTTGTTGAGTGTTAATGTGTTCCGTTATGTTAGTAATGCCTTCATTAAAATTTTTATTAATCTGTACCTGATCATTTAAGTTATCTATAAGTTTATAACTATTTTTCTCATAAAAATCTAATTTTTCTTTAATTTCTTGCTCATCATCGGCATCCATGACGCCTGTTAAATATGTTAAACCTTTACCTACGATATTGACTAACCCTCTTTTATTTCTTTTGTTATTATTTGTATCGTGATAAACTAAGATTTGTACTTCTTCTGCTAAAGTTTTAAAATTATGTAACATTGCTAAGTATTGTTCTTTGTGTTTTAGCATACTAATGTTATTATCTATTATTTCTAAATTTTCAACCCAAGAGGTAAGATTTATACTATGTAATATTTTTCTGTATCCGGTTATGACCAGAACTTCTTGTTCCCTTATCATTATGAAACTTTGTCCGTCATTAAGATTGATGATGTCGATTTTCTGTGTCTGTGTTGTTGTCAGTATTGTCATTAACAGTACCTACTACGGTTAACGTCTTAGTTATGGTCACCTAAAAAAGTAGAATTTTCATATTTGTATTTTCTTTTAAACTGATCTTTATAAAATTTTATTCCTTTATCATTTTCAATATAGTCACCTACTATCTTTTTGTTTTCTAATTTTTTGTATTTTGGTTTAAGTTTATATGTTCCTGATATTACATTCCTAGACTTTACATATTGATGATCTTTATTTATTAAATCTACTTCTTCTCTATTTTTATTCTTTTTCTCAATGTATCTTTTTTTATTACTTTGAATTTTATTAACAATTAAGCAGCAGCATGTTGTAATGCATGTCTACAATTTATTATGTAAACCGGTTACTCTAATTTTTAAAATTGTATTAGAATGGATTTCTATTATTTTTATCGCGTTATCACCAAAGCATACATACATATACACAGTTATCATGTATACAAACATTGTTTATTCATGTATATGAATAAACGTATATTATATTTATATACCAGATCATTATGAACTCAATATTGATCCTTACATTATATACATGATCATTTGAAGATATTGAAATGTACCTATATGTTTTGTTCATAAAACAAAATATGTATGTATTGAATGAATGTTATGTGTATGTATAACAAGTTGAGAAAACAGAGAGAATAAAGAAAAAGCCTTTCTCACGAAAGCTTCAGTCGGTTGCTTTTTGTGCTTTTTGTCGGTTGGTCGTGTCGGTTGCTGGAAAAAATTGGTTACACTTCTTTATATGAACGTTGGACATATGAGTATTTATTTTATATGTGCTAATGTGTTCATTTAATATTGAATGATAGCGCTCTATATCTGAATTACCTGTGTGTTTTTGTGCTGTAGTGGTGTAAACTTGTATATTGTTTTCTAAAAGATATTGTTTTAAATTATGAACAGTAAATCCTGATTCTCCATCTATTACTATTTTCTGTGGTGCACCCATTGTCGCTATTCTTGATTTCATTGCTTTTAGTAAATCTACCTAAGACCTGCTTCTTAATTTATGCATTGTAACATGTTTTGTGAATTTATCTAATACAGTTAAATACATCGTCTGTCTATTGGCAATCCAAACATCAATGTGCAAAATTTGATTAGGTTTACTGTGTGTTTCGGTAATTTTGTAGAATGGTTTATACGGGTGTCTCTCATATTTTGATGTATTACACACACTACAATTGTTTATGAATCTATTAATTTTTTCTTTTAGTTTCGGTACATAATAAGCATCTTTTAGCTCTTCATAAGTTTCATTTATTCCCCTATGGTTAAATTCTTTATAAGTATTTGTTATTATTTCTAAAACTTTTTCTTCATTTTCTATATCTTTCAAAAGTTTACTACTTTTTACCATTTTCAACAATTTATTGTTACTAAAATATTTCAAATAGGTATCCTGAAATTGAGCGAAGAGGTAATCATGGTTTGAGTATATTGCAACTATACCCTTAGATGGAACATATTTCTTCATTAATTTAGTTAGACTATCTTCATTGAATTCTTTAAATTCGATGAGTAGTCGATTTTTTCTAAAAGGTTTACTCAATTTATGCGAATTACTTTTATTTACTTTTTTCAGTATAATTTGAGTTTTAAATATATTTATTGGACTATAGACAATGGGAATATGGGACGAGCTATCATCTTCAGCACTATGAATTGTAGATGCGGTCGAGAAATTATTATCTTCTATTAGTTCGTCGCCGTTTACATCATTTAACTCATGATTATTGACTTCCATTCTCGAAAGTCCGTCAGCAACGTAGTTATCTTTACCCTTAACATATTCAATTTCATAATTGTATTCTTCAAGTTTTATTTTCCACCGTGGTAGCTTACTACTTGGTTCTTGGAGCGAACTCAGCCACACTAAAGGTCTGTGATCTGTTTGAATGAGAAACTTCCTACCGTACAGATAGGGTCTAAAATATTTTACTGCCCAGACAATGGCTAGTAATTCTTTTTCAATAGTGGAGTAGTTAACTTCATGATCATTAAGCGTTCTACTAGCAAAACAAATGGGGTGGCCTTCCTGCGACAATACAGCCCCTAATGTAAAGTTTGACGCGTCTGTAGTTAAAACAAATTTCTTATCGAAATCGGGATACTTTAATATTGGTTGTGCCATAATCAATTTTTTCAAACTTTCAAAACTATCAATATATTCTGGATCATTAATGTTTATTTTTCTGCCCTTTTTCAAATGAACAGTCATTGGTTTGGCTACCCTCGAGTAATCTTTAATGAACTTCCTATAGTATCCAGTAATTTCTAAAAATGATTTTATTTGTTTGGTTGTCGTCGGAATTTTATATTTCGAAATGATTTCAATCTTTTTAGGATTAGGCTTAACGCCTTCTGTTGTCACAAGATGCCCCAAAAATTCAGTCTCTTTTTTCAAAAACTCACTCTTATCAAACTGAATTTTCAGATTAACTTCTTTCAATTTAGCAAATATTTTTCTAATAGAATCAATATGTTATTCTAAACTGGTAGAAAATATGATAATGTCGTCCATGTAGACTAGACAGATTTTACCCAGATATTCTGATAACACGTAGTTCATTAATCTTTGAAACGTCGCCGGTGCGTTTTTTAGACCAAAAGGCATGCGCAGAAATTCGAAGTGTCCTTCGTCGGTCGAGAATGCAGTTTTTTCTACATCCTTTCCTTCGATTTCCACCTGATAAAATCCTTTAGCGAGATCAATCGTAGTGAAATATTGCGCTCGTCCTAGCTTGTCTAATTTTCATCTATGTTTGGTATCGGAAATTTATCGTCGATTGTATTTTCGTTCAATCTGCGATAATCGATTACGATCCTCCACCTCTGTTCCCCAGATGCGTCCATCTTCTTGGGTACGATCCATATTGGTGCATTGTATGGTGATTTACTAGGCTGCGATCTGTTTCTTTACTTCTGTTTTATGTATTTCCGGATATCTATAATTTCTAATGTAAATAGGCACATCGTTTTTGGTTTTTATAGTGTTTAATGGCGTGAGTAAATGACAAATCTGTTCCCTCTTGATAGAATATACTTGAATAATCTTTGATTACTTTCAATATGGCTTCTTTTTCCTCCCTGTTTAAATGCTGTGTTCTAATTTGATCAATTAAATGATTTTTTTGTTTTTGAAAATCTACTTTATGGGTAACTTGACTAGTAAGGGAATTAATTAAAACTTCATAATTTTCTTCTTGTTTATTAAAATATATTTTTAATTTTGCTTCATTTGTTTGTAACAATCTTTGCTTATAATTAATGTTAACATTTAAAGGCTTCAATATATTATTTCCAATTGAACCATCATATTCAGAATGGAATTTATACTCAAAAAATTCAACACTTTCACTTCTATTAAATTCTTTAAACAAAGGTATTCTTACTGTAGTCTGAATTTCAACTTTTTGGTTCATAGTTTTCAAAAGGATAGGTTTGCTAATTGGTAATCGCTATTTCGGGTTACAGACACCAGGGTTAACGATACTAGAAGTTGCTCCAGTATCTAGTAAGAATCTTAATTTGCTTACAGGGGTTTCGATCACTATATAGGGAAGGGCTGATTCGTCGAGGATTATTGAAATTATTTTCATTTCAATTAATTGAAAATTTTCATTTTTAATATGATTTGAATTGGATTGGTTTTGTTCAATATTATAGGTTCTTCTATTTGCACTCTCGTCGTCTACTTCCATCGGAACAACACTGTTATTTCTATCATTATTTCCATTATCATATCGATTTTGATTGTAACTATTAGAATTATTATAATTTCTTGTCGTGCCTGATCTTTGATAAAATTAACTATAAAATCTTGGATCTCGATTATTGTGATAATTATTATTATAAAAATTGTTACCATGACGCTCATTGTTATTATTACTATTATTTTTATTAATATGACCACTATCGTTACGTGATTTTATCTCTTTTGAATTTTTTGTGTTATAATTATTTTTATTACTGTTATCTCTTGATCGAGACTCTACTCCAAGAAACGCATAATTTGCTTCATGCAAAATTTGCATTGCTTCTTCTAAATCTGAAGGATTTCTACAATAGAGAACACTTTTCATAGGTTTAGTTCAGGAATTTTACTCATAAAGATTTTCAATGCCGTTTTACGGTTATTTTTCAATTGTTCATTAGTACCCTTAGCTGTTTTAGTTTTAATCTTCTTTTTGTTTTAATTCAATCTTCTCAAAAGTAATTTAATTCCGTTATAAAATTCAAAGCAATTTGTTTTGAACGATATTGATCTTAATTCATCAAATAATTGTTCCACACTTAACCTATCACCAGAACAATGATTAAATAGTTTTTTTATATCTTCCCACGTAACAATATTACTGTGAATTTCCATTATTTCTCTGGCTTTCCTTATCAATTTACTTTCCAAAATATCTAAGAAAATTTGTTGTGTGTGTGTGAAAATTGTTGTTGTTGTGTCGTCATGTTTCTCAAATTACCTTTGCCGTCGTTGGTGTTGATACTGCTGTTGTTGTCGATGTTGATTCTGCTGTTGTTGTTGATGTTGATTCTGCTGTTACTGTCGATGTTGATTCTGCAAGTATTTTCTCCGATGTCAGAGTTGTAAGTACTGTTGTTGTCGCTGATATTCAGATTTTTGAAGATGTTTACAATTTCTGTTTCTGCTTCCAGCGTTTGAAATTGAGTCGTAGTTCTGCTGTTATCCTTCCACTTTTATTTGTTATAAAATCACAATTTATTTGAGACTGATTTATTTAATTTTTTTTTTTTTTTGGTTCGTTGAGTTAAATAATTAAAATTAACCGTGTAATAACAGAATTGGATTTTCTCATCCACTTGTAGTACACGTACTCACAAAGTTATCCTACCGACTGCGCCAGTTAATTTTATTATGTTATAATAAATTACTAAAAATCGATCACTTATTCGCGATCTTTGAATTGAAAACACCATAAACCTTTTCTTTCATAAATTTTAATTATTATAATCAATTTTATTTTACAAATTTTTATATTAAAAGATATAATTTTATTTAGGCCCAGTTTCACAAAGAATAGATAAATTATTTATTCCAAAGCTTTCGCTATCCATAGAATAAATCTCAAGTTTAAGCCTATTTTGCGTTTCACAAACGTTTGATAAGTTAATCTATAGATAAATCTATAGGTTATTTTAACTTCATGATTTCTGCAGGTTAAAATGCTTATCTATAGATAAATGGAAAGCTCAATTGACATTTATCCACTGTACTGGTAAAAGTATATGTTTAATTATTATTGAATTGTGTTTGATCCAAGTTTTATATTAAAAAACCATTTAAATTTTAAAAATAATATATAAAAAATAAATAAAGTGTTTTTGATTGAAGTTTTATACTAAAAAACTATTTGAATTTTAAAAATAATATAATGTATACATATAAAATAAATGAAGTGTTTGTGATTGAAGTTTTATACTAAAAAACTATTTGAATTTTAAAAATAATATATATAAAAATAGCTGACCTGGCCATGCGTTGCTGTGGCTAAAGTTTGTGTCATATTACATTGTTTTAAACTATTTAAGGGGAACGGTAGGAGAACATCAGACATGGGCACCACCATGCTTTTTTACATAGATGCCATTCGTAAAAAAACATTCCTACCTTCATGACTGATTTTCTACTACCGTTACCACTTATTACAAAGTTTACTGTCCACCCTTTGTAATAAATAATAATAATAATAATTACTAAGAAATGTCAAACATTAACTACGAAATATAAAATTTAGAAAATGAGAACCATTAGATAATTATTGAAATCGATTTTAATTCCACTTACGACGATATAAAAAAAAAAAAATTAAAAAAAAATTCGTTCGGAACGTCAATCGGGATTCAAATCCTTCACATACACATTTGATTATCTTCTTGAGTTCAATGTAGAGAATGAATAAAATCAGCTCAATGAAAATATGAAAATTCAATTTGTTTGAATTACTTTTCTAAATTAATTTAATTCACAATGAAATGCACAATTCATATCTTTTATTTTTATTTATCTATGTTAATACGCTGATACTACTATTAACTTTTATTACGACTTGTAGTAAAATCACAACTAATGCAGATGTGAACATACAATTAAGACTAACCATTTGAACATGGGCCTTAATGTTATTTTATAAATAATTTGCAATAACATAATATTGCGATAATAAATTGAGATGTAAGCTATCCTATCTTTCAAGTTGGATCAAACTGCACACGGTGTACAAATTTGATTAAAAACGGTTCAGCAGTTTAGTAGTTTACCGCGGACAAACAACGTGACACGTAATTTATATATATTAAGAAGATAAATAGATTGTAAAATAGAAAAAAAAGTGAAATATATATTAATGTATACGAGTATACGAGTATATACAACGTATATAGTGTTTTGTTTGAAAAATGTCGTTAGTATCTTCAGTGAGTTCAGTATCATCTCCATCTGTTTCTACAGATAGTTTTGATTCAGATACCTCACAGGATTCTAGTGAAGGCAATATTCAGTGTTCATATAGATTTTATTCAAGATTTTTGAGAGCACGAACGTACCCATTTCAAAAATACGACAGGGGACAATTCAAAGCAAGGTTTAGATTGTCCAAACAGGCCGTACTTTTTTTATATAATAAAATTCAAATCCACATTACACCATAAACGTTAAGGAGTTTTTCAATATCAGCGATGGATTTCCGTTCTGTGATACGATAAAATGATAACACTTTATCACGGTATCACTGAAAATGTGATTCTCGTTTAGTAAAATAGAAACAAGTCTCAAAAATTTATCATAAGCGAAGAATTTTTATCACCAACTTTTTGACGGTGATAAATTTGTAAATCGAGTGATATAATGGTGAGATAATATAATTTTTTAGTAGAAATAATTTTGAAAAGAAATCAAAAATTTGTATTTTTATTAAATATTCTATATTTTTTATTGTTATTATTTTTTTTTCATTTATTTATTATAAATAAAAAAACTAAAATTAAGTCAAATGTACATACGATAATAATATTTAAATAAAATTATAATAATTATAATATTTCAATATTTTTATTTAATTAAACTTACATTATAAACAATAAACTGTAAACAATAAACAATAAACATAATAAACAATAAACAATAAACTGTCTGACTGCCAAAGAAATACAAGTATGTATTAACGTATCTTGAAATTTGAATTTTTAAATTCAAAATTTGAAAATATATATGGATTTGACATTTGTATTATGTATATAATAAGACGAATCCATCTATATTACAGCACTGAAACTACGGAGCTTTGGTTAGTTAACTATGGATAATTTACTAGATAACTTTCATAATTTTGTTTGTGAAACAGTAGTTTTAATTTATCTCTTGAATAAATTTATCAATGAGTTAGTTATCCCTAGATTTATCTATTCTTTGTGAAACTGGGCCTTAATCAAGTAATTAAATTTAAATAAAACTTTATTAACTTTTAAACTTTATTTTTATTTTATAAAGAAAAAAAAATATTTTATTTAATCTTAATAAACTTTATTAATTTAGGATTTAATTTTTATTTCTAACTGTTGATAATTTGATGACCGAACTACGACTGCCCCTTGCGGTGCTTTTCTTTTTTTCACATTTTTATCGTACATAGAATAATATCTCACAAAAGTATTATCAAGCATTTTGTTGTATCAAAATGCTGATCTTGCATTCTCATAATTTATCTGGTGTGAAAATATTATAATCATTAAATAATTTTTTATGTGCGCAAGTAAAGTGGAAATGTTATATAAGAACTTGTGTGGGAAAGGAAATGAAATGAAAATGCTGACCGTTGCGTTTGTGCAACGTTGCGTGAGAATAAATTTTATGATTTTAGACTTAAAATCTGAAATTGGATGGTTGGGACATAACTTATATGAGATTACGAATAAGTAATTGCATTCATTCAACTCATATTTAAATTCTTTTTTTTGTTTACTATTGAGTAGATCACGTTTCTTCTACTCATGTTATATTGTCGCATATTATGTTGCATATTGAATATGGTATGTGGTCTTTACATCCCCTGGGGTCGGGTAAAAAAAAAATTTTTGTTGTGAAAAGAAAAAAAAAATTTTTTTTTTTTTTTGTCTTTTTCTGTTTACATTTTTGTTTAAGCTGCGATTCCACTTATTGAAAATTCGTCAAATATTTGACAAAGAAATGCCAAATATATGGCACGGGGAGTTTACACTACAGAACAATTTGACGTCAAAAAGTTTGACCAAGAGAGTGTCAAAGTAAATATATGGCATCATTATATGTCGTTGGTTTACACTATTTGACATATTGCGATAATTTTTTGTTTGACATCGTAGTCGACATTTTAATATAATGTGTTACGACAGTCGTGAAGTGAATTAAAACGAATTTTGAATTAGATTATTTAATTTTATTTTATTTACAAATAATAATTTATAATTTTATTTACAAATAATAATTTATAATTTTATTTCTGAATATTCTTCTTTTTTAAATAAATCTGGGCTGGAGTTCCGAATATGTGTTCCCTCTGATCCTCTTGAAATTTTGACCACAGATAGTCCTTGTGACGCAAAGCACAGAACTCTAATATTTTTTGTCGGGAAGCCCTCTATCGGTCACAATTCGCATTTAAAATTTTTTGTCAAAATTCTTATTTTAGCAATATCTCTGTAACTTTGTAACTCTGTAAGTTTGTGCTGCATTGTATGAAGTTTTAAAGCATGAATTTCTGCAGGTAACTAAAACAATTATATATTTTACATTTTTAAATTTATTATAAAAAATATACATTATTTTAATTTTCCTCTGGTGATTGAGATGACTGAGATGAATAAGGTGATTGTGATGTTGGTGGAAGTATGACTATTGATTCCACATTTTCTGCAGAACTAATTAAGTCAAGCTCATCACATTGATATTGAAAATGTACTATATTTTGTTGATTGATTCTCTGAAGCTGTCTGCTTCGATTTTCATTCAACTGGCGCAATTGATCAGCAACAAAATCACCAAATATTTGAGCTGAATCAATCCTTTGTTGCAGAACAGAAAGAGCTTTATTTAAAACAGCAGCTTCTTTCTGAATATTTCCCGTTAAAGCTGAAGATTGTATCACCCGTCGTTTTCTTGGCGGTTCAATATTTTCTTCTGGTTGTTCTTCCGCAGTACTCGAACCGCCTTCCATTACTGTTATCTGCTCTGCTACGACAGATCTTTTGTCCTGTGAAAAATGTAGAACAAGAAAAAATTATAGTGAAATATTAAAATATTACATAGTGTTTAATTATTTTCAGACACCACGTACGACATCAGAATGGAAACATATTTCCCAGGAATATTATAATAAATGTAATTTTCCAAACTGCATCGGAGCCCTTGATGGAAAGCATATTACTATGAAAGCACCGGCGAATAGTGCTAGTAAGTATTTTAATTACAAAGGGTCATTCAGTATAATACTTATGGCCTTAGCAAACGCCGAATATAAATTTACGTATGTAGATGTGGGTCAAAGTGGCCACAATTCTGATGGCGGTGTATTTAGCCGTTGCAGTCTATCAAATGCATTAAAGGATAATACTTTATGCCTACCATCAAATCAAGATCTTCCGAACACCAACAAATCAATGCCATTTTTTATTGTTGCAGATGACGCCTTCACAATGAAGCCGTATCTGCTTAAGCCGTATCCTTTCAGAAACTTGGATTGCGGACAAAGAATATTTAATTATAGATTATCTCGTGCAAGAAGGATTGTAGAAAACGTTTTTGGAATTATGTCTGCCAGATTCAGAGTATTACGCATACCGATTGAATTAAATTCAGAAAAAGCAACAACATTGGTATTAGCAATTTGTGCACTACATAATTTTATAATGAGCAAAAAAAAGCCATTATCTGTGTTTAGAAAGCGATATAGTTCTTTTACTATACCGCTGGAATATCAAAGTATTATAAGGCGTTTATACCTTCTAATAACAATGATAAGTATTTGTTATGTTTATAGCAAAGGCTCTTTTACCTTTACTAAAATGTTTTGAATTTAATGCTCTTGTACCTTTAATTCCCTTGGGATCTTGGCAGCCTCACCAAGATAAGATTATGGCTTAAGGAAAAAGACAGTAGTGCTGTTTGTGAACTACTAATTTTATTTACAAAGTTCTAGGCTATTTATATATAAATATTGCTAAAAATATTGCTTAATAGACATAAATCAAATTATATTACAAAAAATACAAAAAATTTAAAAATTATTATAAGCAAGTAAAAAGTGAAATTTGATACTTTTGTTTACGATATAATTAATGCGTAAGTAAGTTCTACATACAATACATTATAGTAATATACTAGATTGTTTAATATACCTGTGTTAATAAAAAATTAAAGAAAGTGCAATGTAAGCATAATTGAAAGAAATTTTTACATTAATTTTGGATTTAAATTAAATGACTTAAATTCTAATATAATGATTATAAAAAATAACTATTATGATGAATTTGAACACTCTGTATGTAGTGTCAAGTGATTTTGATAGAGAGAATGAACATGGAGAAATTAGTCCAGGATCTTGGAGAAGTGAAAACACTGATAACATTTTTCCTCTTCATACTGAACATCATGGAAGTATATCCACAGAAGCTAAACAGATTCGTGAGGAATTAAAAAATTATTTTATGACGCCAGTGGCAGTAGTACGTAAGTTGTTTTGAGTTGTTTTGTTCGACTTCAAGCAAACTCGAACCAAACAAGAAGTGGTAGTATGTAATTCGTTCAGTTTTGTTTTCGATTTGTGAAAATGATTAAAAATTTAAACACTTTATTTTATTTTAAAAAACTTTATTTTTTCATTACTTAACTTAAATTATTTCTAATTATTTTGACAACTTCGTATTGACTACTAACTGACTAACTTACAGACTGACAAAAACTCACTGACTAAATATTCTTCTTGTCTTATTTATATTTTAAAAAAGGTCTTCTTATAATTACTAAGTAATAATAACATTTAGAAAATAAAATAATATAATACATATTTAGGTAGTGATAAGAAATACAGAAAAACATGATAATAAAATATTCTTAGAAAATCATTAAAAAAAAATATTTATTAGACAAAAAACATGATCATAAAATATTTAGAAAAATATGGAAATATATTTCTCAGAAGGATCAAATAATATTATAAATTACCATCTACATATATGAGTCATTAGTTGTTTTACGACGGTATTACATTTGTCTTAATGTTACGGGGTGTCTGTAACGTAACTCCCCCTCCCTTAAGATCAATATTCTCATGAATATTGATTATTTTCTTTTTGATTTTGTTATGATTTCTTAATTTAACAAAAATTATATATACAATAATAATTATTATAATTGCGGTTATACTTAAATTATAAATATTATGATTTATATTACTATTAAATTTTATATCTTTTATTTCATTTGTATTTTCAATTTGTTTCAAATGTATATCTTCTAAATTGAGTGTCAAATTCACTGTTCCTATACTGTTATATAAAGGTAATATCAAATTTTGTTGAACATTAACATAATTATCATAACTATAAATTGTTTCATTAATTTGAATATTACAATTTTTAAATCGAATTATATTATTGTTTTTAATTATGTATCTTAAATTGTTACATGTATTTGTAAGCTTGGTTTTAGGAATATTTTTTGTTATTATAAATCCTTCATCTAGTTCTATAATTTCTATTTTTTTTTATTTAATTTGAATTTACAATTCTTATATTTATGTTTATACAAATTTTGAATACATTTACTACTTTTGTTCAATGTTTTTTCATAAATTTGGTTCTCATCTTCATATATTACATCGTTAAATGCTAGATAGTTTTGTTTATTTATATCGATTTCTATCTTATTTTATTTGAAAATTTAGGAATTGAAATTATAAATGATAAATAATTATTTTTTTGATTATCAAACTGCTTTTTATATTTTCTATTTTTTTTTTGTTGTTATATTAAATTTCTTTATTTCTTTTATTGATAAAATATTTCTTCCTAGTATTCCAAGTTTTGAGAAGACGATATTATCTTGTAATTTTTCAATTTCATTATTTAATAATATTATATCTGTGTTAATTTGTAGGGCATGTAAACTTTTTGCAATTTTACTTTGTTCATTACTAATGTTAAAATTAAGATCTTTGATTATTTTCTTTTTGTTTTTTTTTTATTAATGTTTTCTGCGAGAATATCTAGATGTTGTTGGAGTTGATTGTTAATGAAAATCTGTTTATTTGATGATGTTATAATTCTACTGTTGTTTTCGTCTATGAGTCTGAAATGTTCTTCTATGTCTTGTCTGTCGTCATTGTCCAACGTGCCAACTAACCATTTTAAAGTTTTTTCTCCTTTTTTTTTTTTTTTTTTTTTTGGGATGTGGTAAAATGGAATACAACTTGAATTTTGTTGTAGTTAAGGAATTAATTAATGAAGCAGTTAGACTATCACCAAAGGTATTTTGATTTTCTTGAATAGCGTCTCGTATTTTCTCTATTATTTTTTTTCATAAATATCTACATTGATTATGTGTAGTATTTTATCATAGCTAGAAATTATTTCAACTGAAGATTGTTTCATTAAAATGTATCCAGACTGACTATTAATTTCCTTAAATTGAAATTCACATTTTGCTGTCAATATTAAGGACATCAGAAGAGGATACCATATTTGAATCATTTTGGACCTGTAAAGAAGTATCGTTATTTTGATATTTATATTTTCTCTTTACTTGATTTTTTTGTCTGTAATTACTTTCGTCTCTAATTTGATAATTGTCTTTTAAGGATTCAAATGCTTCTCTTAATGTAATAATATTTTTATTAACAATAATAGAACTACAATTTGGTGGTATTGATTCACAAAATATTTTTAAAATAAATTTTTCATTTAAACTAGGATTATAATGATTTGACTTGTCTGGACATAATTGATATTTTATATTTAATTTATTTAAGATATTATTTAGAATCTCAAATTTTCTTGGAATACTAAGATTTTTTTCTAAGCTATTGGCCTTTATTATTAAATCACTAAATGATTCTTTAATTCCAAAATTACTTATTAATATTTTCTTAATATTTATCCAAGATTTTCCATCTTCGTTTCTTAACAAAATATTTTGGGCTTCCCCTACAATTTTATTTTTTATTTCGTCGAGAATAAAAGTTTTAGAATTTTCATTATAAGTTGCAATATTATTTATTAAAAATTCCACTTTGTTAATAAAAATTAGTAAGTGCCCAGGGTCTTCTCCACCGTTGTAAAATGGCAAACTTTGTACATATTTTATAGGATTTATATTTAAAGAAGTCATTTTTACCTGTGAATTTGTTGCTTCGATTGTTGTTGAGAATTTCTTTAGTTTGGTCTTCTTTAATTTATATTCTGGTGTTGAGTTATTATTTGAACGGGGTTGTTGCTGCTGATTGCTTGATGAATCTAGAGTTTCGTCTTCCTTTAAATCATCAGTTGGTATTTTTTCATATGGTGTGAATCTTATCATCACTTTCACAGAAAACGATTTTTATTATTATATTTTTTTTTTTTTTTATTTATTTACCGATTTAACTTATAAAAATAAGATGCACTTTTTATCCCTTTGTTGCAATAAATTTTCAAACAAAAATTATTATTTTATTTGTTTTGATTTACTCTCAAAATAATTTATTTTAGATAGCAAATAAACTGTTCTTTGACTAAGTTTAATTAAAAAAAAAATTTTTTTTTTTTTAAATTTTAATTTTAAATTTAAATTTAATTTTTAACTATCCGTTTACAACACAGGATTTTGGTGCTATCGGTATCCTACCGACTGCGCCAGTTTTGTTTTCGATTTGTGAAAATGATTAAAAATTTAAACACTTTATTTTATTTTAAAAAACTTTATTTTTTCATTACTTAACTTAAATTATTTCTAATTATTTTGACAACTTCGTATTGACTACTAACTGACTAACTTACAGACTGACAAAAACTCACTGACTAAATATTCTTCTTGTCTTATTTATATTTTAAAAAAGGTCTTCTTATAATTACTAAGTAATAATAACATTTAGAAAATAAAATAATATAATACATATTTAGGTAGTGATAAGAAATACAGAAAAACATGATAATAAAATATTCTTAGAAAATCATTAAAAAAAATATTTATTAGACAAAAAACATGATCATAAAATATTTAGAAAAATATGGAAATATATTTCTCAGAAGGATCAAATAATATTATAAATTACCATCTACATATATGAGTCATTAGTTGTTTTACGACGGTATTACATTTGTCTTAATGTTACGGGGTGTCTGTAACGTAACTGTTCGACTTTGGGTTTAAGTGTTGCCATATAAATGTGTGTTCTGAATCAGCTGAAAAGTGTCATATGTTTGATTTTGTTATTAAAATTATATTAAAATTTTGTTATTTGTAATCTTTTTTAAGTTTTTGAAAGTTCAAATTTTATTTTATTTATTATATTTAGTTCAGAATTAAGTGTTTTTGATTTTAAATTATTAGGTTTTAATTGTAATTTAAGTATTTTAAGTTTTAGTTTAAAAGAAATTAAAATGTTTTTTATGACAATAGTAGTTCTGAGGAGGACGAAATTTATTTAGAAAAATTGGAAAGGAAGTGGATAAGAGACAATAATAATCCACTTGAAATGAGAGAACAAGTGTAATTATAAATTAAATTAATAGTTTTAAATTGTATGGAATAATATTTTCTCATTAATACAGTTTTCAAAAGACATTTAGGCTAAGTAGAGAGGCCTTTAAAATGATATTGGAAACCACAAGTATATCTTGTGGTCAAAGAAGTACCGCAGTACCTCCAGTAATAAAATTAGCCGCGACACTACAATTACTAGCTACTGGAAGTTACCAGCAGACGATTAGACGATAGCAGAGGAGGCCATAAAGCCATAGGCATGGCACAAAAAACGATGTCAAAATATTTTGAAGAAATAATAAATGTTTTACAAATTGATTTATGTCCACAATGGATTAAATTTAATGAAGAAGAATTTCGTAAAACAAAAGTTTTTTTTTATGACAAATACAAATTACCGGGGATTATAAGCTGCATTGACGGAACACAAATTCCGTTACTTGCACCACGTGAATATGAGCATATTTATTACAATCGCAAAGGATGGCACACTATAAATACAATGTTGGTAAGTACTGTAATGTATGTGGTAGTATGTGTGTCATACTGTCGACTAAGCTATGTACATTCACAATATATTGATATCTGTAATAAAATAAAAGAAGCAAACAAAAAAAAATGTGTTTTATTTATATGACCGCTGTATGTTGTACAGGGTATGATAGATGTATAAAGTTAATTATATGCGTGTCTATACTAGTCGTAGAAAAATTGTAGTATGGACACACATAACAACATACTTACTTCATGGGTTTAAGGCTGGTGGAAGTGACTGCTGCGCTTGCTGGCTAGCACGAACTAGCTCGCCGGATGGGGCGTGAGTTTGTCACTTTTCCTTAACCCTTTTATTACCGCAGCTTGGAGCAGTAGAAGGTTGTGAAGTCCTTCTACTTAGAGTGCTCCAAATCTATTTAAACAAAAAAATACTGCACCCACACCGTAGACCTGTAAATAAATATGGCCCCGCTCTGGCCCAGAATACAGCTACAACCATCGTTGGTCCTGTAAAATAAAAAGAAATGCCTCGCCCAACGATGATATTGTCTTACCCACCTCAATTAAACTTAGTTCGCTGTAAAAAAAAACTAAGTTCCCATCCTTATAAAAAAATTAAACTGAAAATCAATCAGTAATTATTTATCCCATGATGTTCAAATTTAGGTCCTGAAAAGGTGAATGACGTTGAAGCAATAAACCAATTTAATTGTTTACAAATCCATTCCTACTTTTTTTCCTTTTATTTTTCTTCCAAAATACATATCAAAATTCTTCTTATGTATGTATAAGTGTTAACATAATGTTTTAACATTATTTTGAAAAGAAAAGATAAATTAAACCTAACTACATGATAATTTTTTGGAGCGTTCCATTTCTTTTCTTTTAATTTATTAACTCTTTCTTTTTAATAATTTATTTTTTTTGTTCATATCTGATTAACATATCTTTAGACATGAATCTTGTTTTTAATTAATATACTAAGTTGAGTTTGAATTTAAAAAAAATTCGTTAGGAAAAAAAAAGGATTTACAATGTGAGGCCTATCCAACTGTCTAAATTCCTATGATTTTTCCTTATTTTTTTTTTGTTCTGATATTATAAATTTTTTTTTTTTATATGATATCTATCTTATTCTATTAAATAATAATATTTTGTTCTATTCCTTTTGTTATATTATTTATTTTGTTAATTCATTTTTTTTTTATATCCTATTTTGTTTTCTTTATTTAATCTTAATTTCATATAATTTTTATTTTATCTATTTTGGGTACCCCTATAACAAAATAAAAAAATTAAAAAAAAAATCGTTGGCGCGCTTACCGTACTGATGAAAATGAGGTTGATGATACTGCTGCTGAGGATGATGTTGTTGTTATAGATGATGGTGTTGTCACTGTTGTTGCTATAGATTATAAGGATCAAGGATGCTGTCTGTTGCTGAAGCTATGGTGTATGAAATTGACAAGGATTATGTTGAGGTTTATGATGATGATGTTGCTATTGATGATGTCGTTGCGACTGATGTTATTGTCGTTGATGTTATTGTTGATTATGGTGCAACTGATGATAATGATGATGTAACTATGTTGTTATGTATATTCTCTCGAAATAATTCGTTTACAGAATGAATTATTATTTTTTTGTTTAATTTTTGACCTTTTATATATGTATATATCAATATTATTAATATTGATAATATAAACGTGATGAATTTGAAATGATTACATTTCACATGAATTTTAGTTTGGTATTTAGCACAAAATTATATTGATTATGTAAGAACTCTTTTCTTGTAAATAATGTATAAATACACTTTTTCAATTTTTTCTCTTTTTTCTTTACTTTGTTTTTTTTTTCCTTCTTTCCCTTTTTTTTCTTCTGTTATATATTAATCATCTAGATGTATATTATTTCTAATATTACCTATGTTTAATTATAACCCTTAACAATATGTATCATGTAAGTACGCACCCAAGTATTATGGTAATTACTATAATGCGATATATATATTATATATAATTATATGTAATGTATATGATGTACTATAGATATAAAAAAAAACTAATATGCAAATTCTAATTAGGTCGCACTAGCACGATTCACAAATAATTCTTTTTCTTATCTATTTTCTAATATTTTATTAAAACAAATCGTTTACTAAACTATATATTTATTTTCATTTTGTTTTAAATTTTATTATATATTATATTTTTTTTTTCTTCAGTATAAATTTTTAACTATATATATATACTCTTTGATATTCATCGTTTTATTTATACATTGTACTATTGTACAGATATCCTTTATTACAATTAACTGCATTACCTTGCACAAATTTATTTTACACATTAAGCATTTCTATGATTTTATAGTTATAGAAATTTATAATCTCTTGATCTGACACATTCATTATTAAAAAAAATTTTCAATAAATTAAATAGTAATTGATCAAGTATTCTTGATCACTTTCTTCAACATTTTCCTCCAATAAATTATATTTTTTTTCTTTTTCTTTTTTTTTTTTTTTTTTGTTTTTGCACGAACCAAAAAAAAATTAATTTATAAAACTACCATATTTTATATGGTACATTACTCACAAAAATTACAAAAAAAAATAGCAAATTAATATGAAAAAATTTCAAAATGTATTACTCTTTGGAATTAATCTATATATATTTTTTTTGTTTTTTTTTCTTTTATTTTTTTTATACACAAAAAACCGGCAAATATTTAAAATTTGAATTTGGGCAGGGGTTGTCCTAGCACTTGAAAATTTACCAAGAGGCTGAGTTGAGCGCGTGGTGCGTTTTTATATTGCACCAAAACAAAAGATGCATTTTGCTTATTGGAAGATATGAGTGGGGGTTTTCTATATGTAAATAATATGAGAATTGAAATGGGGTTTAATATGTATGTAGATTCTTTTTCTATTAGTATATTATTAATTTTGAAAAAAAGAAAACCAATATTTTATTATTTATTAAATGTATGTTATTTAATTATTAATCTAATCCTATCAAGATATAATAAAATAAAACAATCCTTATATTTGTGTTTAAGAACCTAACCAACTTTACTACTATTATTATTTCAACTTTTCCTTTTTTTTATTTCTTTATTACTTTAAATTAAACAACTTAATAAATAGCAACGTATCTTTGACTGACTGCCCGACAACTTAACTTCGACTGCTTCTTTACTTGACTGCCTTAACACTACTAACTCTAGTCGCTACTCTATTACACTATTACTAATACTATTACTACTATTACTACTACTACTAATAAAATCGAGCTTTTTCTCTCTTTTTTTTTTGGATAATTATCGGTTCTACACTCGGCCATCCTGCTCTTCGTCCGACCCGGACGAACCTTCACTATCGCTTTCTCCATGCTCTTTCCACGGTTTCATATAATCTGCTGCAGATGAGGTGGTATTTGGTCCTTCATGTTGACCAACTTTCTTCAGCTGATAACGACCTCCCCTGTTTACCTTGGTTACCTCATAAGGTCCGAGAAATTTTGGATATAATTTCAATCCTGCTCCAAATTGAGTACGCTGTACGGCGACCAAATCCCCTTCCTGATATCTTTGCGCTTCTTTTCTCTTCCTGTCATACCTTTTTCGATTTTCTTCTTGAGTTTTTTGAATCTGCTCTTTAGCTTGTTCTCTCAAATCTCGCCGATCTTGCTCGAAACTAGCTATCAGTTCCTCTTCTAATATTTGTTTTAATTTCAGGTCTTCTGGACTAAACATCTTGACCCCAGTAAGTAGTTCGAAAGGTGAATGACCTGTGCTTCGAGACGTTGTAGAATTTATTATTCGTTGAATTTTCGGTACATGCTTATACCACTTCGTAGGATCTTCAACTGAAGCTTTGCTTAACACCTCGATTATGACTTTGTTAAGACGCTCCACTTGGCCATTTCCACGTGGCACACCAGTTGTTGTTAAGTGATGACATATCTTCTCAGCTTCACAGTAGTCTTTGAAATTATTGGATACAAATGCTGCACCCTTATCGCTTATGACTCGATGTGGATTACCGAATATTTCGCTCAGCATTACCATCTTCTTCACAACTTCATCAGCGGCTGTATTTTTTACAGGAAACATCCAGGTAAATTTGCTGAAGGCATCTACGATTACAAAGATGTGTTTATATCTTTTCGCTGTAGACGGCAGTGGCTCAATATGGTCCAGATGATATGTATGTAAGGGAACGTCTGGCTTTTCAATAGGTATCAAAAATCCCTCTGCTTTTCCATATTTTCTAGCTGCTAAAATACAGGAGACACAATTAGAAGATATCTTTTCAGCTAAATTTGTCAATTTCGGAATATAATATTCTCTTCGAACTATGGCTGCAATCTTTTTTGCATTGAAATGTCCTTGTTCATGAACATTCAAAATTATCTGTTTCTGCATTGATTTTGGCACCACTAGGAGAAAATTTCCATCTTCAAATTTGTATAAAACTCCATTTCTGGACTTATAATTTTCATAGTTTTCACTTTCCAGAATCTTTAAGATTACTTGACTTTGTTGATCATCTTTTTGAGCTTGTCGAATGGCATGCAAAACTCCATTTTCTATAATAAAAACAGCTGGGTATCTACTAAGACAGTCTACGTGCTTCATTGATGATCCACTTCTATGCTTAACGATGCAATCGAATTCTTCTAACTGCAGGGCCCAATTTGCTACACGACTGTTAAGTTCTTTCTTCGTCATGGTTAGATTAAAAGCATTAAAATCTGTATATATTTCGAATTTTAGTCCAAGCAAGTAAACTCTCAATCTTTTTAAAGATTTTATAATGGCCAATACCTCCAAATCATAACTCGAGTAGTTTTTTTCATTCGGCAGTGTCTTGAAACTCAAGTAGAAGGTTGGATGAAATTGATCATCATCTTGCTTTTGTAGTAACACAGCTCCAAGGCCCTCCTTACTTGCGTCCGTGTGAAGTTGTGTAGATGCGTTCGGATTAAATAGTCTTAAGACTGGTTCTGTACATAACTTTTCTTTCAGAGTAATAAACGCTGCTTCTTGACTCTGCCCCCAATCAAATTTGGAATTTTTTCGAACTATATCTGTTAACGGCTTAGCTATGATTGAATAACTCTCAATGAATTTTCGAAAAAACCCGGTCAGACCCAAAAAGCTTAATAGTTGTTTAATCGTTTTTGGTCTAGGGAATCTTTTAATCACCAGAATCTTATCGTCGGATGGTTTCATCGTACCATTTTCTATAATATGCCCTAAGAATTGAACACTGCTCTTGAGGAATTTGGATTTCTTCCAGTTGATTATCAAACCATTTTCTTTTGCAATTGCCAAAACTTCTTTCAGCTTTTCTAAGTTCTCTTCTTCGTTGCTGGTGGGGATTATCAAATCGTCCATATACGCTCGAATGTTCCCCAATCTTATGTCTTGCTGGAAAATCATGTTCACATACCTTTGGAATACAGCCGGCGAATTACACAGTCCAAAGGGGACCTTTATAAATTCGTATTGCCCATCAGGCGTGACGAAGGCTGTATATTTACGGCTTAAATCTTCAATATCTATGTGGAAAAAACCGTTTTTTAGGTCCAAAGTGGTGAATATCCTTGCCTTGTACAAATCTTGTAGTATCTCCTCCATGTTTGGCATAGGATATTGTTAAATCCACCCAAAGAAAATAATATGAAAAAATTTAATTTAACATTAATTAAGAAAGGTGCCGGTTCAAAATGTTTAATAAAATAAAAACACAATGTTCTTCAATTTACGTTATAAATATTATTAAAAAAAAATTCTCTTAAGTCTAACAATGCAATATCTTAAAACTAAATTACAAACAATTATAAACTATTTACAATAATATGTATTTCTAAATAAATTCAATTTATACAAAGAAATTCAATATTATAATAATATTTCGATTAACCGGAAATAGGTATATAATAAAATTTTTTACAAATCAAAACAAAATTTGAATTCATACAAATGAAATATATAAAATTTTACTTTAATTTATAGTTTGTATATGTACAATAATCATGCAAATAATTTTAACGAATATGTTACAATCGAAAACGGAATATGAATTTATGCAAATGAAATATCTCAAATTTACTTTAATTATAAATTTTGCATATGTTCTTAACTTATTAAATACTAAAAATTCGTTGGTATAGGTCGACCTACACGAAAGATGGCGTTGAAGAACGGATGTTGATTGAAGAACAAATGTTGAAGATAATGATGAAGAACCAATTAAACGATGATTGTTTGAATTTTAAAATTTTCAAAAAAAATCGTTACACGAACTGAAGATTGCCGACGGGAATTGACGACTGTCGAGATGGAATATCTTTTACTGTCTCGATGAATTTTTCTAATTTTCCAAAATAATTCAATTTTTTGATGATACTTTCGGCGACGAAACCTCAGAAAATTTCTAAGTCCTAGAAATTTTCTAAGTATTTAGCGATGTTGAATTTCTACTCGAAGTATTAGAAAATTTTATAAAAAATTTTCTAAGTATTTTTACAATGATAAATTCCGGCTCCAAGTGTTAGAAAATTTCTATAAGAAATTTTCTAAATATATTTTTTTGACGATGATTTACTTCGACGTTCCCTAATTTCTGTAAAAATTCTAGATATTTTTACAGAAATTCCTAACTTTTCCCTAAGTACTAGCTCAACACGCTAGATTTTGATAGGACTCAACACGTCCAGGCTGATGATTTGGTCTCTTGTTTTCCTTGCTTCAGTCTCAACACGACAGTATACACAAGTAATTGCAAAAGACAAATTTTTCTGCGAATCGCAACCCTTTATATACCAAATTTTCGCGGTTCTGGAATTTTCTTTTTCTCCGTTGTTGAAATGTTTTACTATTTATCTCATATTCTCGTCTTTTTTATAAAACCGTTTTTTTTTTCAAATTGTGTCTGCTAATTCGAATGACAATTTATGGTGATTGTGAATAACTCTATTGGTAATTATTTCACTGGTAACTTTTTGACAATTTGACAGTACTGACATGGTCATATATTTATATGTGTATATTATATACTATGCATATATGTTTAAATGTTTTTATTTTTTGTTAATGTTCATTGTTTATGTACTGCAATTAAATATTTTGTGTTTAATGTTTTATGTTATACATATATTGTGCTATGTGGATTGTTTTTGTTTTTGTTTGTATGCTATGTTTATAAACATTTTTATGTTACCTGCTTGTGCATATTCATGTTATATGTTCCATATTATTGCATATATTTCTGTGTTATATGTTTGATTACGTTGATTGGTTTACATTTTTTGTACGAAATATTATATGATCGCATTGTTTGTCTTGAAGTGTTTGTAAACTTTTTTTTTTTTTTTTTTATTATACATATTTTTAAACACTGCCCACTTTTTTTTTTGATTATTAAAAATGTTGAATGACGATTCAACAGATATCGATCTCTTATAACTTTTTGATTCAATTTTCGATAATCGACACAAAGTCGATATGTTCCATCTTTTTTGTGTGCAAGCACAATTGGACTTGCAAATTCAGAAATGCTATTCTGAATAATGCCTTCCTTCAACCACTCTGATATCTGATTCCGCACAATCTCTTTCTCTTTCGGTGCCAATCTTCTTGGTTTTTGGTGAATCGGAGTTTCGTCTTCTAGGTTGATGTTCATCTTTACTTGCGAGCTTTCAGGTTTTTTTGGTACATAATTAGTGATGAGTTCTCTTAACTCTTCTCTTATTTTATCATCTTTTACATTCTCGGTAACTTCTATGTTGACGTTACTCTTTATCATGTTGATTCTCGAAATATCATTTTCATCTCTTTCTTTTCGGCATATTAAAACTGATCCATCCTCCACCGTCAGAATAACTTGCGATAGAAAGTCTTTTCCTAATAGGAAGTCATAAGTCAACCAATCATCAGAAACAATGTGACAAAGAATGTCAAAATCTTCGGCTTGAACTTCTAAATGCAGTTTACTCGCTCCCAACGTAGTGTTGTGCGCATCTCCGAAAGAGATTATTGGGATTCCTTCTGCATCGCATTCTTTAATTCCCAACTTTGTCCACCTGGAATGTTTTATAATGGAAATGTCACTTCCAGTATCTATCAACGCTTGATATTCTTCGTTGTTTATTTTCACTTTCACCGTGATATCTGGTGCTCGTATATTTTTTATTCTTGCTGGTGGTTGACTCTGTACTTTTTCTGCTTCTAGTTTAACTGACTCGGTGCAATGTGTGGAAATGTGACCAAAATTACCACATTTAAAACATCTAGATCCTTTGGCTTTGTTAGGGCAATTTGCGACTAAATGGGAGAATGCTCGACAATTGAGACATCTCTTAATTTTCTCCCTATCCCGTACCTTTGGTTCTTTGGATATGCTTGCTTGACTAGGTGTGTGTTTTTTCATTATTTCATATGCTTTTAAATTTTCCTTTAACTGGTTCAGATCCTTGGACTGGTACAACAAACTTTTGTTAACTGGGATATCGTTAATTCCACTGATGATATACTCGATCAGATGGTTAATATCCACCACACCTCGTGAAGCAATCCCTTTCATTTTATAAAAATATTCTAAGAGTGACTCACCTGGTGTTTTCTTGGCTTTCGATAACAACTCGTAAATATTTTCGTTGACCCTGTCTCCAAATTCATCGTTCAGGAATTTTTTTAATTTTTCCCAGTCCGTTACTAAAGTTTCTGACTCCACTGCCAACTTTGCAGCACCTCCCAACAAACGTTTAGCATATATGAATCTCTGCACATCATTCCAGCTACACACATCTGCCGTTGATTCAAAATTCCGCAACCATTCCTAAATTTTTGCTCCACCCTCACCTGTAAATTTCAATAAAGCATCCTCCACATCTTTTAATGATAAATTATTTAAGACAGGCTTAGCGTCCACCATCTTTTTATTTTGTACTTTACTTTCGGGAACTGAACTTTCTTTTAATGTCAAATTATATAAACCAACTGTTAGTTTTTCTGCTTCTTCTCCTTCTAAAAATTGTTTAAGTCTATTAACTAAATCACTTTTTCGACTGTAATTGTATGCAAGTTTTCTCGATATTAATTCTTTTCTTAATCTCTTGACCGTTAGCTTATTTAGATTTTTAGGTAAACCCATTTACATTAATTATACATCACATCATCATCATGGTATTATAATATTATATTGAAAACAAAAATTCAATAACACGGTACTATAATTTAATATTATAAATTCAATATAGCGGTACTGTATTTTTGTAACTTCGAATTCAATTACGTGGTACTGTGAAAAAGCACAACAGATGGTATGACTTCACCGTATAGTTGATTGTTCTTTTGTTTTGTATGGCTATGGCTACCGCCTTTTCTAATCTTTTATATGTATTTCTTCTACGTATATTTTCACCCTTAGTCCTAACATGTTTGAACACGTTTTCTTTTCATAAAATTTTCCATTGCGTAATTTCAATTTATTCTTCTTATTTCAATCAATTTTTCACCATATCAAACCATATGCAATATATATTATTTAGAAGGGATTTTAATATAACACATTCACTTGATAACATTTTTTTGGAATATTATCCCACTTCTGACACCATGTAGATTCTTTTTCTATTAGTATATTATTAATTTTGAAAAAAAGAAAACCAATATTTTATTATTTATTAAATGTATGTTATTTAATTATTAATCTAATCCTATCAAGATATAATAAAATAAAACAATCCTTATATTTGTGTTTAAGAACCTAACCAACTTTACTACTATTATTATTTCAACTTTTCCTTTTTTTTATTTCTTTATTACTTTAAATTAAACAACTTAATAAATAGCAACGTATCTTTGACTGACTGCCCGACAACTTAACTTCGACTGCTTCTTTACTTGACTGCCTTAACACTACTAACTCTAGTCGCTACTCTATTACACTATTACTAATACTATTACTACTATTACTACTACTACTAATAAAATCGAGCTTTTTCTCTCTTTTTTTTTTGGATAATTATCGGTTCTACATGTATGCGTGTAAAGATAAAAAAAATCTTATTTATTAAAATGTGTAAAATTTAGGACAAATTTTCACGGGATATTATATAAAAAAGAAAAGCTACAATTTTTCAGAAGTTAAGGGAAAACAAATCTGTAATGGAAACCTTTTAAATAAGTTTTATAATCAAAATTTAGATTTTCAAAATTTGAAAAAAAATTAGAACCTTGCAGTGCTGTTTTTCATCATCATTTCCACTTTATTTCATATTTGACCTACATTACCAATTTTAAACTATATTATCGGGTGATTTTAAAAGGTAGGAAAGTGGAGTCAAAAACCGGATATGGAATAAAATTAGAAAAATTGTACTTATATAATGAGAAAGGGTATACAGGATCTCATAATTATTAAATTTATACTAATCTCTGGTATATATCTATAAAAGAACAAGGAATTATAAGATAATTTTGAAAATTTTAAGGTTTTGAACTAAAACATAGAACTTTTTAAAATCATTGAAAACAACCAATTAGGGTGGCCATACAATTTTTTGACGTTTGAGGAACAACCTGATATGTGAAATAAATATGAAAATGGAATTAATGAGAACATGGGGAACAAATTGAAAAACAATGGAAAAATTGAGAGAATGTGTATGTATGCGTGCGCGGCCATTAAAATTTAAGTAAAATGCGCATGTATATGTGTATGTTATATGTAGTAAAATACATGAATAGGAGCGGCCATTAAAATTGAAATTACAATTATGGATGTATGAGTAATACTCATATTTATACATTGTGTACTCTATATAAAAAAAGGTATAGAAGAATCTAGATTAATGGCATTTATATTATGCATATGTATTGCATTATTATGGCAAATGAATATACACATGCCAAAATAAAAAAAAAATCACGCGCATAAAACATGCATCTGTTTCTTATCTTATGCGTATTGTGCATAAGGAACAATAAGACAACAGATGAGCGTGTTGTTTTTACGAAAGAAGAAAAATTTTTACGAAAAAAAAATTTCGTTCCCCTCGAAACCTCCCCCAATCCCAATCATCCAAGACCCACACGCAATCCTAGACACAAGAATACACATACGAGACGAACTTAGCTCCTACAAGAAGGAAGACACCAGCCCCGAGGTCTACCGGGCGCTGCACGCGCATATATGTGAGGAGTTCTGTGGCAGACGGCTACTGTACACCGATGCCAGCAAGTCCGCTTCTGGCGTCGGCTTAGCAGTAGTCAGCAAACGCAGGCAGTATGGATGGAGGACGGTGACCCAGAGGAGACTACCAATGGAAGCTCAGGTATTTGACGCAGAATTGACTGCAGTGTGGATCGCTGCAGCCATGAGGGCGGTAAATAACAGAGCTTCGGTAATCTTCACTGACTCCCTGTTGGTAGTCCAGGCTTTAAAGAATCCAGGAAACCCAGATCACTTGGTTTCCAGGATCAGGGCATACATCTCCCGGTACGACACACGTGTGGTATGGATCCCGGGGCACGTCGGAATAGTGGGTAACGAGAAGGCGGACCAAGCAGCCAAAGCAGCCATTGGCGTGATAGAAGAGTCAGACCTTCTCGTCCCGCCGGACCCGAGCGCTATATATGGCATCAGTCTGAACCAATTGCACAAGCGAAGACTGGCTAGGTTCCAAGACATTGGTTCGGACACCACGCGGGAGTATCTGGAGATTAACCATGACCTCAGGGCTCCAAGATTCAACCCTGCGTTGGGTAGGGCCCGACAGATCTCTCTCTTGAGATTACGTACTGGACATACGAGATTGACCCATCCCTTCTCATCAAACAGAGGGGAGAGGTCAACCTGCCCTTGTTGCAGGAGCACATTACATACTAACGCTACGAAACTACTGACAGACTGTACGGCGATTACAGACAGACTGATAAGACACGGACAGCAAGTCGCGAATAGAGGGGTGTTACTGGATCCGTCTCAGGACATGAACTCCCCCCTATTCACGGCATTGACACAACTGGGACTAACGGACAAATTGTAATGTAGGAAAGGGCAAACACCCATGCCAAACAACCAAATTAAAAATAAAAGAATTAAAAGAAGAATGCTTCAATTAATAAAATAAAAGTTATACTCAAACAGAAAGGGATGAGACAGCCCACTGTCCCCACACCCTTATAAAATATAAATTGAAGTAAATCAAACTTAAACAGTAAAGAATTGTACTAAAAATACTGAAAGGAGTCAAGCCCGTAAGGACAATTTGTGTGGGGGATTGGAGCCTTCTTCACCTTTTCCACAACATGTGTGGACGGGGTGAAGACGTTGCTGATCTCCCACTCAATGACTCATCTAGAGTTAAGTGAGCTAGCCCCCTTCTCGAAGGGGTTCAGCAGTAGGTTAAGCTTTACAAATAACATTAGATTTAAGACTGTAATACTAACAAGTAGAGTTAAGCACCTGTGCACTAATTATGGGAGCTAGTGGTACCGTTACCTCCTCTTCTACAGGGAAGTGGAGATAGTGTGGCCAAGCTAATATCACAATTAGTGACACAGAATAGAATTTAATTAGATCATAAGAAAATACTAGATGTAAATGATCGCCAAAAGGCCCTGGTGGGTCATGGTGAGGGCGGGGGTGAGGTAGTTTACTGACCTCACACCTAAATAAATAAATAAATAAAAAAATAAATATGTAAATATTGCTAAAAATATTGCTTAATAGACATAAATCAAATTATATTATAAAAAATACAAAAAATTTAAAAATTATTATGAGCAAGTAAAAAGTGAAATTTGATACTTTTGTTTACGATATAATTAATGCGTAAGTAAGTTCTACATACAATACATTATAGTAATATACTAGATGCTTATGTGGTGCTTTTTCTAAATAACATTTATGCCCAACAGCGTTGTGGCTAATGAACATCATCTCACACTTGCTTATATTCGACTCACGGCGATATAGTGGATGATGTTGTCGGCAGGTATATTGTAGATTATCTGAAATCTGGCATAATGATAACTCCTGGTCCGACAGAGGATAATATTGATCTCTGTTTAAGTCGATAATTAGAAAATTAGATGATGTCTTAATAATTTTTGCAACATTGTTCAAATAAAATGGAATAGCAATGATGTGTAAGAGCTCAAATCTTTCATAAGAAATTAGAGGTATTTTGACTTTAAAAAATACCCGTTGTGCTACAATTCCTGCCTCGATACTCATTGAACTATATAATTCGATGATGTTATAACCTGAACTGGGTAATCGTCGTGTGGTTGGTAGATGTTCCTTTATTTTAGCTAATTCTGCCTTCAGTCGCTCTGGAGGTATTAACGGTGAATTGATTTTACTTTGGTGGCTTTCAATCAATATGGTTAGCAAGGCAGATCGAATCTGATTTAATTGTTGTTCTGAAATGATCTTTAATATTTCGTCAGTGTGATTATTCATGATCTCTTGAACTTCTTGGATTTGCTTTTCCATTGCTACTCGTGATGATTGCATAATATTTGCCGTAGCATTTACCACAGAAGTCTGGTCCTTTATTAATTGTAAGAGCTTGTTGTCATGTTGATTGAGATCATCTATAACCTTAGACATTCTCTCTACATATTCTGAATCCAATACCCCGAAAAGTGCATTAGCCATACTTCCTACTATATTCAAAGCACCTCTCTTTTTTTGTATAGCTGGTATTTTGCCTGGCAGTAAAAGAAATTCATTGATATTATGGATTTCTTTTAATCGTTGTTGAAATTGCTCTACAGTAGCTTCGCATGATGAGTTCCTGCTTTGTTTGGTGCATATAAGTTTTATTTGATTAACTCCATGCTTGATGGCGTAATACTCTTGCCGGTACGCTTCCATATGGGTGAACACTAACATCTTCCATTCGTCAATGATTAAATTAACATCGCCCATTCTTTCAAAATAAAGTCCGGGTGATGTAGAAAAGGAATTAACCCTGACCTTTCCTAATGCTGGTAATATTAACCCTATGATTAACAATGTAGTTAACAAACTGCTTGCAAGTCGGTTTCTATTCGGATGAGGCATGGGCTCTGTTGACCTTCTACCTTTCTTTGGTTTGTGGTTGATACTACTCTCTTGGGTTGATGTAGGTTCGGCGTTGTTGAGGTTATCGATGTCAACTTTTTCTATTTGTATCGGAAGGGGGGCTAGTCGATGTATGGCTCTGCGTAAAACACCTGAAGCTGTTTGCACATCTGCTACTCGAACCAAACCATCGTTTCCTATTACACCTTGTTTAATTCTACCCAGTGGCCATTTCATCACTGGTAAATTGTCATCTTTTATTACAACCATCATACCAGGTTTGATATTGGATACTGGTTGTTTCCATTTATGTCTTTGTTGTAATTCATTCAGGTATTCGGACGACCACCTATCCCAAAAATGTTGTTTAATTTCCGTTATAATTTTCCACCGCTGTCCTAAATTGCCATGATTAGTTGTCGAGTGTGGATCAATGGAACTCGTGAGTGGTTCACCTATCAAGAAGTGACCTGGAGTTAAGGCCGTGTAGTCATTCGGGTCTGCAGACATGGGTGTTAATGGTCTAGAATTTAATACAGCTTCTACTTCAATTATTGCAGTCTCCAGTTCCTCGTAAGTGAGAGAAGCATTTGAAGCGTAACGTTGTAGAAAATATTTTGCGGATTTAACGGCAGCTTCCCATAAACCTCCAAAATGGGGTGCTCTAGGTGGTATGAATCGAAAATCCATTCCTTTTTTTGTTCATAATTTTGTAATTTTTTGTTGTACGACATTCGAATATATTATTTCTTTCAACTCTGTTAGTTGATTTTTGGCTCCGACGAAATTAGTGGCATTATCACACCATAATGTACGACAATTTCCTCGTCTACCGATAAATCTTTTTAGGGCTCCTACGAAAGCATCCGTTGTTAGATCACTGACGACTTCTGTTGACTCCAGTCAACATAGGCTGAAAAAAGAATATATACAATAATTAAAAAAAAAAAGGGGCAGTGTCGAAAAATATGTATATAAATATAATAAAAAAAAAAAAAAAGGTTACAAACAATTCAAGACAGATAATGCGACAATATAATATTACATACAAAAAAAGAACAACAAAAAATATAAACAAATCAACAAAATCAAACATATAACACAGAAATATATGCAATAATATAGAACCTATAATATGAATATGCACAAGCAGGTAAAATAAAAAGGTCTATAGACATAGCATACAAAACAAAAACAAAACGATTCACATAGCACAAATATATAACATAAAACATTAAACACAAATATTTAATTACATTACATAACCAATGAACACTAACCTAAAATAAAAACATTTGAATATATATATGTTATATAAATATCAATGTTATATAAACATTATAATATACATTATATAAATACTAAATATTATATACACAATATATATATAATATATATTACGTAACCATGTCAAATTGTCAAAATGTACCAGCCGAATATATTACCAATAAAGTTATTCACAATCGAACGAAAAATGTACCATAAATTATTTGAATCATCAGACACAATTTGAAAAAAACGGTTTTATGAAAAGGATGAAAACATGAGAAAAATAGTAGAACATTTCAACAACGGAGAAAAAGAAGTTTCTAGAACCGCGAAAATATTGTATATAAAGGGTTGCGATTCGCAGAAAAATCGTCTTTTGCAATTACCTGCCTAAATGTCGTATTGAGACTGAATCAGGGAAAACAAAAGATCGCCTCATCAGCTTGGACGTATTGAGTCCTACTTAAAATCTAGCGTATTGAGCTAGTACAATAGGGTTGTTAGGAATTTTGTAAAAAAAAAACTTATAATTTTTTTACAAAATTTAGGGAAAAATCGGTAGAATTTTTCATCGGCTAAGTACTAAATTAACAGAGTACTTAGAAAATTTTGGGATAAAATCATCGAAAGAAATTTATCGGCTAAGTGTAAAAATTGGAAAACACTTAGAAAATTTTTAACAAAATTTTAAAGTTGAGAAATTTTCTAACACTTAGAAAATTTCTGCTGCGGACAACGAATTTTATTGAAGGAAAAATTGTATATCAAATACTTAGAAAAATTTTGCGAAATTGAATTTTTTAAAAAAAGACTTAGAAAAATTACAAAATTGCGGGTAATTTGAAAATCAACAAACATTTAGAAAATTTGATCAAAAAAAAAAAAAAAACTTCGATTCTGCTTGATAAATATAAATTTGAATCGCCGTCGGGAAAATTACAATTTGTATACTGCCTATACAGAACATCTATTGATCGCCGTTCACATTAGAGGGCAACCATTTCAAACCGAAACTACTTCAACAACCGGAAATTGAATCTTCAATCAACATTTCAACGTATAGATCGATCTATACCGTCGATAGTTAGATTTAAGTAATAAATTAAATTAAATTAAAATTTGAAATTAAAATTTGAAAATTTAAAAAATTTATAATCATTTAAAATTAAATTTTTATTTTGATAAATTTTCATTTTACCTATTTCCGTTGTAAATTATTTATTAAATTTATTGCATACCTTTGTAAATTTGAATTTTTGAATTTTTTATTTCCGTTGTAAATTTTTATTTAATTTGTTGCATACTATAAAAATTGAATTTTTTTGAATTATTTTATTTAAAAACTTTAAATTTTTTTTTTATTTCCGTTTTTTAAAGTATAATATTTTCATTTTATTTTATTGTTAAATTGATTAATAGATTTGTTATTAGATTTAAGATTAAATTGTTAGGTTAAGATATTGAATTAAATAAAATTTATAACGTTTGTGAAAAAATTGTGTTTTTATTTTATATTCTTTTTTTGAACTTTGCACCTTTCTACAGTTTAATGTTAAATTAAATTTTACGGATTTAACATTTGGTCCTTCGAGCCGGATAAAATAAGAACACAATTTTTATTAGAAAAATTTGTAACAACAAATTTAATTTGAAATCAATTATAAAACTTAAAAAATGGATAATATTCAGAGTTTAATCAAATTGCAAAAAAATTTAGAAAAGGAATTAGGCAACATAACTATCAGAATAAAAAAGAATCTAACTGAAGATCAACCGGTTAATGTCTACGAACGCAGAATTCAAAAATTGAATGAATTAACTGATAAATTCAAAGACAATCACTATTTAATATGTCAAGCGGAAGACTGTAATAGTACTACAGAATATCTTGATCAAAACAAGTATGACGAATTTGAAGAAACGTGTTTCAATTTAGTTACCGAGTTACAAGAAAAAATTAATTCTTTAACTAAAGTTAATAATGCGTCGAATGAAGATTCTACACATATTACAACACTTGTATCTCCGAAAAAGGCCAAAATAAAGTTACCTCCTATTTCACTACCAAAATTCGATGGCACATATAAATCATGGCGATCATTTAAAGATCTATATACCAATTTAATACACAATAATAATGAAATATCAGAAGTTGAAAAATTGCATTATCTAAAAACTTGTGTTTCTGGTGAGGCAGCTAGATTAATTAAACCATTCGAAATTATTGGAACTAATTATTATAAAGTATGGCAAACACTGGAAAAAAGATTTAACAACAATAGAGTATTGATCAATGCACAAATAGAAAAATTATGTAAAATAAACACCGTAAAATCCGAGAGCGCTCAATCTATGAAAGATGTTTTAAGTAATACTGAAGAAATCCTTCATGAATTAAAAACTCTAAAGGTTAATACAGAAAACTGGGATCCTATTATTGTGTATCTTACTCTACAAAAGTTATCACATGAAACGCGAGAATTGTGGGAAATAAAACAAAGTGAGAAAAACGAGGTAGCTACATTTAAAGAATTAATTGAATTCCTAGAAGCCAGATTTAGAGTTCTGGAAGCAGTGCAAAGTAAAACACAACAAAAACAAAACAAAGTATTTCTCACACAAAACAACAAAACTCAAATTTTGAAATGTTGCAAATGTAACTCAGACCATAGATTATTCAATTGTACACAATTTAAATCGTTGTCCGCACATGAAAAATTAAAATTCGTAAAGTCAAAGGACTTATGTTTGAATTGTTTGGCAGGAGGCCATCAATTTAAAGATTGCAAAAGCAAATTTACATGTAATATATGTAAAAGGAAACACAACACAATATTACATTCCAGCTTCAACATTGTATCAAATTCGAAATCTAAGACAACTGCTCAAACAAATGAAAATAAAAATGGGGATTCAAATCCGCCAGTTAACAAAACTGAGGTAGAAAAAGATGTAAAGAACTTCTTTTCTACAAACACTAAGCAGGCATTGCTATCAACGGCATTGGTCAAGATACGTAATGCACAGGGTCACGAGGAAATCTTGAGAGCTTTGATTGATTCAGGGTCTCAAGTAACGTTTATTACTGCAGCAGCAACAAAACGGTTGCAACTTAGAAACATACACACGAATCAGCGCATCAGTGGGCTCAATCAAAGCAGTGCCACGGTGGCTAATTCTGAAACTGAATTCCTAATGGAAGCGGTACATGGTACCTATAAACAAAAGCTAAATGCTCTAGTGATAAAGAGTATCACCAATCATTTACCTACATGCAGGATTGAAACTGAAGGTTTCGATCATTTAAAAAATCTAACATTAGCTGACCCTAATTATGAAAGTCCTGGAAAAATAGATCTATTACTAGGAGCAGAAGTCTATGCTAATATAATTCAAGAAGGAATTATAAAATCTACAAAACCAAATCAACCTGTGGCAATAAATACCGCATTAGGCTGGATTGTGTTGGGCAATGTAGGACATGCCAAACAATCCAGTAAAAATTTCCTGATACATGTTCATGAAGCTGATAACTTGGATGAACAATTAAGAAGATTTTGGGAACAAGAGGAAATCTTAAACATTGCTCATCAAAATCCAGAAGATAAACAATGCGAAGAGATATACAGAAAAACCACAAAGAGACTTACAGATGGAAGTTACCAAGTTGATTTACCTTGTAAATCAGAAGACAGTCCAAAACTTGGAGAAAGTCATAAAAAGGCAGCACGTATTAGCAAAATGCTTCAAAAATTCCCTATTCCATGGGAAAGGGTTAAATCAATGAAAAAATCATACCGACACAGGGTGGCTGATAAGACAGTCATTCGATTCTCATATTGGAACACAAATGAAATTGTTGTGAAAATACCGCCAAGAATTCGACAAACGAACAATTATAAACACCATAAATCAAAAACAAACCACAGCAATTGCATGTTAATAACAGTATATTAAACTCAAACCCATTCTTAGATGATCAAAATTTATTACGTGTAGGCGGTAGATTAGAAAATTCCGTGTTATCTTATGATGAAAAACATCCAATCATTTTACCTTCAAATCACATATTTGCAATGCGATTAATTACGCACATACACGAAAAAACATGTCATGGAGGTGTTCAGCTTGTATTGAATACGCTCAGAAATAAATACTGGTTAATAAGGGCAAAAAGTACTGTGCGACATCAATTACATAAATGTTTGAAATGTTTCAAAGTGAAACCCACCGGAAATGTACAATTAATGCGAGATCTACCTTCAGCAAGAGTAACTCAATCTTTTCCATTCCAGCATGTAGGTATTGACTTTGCTGGACCAATAGATATGAAAGCATCATCTCTTCGCAATGCAAAAATAATTCCCGTATACATATGTTTATTCATTTGCTTATGTACTAAAGCAGTACATTTAGAATTGGTTTCAGACCTCAGCGCTGAAGCATTTATTGCATGTTTTCATAGATTTACCGATAGAAGAGGTCTATGTTCAGATGTTTATTCTGATTGCGGAACGAATTTCGTCAAAGCTAATAAAATTTTATTTTCTGATGAGGTCAATGAAAAAATAGCTGAAAAATTATCAAATGAACGAATAAAGTGGCATTTTAATCCACCTTCAGCTCCACATTTTGGTGGTTTATGGGAGTCACATATTAAATTAGTTAAAATGCATTTGAAGAAAACATTACAAAATACCAAACTCACATATGAATGTTTACACACTGTTTTATGTAAAATAGAAGCCTGCGTTAATTCGAGACCGCTAGTCCCGATCAATGTCGACCCTGATAGCAATACAATTATTACACCAGGACACTTTCTAGTACATCGAAATTTACAAACCATTCCAGAGAGATATGAAATTAAAGACAAATCGCCGACTAAGCAGTGGCAGTTTTTAAAACAATTACAATTAAATTTTTGGCATCAGTGGTCAAAAAATTATTTACAGCAACTACAAACACGCAATAAATGGAAATATGTTCAAGATAATCTGAAAGTAAACGACTTAGTTATAGTAAAACGAGAAAATTTTTCTCCCTTATTATGGCCGTTAGGACGAGTCATAGAAGTATATCCTGGAAAGGATGGGTTGGTTAGAACAGCACTAGTCAAAATCGGGCAAAAAACTTTTTTACGACCCATCGTAAAATTACACAAATTACCGATCGAAGATAATTAAGACACACACCCCACACACACACCAAAGAAGAAAAAAAAGGAAGGAATGTTTTTTTTTCTGTATGATTACATTTATTTTCAGTTTCATTACAAAATTTCTTCAATATATATACCCCTCACTGTCTGGCCCGTGGAAGATGTTGACTCCAGTCAACATAGGCTGAAAAAAGAATATATAATTAAAAAAAAAAAGGGGCAGTGTCGAAAAATATGTATATAAATATAATAAAAAAAAAAAAAGGTTACAAACAATTCAAGACAGATAATGCGACAATATAATATTACATACAAAAAAAGAACAACAAAAAATATAAACAAATCAACAAAATCAAACATATAACACAGAAATATATGCAATAATATAGAACCTATAACATGAATATGCACAAGCAGGTAAAATAAAAAGGTCTATAGACATAGCATACAAAACAAAAACAAAACGATTCACATAGCACAAATATATAACATAAAACATTAAACACAAATATTTAATTACATTACATAACCAATGAACACTAACCTAAAATAAAAACATTTGAATATATATATGTTATATAAATATCAATGTTATATAAACATTATAATATACATTATATAAATACTAAATATTATATACACAATATATATATAATATATATTACGTAACCATGTCAAATTGTCAAAATGTACCAGCCGAATATATTACCAATAAAGTTATTCACAATCGAACGAAAAATGTACCATAAATTATTTGAATCATCAGACACAATTTGAAAAAAACGGTTTTATGAAAAGGATGAAAACATGAGAAAAATAGTAGAACATTTCAACAACGGAGAAAAAGAAGTTTCTAGAACCGCGAAAATTTTGTATATAAAGGGTTGCGATTCGCAGAAAAATCGTCTTTTGCAATTACCTGCCTAAATGTCGTATTGAGACTGAATCAGGGAAAACAAAAGATCGCCTCATCAGCTTGGACGTATTGAGTCCTACTTAAAATCTAGCGTATTGAGCTAGTACAATAGGGTTGTTAGGAATTTTGTAAAAAAAAAACTTATAATTTTTTACAAAATTTAGGGAAAAATCGGTAGAATTTTTCATCGGCTAAGTACTAAATTAACAGAGTACTTAGAAAATTTTGGGATAAAATCATCGAAGGAAATTTATCGGCTAAGTGTAAAAATTGGAAAACACTTAGAAAATTTTTAACAAAATTTTAAAGTTGAGAAATTTTCTAACACTTAGAAAATTTCTGCTGCGGACAACGAATTTTATTGAAGGAAAAATTGTATATCAAATACTTAGAAAAATTTTGCGAAATTGAATTTTTTAAAAAAAGACTTAGAAAAATTACAAAATTGCGGGTAATTTGAAAATCAACAAACATTTAGAAAATTTGATCAAAAAAAAAAAAAAAACTTCGATTCTGCTTGATAAATATAAATTTGAATCGCCGTCGGGAAAATTACAATTTGTATACTGCCTATACAGAACATCTATTGATCGCCGTTCACATTAGAGGGCAACCATTTCAAACCGAAACTACTTCAACAACCGGAAATTGAATCTTCAATCAACATTTCAACGTATAGATCGATCTATACCGTCGATAGTTAGATTTAAGTAATAAATTAAATTAAATTAAAATTTGAAATTAAAATTTGAAAATTTAAAAAATTTATAATCATTTAAAATTAAATTTTTATTTTGATAAATTTTCATTTTACCTATTTCCGTTGTAAATTATTTATTAAATTTATTGCATACCTTTGTAAATTTGAATTTTTGAATTTTTTATTTCCGTTGTAAATTTTTATTTAATTTGTTGCATACTATAAAAATTGAATTTTTTTGAATTATTTTATTTAAAAACTTTAAATTTTTTTTTTATTTCCGTTTTTTAAAGTATAATATTTTCATTTTATTTTATTGTTAAATTGATTAATAGATTTGTTATTAGATTTAAGATTAAATTGTTAGGTTAAGATATTGAATTAAATAAAATTTATAACGTTTGTGAAAAAATTGTGTTTTTATTTTATATTCTTTTTTTGAACTTTGCACCTTTCTACAGTTTAATGTTAAATTAAATTTTACGGATTTAACAACTTCTAAATGAACCGCTTTCGTAGCAAAGCAGCAAAACACTGCCACATAAGCCTTCTGTGGACGTTTGCCTATGATTTTATAGTGTACCCAAAATGGACCGCAAAAGTCAACACTCGCATTTACAAAAGGTTTGGCTTGCTGGACTCTCTGTTCGGGAAGATTGCCATTTGCTGTGTCAGTAATTTCGGTTTCAATCTTGCACATTTGACGCAGTGTTGGACAACAGATCTAGCAATAGATTTTCCTTTTATAGGCCAAAATCGTTGCCTGGTGATGGCCAGAAGAGTTTGGGGTCCAGGATGTAGATTGTTGCTCAATGCGCTGTTATTTTCGACCTGATGAACCTTAAGATCCTTCTCAAACTCCTTAGCTTGTGCTGCTTTTACTAATAATAACAAGGCATCATGCAATTCCTTGACTGTTAATAAGTTCTTCATTCTCTTATTTTCATTACTTGTTCGACTATTATTAATAAATCTTATCATGTAGGCCGTTATCCCTTGCAATCTTAGAAATGAGTTATGATGATCTATTTTGTTTATTACACTTTGAAGTTCATATGTAACCAACAATGTTTTTTTTGCTTGTTTTTTCTCTAACTCAATTTGTTTTTGCTGAATTTAGGTGGCCAAACTTCTTCTCTTCCATGTAAAAACATGGGACCATACCACCATAAATTACACTGCGGAAGTTTCTCCGAATCAATGCCTCGCGATACTACATCAGCTGGATTATCGCAGTATCTAACATGTCGCCATTGCTCTGGAACTGATGTTTCTTGGATAGCCGCTATTCTATAAGCTTCAAAGGTTTGGTATAATGCAGTTTCGGAATTGATCCAACATAGCACTATTTCTGAATCTCTCCAATAATAACATGGCTCATCTTTCAATTTTAGATCTTTTTTAACTCTTTGTATAAGCTCTACAGCTAATTTCGCAGCACACAGTTCTAATCGTGGCAAGGGGATAGTTTTTAGTGGTGCCACTCTAGATTTCGCACATAATAGATGTACCGTTATAACATTATCGATATGTATAGAACGTAGGTATACTGCTGCTCCATAAGCTTTCTCTGATGCGTCGGCAAATACGTGCAATTGTATCGATTTTGGTACTCTACCGGCACACACATGACGGTCTATTCTTACTGTATCCAAACTTAGAAGACCTACTCTGAATTTTTGCCAAGTACTGTTCATATCCATCGGTAAAGCAGCATCCCAGTCTAGTTCAACTTCCACAGCATTTGTATGAATATTTTAGCAACAATAGTCACGGGACTCATTAATCCAAGCGGATCGAATAGATGAGCAATGTCGGATAATGCAGTTCGTTTAGTTATTCTGTTATGGTTGATAATTGAAGAATTAATAGTAAATTCATCTGATTCTGGATGCCAAGTCATTCCAAGTGTTTTGACATGCCCCTCAGGATTACCATCAAGCTCTAGTTGAAGTGCCAAATCACTTTCTGGTATATCTTGTAAGACCTTAGGGTTGTTCGAGCACCATTTCCTTAAATGAAACCCTGCTGATTTCAGAATTTCACGTAATTGTTTTTGAATGTCAATAGCTTCAACCAAGCTATTTGAACCACACATTGCGTCATCCATCTAAAAATTCGTTTTTAACTCTTTACTGCATACTGTATCAGATCTGCATCATGTTATTTAAAGTGTTCTTCGCTCGAGTAAATTATTCGTTTCTCATTTCTCTCAAACTATTTCGCTTTATTGGCATGTACTCTACTATTGTAACGGTATATTACCGCCAAAAAATGTAACGATGTACATGAATTTGCTTTGGAAGCATTAGTGTTTTATTTCTTTTCACTGTGGTTAGACCTGTTGTGATTATTAACAAATATTTTATAAAGTGCTTTGAATTTAGCAGGAAAAAAAATTTTTTTTATTACATATAGCTTATGAAAGTGAAGATGACTGCGATTGTGATGATGAGGTACTGGACGATTGCATTACAGAGCTTATTAATAAGAATGACGCTTTTGAAGAAATTTTGAATGATTTAGAAAACGTGGAATCCTTGCCACTTGGTTCATTGGAAGAAAATTTAGACGAACCTGGTGATGATACACAAAGAAATTTCAAAACAGAACACTTAGAACTCAAACAAAAATATGAAAAAATCTTATGGAAAAAGTGTTCACCACAATTTAATATAGAAGATATAGAATTTCGAGGAGATTCATCACTTCCATCTTCAATACAGGAATTGTCTTCACCACTGTCTTTCTTCTTATATTTCTTCTCTGAAGATTTATTTGAACATATTAGTGAAGAATCCAGTAAATATTCAACAGAAGTAAACTGCAACAATCCAAATAAAATTAGTGCAGTTCAGATTAAAAAATTTGTTGGCATATGCATTATGACATAAATTATTCAGTTGCCGAATATTCGACTTTACTGGAATAATGTTGTCGGTAATAAAACAAATATGCAGACCTTATCTGTAAATGAATTTGAAAGAATTAGAAGATTCTTGCATTTCAACACCAACAGCTTAATGCTTCCAAGAACAAGTCCATAACATGATCGACTTCATAAAATAAGACCCGTCATTGATCATCTTAATGCGAAATTTGCATCTGTACCAATGGAAGAATGCTTATCCATAGACGAACAAATTTGCGCAACAAAAGCCAGAAGCTATTTAAAGCAATACTTGTCAAATAAACCCCATAAATGGGGATACAAACTTTTTGTGTTATGTGGAGTCTCTGGTTTTTCATATAACTTTGAAGTATATACTGGAAATGAAAACAATTTGATCAAACTTCAGTCACATGAACCAAATCTTGGAGCTTGTGCGAATGTAGTAATCAGGTTATCAAGGAACATAAAAAAGAACGTAAGACATAAAATTTATTTTGATAATTATTATACAACACTGCCATTAGTAGTATATCTTGCGAAAAGTGAAATATATTCTGTTGGCACTATTCGTCGAAATCGGATTGGCTGTTGTAAATTACCAACCGACAACGAAATGAAAAAAGATCCTAGAGGTAAACATGCTGAATATTCTACATCTATTGACGATGTTGATGTTACTACAGTAGCATGGAAGGATAACAAAGTTGTAAATTTAGTTTCCACATTTACAACTGTAGAACCAATTACTACTGTGAAGCGGTTTGATAAAAAACTAAACACAAATTTAGAAATTGAATGTCCAAATATAGTCAAGCAGTACAACAAGCATATGGGAGGTGTTGACTTGTTAGACAGTTTGATCGGGCGATATAGAATTAAAATCAAATCTAAAAAGTGGTACATGCGTATATTTTATCATCTTTTAGACATATCGACCATCAATGCTTGAATATTATATAGAAAAACTTGTTCAAACAAAAAGCACCTCTCTTTATGTGACTTTCGAATTGAGTTAGATGAAACACTTTGTCGCATGGCTACAAATCTAACAACATCACGAGGAAGACTAAGCAATTCACCAACTCTAGCGTTGCAAGAAAGGAAAAGGAGATTTTCATTCTCTCATGTTCCACCTACAGATGTCAGAAAGGATGAAGTTTCTCATTGGCCAATTTGTATGGAAAAGAGACTAAGATGCAAACTCCTAGTTGTACTGGGTTCACGTTTATTAAATGTGAAAAATGTGACACAGCCAGTGTTGTGCATTTACGTGTAATCTATTAAAGTCTACGTTACAGTGTAGACAACTGCGTCGACAATTATTTTAGTGTAGAAAATGTCGACAAATAGTACACAAAGTAGATAATGTAGAGAAAGAACTGTCAGTATTAGTACAACAGCTGTCTCTCATTCAAATATTAATTTTTTTAATACGGATTTCATATATGTGCATATCTTTGCGTATGTATACAAGATAAGGTGAATGATGATGACGATCATGGTATAAAGAATAATTATTACTCAATTCTTACTATTAAAGAGTAATTATTCTTTATACCATGGATGACGGATGATCTGAATGAGAAATAAACTTATTTTTTTCTAATTTATTTAAAATGTTTGAATATATTTTCTTATAGGCATGAGTATCACCTTCAATGCCGAGGCGATGGCACAGTTATGAAATAAAGTCATAAATACATCACAAATGATAAATAAAATTGATTTCAATGTGAAATTTTACTTAGTTTATTGTTTTGAATTTCAGTGCTAGGATTAATGTTTATGAATATTTAAAATCGTTATTAAATGTTATATTTATATATCAAATATAATTATAAGTATGTAAATTATGGTTATTTCATAATTCAATTCATTAATTCAATGGATTTACTTTTTTATTATAAATTTAAACTTGCATTGTCTACATTATCTACATTATCTTCTTTGTCTACACAAAAATCTGACGATTGTCTACATACATACTTTACGTGTAGACAACCGCGTAGATTACGTCAACGTAGATTACGTGCACAACACTGGACACAGCCCTATGCTTTAATAAAGAAAAAAATTGTTTTAAATTATTTCATTGAATTAGTAAATTTTAAATATTTTTCTTTCTCTGACTTTTTGGACTTTGTTAATTTTTTTTAATTTTATAAGAAAATATTTTTGTTTTAATTCATTTTTATATAATTTTTGTTTTAATTCATTTAATGAAACATATTGCTGTATCAAACACTTTCTCTTTTGTTAATTTTATAAGAAAATATTATTAATTTTGGTTGTAATTCATTTAATAAAACATGTTTATAAAACACTTTTTCTTAATTTTTTTTGTAGTTTAAATGCATGGTGTTGCAGATATGCATCAGATTATTTGTTTTTAATTATACTATGACCATTCGAGTTTAACATTTTTTTTAGATTTTTTCCTTTTTCTTGTTAGGTCTTAGAATTCAAAAAAAATTTTTTTTTTGAAATACAGAAAATTATGCAGTAAAGGGTTACATTATTAGCACCTAGTGGGTGTCGATCTTCATTTTGTCTTGCTAACTGTTGTAAACATTTGTAGCCAAGTATGGTGCCGATGTAGTGCCATACGTTACCGTTTTCAGTTGATAATATTATAGGTTTGGCTGGGATCATCTCTCCACATTATGAGTTGATAATTACGGTCTGCTTCATTAACTAATATTTGCCGGTACATTTTTTCTATATCAGCAGTAAAAACGTATTTTGATAATTGAACCTTACGAGTATAGAAAAGAGTTCATCTTGGAAAGTAGGGCCTCTACAAATTATATCATTTAATGCGAGACCGGTCGATGTTTTACAAGAGGCATCAAAAACCACTCTTAATTTTGTTGTTGTACTGTCTGGTTTTATTACAGCATGATGCGGCATAAAATAGTGTTCTCCTTGTATACAAGCACTGTTGGTCTCTACCATATGACCAAGTTGTATATATTCCTTCATGAATTCAATATACTGAATTCTCAAATCTGCATTTTTCAATAATGTTCGCTCTACTGACAAAAAACGATTCATCGCAATGGCACGCGAGTCACCTAAAACTGTTTTGTTGCTACTGAATGGTAATCTTACGACAAATCTTCCGTCAGCATTCCGTTGGGTAGTTTGTTGAAAATATGTTTCACATCTCTGTTCATGAGCAGTTAACCTTTTTTGTGGCATTTCGCCATCCTCTAATTTCCAAAATTTCTCCAGCTGATCTTTTAACTCTTCTTCTTCGGTATTACATATACCACATACTCTTACTTTTGATGGTAACTTACCTACCCTTCCAGAAACTACCCATCCAAAAATAGTATTCTGCAACGTAGGCAAGTTTTGACCTAATTGAATTTGCCCTATACAAAGTAATTTGTAATAAAATTCTGCTCCAATCAATATGTCTATCGACCTTGATTCGTTGAACATCGGATCAGCTAGCTGTACATTTTCTGGTAAAGACCAGTCCCTTATCTCCACTGTTGAGGCCGGCTGCATGGTAGTAATTTGTGGTAGCACTAAGGCCTCAAGCCTTACACTAAATTCATTAATCCTTGATTTGAGTAACAGATTAACCTTTGATGATGCCTTTTGACAGGCTCTTCCAATTCCCTGAATAATAATACATGAATCTGTCTCCTTTAGTCCTAGCTTCTTTACCATGCACTCTGTAATGATGTTTATTTCTGAACCACAATCCAGTATACCTCGACAATTTATGAACTGACCATTGCAATCTGCCACTTGCAAAATTACTGTAGTTAATAGTGTTTGTTCTGGTTGTGAATACTTGAACCCTGCAGTAAGTGATGCTGGATTTTTGTTGTTGTCACTGGATTGTACTTCATTTTGTCGTGTTTGAGTTATTGTCTTGGTTGGTATATTGACCTCCGTATGCAGTCAGGTATTGTGCCTCCTTCCGCATTTAAGGCAACCTCTTGATGTACATTTATTCAACAGATGATCATTTTTCAGAGAATTGAAACACAGCTTACATTTCTTCACTGAAGCAAGACGATCTGTTACTGATTGTTTTAAAAACTCCTTACACGTAAATATTTTATGGTCACCATTACAAAGTCTGCACTGTGAGTCAAACGCAGTTGATATTAGTGCCATTTTCGCTGAATTAGCACGGTGTTTATTATGTCCAGCGTCTCCAGTTAACATTTTCTTTTCCTTCCCTAACACATCTAATGACTGGAAACGTGCTTCCAGGAAACTGAGTAGATCTTCAACGGTAGGTAATTCTCTTGGAGTTTTTAAAGATTGCTCGAATAGAACATGTGTAGTTCTATCTAATTTTTTACTTGATAAATACATCAATATTGGAGACCAGTTAGATGTATCTATACCTAGATTTTTCAGCCCCATCAGACATTCGCTGGTAGTATCGTGAAGGGATTTAATAGATGATGCACCTTCATGTTGAATAGCAGGTTGTGACATCAATCAATTTATCATGGAATTCACTAAAAGCCTCTTGTCGTCGTATCTTTTAGTTAAAATACTCCATGCTGTATCATAATTGTTGTCGGTGGAAGGTAAATGTTGAATGAGAGCCTTTGCTTCACCCTCTAAATTACTACTCAAGTAACATAATTTCTGCGCCTTCGCAATTGGTCGTTCATGAATTATTTGACTGTATAATTCCTTGAACTCAACCCATTTCAGGTAATTACCATTAAAAACTGGCAGTTTTATCTCTGGTAATTTGATTGAGGGTCTCATGATATTTTGTGTCTCATCCTTGTCTGATTTTACAATAATTTTATCTTGCAGAGCAATTATAGTGTCCTGTTATCCATTCATCAACCTCATTAATCTTCTTTTCGTCATAATTGTGTGCCTTTAACTCATCTTCAGTTAACAGTGTACATATTTTTTTATGATTATTCATTAATTCTGATCGACTTTCTTGTAAAATTTGAGTTTTCAGGTTGTAGTATGCTAACGAATGCTTTTCACTAGACTTGTCTTCAATATCCTCTAAATATTGAATGACCGTTTTCATGTTAATTTGTTGATTTCTAACCAAAACCTCTGCCTTTGGGCTTTCATTATTGAATCCAGTTGATGTATCACCTTTTTTTGCTGTTGAATTGAACATATGATTATGATGTTCCTCAGAGTCGAATGGATTGTTCAAAGTTTCTAGAGCATCAGTAAGAGTTGTTCCGAACTTGTCATAAATTTTCTGAATCGCTCCGTAATAATCGTTTTCCCAATAGTTGCTTCCAGTTTTGTCTTCATAACTCTCTAGTTCAAGATGATTAGCCACGAATTCTTGCCATAATGATTGTAATTTTTCCAATCTTTGTTTCAGATATTTTAATTTCTTCTCTCAACTGAAACCGAGTTGTAGTTGGTAACAAGTTGTCCGATTTTTTTACCCAATTGAAATTGTTGTATAAGTAATTGTTCCATTGATGATGGTTTGGAACAATTACGTCGGGGTCACCAAAATGTTTAGAAAGCGATATAGTTCTTTTACTATACCGCTGGAATATCAAAGTATTATAAGGCGCTTATACCTTCTAATAACAATGATAAGTAGTTGTTGTTTATAGCAAAGGCTCTTTTACCTTTACTGAAATGTTTTGAATTTAAGGCTCTTGTACCTTTAATTCCCTTGGGATCTTGGCAGCCTCACCAAAAGATAAGATTATGGCTTAAGGAAAAAGAAAGTAGTGCTGTTTGTGAACTAATAAATTTATTTACAAAGTTCTAGGCTATTTATACATAATTATTGCTAAAAATATTGCTTAATAGACATAAATCAAATTATATTATAAAAAATACAAAAAATTTAAAAATTATTATAAGCAAGTAAAAAGTGAAATTTAATACTTTTGTTTACGATATAATTAATGCGTAAGTAAGTTCTACATACAATACATTATAGTAATATACTAGATTGTTTAATATACCTGTGTTAATAAAAAATTAAAGAAAGTGCAATGTAAGCATAATTGAAAGAAATTTTTACATTAATTTTGGATTTAAATTAAATGACTTAAATTCTAATATAATGATTATAAAAAATAACTATTATGATGAATTTGAACACTCTGTATGTAGTGTCAAGTGATTTTGATAGAGAGAATGAACATGGAGAAATTAGTCCAGGATCTTGGAGAAGTGAAAACACTGATAACATTTTTCCTCTTCATACTGAACATCATGGAAGTATATCCACAGAAGCTAAACAGATTCGTGAGGAATTAAAAAATTATTTTATGACGCCAGGGGCAGTAGTACGTAAGTTGTTTCGAGTTGTTTTGTTCGACTTCAAGCAAACTCGAACCAAACAAGAAGTGGTAGTATGTAATTCGTTCGACTTTGGGTTTAAGTGTTGCCATATAAATGTGTGTTCTGAATCAGCTGAAAAGTGTCATATGTTTGATTTTGTTATTAAAATTATATTAAAATTTTGTTATTTGTAATCTTTTTTAAGTTTTTGAAAGTTCAAATTTTATTTTATTTATTATATTTAGTTCAGAATTAAGTGTTTTTGATTTTAATTATTAGGTTTTAATTGTAATTTAAGTATTTTAAGTTTTAGTTTAAAAGAAATTAAAATGTTTTTTATGGACAATAGTAGTTCTGAGGAGGACGAAATTTATTTAGAAAAATTGGAAAGGAAGTGGATAAGAGACAATAAAAATCCACTTGAAATGAGAGAACAAGTGTAATTATAAATTAAATTAATAGTTTTAAATTGTATGGAATAATATTTTCTCATTAATACTGTTGTAGTTATATTATTAATTACACAACACAAGAAATAACAATATTAATTATCATTTTATTTATTTTATTTTATTGAAGATAAAATATAAACATAAACTTAAAGTTAAATATTAGTCCTACAACCTCGTTGCTATCGCGCGTAGAGTGATATGATTTGTCGTCAGACTAACAATCGTCATATATAGATATATAATGTTAGCTGTCGTTATATACCTGTCAGTGTGACATACTGAGTGTTTACATGTACGATGTTCAATCCTATTTATGACGGCAACACCTTCCCTTTTTTAATAAAGTAAATATGGTTCGAACCGGGCTGGCAATCGTCTTTCTCTTGTTGATCTTCTCGAAACTGGTTGGTTAACAGCTGTTTCTTCTAATGATGTAGGATGTTCTTGTCTAAGACCTTGTTCATTATCATTTTGATGGTGATGATCAAGGCCTGATCTGATTAACATGTGATCGGGTACATCGATGATTGGACTGAAGTTGCGTGATGTAGATAACCTTCCCAACTCGCTTCAATACTTCTGCAGGAACCCATTTGAATTGATTTGAGTTTACATAAACCTTGACCAATACTGCATCTCCAACACTATATTCCCTACTTTTAGCTCCATGTTTTTTGTTAAACTGCATGTTCTGATGAATTTTTACGGATTGATCGACGCTCTGACTGTCGTTCTTTTTGGGTAGAAGTAAATCAAAAATAGTTCTGACTTACTTCCAAACATGAGTTCAGCTGGTGGCTTGCAATCTGGAGTTACATAGCCTGGAGTTGTGCGGTATACTTGCAAAAATAAGTTGATGTTGTCTCGGATTGTTCCTTCCCCTTTGAGTTTTTTAAATGCGCGTTTGAATGTGTCAACAAAACGCTCCGCTTGTCCGTTTGATTGAGGATGAAACGGTGGAGTACGAATGTGTTCTATGCCATTTTCTTCACAAAATTCTTTGAATTGACTGGATGCAAACTGTGTTCCATTATCTGATACCATAGTTTGTGGTAGTCCAAATGTTGAAAATATAGATTTGAGAATACGAATAGTCGCTGTCGCTGTGATTGATGATGTCTGTATTATTTCTGGCCATCGTGAATGAGCATCAACGACTATTAAATAGTATTCACCATCTTTTGGACCGGCATAGTCGATATGAATACGCTGCCATGGTTGAACTGGTGTTGGCCACGATTGTAGCACTGACTTCGTTGGTGATTTTGCAGCTTCCATACATTTTTTTACAATTTATTGCACATTGCCGTATATCTTCGTCAATATTGTTCCAATAAACATAACTACGCGCGATTGATTTCATGCGATCAATACCTTGATGTCCTCTGTGTAGCTGCTTCATGACCCTGTTTCGCAGCTTTGCTGGAATCACTAGTCTTTCACCAACCAGTAAGCAATTATTTACGACGCAAAGCGACTGACGTCTTGAATGATATGTTTTCACTTCCTGACATTGTATTAGTTTTGAATTCTCTGGCCATCCTGTATTAACGTAATGAATAACTTCCTTTAATATTCTGCATTTTTTCGTTTCATTCTGAACCATTTTGTATGTAACTGGTATGTGTTCTATCGTAGAGTCTAAAATACGGGATAAATCATGCTATAATTGAATACATGCGATCACATAATCGTCTTCCGGCTTTTTATGTGTATCAATGAGACGTGATAATATGTCTGCATAGCCAAAATCTTTTGTAGATATGTATTCAATGTCGAAATCATATAATAGTAGTGTTAATGCCCATCTTTGTAATCTATTCGCTGTGTACACTGGTATGCCTTTACGTAAGTTGAATTTTGCAAGCAGGGGTTTGTGATCTGTTTGTAGCTTGAATTTTCTGCCTAAAAGAAATTTATGAAATTTAGTAACAGCAAATATTAATGATAGAGCCTCTTTTTCTATTTGACTGTAGTTCCTTTCAGCTGATGTTAACGTTCTGGAAGCATGACTGATTGCTTTTGTAGAACCATCTGGGAATTTATGCATGATACATGCTCCTATACCCGTATTTGATGCGTCTGCTGCCACAATAATTTCTTTTTTTGGATCGTAATGCGTTAAAAGCATATCTGATTGTAATGTTTGCTTAAATTTGTCGAATGATTATTGACATTCTTTTGACCATAACCATTTTTTCTGCTTTACTAAATTGTCTAGTGGTTTTCGCAATTCGTGCATGTTTCTTATGAATTTACCGTAATAATTTACTGCACCCAAATATGATTGTAGAGTTGAAGCATCTGATGGCGGTGGCATGTTAGTTTTTGCTTCAATCTTCGTACGGTCTGGTTGTATACCATTTTTGTCTATCACGTGACCCAGATATTTGATGGAATTCATGAAAAATTTACACTTTAAAATGCGTAAATGGAATCCATATTCTTTGATTCGTTGTAAAACCTTGGTCAAATTTTGATCATGTTCTTCTCTACAACTGCCAGATACAATTATATCATTCATGTAAGCAGCAACACCTGGTATATCTTCTGTCATTGCAGACATGATTTGTTGAAATGCTCCAGGAGCTATCTTCACTCCAGGAGGTAATCTGTTGAATGTAAAAAGGCCACGATGGGTGTTGATGGTAAGTATTTTACGGTCCACTTCTACCTGTAGGAATGCGTCTGACAAATCAATATTACTGAAGACTTGTGAATTAGCAAGCTTTGCAAATATCTCCTCAGGTAGCGGTAAAGGAAAATTATTTGGTTCTAGCATATCATTTAATCCTGTTGAATAATCTGCACATATGCGCACTTTGCCATTATTTTTTCTTACAGCGACAATTGGAGCTGCCCAATCTGAGTATGTGATTGGAGTGATGATACCTCGCTGCTGTAGTCTATTCAGTTCTTCATCAATCAATGGAACAGATGAAAGTGGTACTGGTCGTTTAGCTCTAAAAACTGGAAAAGCGTTTGTCTTCAAGTTTAGGCTGACTTTTAGCTTATTACAAATACCTAGACTGTCATTGAAAACTTCTGGAAATGTTTGTTTTAGTATATCAATATTTAAAATTTGTTTTATTTTTATATTGTTACACAATTTATTTAACGGCTTTTCTCCAAATTTGAATTTTTCGAACAGATCAAGTCCAAAAAGATTTAGACCTTCTATTTCTGCCACATAAAATGTTGATGACATGACTTCGTTGTCTACTTTAACTTCGCATTCAAATTCGCCTATTAATTTTAATTCATCACCTGATGCATTATTTGCTCTTTGGTCTGGCTTATTTAACTGTGGACAACCCACTTTTGACCAAACTGATTTTGAAATGATTGATATATCTGACGCCGTATCAATTTGTAGTTTTACAGAAAACCCATTTATATATATGTTTGAGTACTTACGTTTGGACTTGCAGTCTATCTGGTTAATTGTGAAAATGCCTTTTGTGTGACATTGTTTTGAAGTAGAATTCGTTGTCTTTGATTTGCATTTGTAGAATCCTTCCTTATGACCAATGGAATTACACAGTTTACATTTGTGTGCTGTATATTTACAGTCTTTTGCAAAATGCATTTCTCCACAAAACCAACATGAAGTTTTAGGTTTATTATCTGCTGCATTTTTCAGCAATTGATTTGTATGTTTTGACTTTGATTGATCATAATTCTGCTTATTTTTCGTTTGTGAATTTTTAAAATTCTTCACGATGCATACCTTTTGGTTTTGGTTACTGTTGTTTTGTTTTTCTATTAGTTCGGTGTCTTGTTTGAGATTGATCATCCGTTGATACAATTTGATGAGAGAATCAAATGTGACTTTTTCTGGTGAGTCATCATTTTCTTCTATACGAGCAAGTAACCTCGTACGAATGTCTGCATCTTTTGATGAATTCAACCCACACACAAAAATTAAACATTTAAATTGGTCAGTCGTTAACTTTGCTAAATTAAAATCTTCACAGGCTTTATTAACACGTGCTGAAAATGTTATTAGGTCTTCAGACTCCCTTTTGGATGTCTGGAGACATTCAAATCTTTGGTGAAATATTGATTTTTTTGCGCCAAAAATTGTTTTTAACTTTTCAATAGTTTCTGAAAAATTTAATTCTTTGGGAGTTTTTGGTAGAATCCAGTTAATATACTTGTCGTGGTTTGTTGTATGTAGTTTTCGCAATAACAACCTGACTTTTGCAGAATCATCCAATTTCTTTGCATCTTCACTGAATAAATCCTCGTAGCGTGTGTACCATGAATTGAATGTTATGTTTGCTTCAGGATCGTAACAAAATTCAGATATCTGCGATGACAAAGTTTCGATGAGAAATTCAGGATTATCTTTTTTTGATGAACTTGTTTGTTGATTGTTTGATAATTCCAGGAATTGTTTGAGAATCAGCTCTTGTTGCTTTAGCGTGGCTGCCAGTGTCTCCATGATTTTTTCTGCATCCGCCATTTTGGCTGACTAAATGAATGTGAATATGAATGAAAAAATGTGTATGAAAATCAATTGTGATCCTCGTCGCCAATTATGTTGTAGTTATATTTTTAATTACACAACACAAGAAATAACAATATTAATTATCATTTTATTTATTTTATTTTATTGAAGATAAAATATAAAGATAAACTTAAAGTTAAATATTAGTCCTACAGCCTCGTTGCTATCGCACGTAGAGTGATATGATTGGTCGTCAGACTGACAATCGTCATATATAGATATACAATGTTAGCTGTCGTTATATACCTGTCAGTGTGACATACTGAGTGTTTACATGTACGATGTTCAATCCTATTTATGACGGCAACAAATACAGTTTTCAAAAGAAATGTAGGCTACATAAAGAGGCCTTTAAAATGATATTGGAAACCACAAGTATACCTTGTGGTCAAAGAAGTACCGCAGTACCTCCAGTAATAAAATTAGCCGCGACATTACAACTACTAGCTACTGGAAATTACCAGCAGACGATTGGAGGCCATAAAACCATAGGAATGGCACAAAAAACCATGTCAACATATTTTGAAGAAATAATAAATGTTTTACAAAGTGATTTATGTCCACAATGGATTAAATTTAATGAAGAAGAATTTCGTAAAACAAAAGTTTTTTTTTACGACAAATACAAATTACCGGGGATTATAAGCTGCATTGACGGAATACAAATTCCGTTACTTGCACCACGTGAAAATGGCATATTTATTACAATCGCAAAGGATGGCACAGTATAAATACAATGTTTGGTAAGTACAAACTATTAGATTGAAAAGAATGAATTATAGTTGCAACTTTAAAAATTTCAGATTTGTGACCATCAGTATGTGATTTTAGCAGTAAATGCTAAGTATGGTGGTTCAAGCCATGATTCCGCTGTCTGGGCAAGAAGCAAAGAATTGGTCTTTCTAGAAAATCTTGAGAGAAGAGGCAGACGGGTTATCCTGCTAGGTAGATAAAAAAATCAATAATTACTATTTTATTATATTATTTTAATTTCAGGAGACAGTGGTTATTCATTGCAACCATGGCTATTAACGCCATATAGGAATGCGAACGATGAAAATTTAGAATCAAAATTTAATACTGTACATTCTAAAGCAAGATGTCAAATTGAAAGAACCATTGGTATTCTGAAAGGTGTGTGGAGATGCCTTTCCTGTGAAAGTAGAATGAGGTATAGTCCTCAAAAAAAGTCAAAAATAGTAAATGTTTTTGTAGCTTTACACAACATTTGCCGATTGTTTAAAATACCTCTGGACGAAAATCAAATATTATATGATGAGCATGATGACCATCATATTACGTCCACTCAAGATGGAAATGAGAATTTGTTAATTAAAGATCGAGCAATTAGAAATGAAATTAAACTGTCTTTACCATAAGAAAAATTGTTCTTTTATTTATTCAATTTCCATTGTTAATCTACATTTCTCAAACTCAGTTTCTATTTTTTCCTTTTTTAAATTTATATTCTCGACCCTCCATTCCAATTTATTTGCAATGTATTTCTTTTGCATGTAATTTGCTGTATCAGCAAGTTTTAATCGTTTTTTTCTCAATTCGTATTCTTTTTCCTTTAAATTATAATCCTTTCTTTTTAATTCATAATTTTTTTCTTTTATTTTAAGAATTTCCTTTAAAATGAGATTTTTTTCTTTAACAGCATCGACATAATCTTTAAATAATTCATCTTTTGTTGACTTTCTGCTGCTAAAATTTTGCTTTTTTCTCGCATTGGCGTGTTGAATAGTTTCTTTATTAATTGATGTTGATGTGTTCAAATTGTGATCAACATCACCATTATTGTTGTTATCAATATTACTCGTATTGTTGGTAATATCCATATCAATATCCATACTGAATTGTGCTCCGAAGGAGGAAGCATTCTCTATACCCTCAATTTGCGCATCTAGTCCGCAGGAAATAACCGCACTTTCCTCAAAATCATTTAACTTTTTCTCTATAAATGGTCCTCCACCAGTACCACGTTTATGATTTTTATTAAATTGCAATTTCGACTTTACTTTGTATTTGTAATCAGCCCAAGTCTAAAAATATTTATATTAATTATATAGGTAAACAAATATGTATACATATTAAAATTATATGTGATGTAAACAAATAATGCTAAACTACCTTTTTCAACTCATGGTATTCCTTAACTGGTGGACCAACAGAATTCCATTCATTTGTTATTTTCTTCCACAATTCTTTTGATTTTTGTCTTGCATTTATATTATTTAATCTATTCCTGGCTAAGTCGGAATTTTTTTCCATAAATTTAGTTAAAATCTCCACCTGTTTATTATTGATGGAAGTCAAAATTTTCTTATCTCCATTCCTAAATTTGTATGACATACACATTAAATAGTTTAAAAACATTTGAATATACATATAATATGCATATAATTCAAATAACTTTTTACTTACATGTTTTTTAACAAAATTATTTATTTTTAACACTTTTTTTTTAACTTTTTTAACTTTATTTTTAACTAACTTTTATTTTTTTAACTAATTATTATGTGTATTGTGTATATGAATATGAAACTCGATAACAAAATATTGTTCGACTAAAATTTTGACAATTCGAGTTTGATTTAACTCGAACCAACTTTACGTACTACCACATATATTCGAACTCGAACAAAACAACTTGAAACAACTTACATACTACTACCCCAGAAGGCGAAATACCGTGGCAGTATAAATTCATATAGAATAATTTATTATTTTAAAAATGTTCAAGATTTTTTTTTTCAAAGCATTTAAAAAAAATAGTGTCATATGTGTGCGAATATGCAAGCTAATTTCAAGAAATAAAATACATTACTCAATTTTTAATTATTATTTATTATTAAAGAGATAAATTAAGATGAACGGAGTTTTTAGAAGAATTAAAGTTTTAAAATACAAAACATGCTTACTCGACGGCTATTACATAAGAACTGAAAACTAAAAAATTATATGTAGCTAATAGTTGAAATTGATTATATAATGTTGCCTACTTAGTTTAAATTTGAACATACTCCGCCCACCTTGAAAAGATACATCTTTTCAAACCAAATGAACATTATAAAAATTTATTGATTTATATTATTGTTGTTATCCTCCAGTAACAAGATCAATTTTGTAACTGGCCTTATTATGGTACCTCTCTGAGTTCGAATTGTTACTACTCGCACTAAATCATCTTTACTTGGATGTATTTCTGTGATTCTGCCAACCAACCAACTACCAGGAGGAAGATTAGATTCTGCCACTAATACGATGTCATCAATATGTAAATTCCTCTTCAGTTTCAACCATTTGTATTTCTGTTGTAGTGTTGATAAATATTCGGTTTTCCATCGTTCCCAAAAATTTTTGATTGTTTTCTGTACAATTTGCCAACGTGAGCGATAATATTTTATGTTGTCATCAACTGGAACTTCTGGAACTTGCATTATGGGTTTTCCAGTTAAAAAATGATTTGGTGTAAGGATTTCATAATCAGATTTATCATTTGATAATGTCATCAGTGGTCGCGAATTTAAACAATTTTCTATCTGACACAATACGGTATAATACTCGTCGTAAGTCAATGAAGAATTACCAACAATTCTTCGCAAATGAAATTTAACTCTTTTAACTCCTGCCTCCCAAATTCCACCAAAATGGGGAGCTGAAGGTGCAATGAACTTCCAGTCGATTTCATTATCTACCAGATATTGATGAATTTGAATTGTTTTAGCTTTCTGCTTAAAGTAGTTATACGCTTCCTTTAAATGCCTCAAAGCTCCATGAAAATTGGTGCCATTGTCACTATAAATGGTACGAATTTCCCCCCTTCTAGCAACAAATCTTTTGAAGGCTGCTAAAAAACTTTCTGATGTCAGATCTGCTACTAATTCTAAGTGAATTGCCTTAGTTGACAGACAGACGAATAGAGCAATATACCCCTTGTGTGATTTTGCTCCTCTTCCTTTTCGATTTAAAATTATAACTGGACCTGCATAATCAATTCCTGTATTGTAAAATGGTTTTCCAACTTGAAATCGTGATGATGGTAAGTTAGACATCTTTTGTTCACATAACTTAGCTCTATAACGAATACATATAACACAATTGTGTGTTATTTTCTTAATGAGATATTTCACGCCAATTATCCAATATTTTAATTTGATGTTGCTTTCTAAATGTTGCCCAGTAGAATGAAGTAATTTTTTATGGTAATATTCGACGATCAATTTACTAATACGATTATCTTTGTGTAAAATGATTGGATGTTTCTGGTCTTCAGGAACACATGTTGCGTATTCAAGTCTTCCGCCCACCCTAAGCAATCCAAGTTTATCAATAAAAGGATCAAGTGTACGCAATTTACTATTCTTGGGTAACATCTATTGAATTTTAATTTGTTTTAGTTCATTCTTAAATGTAGTTTGTTGTGTTCGTTTCATAAAAATATTTAAGGAATATTGAATTTCGTTGATTGTTATATAATCTGGAAAATTGTTTCTTATGTTTCTAATTTTGTCGTAGCAATTTTGTTTATATCGAAGAATCCAAGAAGTGATTCTTAACATCTCCATTAGATTCGAAAATTTCTCCATCATGAAATCTATAATATTATTACTATCACAATTTTCAACTAGAAAGCAATTTTTGCGTTTTTCTTCGTCTGTGTTAAATATTGTATTATGTTTATTAAAATTGTTGTTCTTTTGTAAAAAGGCTGGTCCGTTCCACCATAGATCACATTGTAGTAATTCATCTGCATTAATTCCTCTGGAAGCGATATCCGCAGGATTATCGATTGTATTCACATAATGCCAACTATCATACGGTATGACAGATAAAATATTGGATGTTCGATTTCCTACAAAAGTAGTCCAACGTCTAGGAAAATCATTCAACCATGCTAAAACCGTAGTGGAATCAGTCCAGGCAAATATTTCGAGACAATTCTTTTCCAATTTTAAAGCATTGTATACTTGTTGAATTAGCTTCGCAAGTAAATGAGCTGCACAAAGCTCAAGACGTGCAATAGTAATTTGTCTTATAGGGACAACCTTCGTTTTTGCAGCTACAAGCGTGACCTTATATCCACTATCATACAAAACCCGTGTGTATACGACAGCAGCATATGCTCGTTCTGATGCATCACTAAAACTATGTAATTGCAGATAACAGCTTTTCGTTGTAAACATCCATCTAGATATTTGAAGGTTGTTAAGTACATGAAGCTTATTGTAAAAACTATACCATAATTTCTCGATTTCGGGTGTAATATTTTCATCCCAGTCAATTTTACTCATCCATAAATATTGCATGATAATCTTGGCCTGAATTGTACATGGTGATAAGATTCCTAGAGGATCGAATATTTTTGAGATGATTGATAAAACTATTCGTTTCGTAAAGTAATTCATCTCAGGAACGTGAACATTACATGACAAATAGTCGGTTTTAGAGTGCCAATTAAGACCTAGTGTCTTAATAACCGATTCATTTTCATTATCAAAGGGTTTCACCCTTTCTTGAAGATGATCAGGTATTTGATGTAATATATTTTCAATATTGGAAGACCATTTACGTAATACAAATTTGCCCCTTTTGAGTAAGTTGATAATATCCTCCATATTGAGAGAAGCTTCTTGTAGATCGTCGTCAGATCGTATAAGATCATCAACATAAAAACTTTGTTGCAATAATTCATAACCTCTTGGATGATATGTTCTTTCATCTTCACCAAGTTGTTTTAGTACCCTTAATGCTAAATATGGAGCACATGATGTTCCATAAGTAACAGTGTTCAAACAAAATGTCCTTAGTTGGTCGTTACCAGATTTCCTCCAATAGATAAGTTGGTAATGTCGATCTTCTGGATGTATCAATATTTGACGGAACATCTTTTCGATATCTGCGACATATGCAACAGCCCCCATTCTAAATCTTAACAAAACGTCCATGAGATCATTATGAATTTTGAGTCCTGTATGTAAAATCTCGTTGATTGGAACTCCTGTCGAAGGACGACATGAACCGTCAAATACTACACGTAGTTTTGTGGATGTACTCGTTTTCTTCCAAACACCATGATGTGGTAGATAGTAGTCATTCTTCGACGACTTTTCTGTAAATTCTTGCATGTGATGAAGTAACGAATATTCTTCCATAAATTTTATGTAGTAGTTTGAAAGTTCATTATCACCCTTAAATCTTCGTTCCATATTATAAAAACGTTTGATCGCTTGATTAGAAGTATCACCAAGTAGGTCGGTTGATTTCTTAAAAGGAAGTCTTACCATATATTGTCCAGACTCAAGTCTTTGATGAGTGGTATTAAAATGATGTTCACAATTAGATTCTTCAGTTGTTAATAACAATTTTGAATTAGGCTCTTCTATATTCCAAAATCGTTGTAATATTTCATCTAAATTCAGTTTAGTGGTAACATGATGACATGATATTGATGTTTTGTCAAATGTCCTTCCAGTTATTATCCAACCAAAAATGGTTTTATATAATATTATACCAATATCATCGGTGGTCATTTTCTCACCGAGGAGAACCTCAAAAACAACATCACAACCTAATATAATATCCACCTTTGTGGGCAAATTATAGTTTATGTCGTCGATATTATATTCAGCAATTAATCGTTCCTTAATTTTATTATCAATTTTGAATGGTGGTAAATCATTCGTCAGTTGATGTAAAATATATGTCGTAACAAATATAGATTGGTTACCATTTTTTGAATAAATCTGTGTTTGTATTTTTCCTCTAGTTGTAACGTTCTTTGTGCTACCTACACCAGTAATCAGAAAATTTGCCCTTTCTCTTTCTAGCCCTAATCGTTGAATACATGATTCTGATATAAGTGAGACTTGAGAGCCAGTATCAAGTAATGCCACGCATGGCTGAAGTTGGTTGTATTTATCTCGTATAAAAACCATTGCAATAGGCAGAACGCTAACATAAGATGGTGAAATTTGTGTAGAAGAAGTCACATGAACCGATGTTGAATCTATAGTTTGTACAATTGCTGCAGATTTGTTCTCGTAATGAAGAGTCGTATGATGTTTTTTATTGCATGTCTTACACCTAGAATTAGACTTGCAATCACTAGACAAATGCTTACCTCGTAGACAATTATAACAAACCCTCAATTTTGTCACAGTTTGATTTCTTTCTTGTTGTTTCAAACCTAAAAATTTAGGACAATTATACAAGCGATGATTTTCATGACAATGTGGACATGAATCAATTGATGTGTTACAACTCAACTTTGCTTTTGTGTTGACTACTGGTTTTATGTATTTTAAAACTGACTTTGAAATTGTTGTCAATTCATAAATCCGTTCATCGAGGAATTTCAGTAATATGTCGAACTTTGGTCGTTTTGTAGACGCTATTGATCGACGCCATAATTGTTGTGTTTCCTTATCCAATTTGTTCACCAATAAGTATATTAACCAGCAGTCCCATTCCTTGGTGGGTAGTCCTAAGGCTTGTAGAGCTCGTACGTTTTCTTCAAATGTGTTAGTTATATCGCGAATCGACTCTGCACACGTTGTTTTTAATGAATTATAATTATGCATTGTTTCCAAGTGCATTTCAATTATCATTGCATCCTTATCATATTTTTGTTTTAACAATTCGTAAGCTGCGACATAATTGCTTTCAGATAACTGAAGATGTTTCAAGGTTGAAGAAGCTTCTCCATGTAATGATTGTTTTAAAAATTGAAACTTCTGTATAGTTGAGATGCTTGTATTATTATGCACGATTGAGTTATACATGTCAAAAAAGGGTTTCCATTCTTTATAATTGCCACTAAACCTCGGAATTTCTAAAGTAGGTAACTTTATCTTAGATTGTGAATCAGACGACAAACTTGAATTTGGTGTTGAATGATAAGCGTTGGATGATAGTTGCTGCATAGCTTGTGTTAGCTGTGTTTGACCTTGTGCTAGTGCATTGAGTGAAATTGTTAAATTGGATGATACATCATCTGTATTTATTGGTGGACCACGTCGTTGATTTATACTAACTAATAAGTTAGCCTTAGTTGAAAGATATTGATCGTCAAAAGTTTCTCGATATGTAATTTGCTCGTCTAAATCATTTTCATCCGTTAATAGATCAATCTCATTTTGAACTTTCGTTAAGTCTTCGTAGATTTTCTCTAGCTTAATTAAGTGCACTTCCAATAATTCAATTCTTGTATCTAATTCAGCAATAATTTCAGCAATTTTATTTTGCAGTTTTGTAAACAGCGTTTTGTTTACCCTTCGTTGCTTTTTCAAATTTTCCATTTTATTATATCACCAAAGTATGCAATTAGTAATATAAGAATAGTAGGCTTGAATATCACTGACAGATTGTTGAAATTGTGGTAAATTATAATGAAATAACATATATACCTATTATATGGTGTTGTCCTTGTTATTGTCTAATTTGATGAAATCAATATGGTCGACACACAAATTTGATTCGATATATTAAAACATAATATTTATTGTGTTATCAAATATTATATTTTAAAACAACACTAATGGTTTTAACAGCACACCTTAATATATATATATATGTTCCAATTGCCTTATACAATCAACCACACACGTTTTGACTATGTTTCAAGTCCCTGTTCGGGCGCCAAAAATATGTGCGAATATGCAAGCTAATTTCAAGAAATAAAATACATTACTCAATTTTTAATTATTATTTATTATTAAAGAGATAAATTAAGATGAACGGAGTTTTTAGAAGAATTAAAGTTTTAGAATACAAAACATGCTTACTCGACGGCTATTACATAAGAACTGAAAACTAAAAAATTATATGTAGCTAATAGTTGAAATTGATTATATAATGTTGCCTACTTTAAATTTGAACAATATGTAAAAAACTACAAGTACGAGTATAATATATAATTTAAACATTATACTAATAAAATCATTTTAAAATACATACCATATTTGATCTGCTTGATGTTGATGAAACATATTTATTTAAAAAATTTAGTGCGTTGTAAAACTCCCATTTGCTCTCATAATTATTTTCAGAGCCCTGTCCACTTTTTCTTTCCATGATCTTCCTATTCTCACACTCACTATTATACTTCACTCTCAAACTGTTCCATTTATAAGTGCACATTTCAACGTCTTTATTGCGTTCACTTGCAATTTTATTCAAGCTATCACTTCTTTTATTTCTATTTTTATAATCACTTCGCGTCATATCCCAAAGATGTTCATTTTGTTCGAAAAACATTATTAATTTTATAATGTCCTCATTTTCCCAATTACTCGTCTTCCGAATTCTCTTTTTTTTCATTCTTTCTGCTAATTCCGCCATTTTTATCACAACAAAATATTTCATTCCTATATATTTTTATCTTATTTCTATTCAATAATATTTTTCTTTACAAACACAATTAACACCAATTTGAACAAAAAAAAAATTCAATTTTATTAAAAAAAATTCAATTTTATTAAAATAATTCAATTTTATTAAACAAAATTTTATTAAATTTTTAAATTAAATTAGGACAGTAATAAAATAATATGTATATAAATCAAAATAAGTAGTATAAAGGCGGTAGAACTATGACGTTGTTTGACACTGTCTGACATCCAATTATCAAATATTTTATTTGACAAAATGTTTGATGTCAAATATGAAAACAGGAGTTTCCACACAACAAAATATTTGATTTATTCATTTCATGTTTATTTAGTGTTCTACTCGTATATGATATCGGTAAATATTTGCCTATTTCTCCTTGAGATAGTACTGCTCCTAGTGGGAAATTTGATGCGTCTGTTGTTAAGATGAAAGGTTTTGAAAAATCTGGATATTGAAGTATTGGTGGGTTTAGTAGTTTTTGTTTTAAATTTTGAAATGATGTGTCGCATTCTTTAGACCAAATAAATGAAGTGTTTTTATGACATAACATATTAAGTGGTTTTGCAATAGCTGCGAAATTCGGAATGAATTTTCTGTAGTAGTTACAGAATGCTACAAATCTTTTAGTTTCATTTGCATTCGTCGGAGTTGGGCAATTAACTACTGTGTCGTATTTTTTAGGATCTGTTTTTATTCCTTCACTAGTTATCAAATGTCCTAGATAGACTACTTCTGATTGTAAGAAACTGCATTTTTCTGGATTCAATTTAATGTTATATTTTCTCAATCTTTGAAAAGTTTTAATTAAATTGTTGTTGTGATGTCTGAGACTACATCCGAAAATAATAATATCATCTACATATAAGAATGCTTGAGCATCAAGACCAGATAATGCTATGGATAACATACGTTGAAAACTATTTGTTGAAATTTTTAGACCAAATGGTAATCTTTTGAATTGGAAATGGCCTTTACTGGTTGAAAATGCTGTTAAAGGTCTAGATTCTTACTCCAATTCAATTTGATGAAAAGAACTTGTTATATCCAACGTTGAAAAATATTTTGCTTTGCCTAGATTGTCTAGAATATCTTCTAGTCTTGTTAATGGAAATTTATCATCTAAAATATTTTTATTTAATTGTCTAAAATCAACTACCATTCTCCATTTTTTCTCTTTATTGCTGCTTTTCTTAGGTACTATCAACAAGGGGGATTTATATGGACTAACCGATGGTTCTATGATATCTTCTTTTAAGAGCTTTTCTATTTGCGAGTTTATTTCTTCTATTTGAGATTGTGGCAGCCGATAATTTTTTATGTATACTGGGTTTTTATCGTGTATATTTATTTTTTGCGCATAAAAGTTATTTACACCCAAACGATCTCCATCTAAATAAAGTATGTCTGATAATGAATCTTTTACATTATGATCTAAATTATATATTTTTAATATGTTTTTTAATTTTTTATATCTGTCTTCATACAGTCCACTCGTATCTATTTTACTTTTTATGTGAAAGTCTTTAAATGGAAGTATTTCCAATGGGGGTATTTTAATGTTAACTTCATTTTCAGTTGTGTTTAAAATTTTTATATGTATAACGCCTTTCGATGGTATAATGGAATTAGCGATAAAAACACCGTCTTGAATTTCTTTGTTCAAAATAATGCTATCTTCATTGACTTGACAATTAATTGCTTGGATCGATTCTGTTCGCGCTGCCATTTTTATATATTTTTCTTCCTGTATTTTGGTAACAAGGGGTACGATGAAATCTGTTTCATCAGTACAAATTGTGATTGTGAAATCTTCATAATCTATTTTACAATTGTAATTTGCTAGAAAATCTCTGCCAATGATGCCATCTGTTATTATTGGAAAGCTTTCTTCTATAACATGGAGTTTCTGAGGTAGACATTCATCTTCTATTAAAAAGCATGCATTTATTGTTCCAAGGGTTTGAATTTCATTTTCTGTCACATCTGTTATTTTACATTGTTCATTATTAATATATGAATTTGTTTTTATAGTATTTACTTTTAGTACTGAAATGTCGGCACCAGTATTAATTAGAAATGTTCTTATAGTATCTGAAATATCTATTTTTGCTAAGACGTAATTTGTTAATTTTTCAATTTTTAATTGATATATGTTGTTTTCTCGTCCCCAATCTGATGTTCTTCGGGGACTACTTGCGCGTTTCCCGAATTAATCACATTGATTCTTCCTTGATTTCTGTTATTTGTACCACGATTGTGGTTGTTGCGATTATTATTATTATTATTATTATTATTATTATTATTATTATTACGATTGTTGTTATAATTATTGTAGTTGTTACGATTGTTATTGTTGTAATTTCTATTCCTTGTTGTATTATTGTATCCTTGTGTTTTTCTATTATATCTGCCATTATGGTTTCTATTATGTTTATTTGTATTATATCTGTTTCTGCTGTTATTATTATTTTTCATATATAATATGTTTTCATTGCTATTTCTACTGGAATCAATCTCAGATGCTAGCTTAACTGCTTCATTTAGTGTTTTTGGTTGTGCTGCAAATATTGTTGTTTTCAAACGTTCCTTGAGTCCTGATTTGAATGCATTTAAAGCTAATGTATCATTTATGTTAGCGATGACTGTTTTATTAGCTTCACCTTGTTCTGATATGTGTATTTCATTTAATTCATCAAACAATGTTTCAATATCTTCAGCAAATTTAAGTACTGTTTTATTTCCTTGTTGAATGTGATACAAGTCATTTTGAATTTTCAATGGGTTCTTTTTTGGTTTATATATTTTTTCAAAAAGATCTTTAAATTGTTTCAATGTTGCTGGTGTTTGTTCATTACTAATTTTAATACGAACTTTATCTGTTATCCGTGTTTTAAGTATGAATTTTATTAATTTTTCTATTTCTGTATTATCTTTTAAAGTTTCTGATAGACATTCAACCAAGTTGACAAAATTTGTTAATGATTTCGGTTGACCATTGAATTCTGGTATTATTTTAAGTGTCGTGCTAATATCGAATGCTGCCATTGTTATTGTTTCGTTTCTCTCTTTTTCTGGTGAATTTTGTATGCTAAGACTATCTGAATATTCTTCACTACTAATACTATTATTATACTATCTTGATCGCTATCAATATCTTCTATTTTAACTTTAGAATTTATTATAGATTGTATTTGATTATAAATTTCTAAGTATTTGTTTTTGTAATTTGTGCAATCATATATTTTTACTAATATTTTTAATTTTTCATTAAAGTTTTTCTTTGAATGCTCTAAATATAATTTCTTTGTTAATAAATATTTATCTGAAAAATTTCTATTCGGATTCTTTTTGAATATAGCCAATATGTTTTGTAAATCTTTTATCAATTCCTCTATGTTATTTATAAAATTTTTTTTTTTTTTTTTTTTTTTTTTGAAAGGAAAGAGAAATATCTCGTATGTATGAATTTTTGTAAATAAAAAAAATTTTTTTTTATAATGTTATTATTTATTATGTACATATATATTTTATACATTTATATTATTTCTGTTTATTTCCTTTATTATAGTTTTTCTTAATTTATTTTTATTATAACTTATTATAATTATTACAATTAAACATACAACTAAACTTATAATTACTATTCTAGAAAAAATTTCTTTTCTTCTTTAGTAATCGCCAGATTTGCTAAATAGCTCCGCAATTGCTTTTCTGTATTTCACTTTTTGTCCTCCTCTTTTTTTTATTTTTATTTCCTGAACCTTTGGTGTTTCAATCACCCGATTTTTATTCCTTTCCCTGTATTCTTGTATTGCAATGGGACGCGGTCCAGCTCTGTAGTTATTTTTTAGATCCTCGTGTAGACGTGGATTTATTCGCAAATGCTCTTTCAATGCTTCCTCTGAGTTTGTTTTAAAATTGAAGCTGGGACATTTAACCAATGTTTGCAGGATCGCCATGTAATGTGTTTAATTTTTCTAATACAGGAGGCTGAATTCACCTGTAAAAATTAATTTTAAATAATTAAATGGTGCGGCATTTTAATGCCGATATTTGCACCTAAGTATGGCAAATGTGCCGAAGTTTAATTCTATTAATAATGGCAATTTAATGCCGATTTACTTTAAAATCAAACACAATGATTTCTCTTGCATGATCAATATTCAACTGTCTTTATTCAAAAGATCTTGTCTTTTTATACAAAATTTCTTACATTATTATTAATAGTAATTAATAATACATAAATATAAATTGCTTAAGTTATTACATATAATTTGCTTAATCAAAATTTATTGACATATACTTTCAAAGTACAAATATTGGTATTTAATTTACAATACACATATGTTCTTAATTATAATTCTCTTTAATTTTATTATTTATGACAATTTCGTAACTTATCAAATATTTGTTATTAACCTAATTTTAAACTTTAGTTTATATACCTTATTAACTAAAACAATGTAATGCTTACATATCATACTCATGTGTCTACGACCTACATTAATATTTATAACATAATTCATAAAAGCTTAAAATGCTGTGTCATACTTATGTTAAGCAATTAACAATATATATATATGTATGTATGTAATTACAAATAATAAGTAATTGCATTCATTCAACTCATATTTAAATTCTTTTTTTTGTTTACTATTGAGTAGATCACGTTTCTTCAACTCATGTTATATTGTCGCATATTATGTTGCATATTGAATATGGTATGTGGTCATTACATCTTTCATTACATTGCGCGTGAGTATATGCGTGCGTGTTTGCATCGCGCGAGTTAGATGTGAATCTAACCTTAGTTTAGATAACATTATACAAAAATACCAACAAAATATATAACATACATAAAATATACATTATAATATTAATATAGGTATAATATATAATATAAAATATACATTAAATATAGTATAGTATATAAGTATATAAATGTAAATCGAATAAGATATAATTCAAATTATAATTTTCACATAAGAAAAACGTTATGTAATAAAAACGAAATACGATAATTTTGTTTTTCACAAAATTCACAAATTTCACATAATGAAATTTGAGTATTTTGTTTTTCACAAATTTTTTTAAAGTTCAACAGAAAATTTTGGTTCTCATAATTTCGAAAGTCACGTTGTGTAAAGTAAGCATTTGTTACGTGTTGTATAAAGAAAATACTTTAAATTTAGTATTACTGTCAAAAACTTTATAATTTCTGATTTGCTTAAATCTAGTTAGATTTGGTTATGTTATGATCTAGTTAGATTTGAATTATATTACAAATTAAATTAATTTAAAAATAGTTTTATTATTCTCTTCAAAATGTCTGATAACTCGGTCGTCAATTCTTTTATTGTATTTTTTTGTAATAAAATATAAATTGTTAAGACATTTCGGTTTTCGGAGTTTCATTTTTTATGATTTTCTTACATTACATTTTTTGGTCCTTCGAGCCGGATAATTGAAATAATTCGGATTTAAAATACAAGATCGGGCGGTATTTCATCACGGCATATGTATATACGTACATGTTACATTACTATATACATATTTACTATCGGTTTTCGGTTGATCAACTTTTGATCAAATAAATTCAATTTGTGAACAAATAAAATTACAATATAAGCGGTACATAAACAAGATCTGTTCACATTATTTCATTGAAATCACAAGGATTTGGTAAGGTCTATCTATTTATCTAATCAATAGTTTTAAATTAAATCTAATCGAAAATGGAAAATCTAAAACGACAAAGAGGTTCTTGTAAAGGAAGAATAACAAGACTTGAAAAATTCTTTGAAAGTGAAAATGTAAATGGCATTGATATTAATTCAATTCATGTGAGATTAGAAGCATTAGAAAGTGCGTGGAAAGAATATTTACACTTTCAAGATCAGATTGAGTTAATGGTTGACGTAAATGAATTTGAAGATGAACAAAATAATAGAATGGTTATTGAAGAAAAATACTTCAATTTAAAATCCCAGATTTTACAAATTATTGAAAAATGTCAACAGTCTTCTGTTGCATCTCAACCAAATTCTGTACTAGAACAAACTTTGAGTACATTGTCTGCAAATCAAGTTCAGCTTACACAAGCATTAAAACATTTAACAGTGAATTCATCACAAGGTCGTTCATCAAATAATGAGTCAGTTCCTGTAAATTATACTAGACTTCCTAAAATTGATGTTCCTCATTTCTATGGAAGCTATTTAGAATGGAAAAATTTTAGTGATCTTTTTGTAGCGTTAATTGATAAAAATCAAAATTTATCACAAGCAGAAAAACTTCAGTATTTAAAATCTTGTTTGAAAGGTGACGCTTCAACATTGCTTAATCATTTAACGGTATGTGATGCAAATTATGCTCCAGCATGGGAAGAATTAAATTCAAGATTTGACAAGGAAAGATATATTGTTGATTCTATTTTAAAAACACTATGCTCACAAGCATCAATTACATCTCCAACAGCACAATCTATTAAGATTTTATATAACACATCTACTGAATGTGTACGAGCATTGAAAGCAATGAATTACCCAGTCGACCAATGGGATGCATGGCTTGTGTTTATGATCACTAGTAAATTTGATAATGAATCTAAACTGTTGTGGACAAGATTTTCAGTTGGTAAGGAAAGACCAAAATTTGAAGATATTTGCAAATTTCTACTTGAACGTGAATTCGAACTTTCAAGCAACTGTAGTGATAACAAAACTGTAAAGGGAAAACCAACAAGACATACATATATTGCAAAGGTCGTATCATGTCCTAATTGTTCATCTGATCACGGCTTGTATAAATGTTTAGAATTTTTAAAATGGGAAATTCAACAAAAACGTGAATTTGTGAAACAAAAGAAACTTTGTTTTAATTGCTTGAAAATGGGACATCAAGCAAGACAGTGTACGTCAATTTTATGCAAGATTTGTCAAAAGCGACATCATACAGTTTTACACTGTGATGATAAAATGATAAATTCTTCTAAAGATAAAGTAGTTTGTGCAACGGCCAATTTAAATCAACTTAAATATATTATACTTCCAACTGCAATCGTTTTAATACAAGATAGATATAAACAATTACAACCTTGTAGAATACTTTTAGACACGGGTTCGCAAGTCTCATTAATTAGTGAAGCGTGTGTTCAAAGATTAGGTCTCAAGCGTAAACGTTCAAATACAGAAATTCATGGTATTGGTGAAACCAAATCAGAACCAACTAAAGGAAGTATTCAAATCAACATCAAGTCTAGATTATCAAATTATTCGGTTGAATTTAATGCATTTATTTTGTCAAAATTAACGTCATTCTTACCTTCAGTAAACATTACAAATATAAAATGGTCAGAAATAAATAATGTACAGTTAGCAGATCCAACGTTTACAAAACCAGGAAAAATTGATATTATAGCAGGATGTGATTTATTCTTTCATATTTTACAACCAGAAAAAATGATGAGTCCTATGAATAATTTGATAGCTCAAAATACTTTGTTCGGTTGGATTATAACAGGATTGCATGATCAGATTGATACAGCTAAATCCTCGTGCTATCATATTCAAGTTGATCTCAACGATCAATTAAAGAGATTTTGGGAACTGGAAAATATTGATAATAGTCATTCTCGTACAAGGGAAGAAGATTTATGCGAAAATCATTTCATTAATACACATCAACGATTACATGATGGTAAATATTTGGTGCGTTTACCTTTTATAGAAAATATTCATCTAGGCAATTCTAAGGAAATAGCATTAAAACGATTCTTTTATATTGAGCAAAGATTAGCAAAAAACCATCAGCTAAGAAATGAATATACAACTTTTATGAAGGAATATGAAACACTAGGTCACATGAGAAAATTGACACAACAAGAAAAATTAATGAATGCTGAGGACTCTTGTTATTTACCACATCATCCAGTTATTAAGCCTACTAGTACAACTACTAAATTGCGTGTAGTTTTCGACGCTTCATGTTCAACATCATCTGGTTATTCATTGAACGATTCCTTAATGATTGGTGCAGTCATTCAACCAGATTTATTTCAAATTATTTTGCAATTTCGATTATATCCAGTAGCATTTACGGCAGATATCGCCAAAATGTATCGCCAAATCAAGATGCATGATAGTGATACTAATTATCAACGTATAATTTGGAGAAATCATCCATCATCAGAATTACAAGAGTATCAACTACAAACTGTTACTTATGGTACTGCGTCAGCACCTTTTCTAGCAACACGAGTGTTGTATCAATTATCAATAGACGAAGAACATTCTTATCCTAATGCTGCGAAACTTCTTAGATCACATTTCTATATTGATGACCTCATGGCAGGCGCTACCAGCGTTGATGAAGCTAAAACTTTGGTTTGTGAATTAAATCAGTTGTTAGCTAAGGGAGGTTTTGAACTACGTAAATGGTCAGCTAATGTCGATCATATTCTGGGCGATGCATCAGTATATGATACTCCAATAAATTTGACTATTGAGAAAACCGAAGGTATAAAAACACTCGGACTTAATTGGTATCCATATAGTGATTACTTTGCCTTTAATGTTAAGTTTAATAATGCATCTTCTACGAGCAAACGTCAAATACTCTCAGAGATTGCACGTATCTTTGACCCAATAGGTTGGCTAACACCGGTTATAGTGAACGCCAAAATATTTCTACAAGAATTATGGAACAACAAACTAGATTGGGATAATCAACTTAATGAAAATTTGTTAAGGAAATGGGTTTCAATTCGGAATGATTTAACAGCTTTAGAAAATATTAAAATTACTCGTTGGTCAAACTTCGGATCATATGTTCATGAGCTTCATTGTTTTACAGATGCATCGCAGAAAGCTTACGCAGCTGTTGTTTATCTTCGTACGGTGACACCAGAGCAACAAATTATTGTTCGAATAATTGCTGCAAAATCAAGAGTTTCACCACTTAAAGAACAATCAATTCCTAGATTGGAACTATGCGCTGCACAATTGGGTGCTAAACTAATTCAGAAAGTTATGAAGGTATTTACATCGTGTAAGGTTTATGCGTGGACCGACTCACAAATAGTATTAGCATGGTTATCAAACTCGTCAAAGCGGTGGAAATGTTTCGTAGCTAATCGGGTAAATCATATTAAATCAATAATGCCCTCACTTCAGTGGAACTATGTTATGTCTGCAGATAATCCAGCAGATTGCGCCTCAAGAGGCATACGTGCCAGTAAACTCGTCAATTATGATTTGTGGTGGAATGGACCTGCATTTCTACATCAATTAGAATTTCAACCTCCTGAAAATGTAAGGCTTGATAACATTGAAGTTCCCGAACAACGAATCATACATTTTGTTGAAACTGATGATTGTATTTTAATCATCAAAAGATTTTCATCATTTCGCAGAATGATTAGGGTAATTGGGTGGTGCTATAGATTTTTTAATAACACAAAACAAGAAATCAAGAATCGTGCATCTTTCCTCAGTGCCGAAGAACAAAATTGTGCTTTACATTGCTGCATTAGAATCGAACAATCTCAGTTCTTTTCAAACGAAATATTAGACTGTAAACAAGATCGAGAAATGCAAAGGTCTAGCAAATTATTACGATTGGATCCCTTTCTTGATAATAATGATATTCTACGAGTAGGTGGTCGTTTGCAATTCTCAACGTTAGAATATAATCAACGACATCAAATTATCTTGCACAAACAAGGTCATATCGCATGGCTTATAGTGTTGCATTATCATTGTATTTATTTTCATGCTGGATCCCAACTTCTACAAAATTTACTACGCTCCAAATATTGGATTATAGGTGATAAGCATTTAATTAAAAAAGTCATTCATTCATGTGTTGTTTGTCAACGATATGCAGCTAAAACATCTCAACAAAAAATGGGCAATTTACCGCCGTCACGACTAGAACCCGGAAGAGTATTTGCTAATGTCGGAGTTGATTTTGCAGGGCCTTTTTATGTGTTATCTAGAAGAGGAAGAGGAGTACGAGCACAAAAGGTTTATGTATCATTGTTTGTATGTCTTGCAACACGTGCTTTGCATTTAGAAATGGTTTCGGATTTGAGTACAAATGCGTTTATGGCTGCATTCAACAGATTTACTTCTCGGAGAGGCTTACCAAAACAAGTATATTCTGATAATGGCACTAATTTCGTTGGTGCAAGCAAAGAATTAAAGGAACTTTATCGATATTTTGGGAAAACGCAAGTGAAGAATCAACTCAGTAGTATCTTTGTAGATATTGGTGTTCAATGGCATTTTATACCACCAGCTGCTCCAAATTTTGGTGGCATATGGGAAGCGGGCGTAAAAAGCATGAAACATCACTTACGACGTACCATAGGAAACAGCCATTTGACAGCTGAAGAATTTTCTACGCTTTTATGTAAGATCGAAGCTACATTAAATTCAAGACCATTGTCTCCTGTTTCTGACTGCATTGATGATTTAGAGCCGCTAACTCCTGCACATTTCTTGATTGGAGGGCCCTTACAAACAGTTCCTGAAATTCCATTAGATGATGTTAAATTAAATAGATTATCTAGATGGCAATATGTTAATAGATTGAATCAATCCTTTTGGCGAAGATGGCATAATGATTATCTCCATCAGCTTCAACAACGTAACAAATGGATGATAAAAAGAGAAAATATGAATATTGGCACCTTAGTCCTAATCAAGGATGAAGATACACCGCCAGCTACATGGTTTTTAGGAAGAATTGTTCAAATACATCCAGGCAGTGATGGATTAGTTAGAGTTGTAAGCATTAAAACTAAATCAGGAATAATGAAAAGACCAATTTCAAAATTATGTCCATTAAAATTAGATTAATTATGTAATCTATTATTTGTGAAACGTTAAAATGTTTTATAAATATGTAATAGCTTGTAAAATTGATGTTATTTGAAATAAGATATTTCAAGGCGGCCGAGAATGTTACGTGTTGTATAAAGAAAATACTTTAAATTTAGTATTACTGTCAAAAACTTTATAATTTCTGATTTGCTTAAATCTAGTTAGATTTGGTTATGTTATGATCTAGTTAGATTTGAATTATATTACAAATTAAATTAATTTAAAAATAGTTTTATTATTCTCTTCAAAATGTCTGATAACTCGGTCGTCAATTCTTTTATTGTATTTTTTTGTAATAAAATATAAATTGTTAAGACATTTCGGTTTTCGGAGTTTCATTTTTTATGATTTTCTTACATTACAGCATTATTTTATTATAAAAATTGGAATTAATAAATTAAGTCAGTCAGTCAGAATTGAAACTCTGAACTCTTTGTTTTAAACTTAAGTTTAAATTATATCTGAAGATATAAATTGTGTTTTTTTTTATAAACGTGTATATAAGTTTTGTTAATTATAATATAAATAAAGTTTATATTCTGAAGATTTAAACTGTGTGTTTTTTTTTTATATACAAAATAAAGTATACACATAACTGGCGCAGTCGGTAGGATTCCAGTCAAAAGTATTGGAATCCAGTGATACGAATTATTATTTATAAAAGTCTAAAATTAATCCAAATGGTGTCAACCCGACAGAAAACAAAAAGGCAAAAGAAATTAAAAGAAAATTAAACGAAATTCTTCGTCTACTTGATACAGAAAACGTTGTAATAGATCTAGTGGACCATATGATTGTTAGTGCTCAAATAAATTTAATAAAACAGTTAGTAAACGATAAATACGCTCAATATATGAAATAGTTTTTATATAAAAAAAAAAAAAAAAAAAAAAAAAACGAAACAAACAAACATATCATATACTATAAGTGTTTAAGTGAATTGATGTTTAATAAAATAATAAATTTTTATGAGAAATAATAGACAACAGTTATTTAACCAAAATAGAAACATGGCAGAAAACGAACAACTCAGAAACATTATTGAGCAACAGGAAGCTCAAATCACCGCTTTACAAGCTAGGGTAGAACAACTGATAGCTCTAGGACAGCATCAACGTCAAGTTGAACAACAACAACAGAATGTATTTATACTAACAACCGAACAATTTCTTAATTATATAAACAAATTAAGAAAATTTGATGGAAGGGACGATTTTACGGTTCAGGAGTTTATAAACTCTGTGGAAAGGGCTTTCCAGCTATGCCAAAATACGCCTGGATTACGGGAGTATGCAGTAAGCATCATCATCAATGACAAAATCCAAGGAGATGCAAAACGATGCATTCAACGACTAGGGATTGATGCACAATTCAACTGGGAAGAAATGAAACAAGAACTAAAGCTACATTACAGACCACGACAGGACTATGCAGAATTATTGAATAACAATAACTTTAAGACAAACAACCAACAGACAAACAAACAGACAAATTACAACAATAACTGTAACAAAACTGATTACAAAAACAATAATAATTCTGGTCAGTACAGAAATCAAAATATCGATTCTAATAATTATCGACAAAATTCTAACAGATTTAAAATAAATTCCCCTCCCGAACCAATGGAAATAGGAAATCTTTATGAAGATGTAAATTTTCAAAACGAGCCTCGGGAACCAATATCCCCATCATAATAATAACCATAGGTAGTAAAAAAATTAGGTGCCTCATTGATACCGGTTCAGCAACCAGTATCATTAAACAAAATCTGCTTGATGAATTCCCCGAAGAAAACTTAGCCAAACCTGTTTTTTATTCGACCATTAACGGTACGAATAAAATAACTAAGAAAATAGTTACACCAATACCCAAAGAATTCAAATTTAATGGAACTGTACAATGGAAAGTATTAAACTTAAAAGGTAGAAATTACGATGCAATAATGGGTCAAAATTTTCTTATACCTTTCAAAGCCAAAATAAACATAGACTGCGAATATATTGAAATTAACAACATCAAGATTTTATTTGAGGGTAACAAATATCCATTTATTATCAACGAAATTCACACATTGGAAGGAATATCTGAAGATATTTTAAAAAAATTAGACCTAGGTCACCTTAATACAGAAGAAAAGCAAAAAATAAGGCAACTGTTAAAAAGAAATGAGGATTTGTTTTTCAAAGAAGGTGATAAATTAACTTCAACTCATGAAATTAAACATGAGATTATTACTACAACAGAAAACCCTATATATTCCAAAATTTATAAATATCCACAAGTACATGAAAAAGAAATTGAACGACAGATTCGCGAAATGCTCGAACAAGGAATCATTAAAGAGAGCAATTCCCCGTATAACAGTCCGCTATGGATTGTACCCAAAAAACTTGATAATTCCGGTCAAAAGAAATGGAAAATTGTCATTGATTATAGAAAATTGAATGAAGTAACGATCAGTGCAAATTCCCCATTCCCAACATTGAAAATATTCTAAATAAACTCGGTATGGCACAATATTTTAGTACATTGGATTTAGCCAAGGGTTTTCATCAGATATTGATGAAAGAATCCGACAGAAAAAAAACAGCTTTTTCAACTCCATTTGGACATTATGAATACATAAGAATGCCATTTGGATTGAAAAATGCACCATCAACTTTTCAAAGATTGATGAATTCAGTATTAAGGGAATATATTAATAAAATATGTGTAGTGTATCTCGACGATATCCTTATTTTTAGTACATCTCTTGAGGAACATTTAATAAACTTAGGGAAAATCTTTAATAAATTAAGACAATCAGGACTTAAGATCCAGATTGGTAAATGTAACTTTTTAAGAAAGGAAACTGAATTTCTAGGCCATATACTTACTCAAAATGGCATAAAACCAAATCCGAATAAAATAAAGGCTATCAAGAATTTGAGTCTTCCAACAACACAAAAACAAATTAAGTCGTTCCTAGGCATAACCGGCTTTTATCGAAAGTTTGTAAAGGATTATGCGAAAATAGCAGGCCCCATAGTGAAATATCTTAAGAAAGGTTCAAAAATAAATACAAACGACCCTAGTTACATCGCAGCATTTGAAAAGCTAAAAGAAATAATTACAAGTCATCCTATCTTAAGATATCCTGATTTCAACAAAAGGTTTAAATTAATAACAGACGCTAGTAATCTGGCAATAGGAGCTGTTCTTACTCAAGAAGGCCACCCTGTTTGCTTTGCATCCAGAACTTTGAACGACCACGAAAAAAACTATTCAACCATCGAAAAAGAGCTCTTAGCTATAGTCTGGGGGACACAATATTTCCGTCCATATTTGTATGGTAGGGAATTTGATCTGCAAACAGATCATCAACCCATTAAATGGTTACAAACCAAATACACAGGTAAAGATATCAATCCCAGATTACAGAGATGGTTAATTCAATTAGGGGAATACGATATAAAAATGGAATATATAAAAGGTAAAGACAATAAGGTTGCTGATTTCTTAAGCCGAATTAACACAGAAACTAATGAGATTAATATACTCAGTGTAGATGATATAAATCATACTGAGCATGAAAGTCAAAACAGTAACGAAGATTTAGAGAATCCAGAATCTATGGATATGCAAACAATTCATTCACAACAAGAGAATTTCGATGATCATTTCCCTATACTCGAAACGGTAGTTAATAGATTTAGGATGCAAATTATACTTGTGGAAAATAAAGAAAAGGAATTTGAACAAGTGTTTAATAATAGAAGAATATATGTAGATAAAAATGATTTAAATCAAGAGATTGATATTTTTAGAAGATACATACAAAAAGGGAAAGTAGGTATATATTCTCAATTAAATGATCATGAATATAATCGATTACAAAACAAATTAATTGAGCTTTATCAAAATAAAGCCGTTAAATTTGTAAAATGTAGTCATATGGCAAAAGATATCCAAAATGACGAAGAATTAAAAAAACAAATCTCTCTATTTCACAAAAAAGAATCAGCACATTCTGGAATAGTTGCAACGTATGAAATGCTAAAATATAAAATCTATCATCCAAAACTCAAGATAAAAATACACGAAATCCTTAATAATTGCGATATCTGTACAGGTGCTAAATACGATAGAAACCCAATAAATAAAAAATTCGGATTCACTGAAACCCCCAAATCCATAAACGAAATTGTACATATAGACATTTATACTAACAGCAAACATAATTTTCTTAATATTATAGACAAATTTTCAAAACATGCCATTAGTCTGTACTTGGAAGATAGAAGTCATATAACTATTCTTGAAAAAATAAGACAAATAATTTCAATTAGAGGGAAAATGAAAAAGTTAGTATTCGATAATGAATTCGCTTCGAAACAAATAAAGGATTTTTGCAGAATAGAAGGCATAGAGTATCATATAACAAAACCGAACAGTCATACCGGCAACGCTGATGTTGAAAGATTAAATAACACATTAACAGAAAAAATTAGGGCTTTAAATTTAGAAGAAAAACTACCAATTAGGGAACAAATCCTTAAAGCAGTCGAGGCATACAATACTTCATACCATTCTACTATCAAAACAACTCCACTGTCTGTACAAAATAAAGAAGTCGACTTGAATGTTATATTTGATAGACTAATTAAGTAAAAAGAACAGGTAATTAGGAAAAGAAATGAAACTAGGGAAGAATATACGGAACAAAGAGAATCTGGTTTTATAAAAAATTACAAATCTCTTAGACATAAAGAGGAACCAAAGTTTAGGCGATATAACTTACAAAATGTACATGAATGCAATATAAAACGTCCTCTTAAATTTTCAGGTTTTCAAACCCAAAATATTGACACTGATCCTCCTATTAATAATACCGACACTGACCCAACAGACGTTGATAATAGAAGAAATTAAATCAAACACAGGATATGCTGAATTGAAAACAGACGAAGTAGACATTGTAACTAAATTTGATATAATTTTACATATTATTCATCCTCAAGATATACTAAATACTCTCGATAGTTTGGAACCATTTATTAACTCATTACAATCAAGTTCAAAGAAAAATCTTGTATTACATGAAATAGAAAATGTTAGAAATCGTGTAAAAACGTTAACACCACATAAATCTAAAAGAGGACTAATAAACCTTGGCGGTACAGTATTGAAATGGGTATTTGGGACAATGGACGATGACGACAGACAAGACATTGAAAATCACTTGACTATTAATGACGAAAATATACATAATACAATTCGGACAGTGAACCAACAAATAAAAGTCAATGAGAGTTTCAATAAAACTTTTGCGCTAATGAAAGAGGCAATCGAATCAGATCGAGAAAAAATATTAAACAAAATGAACGAAATAACAAAACTAGGTAAATTTGATAATGAAGACAATATATTTTTTGAATTAATGATAAAATTAGATCTTATAAGAAAAAGTGTTGAAGATGTACAAGAAAATGTTGCATCTATTAAATCAGGGTTTTTCCACCCTAATATATTAACTAACGAAGAAATAAAACAATATGATATAGATTTTAAAAAACTCTCAAATATTAAATTAGGATTAGCAAAATATTTTAACAGTTCAATTATATTCGCAATTAAAATACCGGTCGAAACACAGAAATTTACAAAAAAATTATTGATACCAATACCAAACTCAGATAATAAACAAATTGAACAAGATTTAGAATATATAGTAGAAATAAGAAATCAAACATACTCCTATGAAGAGGGTAAATCTATTAGTAAGTTATCGTTAAGTAAAAATTGTGTATCAAGAAATAATTGTAAATTTATAAGAAATATTAGACAAGAAATTACTAAAATAGAATATGATATAGTAGTATTAAGAAATATGATTAATGTCAAATTTAACAGCACTTGTGATGAAAGAAAGTTAACACTTAACGGAAATTATTTTATTCATTTTGAGAATTGTAGTATACAAATAGATAAAAAACAGTATAGTAACAAAATTAATTCATTTATAAGCAAATACATAGTCCCAACAAATGAAAATTTATCAGACCCTAGTCCAAAAATAACATTTGATGAAATAGTAATGAATTTAGAAGAAAACATAAAAGAAATAAAAGAATTAAAATATCATAAGTATTTTAGTTATACAATAGGATATACAATTATCATATTCTGTTATGTACTAATTTTATATAATTATGTTCTTTTGCTAATTTTGCAAATTATATTAGAATATTTTTTTTCTTCCCACACATAAATAAATTTCTGTAATAAGATATTGTCTATTGGAATGTTTTGCTTGCTTCCCACGTAATAATAATTTCTGTAATAAGATATTACGTTTGGTCAGCAGTTGATTTCCGTTGAATAATATTTTGTAATATAAAATAATATAATTTAATACCACATATGTACCATACAATTACTCTAAAATAATATCATTAATTTTGTAGTCAGTCAGTTTTTAGAGACCTTCCAGATTGAAAACATTAAAACTAAAACAGTGATTTAAACATATACTTAAGTAATAATAATAATAATAGAAATAAAATTAAATTTAGTGATAAAATTAAAATTTGTAGTTTTATTGAAAGGTATAATTTTATAAAGAACTTAACATTTGGTGTCAGAAGTGGGATACCTTTCATATAATATATTAATACAATACAAATTTATTTTAATAAACTTGTATTTAACATTAAAACTACGATTTGAAATTCACTAAACAAAATTATTATTGTGCTTTAAAAAAAAAAAAAAAAAAAAAAAAAAAAAAAAAAAAAAAAAAATTTATCAAAATAATCAGCCAACAATATATTCTGGTCAACTCAACACAAAATTTTTTTGTATCTACCTACTATCATCATTTTGTGATCATCAACATTTTCATCCAGAATCTTCTTCAACAATCTCAACTACTCTTTGGTAGTCTAAGTCTCTACAGCAAACTCAATCACATCTTTCATCATCTCATAAACTTCAACTTAAACAACAAATTTCATCAGAAGCTCTAAATTAAAAGGTCAATGGAAATGTCCTTCATCAAATTCTTCATAATCATCAATATTTCACTGTAAGTCATTAATTTTAATAATTAATCTAAATGTATGTAAATTTTCATTAATTACATAATTATAAATAAAGTGAGATAAAATAAAAAAAAAAAAAAAAAAAAAAATTATTATAAAAAAAAAATAATATAAATATACGAGTATATTTAGATATTTTAAATTGTTGATATAATATTGATATTGTTTATCATGATAACAAGATCTCAAAATAGAAATTCAATTGATCAAGGTGTTAATCAACCAAATTTAAATGCACAAAATTTAGAATTAAGTAATCAACAAAATAATCAAAATGTGAATAATGCTATAGTGCCCGTTAACCCAAGTAATAACAATGATTCAAATGATTCAAATCATCCAGTTCCTGACATAAATGAACCTTCAAGTCCTCATACTCCAAATCCAACTCCTGCAGGTTCAGATATACAAACTATCAGAAGGAATAATATTCCTCCTCATCACACAAATCAAATTAATGTTGAATCGCGTCATTTTAATCAGTTTAATATAGTAAGTGCCGGAGTGTCAAGATCTAGTTCTCCAATTTATGCTAATCAGCCTGAAATCCGCTCTGAAAGATTAAATATCGATGTGCTTTTTAAATTTATCAAAACCTTCGATGGCGACCGTGAAAAATTAATCCCGTTTATGAATAATTGTGATTCTGCTTTCAAGTTGGCAAGCGAAAGTCAGAAACCTGTACTTCTCGCGTATGTGAGAGCTCAATTAACAGGAAAAGCTGAAGCAGCTTGTGCCAATCATATTTTTCGGTCATGGTCAACTCTTAAAGCTTATCTAAAGGATATGTACGCTGATAAGAAAACGCATGGTCATTTACTTATGGAACTTTTAAGTTGTAAACAGGGATGGAACGAAATTATTTCTCAATTTATGTTCCGAATTGAAACCTGTCTAAAACGAGTCCTTACTTCAGGCCAACAAGGAAATCACCCTTCACAAGAATTACCTGGAAGATTAGCTTCCATATATGACTTAGCTCTTCATACATTTATTTTAAATGTCAAACCCCAAATGAGTCAAATGCTTAGAGCTCGTGACATAACAAACTTAAATGATGCTTTTAATATTGCCTTAGAGGAAGAAAAAGTTGGTCTTTTGTTAAAGCGTAATAAAAACGAAAAATTCTGTAGCATTTGTAAAAAACAAGGGCATACTAATCAAAGTTGTAATAACTCATCGACGAATAAAAGTAACACACCACAAAATAATTCCAAGTCAGGAATTTTGTTTAACTCAGTTGCAATTAAGGTATGTGCCTATTGTAAGAACAAGGGACACGAAATTTCAGAATGTAGAAAACGCGAACGTGTAAACAAACGGAAAAACGAAACACAAAATCAGTGCAAAACATCAATTAGTGAAAATACGAAACCAAATCAATCAAATATTCGTCAGGAAAACATCAACTCTCTCGAAACAATTGCAGCAATTCCTCGAGAGCTGAATCAATTTGCTGCAACAAAAATCCTTTAATTTTGAATATTTCAAGCACCATTTACACTAACATTAAGTGTCGAGAATCAAAAAACAATTCTCTTAAACTCTTAATCGATAGTGGAGCAAACGTATCAATAATTAAATTCACTTCATTAAATTCAAAAACATTATATTATAACGACGAAATTTTAACTCTTCGTGGAATTGACAAAAACACTAATCCCATCAAAACTATTGGTTATTGCTTTCTAAATCTTTTGGTTGAAAATATCGAAATTACTCACAAGTTTCACATAATTATTTCTTATTCCAATATTCCTCATGAAGGTATTTTGGGAAATGACTTTCTTGAAATCTATAAATCAACATTGAATTATGAAACAAATAATCTTACTTTAAAAGTCGACAAACACAATGTTATCTCAGTTCCATTTTTTTTAAACAACCCTGAGTCCTCAAATGGAATCGTTCTACAAGCTCGTTCTGAGTCTCTAATAGAAATTGAAGTCTATAATCCTGAGATTAAGGAAGGAATCCTCCCTGAAGTAAAAATAATGGAAGGAGTATATCTCAGCAGAGCTATGACTTCTGTTCAACGAAATAATCATTGTCTAGCTTCTATTATTAATACTACAGAAAATAAAGTTCTCATATCCAAGGAAAAGGTTACTCTTCAACCAATCCCTACAGAATCTTACCAATTCCATTCAAACTCTGATTTTAAAATAAATCGTAATGATCTTCTTTTATCCCAAATCCGAATGGATCACTTCAACGCTGAAGAAAAAGAAAGTCTTATAAAAATTTGTACAAAATTTAATAAGCTTTTCTTCTTAGAAGGTGACTCTCTTTCAAGCACTAGTTCAGTTAAACATTCGATAAATACAGGAAATTCACCTCCAATTGCTAGTAAAACCTATCGATACCCTGAATGTCACAAACAAGAGGTAAAATCTCAAATTCAAACTATGCTTAAACAAAATATTATCAGACCATCTACATCTCCATGGTCCTCACCTCTTTGGGTCGTACCCAAAAAGTCTGATGCATCTGGAAAAAGAAAGTGGAGAATAGTTATCGACTACCGGAATTTAAATAATGTAACGGTAGGAGATTCTTATCCGCTTCCAAATATCACTGATATTTTAGATCAACTAGGTCATAGTAAATATTTTACAACGCTTGATTTAGTATCTGGCTTTCACCAGATAGAACTAGTAGAACAGGACAAATGTAAAACTGCATTCTCCATTCCAGATGGTCATTTTGAATATAATAGAATGCCTTTCGGACTCAAAAATGCACCAGCGACATTCCAAAGGATGATGAACTGCATTTTAACGGGTCTAACATCAACTCATTGTTTTGTTTATCTAGATGATGTCGTTGTCTATTCATCCTCACTTAAGGATCATGAAGAAAAATTAACCATTGTTTTTGAACGTCTTAAAGAAAACAATCTCAAGTTACAACCAGATAAGTGTGAATTTCTTCGAAAAGAAGTAGCGTATCTGGGTTACGTAATTTCAAGTCACGGCATTCGACCTAACCCAGACAAGATTAAAATCATTAATGAATTTCCTCGTCCAACTAGCACTAATCAAATTAAATCATTTTTAGGATTAGTTGGCTATTATCGGAGATTTATTGAAAATTTTAGCGAACTATCTAAACCTTTAAGCTTATTACTAAAGAAAGGAACAAAATTCGAATGGAATTTTGAACAAGAACAAAGTTTTCAAATACTCCGTGATAAATTAACTAAAGAACCTATCCTGATTTATCCAGATTTTTCCCAAGAATTCTTGATTACAACTGATGCTTCTAATGTAGCCATTGGTGCAATACTCTCACAAGGACCAATTGGTAAGGATTTACCAATTGCCTTTGCATCTCGAACTCTTAATCGAGCCGAGTCAAATTATAGTACGGTAGAGCGAGAATTACTTGCTATTGTGTGGGCCGTCAATCATTTCCGCCCATATGTTTATGGACGAAAATTTAAATTAGTAACCGATCACAGACCATTGGTATGGTTGTTTAACTGCAAGGATCCAGGATCTAGACTTTTAAGATGGCGTCTCAAACTGGAAGAGTATGCTTATGAAATAACATACAAACCAGGTAAAATTAATTCAAATGCCGATTGCTTATCAAGAATTTCCTCTGGAAATATAAATTTCACAACAATCGCTTCTAAAGACACATACACTCTTCAAAATCTCAAGGATCAACTTTTAAAAGATAAAATTAATTCAATTTCATTACCAAATTTTGAAGATCATGTTATTCAGTTTAAATTCTCCAAGTTAAAACACATGATCCAGTTCATTTTTAGACAAACAAAGATTAAAATAACAATCTATCATGGAAAAATAATTACACCATCTGTAGACCAAATTCCTTTAATTCTTAAAGAAAATCATAATGATCCATTATCTGGACATGGCGGTTTTCATAAAACTTACAAACGCATTCGATCCATGTATTATTGGCCAAAGATGAAAAAAGAAATCAAAAAATATGTGAAATCTTGCGAATCTTGTCAAATTAATAAGACAAATAGAAAACCAAACAAAGCTCCCATGCAAATAACATCAACTGCATTAAAACCTTTCGAAAGGCTTTGTTTAGATGTCGTTGGGCCCTTACCAATAACAGAGAAAGGAAATAGATACATTATCACTATGCAAGATGACCTTACAAAATTCTCTTTAGCTTATCCCGTTATAAATCATGAAGCGAAGACAGTTGCCGAAACCTTACTCCAGTTTATAAGTCATTTTGGAATCCCTGATTGTATACTTACCGATCAAGGCACAGATTTTATGTCTAAATTAATTAGGGAATTTTCTAAAATATTAAATATAAAACAATTGCACACTACAGCTTTCCATCCTCAGAGCAATGGTGCTCTCGAGAGATCACATTCAACATTAAAAGACTATTTAAAACATTATTTGAATTCAAATTTAAATGACTGGGACGACTGGTTACCGACCGCAATTTTTTCTTATAATGCTTCAATTCACACTTCAACAAAATTCTCCCCATTCGAACTTCTTTTCGGTAACAAACCAAAGCTCTCTAGCTCTATTAATCATGAACCAAATTATACCTACACGTATGACAATTACGTAGACCAATTGAAATTCCGTTTATTTAAAAGCCATGAAATAGCTAGAAATAATTTAATACGTTCTAAAGAACAATCGAAGTTAAGATATGACAAAAATGTACATTGTCCGGAATATTATAGAGGTCAGTTAGTCTACTTACAAAACAATGGTGGAAAGGTGGGAAAAAAATTATCTCCAACCTTTAAAGGTCCTTATGAAATATTAGAACTATACGATAACCAAAATGTCAAACTGTCAATTAAAGGAAAGAATGTCGTGGTTCACAAAAATCGAATAAAACCTTTATCTTAATTTCAGATCTTTACTATTATCGATTAGTGCATCAAATTTCACTGTAGAGGAAGTGAAGAACAGCAGTGGATTGCTCTTCGAACCTTACGGATACATTAAATTTCGGTCCTCATCTTGGAAGGTCATAACGTACGTGAATATCTCTACTTACACATACAAATTCTCATTGATTCAATCAATTTATAAGAAATCTGTAGATTTTTGTATACGATTAAACGATACTGCAGAAAAGCGCTATTGTAAACAATCTCTACATCTTACAGAAGTTCAATTACCAATTTTAGAATCTAAATTCAACTCCGTACAAAATATCGTTGGAAATAATCGTGTTAAACGAGGATGGTTCGATTTAGGTGGAAAAATAATTAAAACAGTTTTTGGTACGATGGATTCAGACGACGCTGAATACTTCGAAAATGCTATAAAACAAGTTTCAGAAGATGAAAGAACAAATCTTGAATTAATGAAACGCCAGACGCAAGTATTAAAAACAACAATTGCTGCCTTTAATGAAACCAATAGTAAGCTTAAATTGCAGGAAGAAAAACTTAATGATAATATTAAAAAAATTAGTAAATATAACGAATTAACTTCAATCACTATAATAATTGTCAGACGAGAAATATTAATTATGGAAAATATAATGTTTCTAAATTTTCTCACAAATGAACTAAATGAGGAATTGAATAACCTAATCGATGTTATACTCTTTGCAAAGCGTAACACTATACATCCATCAATCATTACCCCAAATCAATTATTAATTGAAATCTCCAATAATTTTCATCTCCTTCCTAAAGGATTAGAATTTCCAGTTCCACTAACTATTGATAATGCTCATATTCTATTCGAAACATCAATTACTCAAGCTTATTTAAAAAATCATATTTTAATCTTCGTTGTAAATCTTCCGTTAACAAATCAAAATCATTATTTTCTTTATCATTTATTGCCATTGCCAATTTCTTATAGTAAAAATGCGGATTCTTATGCATTCATTCAACCATCATCGAATTATATTGCAATATCCAACGATTATAAAACATTTTCTGTAATTCAAGAAATAAAAAAATGTCAAGTCCTAACAAATGATCATTACCTTTGTGAAAACAGTATGATCTATCCTACAAATCAAAATCATAATTGCGAAATAAATATTTTCTTAAATTCAATAAAATCAATTCCATCAACATGTAACACTAAAATTATTACTGGCGATATAGAAATTATACAAAAAGTTAAAAACAACAAATGGATTTTAATTTCATCAAAACAAGAATCCTTAACCATTTCATGTAATAATGGAAAGGATATAAATAAACAAAATGTGATTGGAACACATATCTTGACACTTGGAAATTCTTGTGATGCTCACATAAAATACAATAAATTAAATCCGGAAGAAATAATTGAAACAACTTTTCATGCAACAATAATACCATCAATTAATATTATCGATGATATTTGTTGTACAAAAGATCGTATAGAAAACTTTAATTTTGATTTAAATCTTTCCCGTGTATCCTTAAATAGTGCTGACCTAGATCAATTGAAAATTATATCGACTGACTTAAACTACTTAGAGAAGAAAATTCAAGAAGCAAAAGAAAAGCCGTTATTATTAAGACAACCATCATTATTCACAAATGTATTGTATGTAGTTATAGCATTAATTATAATTTTCTTTATAATGAAATCATATACATAGTTGTATTAAAAAATGTAATCAAAAAAATAATACAAATGTAATAATTAAATATGAAAAAGAAAAAGATACAATTGTAAGTAATTTTTGTAATGAATCAGTAATCGATGAAAATCAACAGCTGCCTCAAAGTAGACAAAATATTCCATTAAAATCCAAACCAAAAATGCAAACTCAATCGAAATCCAATAAAAGAACAGGTCAACAAAAGAAACAAAGCTTATCAAAAGCACCATCCTGTGTCTCCATCCCAATTTATGAGTTCAACACAACAAATTGATTTTAAATCCGATCAAATCAATTTTTCTTTAAGGGGGAAGGTGTTATGTACTAATTTTATATAATTATGTTCTTTTGCTAATTTTGCAAATTATATTAGAATATTTTTTTTTCTTCCCACACATAAATAAATCTCTGTAATAAGATATTATCTATTGGAATGTTTTGCTTGCTTCCCACGTAATAATAATTTCTGTAATAAGATATTACGTTTGGTCAGCAGTTGATTTCCGTTGAATAATATTTTGTAATATAAAATAATATAATTTAATACCACATACATATGTACCATACAATTATTCTAAAATAATATCATTAATTTTGTAGTCAGTCAGTTTTTAGAGACCTTCCAGATTGAAAACATTAAAACTAAAATAGTGATTTAAACATATACTTAAGTAATAATAATAATAATAGAAATAAAATTAAATTTAGTGATAAAATTAAAATTTGTAGTTTTATTGAAAGGTATAATTTTATAAAGAACTTACCATTTCATATTAATTGTATTTGTAATCATTACATATATTATATATTAAAAATAAAAAATTCAAAATAAATATAACAAATCGGATTCAGGAGAATCCAGTGACAAAAAGGGGAGGAGTTAGATGTGAATCTAACCTTAGTTTAGATAACATTATACAAAAATACCAACAAAATATATAACATACATAAAATATACATTATAATATTAATATAGGTATAATATAATATATAAAATATACATTAAATATAGTATAGTATATAAGTATATAAATGTAAATCGAATAAGATATAATTCAAATTATAATTTTCACATAAGAAAAACGTTATGTAATAAAAACGAAATACGATAATTTTGTTTTTCACAAAATTCACAAATTTCACATAATGAAATTTGAGTATTTTGTTTTTCACAAATTTTTTTAAAGTTCAACAGAAAATTTTGGTTCTCATAATTTCGAAAGTCACGTTGTGTAAAGTAAGCATTATTTTAAAAAAAATTGGAATTAATAAATTAAGTCTGTCAGTCAGAATTGAAACTCTGAACTCTTTGTTTTAAACTTAAGTTTAAATTATATCTGAAGATATAAATTGTGTTTTTTTTTATAAAAGTGTATATAAGTTTTGTTAATTATAATATAAATAAAGTTTATATTCTGAAGATTTAAACTGTGTGTTTTTTTTATATACAAAATAAAGTATACACATAACTCGCGTGTGTGTGCGTGCGCGCTTGCGTGTGTGTGCGTGCATTTGTAGAAGGCAAATCTGATATTGTGTGCGTTAAGCAGTGTTTCGGAATATAGAGCATGTTGATACGCATCTTTTGTGATATAAACCATGTCTATATGATTTAACGTTATGAACATATTGATAAAAAATGAATTTTGATGAAAATGACAAATTGCAATTTCACAATTAGTTTTATTTAGCCTGAACGAAATTTGAATAACAGGTGTTGTAAAATGAAAAAAAACACAATTTACATGATTTTGTACAAAACGGTTACACATAAAAAAACAAACTACAGTTACACATAAAAAACAAACTATGCGTGTATTCTAAGGAAAAAAAACATACTCTTAAATAACGTTGAATGCTATTGCGACAAATTTCTAATAATTTTAAGTTTACTTATTTAAGCATATTAGACTGTTATGACATTTAGAATTACAAAGTTTGCCAGATTTTTTACATTTGCACATATCAGACTTGCATTGTCCCTTGCAAACACATCGCTGATATCCCTGACCTCCAGAAAGAGATGTCTTTCTAAAGGTGATATTACACAGGCAATTTTTATTCCCAAACTTTTCTCTGTCATGTGACAGAGCTCTGGCATTCTGTTTACAAATGTCGGCAATTTTCAGGCAATTTTTATCTCCACGTTCCCTGCCAGAGTGCTCTGACAGATATTGCTGGAGATTTATTGCCCATATTAAAAGAGATGTTTACACGGCACTGTCAAAACTTTGGCATGCAACTTTCTACCAGAGTTTTCAAAAGAACAAAATTACACAAAATATATTTGAATTTGAAATGGCTACTCAAAAACAAATAGCTTGTGCTGTGTAGCCTATTTATTAATAGAAGAAAAGAGTGAGAATAGAAAAAAGTGCTACAAAAGAAATCGCAGTGTTTGGGTACGTGAATGGATAAAAAACAGAAGTCTATTGGGATGTTATTCAAATTTATTAAACGAACTTCGTACTGGTGATCCATCCTTTTACAAAAATTTTGTTCGTATATCGCCTAGTGCTTTCGACGAAATTTTATCTTTAATTACACCATTAATTAAAAGAAAAGATACTTATATGAGACCTTCAATTAGTCCTGGAGAACGTCACGCTGTTACTCTGAGATTCCTAGCTACAGGTAAATATTATGCTTCAATATACTCTTACACATAAGTAATACATTATTTGTATGTGACAGCTTCCAATCTTTGATGTACCTGTTCAGAATTCCTGCGTGTACCACTTCGTTAATTATTCCAGTAGTTTGTGCAGCCATATACAGAGTTCTTAAGGATAAATATTTAAAAGTAAGTAGAAAAACAATGAACATTTAAAATTGGAAAAGATTTTATTATTCTTCATTTTCTGAAATAGTATTAGTATTAATAGTACATTGTATATTGTCATTTTGACCTTCTAACGGTTGATGTATTAATAATACATCTTGCTCCGCACTTCCTTCTTTCAACGCTAAAATATATTTCATGAATTGCGTTTTCAACTGCTCTTGTACGTCAGGTTCAAATTTTCGAATTTCTGAAGCTAGATAATCTGTAAAAAGTTGTATATCGTCAACTGGACGTTCCATTATCTGTATTGCTCTATTTAAAAGCGCTTCTCGATGTACATCATCCTGATTCACTTTAAAACGTTTTCTTCTTTCCTTCATTGGAGTTTCCTTGGAGTCAGTTGAATTATTGCTTGTTGGAGTTAAAATAGACTCATTGTTCTGGAAATTTCATTGGATCGAGTCAGAGATTGTTAAAAAATCTTCAGTATCATTTATTTGAGAATCGATGAATGGCTGCAAAAAATAATAAAATTGATTTTACAATTAATTTGCACGCATTAGTTTTAGATATCTATAGATGCACATATTCATTTTTTATCATTTCAGATTCCTAATACCGAAGAAGAATGACTTGAAATAGCCAGAGATAGGAGCTCTAGATGGTAAGCATGTAGTGATGAAAGCACCAGCAAATAGTGGAAGCATTTATTATAATTATAAAGGAACACATAGTATTGTTCTAATGGGTCTGGCAGATGCCAACTATAGATTCACATACGTTGATGTAGGAATGTGGACGTAATTCTGATGGTGGTGTATTCAACCAATGCTCTTTGTCAAAAGCTTTAGAGGAAAATATATTAAATATACCTTCTCCCAAGATTTTACACAAAGATGAAATTATTCCGTATACGTTGCCGATCGTTACCGATGACGCTTTTGCATTAAAAACTTATATTATGAAACCGTATTCATTCCAAAATTTAAATGGTTCTCAAAGAATTTTCAATTACCGATTGTCTCGGGCACGCAGAATAATAGAAAATGTATTTGGCATTGCGAGTGCTAAATTCAGAGTATTACGAAAGCCTATAGAACTAAATGCACAAAAAACAACCAAGATTGTATTAGCGATTTGTACGTTCCATAATTATCTAATCTCGAATGAAACATCGCGATCTTTATATATTGAACAAAATGATTTAGATGTGGAACAAGATAATGGATTAGTAAAAGCCGGGAATTGGAGAAATGAAGGAGAACCAGAAAATGCTTTCATATCACTTGGAAAACTTCAATATCGTACTTCAACAAACGAAGCAAAAAAAATTAGAAGTGTTTTGGAAAATTATTTCATTACTGATGGTGAAATTCCATGGCAGTATAAATACATTTAAGATGCACATCATTTTATAAATATTTTAAATAAACTAAATGCATCTATATGTATAACTGAATAAATAAAAACATGTATTTCACTTATAATATTCGAAGTATGTTCTCCATCGGCATCGATGCTTGTAGTTGTGGCATCCAGAAATCGGCACATACTAAAAAATTCCCAATTTGTTTTATATATATTTTCCGTGCTAGATCCCCTTTTTTTACTTTTAATTTTTCTTATTTCACTGGTATATTGCGTTCTTATGTTATGCCATTTTGTTTTTAAAACTTCTTTACTTTTATTTATTTTTTCTTCAATGTCATCTAACGCTTTTTCCTTTTTTATTCGATTTTTATATTCGTTTGATGAAACATCCCATAATTCCGGATATTTCTGTACATACAGTATAAGATCTTTTGTTTCCTCCTTTGTCCATTGTGATAAAATTTTTCTTGATTTTCTTTTTTTGTCCATTTGAATAATAACACTAAAATATATCAAATAATTCAGACGATAAATAAATAATAAATCAAATGTCGAAAAAACACATAATTTTATCGCTTTTCCTGTCCTCCTTTTGTTTACTATAATAATTTTCGATTTTTTTAAACTCAAATTATTTTATTTTCAATATTCAATTCACTTTCTGAGGTTAAATGTCAAAAAAATTGCCTGAAAGTCTGCCACTTTGTTTGGCAGAGTTGGCAAGCATTGCCAGACTGATGCCAAAGTTCTGTTTGCTGTGTTTACACTGGCAATAAAAGGTGCATGGGCAATTCATGCCAGAGCAGTTGACAGAGCGATTGCCACAGCTCTGGTATGCTGTTTAGACGTCTCTGGCATTACTTGCCCACTTCTCTGGTAATAGTTTGGCAATAAAAATTGCCTGTGTAATATCACCTTAACGCATTCTCGAAGTGATATTGCTAGATCTGGAACATCGTCAAGCAAAATAAATTTTTCTTCACAAATTGTGAATTGATTTCTGGTATACAACTGTGAAAGTTTTCCCTGTTTCGTTCCTAACTGATAAAACTCTTCATTTTGAACTTCTAATATCACCGCTAATAAATTTCGGGGATCACTTCTTGCTCTGTCAACGTCTGGTATTCGTAGTTTCACTGTGTCACCAGCTCTATCAGCAGAAAATTTAAGATTTGAAAGCTTCAACATTTTCTTTGCTTGTAATTCTAAACCTTCTTTAGCACTCATTCTATGTTTTCTTACTTGCTCTTGCTTGCATAAAATATCTGTCTGGATTAGAGTGACCGTTGCTTCATTTTCTTTTTGAGTCTTAAAATTAACTTCAGATGGAAGGTCATTTTGGAATAGATCGTTATTGTCCATGTTAGAAGCATTGTCTATTTCGCTATTGGTGTTTTCGGAAGCATTATTAACTGTCTCGATTAATGCCTGAAACTTTTCTTCAGTTCTAATATGTTCAATAGAGTCATTCGGGAGAGAAGACGTTTTCAAGCCAAATTTTGCAGACGTCCCAAACATTGCTTCATAAGGAGAACACTTGATGCCTTCATGAAATGCTCTATTTTTCATAAGTTGCACAAAACGTAACCCTTCGGACCATTTACTGGTGTGATTACTTTCCAACCAAGAACTTAGTATATTTTCAATATCCTGGTTTGCACGTTCAACCGAACCTTGAGTCTGGCTGTGCCTAGGTTTTCCATGCACAATTTTCAGATCCGGCCACATTGCACAAGCTTCTTCAACGATTTTGTTACTAAACTCACGAGCGTTATCACTTTGCAGTACAATGGGAGTTCCAAATATAGTAGAAATATCAATTAAGTGATATGCAACCTCTTCTGCACGTTTACTTTTTAGGGCACGTAACTGTATGAACTTCGTCAATTGGTCTTGATAGACAAATATAAACTTAAAGTCATTATCTGGTTGCGACTGCATGTCAATTAGGTCCACCTGGCATCTTGAGTTCATCTCTTCAAAGACCATTGGTTAAACAACAAGTCCTTTCTTAGGTACCTTGGTTTTCCATTGACAAATTCCACATAAATTTAAGTAAATCACGACTTCTTCCGTAGTAATGTTTTTGTACTTTTTTTGAAGTTCTTTTAACATCCTGTTTCTACCACCATGACCTATTGATAAGTGCACGTCATGGATTATGGTAAAAAGTTCTTCAAAGTACATGTAAAATCTAACATTGTCACTAGCTTTACTTATGGGAAAGATAAGTTTTTCAACATTTCCTACTTTTATTACATTGTATCTTTTTAGTCTTTGATAATCTTCCGGTTTTTTCCCACTACTTTTGTTTTTAGTATTATTCACTTTTTTTAACAAATCATGATATCTTTGTTTCGTAAGAAAAACACTGTTTGCTTTCTTAGTATCCATAATGTTAGCTAATTTGGAATTAAAACGCTCAAGCATATCAGCCATTATTCAATATTTTATAAAATACGAGATGGTCGCGATAAAATGTCTATATACTACAAAATGAGAAATACTACTAAAACCACACGGTTGTCATCACGATGTACAGAATAAATTCGTCTTTACACTATGTCATTTTGCCATATATGGCTTTTCATGTGAAAATTGAAGTAGTCTTTAAAATTCTGAATAAAATGTGTTTAAATACAGAGTGATTTTTAAATTTTATATCAAATTTCCAAGCCTACTTTAATTTTCACACGAAAAGTCATAGACAAAAGATGTTTCTGTAATTCAGATATTTTCTAACTTTCCAGCCAACTCGTACTATTTTTACAATAAAAAATATATACATATATGTGTGTACTTAGATCAAAAATACTCTAATTTTATTTAGCGTTAAAAGAGGTTTGAGTATTTTTGATATAAGTTAGAGACATTTATCAGATTTACCATTACAATTTGGGAATTATGCAAAAAAACCGGTTAATTTGATAAATTTTTAAAAATTTATCATATTTACCAAGTTTAGTGGTGATTATGCACAATTACTGGTTATTATACATAATCACCAGTTTATTACTTTCACGGTAACATATATACCATATATATTTTTTACAGACTATGTTGACTGGAATCAACATCTTCCACGGGCCAGACAGTGAGGAGTATATATACTAAAGAAATTTTGTAGTGAAACTGAAAATAAATGTACTCATAATAGAAAGAAAAGAAAACATTTTATTTTTATTTTTTACAAGTTATTCTTTATTAATTTCACGGTCACCAGTCCATCTCTTTGTTTTGTAAATTTTAATTTTAAATTATTTACAGCTGTTCTGTATGTTTTTTTCTTATATATATTTTCCCAGGGGATCGGCCAGTCAGCAATTAAACGTTTGATACCTTCTGGAGCTTGCAGCCAATCCGGTATTCCAGATTTTAATTTGGTGATTTGATCATTAGAAACAAACTTTGCTGATGAGCAGTTATAGTAGATAGAAACCAAGAACATAGGTTACCCATTAAAATCATATAACAACATATTCATATACCATATAGTAAAATATATACGTACATAGACATAATATTAAATACCATATATACATATTTTCTTTAATTTCTTGATTTTCTTTAATTTTTTTGACTTTCTTTAATTTCTTGGTTCCACAAGTTTTTATCAACGAATACAATTTTAACGGAAAATAAAAAAGTTTATGAGACACACGCAATTCTTTTTATGCGATTTCCCGTCAATTTTGAAACTTTCTCACAATATGCATTTTTGAAATATAATCAAATTTTTATTCGATCACGTTGAACAATATTCGATCACGTTGAACAAAAACATGATAACATAATTTTTGGTAATAGAAATTACACCTTGAAAATTATAAAGTCAGCCTGAAAGTTTCAGTCTGGTGTTATTCGTCGTCGAGATAATTTATTAGAAAAAATTATAAGAGTAATATATAGTTTTATTGTAATTAAAAACAAAATCTATTGTAAAAATAACAAAATTATAAATTGTGTAATTTGTGTAATAAAATAAAGTTTGAAGATAAAACATAGTTTTTTTTGCATAAATAATTTTTTTTATCCCAATGAGTCAGGAATATTATTAATGCCGCATTCGGTAGGATACGCCAAGTAAAAGATTACTTTTGTTTTCACACTTTGTGGCGTATTCCATACAAAAATAAAACTATTTTACAAACTATTTCTCTTTCAAAAAAAGTGAAAAGAAATATGAATTGATTTGGTATCACATGAAATGGTACAAACATTTAAAGTGAAAAGTGTAAAATAGATAACTACTATAGCACATAAATAAAATTTTAAAAATAAAGTATAATATAATAATAATAAAAAAAAAAAAAAAAAAAAAAAACAAACAATAGGTAAAACTAAATGAATTAAAACGTAATTAGCATAACTGTGAATTAACTGAGCTAAAGAAAAGTGAAACAAGTAAAGCAGAAAACTACAACAAGAGCTGAAACGTTTAACAATTGAGTGAATACAAACTACTGCATAAAAAAAAAAAAATTATTTTTAACAACTGTACAAAGGGAAAATTATCCGGAATAAATTACTAAAAAGGCAGCGTGGGACTATACAAAATAAAAACAAAAACACAAAAATAATCAACGCCGGACATCAGAACAACACCTGTAAAATTAAGGTATGAGCAATGATTCACAACCTGAAAATTTAGATGATTTAGATAATTTAATTAATTTGTTAGAAAATATTGATTTAAGTAGTCCAGATGTAAAAGATCATAATTTGTATATAGATTTAAGTAACTCAAATATAGAAGAACTTAATCCAAATAAGAATTGTGGAAATAAAAGTCTTCAATTCACAATCGGTATATTCAAAATCATAGTATTTTTGAAGTAAAATTGGCTGCTTTATCCCTAACAATAGATCCTTTGAAATACCTTGACAGACTTCCAGAATTCTTTGGTGATTACAGAGACCTACAAAATTTTATAGACCTTATTGATAAAGTACACCCTCTTCTGTCTCTTCTGTCTCACCTTCACAAGGTATCTTTTCAGACATGATAAAATTTAAACTAAAAAACAAAGCTCGAGAAGTAATAGAAATAAACAATCATGTTACTTCCTGGTCCGAAATCAAACAAATTTTAATTAACAATTTTGGTGAGCGCGCAACATTAGAAGAACTGTTCGATCAATTAAGAAGCATAACCTTTAAAACGAATAGTGTGGACTTTTATAATGAAATTAAAACAATTTTACGTCGACTTAATGTAAAAACCAAATTCTCCTCAAATGATTATGAAATGATTGAACATGCTGTTTCAAACAATAAAAATTCCGCTCTTCTCATATTCAAAAACAAAATTCACCAACTCCGCGCTCAATCCTATATTGCAGAAATCCTGATAGCCTAGAGACAGCTATGGATATTCTCCACGAAGCTGGCTATGCGTACTTCAATGCAGGTAAGACAATTAATAATAATTCCAATAGAAATAACAAAAACGGCTCAAACTACAACAAGAACAACGGGCCACGAACCCCAAACAACAAAGGAAATCACAGTAACCATAACAATTATAACAACAATAACAATCATCAAAACTATACACCCAATCATGATTACAGGAATAACAACTCCCAAAGCCAACACTGGCAACGCACAAACTTTGTACAGAGATCACAGAATCAACATCATAATCAAACAATAAATGGAAATCCTAATCAATCCAGACATCAAAATTCAGATAATTCTTTTAGAAGTAACTCATATAGACATTCTTATAATAACACACACCCATATCAACATCATAACTCATATAATAACCAGAACCAACTTCCACCTCCTGAACCTATGGACATAAACATGAACCATGAAATAAATTCTTCAGAAAATTTTCGGTTACCGGTCTCAACCAACAACTACCCCATATCATAGTCGGCAGTAACACTAGACCCCTAAAATTTATAATCGACACAGGGGCTACACACTCTATTATAAATCCTGGTATATGTAGTCCAAAATTTCTGGAACCTCTCAAACAAAATATTTTTCTTAAAACAATAAGTAAAGGAGTAGTAATAATCCCCAAAGCAAGAATTCCGTTATTCAAAGAGTTAGGTGACCCTAAATTAAAAATTGAAATGTACATATTTCCATTTCACGAATATTATGACGGTTTGATCGGTAATGACATTCTGATTCCGTTGAAAGCAAAAGTTGATTTTGAGAAACAAATTCTAATCACAGGAACAAAAGAATCAAAGTTAAATCTTTCTGACGAGAAGAAGAATTCCAATTATAAAATTGAACTTGAGAAAAATTTCGTAACCATCCCCGTCTTACAAAGAGAAGGTTTGGCATTCATAGAAGAGCAGAAGTCTTCAAATAATCAAACAATCCTTCCAGAAGGCGTATATAACGTTGAAAACTATAGAATTAATACAGGAATTCACATAAATGATGACGAGCATAAAAACTTCAAACCAGACCCCATTCAGACTCAAGTATGGTAGATGGCCAAAATTTTAACATTATAGAAGAAAAAGAAAATAAACCTCTTTTAGAACAATATCGAACCGACCATTTAATACTGAAGAAAAAACAGAACTTTTTAAAATCATTAAACGATTCTCAAAAATGTTTTATAATGAAAATTCAGACTTATCCTTTACAAGCTTCATTAAACATAGGATAAGGACCATTAATGATGTTCCTATCCATGTTAAATCGTATAGATATCCATATCTTCACAAGAAAGAGGTAGAAAAACAAATCGAAGATATTGTTGTAAAAAGAGAAGATTTTCTGTATTCTTTTCCTTAGCCCTTAAGAAAGGGTCAAATTCAACCCAAAAAAAAAATAAGGAAAAGAATAAGGGACTAGAATGAGGGGCCGAGCGGAGCCAAAAAAAACAAAGAAAATGAAGAAAAAAAAATGATGAAATGAGGAATAGGGAAAAAACAAAGGAAGAGAGGAAAAAAACAAAAGGCTTTATTCTTTTAACCCTTCTTATACAAAGGGGTTATTAGAACAAAGCAAGTTTTTTAAAAAAGGAATAAGAAAACCAAAAAAAAAAAATTCACTTACCCAAAAAAAAAAGAAAACTTGATGATTATTTTCTTTTACTTTTATTTTAAAATTAAAAATTTTAATTTAAAAAAAAATAACTTAAAAAGAACAAAAAAAATTTAGAAAACTAAAAAAACTTCGAATTTAGACTAAAAAAAAAAAAAACTAAAACTAAGATTTAGCAAGAAACAAAAAAAAAACGAACTGAAAACTTTATAAAAATTTAGAACAACTAAAAAAACTCAAAAAACTTTAAAAACTCAAAAAGAACTCAAAAAGAAGTAAAAACGAACTAAAAAAAAATTAAAAACAACTGAAACTTTCTGTGTTGTGATGAGCCCGTTTATATATCCCTCGTCACACAAAGAAAACAAAGTAAATAGTTGTGTTCTGGAATTTTCTATCAATTCGCCGCCCGCTGTAGCGTCAACGGATTGACAGAAAATTCCAGTGATAATGTTCGTTGTTTTTTCTCTTTTCTTGCTGAATCTGTTACAAAACAAAAAAAAAAAAGAAGAAGATGATGACATTTTATGTTAAAGTGACAATGTCTATGATTATTACAAAATGTAAACAAAGTGTTGACAAGTTACAGGTAAGTATGAAAAATTTTTTTAATTTATTAATTATAATCATTTTAATTTTGATTCTAAGATTAATTTATTTTTTTTTCCAGGTTTACAACACGACCCCCCGTTTAAGAGCTCAAAGTCCCAACTGAGCGTCTAGATGTGGCTGACAGGCCGGGATTATTTGGGATAGAGGAGACTTGGTGGGATCCTGAAATCCTCCAGCTGCTGCGCTTACCTGCAAAGAAAGAAAAGAAAAAAAAACAAGCTTTGCGCAGTAAATAGGTTCGGCACAAATGATATTAAAATAGTTAATTAAATTAAACATCTAGGCTCGTCGGAAGGGAGGAGGGAGTGAGGAGGGTAGACCAGTAAGAAAACGTGACAAAATAAAAGGTTAGGAAGGAAACGGACATGAGAAGGGGTAAAATAACGTCAGATAGTTGCTGAGGCTAAACAATCGCGGTGGACGACACTTGTTCGGTTCGAAGTCTTATGCTTAATTTTATAGACGACATCTGTGACTAATTCGATTATTTCGTACGGACCATCCCAGTCTCGTTGTAGTTTAGGGCTATAGCCTCTCTTTCTCTTGGGGTTATAAAGCCAGACAAAGTCTCCAATTTTGAAAGGGTTTGCTTTCGCGGACAAATCATAACGATCCTTCATTCTCCGACTAGCTTCGGTGAGCTGTGACCGATTGAAAGAATAGACCTTCGAAAGTCTTTCTTGTAGATTTTCTACATAGGTGGGTACATCTTGCAGATGTTGATCTGGAGGCCCACCAGTTAGTAATTGGAAAGGAAGTCGAAGTTTACGTCCCAAATTTAGGAAAGCGGGAGTATTTTGCGTGGACTTTTGAAGTGAAGAGCGATTAGCGAGGAGAAGAAAAGGCAAGTAGGTGTCCCAATCTTTTTGGTGTTTGTCTACAAATTTGGAGAGGTAGTCTAAGATGGTTCTGTTGAAACGTTCGACAAGACCATCACTCTGAGGGTGTAGCGCAGTGGTTCGCGTCTTTTCGATCCGAAAACGACGGAGAATCTCTTTAAATACTGTAGACTCAAAATTACGTCCTTGGTCGGAGTGTAATTGTTTACATAACCCGAATCGCGAAAAGACTTGGCTGACCAATACTTCTGCTACCGTTTCAGCAGTTTGGTCCGGGACCGCAAACGCTTCAGGCCACCTGGTGAAGTAGTCCATCATGACTATAATGTACTTATTGCCCTTTCCAGTTACAGGTAGTGGTCCCAGTATGTCAACAGCAACTCTCTCGAACGGGTAGCCAGAGACTCGCACCTGTAAGGGTGCCCTAGTTCGAGGAATTGGCTCTTTTCTTTGCTGACATACTGTGCAGCGAAGGCAGTAGCGCTTAACACTTGCAGATAGCCCTACCCAATAGTATCTCTCGCGTACTTTCGCGAGGGTTTTCTCTATGCCAAAATGGCCACCGGCCGGACTATCGTGCATGTGCTTCAGTACTTCTGCCTGTAAGCACTCAGGAACCAACACCTGCAGCTGATAGGGAGGATTGGGGGAATTTCGATAGATAACACCATCCTTAAGGACCAGGGAAGAGAACATGGACCAGTAAGATTTAAGAGCAGGGGCGGCCGAGCTCAATGATTCAGCCTCTGGTCTACCGCTAGAACTTAGCCACTGTCGAACTGCTTGCAGGTCCGGATCGGTTGCCTGAATCTGTCCCATGTCCATGGCTTGTATGGCTGCAGTCTTCACCAGCAACATCTGTTTTTCGTCAAGCCTGCTACAGTAGACACAGGACGAAGACTCGCAAGGACGACGAGAGAGAGCATCCGCGTTGCAATGATTCTTCCTTGCACGGTGTTGAATCTCAAAATCAAACTCCTGTAGCCTCTCTATCCACCGTGCAACTTGTCCTTCAGGCTCTCTAAAGTTCATCAACCATCGCAGAGATGCGTGGTCGGTGCGCAATAGAAAGCGTCTTCCGAGGACATAGAGGCGAAAATGGGCTACAGCCTTCACAACCGCCAAGAGCTCCCTTCGCGTTACGCAATAATTCCTCTCGGGTCCGCTCAACGTCTTACTGTAGTATTCGACGACCTTTTCCTCGCCATGCTGGAGCTGTGACAGGACCACCCCCCATACAAATTGACTGGCATCCTTGAGGCCTTCTCAGTAAGTTCAGTAAGTGGCTTACTGATTGAAGAGAAGTCTCGCACAAAACGTCTATAATAAGCACACAGACCGAGAAAAGACTGGACATCTTTCTTGCTACTGGGTCTAGGCCAGTTACGCACAGACTCAATCTTTTCCGGGTCTGTAGAGAGTCCTCGTTCCGAAATCACATGCCCCAAAAATCTGACTTCTCGGCGACATAGATGGCATTTCTTGGGCGATAGTTTCAAGCCCGCTTGAGATAAGCGATGAAATACCACTCTTAAATTCTTCAGTAGGATATCGAAGGATTCGGCATGTACCAGTAGGTCGTCTAGGTATCCTAGGGATATAGTATAGGGAATATCATGAAGCACTATCTCCATCAAGCGCTGGAAAGTTGCAGGAGCATTTGTCAGGCCAAAAGGCATTACATTGAATTCGTATAATCCCGAACCGATACTAAACGCGGTTTTTTCTTTATCATCGGGATGCATTTCCACTTGGAAATATCCCGAGAGAAGATCTAAAGACGCGCACCACTTTGACTCACCCAAAGCTTCGAGAGTAAGGTCAATACGCGGTAGAGGGTAGGAGTCTTTTTTGGTAACTTCATTTAAACGCCGATAATCGATGCAGAAATGGAGCGAACCATCTTTTTTTTTCACGAGGACTACCGGAGAACTCCAAGGGCTGGTAGAGGATTGAATGACACCTTGTTCTTTCATTTCCTTAACCATTTGTTCGGCCTCAACTCGTCTAGAGAAAGGGATGCGACGAGGAGGTTGTTTAACGGGTTGTGCGAGGCCGGTATCTATTTTGTGTCGAAGGATACTAGTTCGTCCGATGTCTTCTTTAGATTTAGAAAAGACAGATTGGAACTCGATAAGAAGATCTCTTAAAGCAGATTGTTGGACAGGTTGAAGTCCTTCACTACTAGATAGGAAGAGGTCATTCAAATGAGAAGGCAGTGTGGTAGCAATAGGAATTTCTCGAACTTCATTACACAGGATAGTCAGGTCAGTATCCAAATGGGCCACAGGTAAGCGACTAGGTAGGGTGATAGTTTGGTAGGATAGGTTAGAAATCCTAGTCCATACCTGGCCATTGGATACACGAGAAATAGAAGAAATCAGACACATCTGTTCCGGCAGCAAAGAGGAAGCTGAGAGGAGAACATCCGTGTCTGTAGGAAGGGTTGTGTAGAGGGGGATTAAAATCTCCTGAGAGGGATGAAGTTCGAGGGTTTTTAAAGTTTTTGCTAAGAAGGAAGGTGAATGGTTTAAGAGCACTGCTTCTTCTTGTATATGAAGTAGATCTTTTTCCAAATCTAGGATACAGTGATGTTGCTTTAAGAAATCCATTCCCAGGATGCAATCGTCAAAGACTTCGGCAGAGTAGACAGAGTGTTTAGTAGAGAACTTACCTACCATAAAATCAACGCAAACTGTACCTTCGACTGGGATGGTTTCACCAGTAACTCTTTGTATTTGTGCAAATGAAGGCATGACTTCGACCGTACAAGAGCATCTCCGCAGTACTCTAGGATTTACTATAGTCCTAGTAGCACCAGTATCGGCTATCATCATGACAGGGACTCCATTGACAGAGCCTAGGAGGTTAAGGTTAGGACCAGCTGTGACAACTGTGATAGGAATTAGGGATGGGGCCTTATCCTCCACTAACTTCGGCCCCCATAGGTCAGTGGAGATTAGTTTAAAGGGTTATTAAAGGTACCCGAAGGGTCATCAGAACGACATAAGGCTGGTATAATCCTAGAAGTTGACTTAGATGAAGAGGGTTGTTCGAAAATCGGAAAAGAAGTGGAAGGTTTGGTAAAAACTGATGGATTAGACGCCGTAGATAAGTCTGTCGAGTATGTAGGTGGACTAGATTTAGGCATAGGACCACTTGTATGTCCAGAAATTGGACTGATAACCGATTGGTTACAGTGCACCGGAGGGGATGTTCTAGTCACGTCGACAGTAGTAGTTACAGGGGATTGACTGACCAAAGGTAGGGGTGTAGCATTTAGATAATTGTTTGAAGAATCCGAAAGATTGTTGGTTGTTAAATTAGGGTGAACTTTCAACGAAGAATTATGGGTGATTACAGGGCTAGGTGGATCAGCTATGACACTATTTGAACAAGGGGTGGTAAGAATGGTGGCTGTGGGACTAACATCAGAAACGAGTGTGGAATTTGAATTAGAAGTATGTGTAGTATTGGAACCAAAATTATTACGAAGGCTAGGGTAATTAAAATTAGAAGGAATCGTAGGCTTTTGGATAGGCGTGGCTGTACCTTCAGAGCTAGGAACATTAGGACGAGAGATAGCCATTGCACTGCTAGGGTATGCATTACATTTAGGGTTAGAAATATCGATGTTGTTGGTACGAGGAATAGTATTAGAAGCAGTAGATGAAGTGACTGTAGGGTTTTGGGGTCTTGAATTGGTACCCAAGAGAACTATATTAGTGGCTTGAGGAGTACGGGCACTGGAGACTACATCAAATTGGACCCTGTCACCACGCTGCAATGCTACTTTCCCCAGTGGTTTCATTGCATCGCGATGTAAAAATATTTCCTCATTGGTGTCGTCTCTCACGATAAACCCAAAATGTTTTTCAGGTTTGAAAAATTTTATTCTACCAGTCACCCCAGTCGCTAGGGTAGGACAACCAGTTGGAGTGTCTTGTATCGGGAAGCTCAACTTGCACTCCTCTAAGCTGAGCTGTTGGCTTTTCCCGACTTCTTGGCTTTACTGGTTCTTCTCTCGTTCTGGACGACCGCTTGATTTACCCGGATCCCTTTTCGGCTTATCCGTGTTGCATCCCTACTAGCTTCCATTCTGCTCGCTAAAGCTAGGGCTTCTTCCAAGCACTCAGGGGCTGTGTCACGGACACGCTGTTGGACCTCTTAATCAAGGAGACCGTCCACAAATTGTCCCAGGGCTATCCTGTCTCTTGCCGTCTCAGGACAGTCTGGAAAAGCTAGGTACACTAGTTTTTGTACTTGCGTGGCAAATTCTGGGAGTGATTCCCTGTCCCTTTGAATTCGACCACGCAGTTGGATATGGGCCACCGATTGCCTATACTGGATGCTGAACCTATTATCTAAGGCTCGAACCAATAGGTGGTAATTGTCTTGAACGGCTCTGGGTAGAGTCTCGAAAAATGCTAGGGCCGTTCCCGTTAAATGAGGTGCCAAGCCAAGGGCCTTGAATTCGTCAGGCCAACCATTTGCCCTCGCTACCGCGTCGAAGTGTGACCTATAATTTTGCCATGGCTCTCTACCATCGTATTCCCTGGGGTTGATCTTCATGAAGGGATGGCCACCAGACACAATACTCCTGCCACTATTAGTATGGGAACCGTTAAAATGCACATTCGGTTGATTCCGACTATGCATTGGCTCGTACGAACTGTTATAGACCCGATAGTTAGAGACATTTATCAGATTTACCATTACAATTTGGGAATTATGCAAAAAAACCGGTTAATTTGATAAATTTTTAAAAATTTATCATATTTACCAAGTTTAGTGGTGATTATGCACAATTACTGGTTATTATACATAATCACCAGTTTATTACTTTCACGGTAACATATATACCATATATATTTTTTACAGACTATGTTGACTGGAATCAACATCTTCCACGGGCCAGACAGTGAGGAGTATATATACTAAAGAAATTTTGTAGTGAAACTGAAAATAAATGTACTCATAATAGAAAGAAAAGAAAACATTTTATTTTTATTTTTTACAAGTTATTCTTTATTAATTTCACGGTCACCAGTCCATCTCTTTGTTTTGTAAATTTTAATTTTAAATTATTTACAGCTGTTCTGTATGTTTTTTTCTTATATATATTTTCCCAGGGGATCGGCCAGTCAGCAATTAAACGTTTGATACCTTCTGGAGCTTGCAGCCAATCCGGTATTCCAGATTTTAATTTGGTGATTTGATCATTAGAAACAAACTTTGCTGATGAGCAGTTATAGTAGATAGAAACCAAGAACATAGGTTACCCATTAAAATCATATAACAACATATTCATATACCATATAGTAAAATATATACGTACATAGACATAATATTAAATACCATATATACATATTTTCTTTAATTTCTTGATTTTCTTTAATTTTTTTGACTTTCTTTAATTTCTTGGTTCCACAAGTTTTTATCAACGAATACAATTTTAACGGAAAATAAAAAAGTTTATGAGACACACGCAATTCTTTTTATGCGATTTCCCGTCAATTTTGAAACTTTCTCACAATATGCATTTTTGAAATATAATCAAATTTTTATTCGATCACGTTGAACAATATTCGATCACGTTGAACAAAAACATGATAACATAATTTTTGGTAATAGAAATTACACCTTGAAAATTATAAAGTCAGCCTGAAAGTTTCAGTCTGGGGTTATTAGTCGTCGAGATAATTTATTAGAAAAAATTATAAGAGTAATATATAGTTTTATTGTAATTAAAAACAAAATCTATTGTACAAATAACAAAATTATAAATTGTGTAATTTGTGTAATAAAATAAAGTTTGAAGATAAAACATAGTTTTTTTTGCATAAATAATTTTTTTTATCCCAATGAGTCAGGGATATTATTAATGCCGCATTCGGTAGGATACGCCAAGTAAAAGATTACTTTTGTTTTCACACTTTGTGGCGTATTCCATACAAAAATAAAACTATTTTACAAACTATTTCTCTTTCAAAAAAAGTGAAAAGAAATATGAATTGATTTGGTATCACATGAAATGGTACAAACATTTAAAGTGAAAAGTGTAAAATAGATAACTACTATAGCACATAAATAAAATTTTAAAAATAAAATATAATATAATAATAATAAAAAAAAAAAAAAAAAAAAACAAACAATAGGTAAAACTAAATGAATTAAAACGTAATTAGCATAACTGTGAATTAACTGAGCTGAAGAAAAGTGAAACAAGTAAAGCAGAAAACTACAACAAGAGCTGAAACGTTTAACAATTGAGTGAATAAAAACTACTGCATCAAAAAAAAAAAATTATTTTTAACAACTGTACAAAGGGAAAATTATCCGGAATAAATTACTAAAAAGGCAGCGTGGGACTATACAAAATAAAAACAAAAACACAAAAATAATCAACGCCGGACATCAGAACAACACCTGTAAAATTAAGGTATGAGCACATATAAAATAAATACTCATATGTCCAACGTTCATATAAAGAAGTGTAACCAATTTTTTCCAGCAACCGACACGACCAACCGACAAAAAGCACAAAAAGCAACCGACAGAAGCTTTCGTGAGAAAGGCTTTTTCTTTATTCTCTCTGTTTTCTCAACTTGTTATACATACACATAACATTCATTCAATACATACATATTTTGTTATATGAACAAAACATATAGGTACATTTCAATATCTTCAAATGATCATGTATATAATGTAAGGATTGGTAAGGATCAATATTGAGTTCATAATGATCTGGTATATAAATATAATATACGTTTATTCATATGCATGAATAAACAATGTTTGTACACATGATAACTGTGTATATGTATGTATGCTTTGGTGATAAAGCGATAAAAATAATAGAAATCCTTTCTAATACAATTTTAAAAATAAAGTAACCGGTTTACATAATAAATTGTAGACATGCAGTACAACATGCTGCTGCTTATGCATAATATTAAATACTATATAAAATGAATAATATGTGTCTATTAGAATCAAAAGATGATCATAGCAGTGTTAAGTGAAATTGAGATAGTCATGAAAATGTTGTCATATCCATATTACTGTTATTGTCACACATTTTTAAAACCTATCCTTTTCTTTAGCATAAATAAACACGATTCAACAAAATAAAAAAAAAATATTTCTTACGGTTTTAGTTAAAACTACATATAAAATTTGGAAAAGGTTACTTTTTGAAACTGATACATGGAAAATGCTACCTTTTGAAATTAAATATCTAAAATGAACTCGTGAAAAAGAAGAAAACATATATAAAAAAATTCGAAACTTAATTATTTTTTATCAATAATTCATAAAAACAAAAAAAAAATAACAAAAAATAATGCCTACAAATAAAAATAATCTTTTTGATACTTAAAAATAAGGAAATGGTTACCTTTTGAAAAAAAAACACTGATTTTCGATTCGATTTTTAAAGGAGAAATGGAAACTTTTTCAAATTATTTAAACTATTTCTAATAGAAAAAAAACTAACTAACAAACTGGCATATCTAACTCTTTTTTGAAAAACTCCTATGATACCCTTTTGATTCTAATAAACACATATATACAATTTATGTGATATACATGAATGAATGTATACATCTATATAAATATGATCTTTTGTACACATACAAGTGTAATGATTATAAAAATAGATTATTCAATGATATATACCAGGATCTGTAATGTATACAGTATTCATGACCTATCTTAATATATTTATTCATGCCAAAATACTAGATCCACTAGGAGTGCGTTCATAAACGTTACTATAGTTAACTATAGTTAACCATAGTTATCATTCGTCGTTCAGAATGGTGGTGGTGTAGTAAAACATAACTACCAACATGAATTTTTAGCGTTCATAAACATCTGTAGTAAAGTAAATTTTTAACTATTTGATGTCAAAAACTAACCATGCTCGAGAGTAAACATGTACGTAGTAAGCCTTTAAGTGGTAATGACATTGATAATAAAAAAATCGTTTGTCATTTAATTTTGTGTTGTGAATTTGTGAAATTTCAATTTAATTTATTTGAAATTAATTAATTTTGTTTTAAACTTAATTTTTAAAAATTAATTAATTTTTGACAAACAAAAAATATAATTATTTATAAAAATTTTTTTGAAAATAACTATGGCTGTAGTACAACATAACATTGCTTAAACTATACTATACCATGACTATGGTTAAAGTAATATTTATGAACGCACTCTAGATCATGTTAAAAAAGGTTAAAAATATGAAAATCCTTTTCTCAGCGATTGAATTTTTTAAATATTTTGTTCGTAGGTTGAGGACTAATACCTGCCCAAATGGCTATTCAATTTTATATGTATATACATTCATTCATGTACATAAATCACATAAACAGTATACATATACATATATTCATTCTATATGGTATTTGCTATTATGCATAAGCAACAGCATGTTGTACTGCATGTCTACAATTTATTATGTAAACCGGTTACTTTATTTTTAAAATTGTATTAGAAAGGATTTCTATTATTTTTATCGCTTTATCACCAAAGTATACATACATATACACAGTTATCATGTGTACAAACATTGTTTATTCATGTATATGAATAAACGTATATTATATTTATATACCAGATCATTATGAACTCAATATTGATCCTTACCAATCCTTACATTATATACATGATCATTTGAAGATATTGAAATGTACCTATATGTTTTGTTCATATAACAAAATATGTATGTATTGAATGAATGTTATGTGTATGTATAACAAGTTGAGAAAACAGAGAGAATAAAGAAAAAGCCTTTCTCACGAAAGCTTCTGTCGGTTGCTTTTTGTGCTTTTTGTCGGTTGGTCGTGTCGGTTGCTGGAAAAAATTGGTTACACTTCTTTATATGAACGTTGGACATATGAGTATTTATTTTATATGTGGTATGAGCAATGATTCACAACCTGAAAATTTAGATGATTTAGATAATTTAATTAATTTGTTAGAAAATATTGATTTAAGTAGTCCAGATGTAAAAGATCATAATTTGTATATAGATTTAAGTAACTCAAATATAGAAGAACTTAATCCAAATAAGAATTGTGGAAATAAAAGTCTTCAATTCACAATCGGTATATTCAAAATCATAGTATTTTTGAAGTAAAATTGGCTGCTTTATCCCTAACAATAGATCCTTTGAAATACCTTGACAGACTTCCAGAATTCTTTGGTGATTACAGAGACCTACAAAATTTTATAGACCTTATTGATAAAGTACACCCTCTTCTGTCTCTTCTGTCTCACCTTCACAAGGTATCTTTTCAGACATGATAAAATTTAAACTAAAAAACAAAGCTCGGGAAGTAATAGAAATAAACAATCATGTTACTTCCTGGTCCGAAATCAAACAAATTTTAACTAACAATTTTAGTGAGTGCGCAACATTAGAAGAACTGTTCGATCAATTAAGAAGCATAACCTTTAAAACGAATAGTGTGGACTTTTATAATGAAATTAAAACAATTTTACGTCGACTTAATGTAAAAACCAAATTCTCCTCAAATGATGATGAAATGATTGAACATGCTGTTTCAAACAATAAAAATTCCGCTCTTCTCATATTCAAAAACAAAATTCACGAACCCCGCGCTCAATCCTATATTGCAGAAATCCTGATAGCCTAGAGACAGCTATGGATATTCTCCACGAAGCTGGCTATGCGTACTTCAATGCAGGTAAGACAATTAATAATAATTCCAATAGAAATAACAAAAACGGCTCAAACTACAACAAGAACAACGGGCCACGAACCCCAAACAACAAAGGAAATCACAGTAACCATAACAATTATAGCAACAATAACAATCATCAAAACTATACACCCAATCATGATTACAGGAATAACAACTCCCAAAGCCAACACTGGCAACGCACAAACTTTGTACAGAGATCACAGAATCAACATCATAATCAAACAATAAATGGAAATCCTAATCAATCCAGACATCAAAATTCAGATAATTCTTTTAGAAGTAACTCATATAGACATTCTTATAATAACACACACCCATATCAACATCATAACTCATATAATAACCAGAACCAACTTCCACCTCCTGAACCTATGGACATAAACATGAACCATGAAATAAATTCTTCAGAAAATTTTCGGTTACCGGTCTCAACCAACAACTACCCCATATCATAGTCGGCAGTAACACTAGACCCCTAAAATTTATAATCGACGCAGGGGCTACACACTCTATTATAAATCCTGGTATATGTAGTCCAAAATTTCTGGAACCTCTCAAACAAAATATTTTTCTTAAAACAATAAGTAAAGGAGTAGTAATAATCCCCAAAGCAAGAATTCCGTTATTCAAAGAGTTAGGTGACCCTAAATTAAAAATTGAAATGTACATATTTCCATTTCACGAATATTATGACGGTTTGATCGGTAATGACATTCTGATTCCGTTGAAAGCAAAAGTTGATTTTGAGAAACAAATTCTAATCACAGGAACAAAAGAATCAAAGTTAAATCTTTCTGACGAGAAGAAGAATTCCAATTATAAAATTGAACTTGAGAAAAATTTCGTAACCATCCCCGTCTTACAAAGAGAAGGTTTGGCATTCATAGAAGAGCAGAAGTCTTCAAATAATCAAACGATCCTTCCAGAAGGCGTATATAACGTTGAAAACTATAGAATTAATACAGGAATTCACATAAATGATGACGAGCATAAAAACTTCAAACCAGACCCCATTCAGACTCAAGTATGGTAGATGGCCAAAATTTTAACATTATAGAAGAAAAAGAAAATAAACCTCTTTTAGAACAATATCGAACCGACCATTTAATACTGAAGAAAAAACAGAACTTTTTAAAATCATTAAACGATTCTCAAAAATGTTTTATAATGAAAATTCAGACTTATCCTTTACAAGCTTCATTAAACATAGGATAAGGACCATTAATGATGTTCCTATCCATGTTAAATCGTATAGATATCCATATCTTCACAAGAAAGAGGTAGAAAAACAAATCGAAGATATTGTTGTAAAAAGAGAAGATTTTCTGTATTCTTTTCCTTAGCCCTTAAGAAAGGGTCAAATTCAACCCAAAAAAAAAATAAGGAAAAGAATAAGGGACTAGAATGAGGGGCCGAGCGGAGCCAAAAAAAACAAAGAAAATGAAGAAAAAAAAATGATGAAATGAGGAATAGGGAAAAAACAAAGGAAGAGAGGAAAAAAACAAAAGGCTTTATTCTTTTAACCCTTCTTATACAAAGGGGTTATTAGAACAAAGCATGTTTTTTAAAAAAGGAATAAGAAAACCAAAAAAAAAAAATTCACTTACCCAAAAAAAAAAAGAAAACTTGATGATTATTTTCTTTTACTTTTATTTTAAAATTAAAAATTTTAATTTAAAAAAAAATAACTTAAAAAGAACAAAAAAAATTTAGAAAACTAAAAAAACTTCGAATTTAGACTAAAAAAAAAAAAACTAAAACTAAGATTTAGCAAGAAACAAAAAAAAAACGAACTGAAAACTTTATAAAAATTTAGAACAACTAAAAAAACTCAAAAAACTTTAAAAACTCAAAAAGAACTCAAAAAGAAGTAAAAACGAACTAAAAAAAAATTAAAAACAACTGAAACTTTCTGTGTTGTGATGAGCCCGTTTATATATCCCTCGTCACACAAAGAAAACAAAGTAAATAGTTGTGTTCTGGAATTTTCTATCAATTCGCCGCCCGCTGTAGCGTCAACGGATTGACAGAAAATTCCAGTGATAATGTTCGTTGTTTTTTCTCTTTTCTTGCTGAATCTGTTACAAAACAAAAAAAAAAGAAGAAGATGATGACATTTTATGTTAAAGTGACAATGTCTATGATTATTACAAAATGTAAACAAAGTGTTGACAAGTTACAGGTAAGTATGAAAAATTTTTTTAATTTATTAATTATAATCATTTTAATTTTGATTCTAAGATTAATTTATTTTTTTTCCAGGTTTACAACACGACCCCCCGTTTAAGAGCTCAAAGTCCCAACTGAGCGTCTAGATGTGGCTGACAGGCCGGGATTATTTGGGATAGAGGAGACTTGGTGGGATCCTGAAATCCTCCAGCTGCTGCGCTTACCTGCAAAGAAAGAAAAGAAAAAAAAACAAGCTTTGCGCAGTAAATAGGTTCGGCACAAATGATATTAAAATAGTTAATTAAATTAAACATCTAGGCTCGTCGGAAGGGAGGAGGGAGTGAGGAGGGTAGACCAGTAAGAAAACGTGACAAAATAAAAGGTTAGGAAGGAAACGGACATGAGAAGGGGTAAAATAACGTCAGATAGTTGCTGTGGCTAAACAATCGCGGTGGACGACACTTGTTCGGTTCGAAGTCTTATGCTTAATTTTATAGACGACATCTGTGACTAATTCGATTATTTCGTACGGACCATCCCAGTCTCGTTGTAGTTTAGGGCTATAGCCTCTCTTTCTCTTGGGGTTATAAAGCCAGACAAAGTCTCCAATTTTGAAAGGGTTTGCTTTCGCGGACAAATCATAACGATCCTTCATTCTCCGACTAGCTTCGGTGAGCTGTGACCGATTGAAAGAATAGACCTTCGAAAGTCTTTCTTGTAGATTTTCTACATAGGTGGGTACATCTTGCAGATGTTGATCTGGAGGCCCACCAGTTAGTAATTGGAAAGGAAGTCGAAGTTTACGTCCCAAATTTAGGAAAGCGGGAGTATTTTGCGTGGACTTTTGAAGTGAAGTGCGATAAGCGAGGAGAAGAAAAGGCAAGTAGGTGTCCCAATCTTTTTGGTGTTTGTCTACAAATTTGGAGAGGTAGTTTAAGATGGTTCTGTTGAAACGTTCGACAAGACCATCACTCTGAGGGTGTAGCGCAGTGGTTCGCGTCTTTTCGATCCGAAAACGACGGAGAATCTCTTTAAATACCGTAGACTCAAAATTACGTCCTTGGTCGGAGTGTAATTGTTTACATAACCCGAATCGCGAAAAGACTTGGCTGACCAATACTTCTGCTACCGTTTCAGCAGTTTGGTCCGGGACCGCAAACGCTTCAGGCCACCTGGTGAAGTAGTCCATCATGACTATAATGTACTTATTGCCCTTTCCAGTTACAGGTAGTGGTCCCAGTATGTCAACAGCAACTCTCTCGAACGGGTAGCCAGAGACTCGCACCTGTAAGGGTGCCCTAGTTCGAGGAATTGGCTCTTTTCTTTGCTGACATACTGTGCAGCGAAGGCAGTAGCGCTTAACACTTGCAGATAGCCCTACCCAATAGTATCTCTCGCGTACTTTCGCGAGGGTTTTCTCTATGCCAAAATGGCCACCGGCCGGACTATCGTGCATGTGCTTCAGTACTTCTGCCTGTAAGCACTCAGGAACCAACACCTGCAGCTGATAGGGAGGATTGGGGGAATTTCGATAGATAACACCATCCTTAAGGACCAGGGAAGAGAACATGGACCAGTAAGATTTAAGAGCAGGGGCGGCCGAGCTCAATGATTCAGCCTCTGGTCTACCGCTAGAACTTAGCCACTGTCGAACTGCTTGCAGGTCCGGATCGGTTGCCTGAATCTGTCCCATGTCCATGGCTTGTATGGCTGCAGTCTTCACCAGCAACATCTGTTTTTCGTCAAGCCTGCTACAGTAGACACAGGACGAAGACTCGCAAGGACGACGAGAGAGAGCATCCGCGTTGCAATGATTCTTCCCTGCACGGTGTTGAATCTCAAAATCAAACTCCTGTAGCCTCTCTATCCACCGTGCAACTTGTCCTTCAGGCTCTCTAAAGTTCATCAACCATCGCAGAGATGCGTGGTCGGTGCGCAATAGAAACCCAAATAACAATTTGCAACCTTAGTTCCTAAAAAACTTCAAAAAAGAAGAAGAGAGAGTTGAAATATCGTTGTATCTGAGTTAAACTGATACTTTCAAATTTTTTGTAAGTATACAACAGTTTTTTAACTGTTTCATCATAACGGGAAATAAAAATTAGTATTTTCTAGTAACAAGTAAACCTTTTTGAAACGAATGTCCCATGTAGGTTGATAATTTACTTTTAAGATAGTTGTAAAAAGGTTGCTATAAAACTACTTCGAAACATAAAAGTATTATGTTTAAATTTAAATTGCAAAATAACTGCCCTGCATGCGCGTGGTGTTGTGAAACCGATTTGCAACTGCCTTACGACTGATGACTAAATTCGAGTTGCACAGCAAGTACCATGCAACGAATGAGTTGCTGTGAAACCGATTTGCAATTGCTTTACAACTGATGATTAAATTCGAGTTGCACAGCAACTTCCATGCAACGAATGAGTTGCTGTGAAACTGTTTTGCAACTGCATTACAACTGAAGGTTAAATTCGAGTTGCTTAGCAAGTACAATGCAACGAATGAATTGCTGTGAAACCGTTTTTTAACTGTACACACGCCGGTTTTATTTTTTTCTAGTATCATATCGCATTCCATACGTACCACTTGTAAAAAAGATTTTTTTTAAAAAGTACATATTTAAACAAAGTGCTAAAGAAATTAGTTATTTCGGTGAGTAAATATTTTAAAAATATCTTTATTAACTTGTATTTTGTTACTAACTAATAATATGTGTTTGTAAATTATTTTAAGTGGTTTTGTAAAATTTGCAAGATTGATTTGTAATAAGATTACATGTGAAATTCCATATGTGAACAAAAATACTTATCAATAAAGCAAGAATTGGTGAAATGAGCACGAACATATACACAATAATATATAAATATAATAATGTAATGAGATATAGGCGAAAAAAAGCGAAAGTACTGGTGTCCTTGAAAAAGAAACTGACTGAACAATTTTTAATAAAGGCAACACAGTCTTCATCTAATAAAAATGCAGAAATACTAAGCAAATTGCAATTGTATAGAGGAAAACTTTTCATCAAACTATTATCTTTGTGCAATTAACATCAATGAGATATGAAGGCTGTAATAAAACATAAAATTATTAGTCGCCAAACATTTAAACGCCGCGTCGCTAAACTCTTAGAACGGAATTTAAATACTCAAAATGAACCTAAAGAAATTTGCACTTCTTCTACATTTGAAAATTTTGATGTTTCTAACGAAATTGAAATATATGAAAACGACATTCAACGATCACATGTAAAGCAGCCTGAATTTTTAGATGATAACATACCATTACGCGATGAAATACGCATCTGGTGTATTGAAAATAGTATAACTCATTCTTCCCTTAACAAACTTCTGAATATTTTGAAGGAAAATAATTTTCTAAATATTCCAAAAGATGCTCGTACACTTCTTCGTACTCCTAAACTAACAACAATTACTTTAGTTGCACCTGGAAAATACTGGCATTTTGGTGTGAAAAAGGCCTTAGAAAACCTGAAACTTGATTGTTTTGATGAAGTAAGTACAATAACATTAGATTTCAATATAGATGGACTGCCCATTAGTGAAAGCTCTAAAGGACAATTTTGGCCTATTCTTGGTAGCCATGTCCAAATTAGTAAAGATCAACCTTTTGTTGTGGGTGTCTATTATGGGCATTCTAAGCCTTATAGCGCAGAAGATTTTTTGAAGCTTTTCAAAGAAGAATTGAAAGATCTGATGATTAATGGCTTCTTATTTAGAGGAAAAAGGTGGAATTTTATTGTTAGAAATTTTATATGTGATGCTCCAGCCAGATCTTTCATCAAAGGAATAAAGGGTCATAATGGGTATTTTGCATGCGAACGTTGCACTGTTGAAGGTGATTATCATTATAAACAACATCATATGAGTTTTCGAAATGTTTCATGTCGTTTGCGAACAGACAAAAGTTTTAGACAAAGAGAGCAAGAAGAACATCACGTGAAATCTTCTCCTTTAGAAGAACTCTCAATTAATATGATTGACAGTTTTCCTCTCGATTATATGCACTTGATATGTATAGGTGTAACGAAAAAACTATTAAACTACTGGATTAAAAGTGGCTCAAAATCCTCTGTAAGACTATCAAGCAACCAACAAAGAATTATATCAGATAAACTGCTACTGGCAGGACGCACGTTACCACAAGAATTTAACAGAGCTATAAGATCATTAGATGTTTTTAGCTTTTGGAAAGCAACAGAGTTACGAACTTTTTTATTATACACCGGGCCGGTGGTATTGCAAAATGTTTTACCAGAACAAGCTTATCTTCATTTTATGTTGTTAAGCTGCTCAGTGAGAATATTAGCTTGCACTAATAGCTTGAAATATATTTACATTGCAGAAATATTGTTAAAAACATTTGTACAAAACTTTGAAAGTATATATGGTACTGGCACTATAAGCTATAACGTACATAACTTAATTCACATGACATATGATGTAAAAAGACTAGGAAAATTGGATAATTTTAGTGCCTTCAAATACGAAAATAAGTTAGGGCAGTTAAAAAAAATAATTCGTAGTGGAAACAACCCTCTGCAACAAATTGCCAACAGAATTACAGAAAATGTAAACTGTCCACGTGAAAAACAGGTGGAAAAAGAAAACTTTCCTATTCTTTACAATAAAATATCGAATTGCCACGAATTGGAAGGCTGTGATGGAACATTTGGTGCTATTAAATTTTCTGATTTTGCTTTGAATACTTCCTCAAGAGATAGTTGGTTTCTCACTAAGTGCAAAAATGTAGTCAGAATGAAAAATGCCACTTTTTTAAATGGTAAACAATTTATATGTGGATTACAGCAAACTAATATATCAAACTTTTATGAAAAACCACTAAATTCTTCTTATTTAAATATATATATTTCAAATCAAAGTGAAATTGAAAATTCATTGAGAATGTGGTCAGTAGATAACATTGAATACAAACTTTTCGCAATATCTTGTTCTCAACAAATTATATTTATTCCACTATTGCACCCATAGTGTAATAACTAATAAGGTGAATTTCTTATTCAGAAACATTTTAGAAAGTTGATCACCATTTATAATATACTAGTTTAAGGAAAATTGACAACAAAAGAGAAAATAAGTTACCGCAGTTTTAAAATATAAATCGAAAAAACAACATGTATTGTATAGTGGAAACTATAGAAGATGGAGAAAAGTTATGTTCCGCTGTTCCTGAATGCTGGGTAAATGGTGATACACTTTACTGGCCCAACAAAACTTCAGACATTATAAAAGGTAGACGTACGTGTTGCCAACCACAAGCGGACTGGCAAAATTTACCATGCAGGGTATTATTAAAAAACATAAGTAAGTATATACATATATTTTATTTTTTTACTTTGTTATATATACGTATTAATAACTACGCTTGATTTTAATTGCTTTATTTTCGTCCATTTCTAGCCAAATTTGAAGAAGCTTTAAAAAAAGAAAAAAATGCAGAATATTGGTCGTCGACGGAAACATCTGATAATCTAATGGAAAGTATAAATATGGAAGAGAAAAATCAGAACGACGGATTAGCTAATACCAGTGTGTCACTAAATTTGTCAAATTTCAATTTGAACGATTTAATAGTAACAGGCAATAGTAAGACACAATATTTCATCGAAATTATTAAAATTTCAAAACAGATTATTATTTCTTTCTTTTTGTACTTAGACTCACAAACATTTGAAGGGAATGTAAATATGGATTTCATACATAACGCTGCAACTGACGAGTTGTCACGAAATGCCTTTGTTATAATACCTGAACGTGATAAACAAAACAATGAAGAGGAAAATTTGTACTGCAAAAACTGCACAAACTCAGGTAAAAACTATTTTTCAGAAAATATGAAAATATGTTTTTTTTAATTCAACTACAAATATGTTCTCTTACAGTTTCCAAAAAGATAAATGCACTTAAAAAAGACATTTATGAAATTAATGAAAACATGTTGAAGATTAATGAGGAAAGAAAAAAATTCGAAGCGGAGATTCAAATTACTTTAGGACTCATCCTAGATAAATTAAATAGCCCGCTAGCTGCGCAGCAAACACAGGTCGAAGAATTGGGTAATTTTCCAATTAAGACGATCGAGGATTTGGAAAACATGGAATCCAAATTAAGGAATGATCTGGATTACAAGTATTCTTTGGTAGGTATTTACGAATTCCTTCTAACTGTACAAAAAATATTAATTTTTTTGCCTTTTTAGACTAGGAAATTGTCGAAATTTGGCGGTAGCGATGGTTGTAGAACGGCAAGAACTATCTGTCAATACTTATTTACAGACGACATGTTAGTGAAACATTCGTGGGGAGGAACGTCAACAAAAAGGAATTTTAATTCGTATACAGAGACGTTGAATTTAATAACAGACGTGGTAAGAGCACTCTATTCAAATTTTACGGCTCATGATTGTAAAAATTTTCTTAAGGAGCATTTGAAACATGCCGGAACAAGGTTGAAAAGAAAAAGGTAAGCACATACTCATAATTCTTATATTATGCATAGTACATTACATGCGTTTTTATTTTGCAGTAATTATTTAGGAGAAAACACGAAAGAAAACAATATGACATCAGGGAAGACAAACAACATACACAAGAAACAAAAACAAAATGAATAAAAAAAGAATAAATTAATCTAAGAATTATATAGCATTACCACTTTAAATGAAACTTTGTGCAAATCAATGAAACTATGAAAATGGAATGAAACTTTGTGCAAATTAAATTAAACTTTGTACAAACCAAATGAAACTTTTCCTTTGTCAAAGATTCATTTGGTTTGTACAAAGTTTCATTGATTTGCAATAAGTTTCATTTAAAGAGGTATAATACTATGTGTAACCATTTATACATACATACGTCTAAAATTTATAATACATACATGTACATACATACTTTGTTTTGTTTTCTTTTTTGTACAAGATTTATTTAATTATTTTCTTTTAAGTAATACAATTGAACTTTACATAACGTAAAACAAATAAATGAAAAATAAATTAAATATGTATTGCAGAATTAGAAAATTTATTAAAAAAAAAATAATTTAAAATTTAGATTAAAAATTTTACAAGTACATACCTATCTATACATTAAAATATAAAAATAAAATGTATCGTATATTGTATCGTATTTTAAAAAGATAATTACAAAGTTATTTTATTTCAAAGGATATTATTTTCTTTTTAAATGAAATCCAAATTAATATATTGAAATTTTAACTGTTTTTTAGGGTGTGTTTAAAAGTTGTGAGGAGGTTAGATTGTGTTGGTTGCAAAATAGTTGAAAAAAAGTTTCAATATCCTCTTTTTTTGGTTTTAAAAGAGTTTCTTTGAAATGAATTTGTTGCACAAGTTGCACATAACGTGGCACATACGTTATGACAATTTTCTATGTAATAGTCTCCAAACGGTTTCATTTTGACTCACATTGCAAAAAACCTGTCCAAATACAGTTACGACTACGTCTCCACAATGGTATTGCGTGGTATTTACAACTAAAATGCAACTCTTTGGTTTCCACAACCTTGGTTGCGGAACAGTTCTATAACTGATTTGCAACCTTATTTTGTTGCTTGGGAAGCGTCTTCCGAGGACATAGAGGCGAAAATGGGCTACAGCCTTCACAACCGCCAAGAGCTCCCTTCGCGTTACGCAATAATTCCTCTCGGGTCCGCTCAACGTCTTACTGTAGTATTCGACGACCTTTTCCTCGCCATGCTGGAGCTGTGACAGGACCGCACCCCATGCAAATTGACTGGCATCCTTGAGGCCTTCTCAGTAAGTTCAGTAAGTGGCTTACTGATTGAAGAGAAGTCTCGCACAAAACGTCTATAACAAGCACACAGACTGAGAAAAGACTGGACATCTTTCTTGCTACTGGGTCTAGGCCAGTTACGCACAGACTCAATCTTTTCCGGGTCTGTAGAGAGTCCTCGTTTCGAAATCACATGCCCCAAAAATCTGACTTCTCGGCGACATAGATGGCATTTCTTGGGCGATAGTTTCAAGCCCGCTTGAGATAAGCGATGAAATACCACTCTTAAATTCTTCAGTAGGATATCGAAGGATTCAGCATGTACCAGTAGGTCGTCTAGGTATCCTAGGGATATAGTATAGGGAATATCATGAAGCACTATCTCCATCAAGCGCTGGAAAGTTGCAGGAGCATTTGTCAGGCCAAAAGGCATTACATTGAATTCGTATAATCATGAACCGATACTAAACGCGGTTTTTTCTTTATTATCGGGATGCATTTCCACTTGGAAATATCCCGAGAGAAGATCTAAAGACGCAAACCACTTTGACTCACCCAAAGCTTCGAGAGTAAGGTCAATACGCGGTAGAGGGTAGGAGTCTTTTTTGGTAACTTCATTTAAACGCCGATAATCGATGCAGAAACGGAGCGAACCATCTTTTTTTTCACGAGGACTACCGGAGAACTCCAAGGGCTGGTAGAGGATTGAATGACACCTTGTTCTTTCATTTCCTTAACCATTTGTTCGGCCTCAACTCGTCTAGAGAAAGGGATGCGACGAGGAGGTTGTTTAACGGGTTGTGCGAGGCCGGTATCTATTTTGTGTCGAAGGATACTAGTTCGTCCGATGTCTTCTTTAGATTTAGAAAAGACAGATTGGAACTCGATAAGAAGATCTCTTAACCCTTTGACTACGAATTATGTTGTAGAATAGTGGGGCTTCGTAAAACCAAATTTTATATCGAATATATTATATTTCATATTTGTAAGAAGATTTTCATCATAATTTTTTCTCTCAAGTGTCCTTTTATCCTGGGATAAAATGTCCCATTAGTATTTTTAGTTGGGATAATATGTCCCAATAGTATTCAAATTTGGAAAAATTAAAACATTTGTTTGAAAGTATTTGAAATAATATTTGAATTATTTTATTTTAAAAATATTAAAAAGTATCTACATTGTTATAGATTTAAAAAATATGTAAATAAAATAAATAAAAAATTTCATTTTGTGTGATATGGTGTAAAGCATGGAGTGCACAATGGAACTCGACACATCTGGCACACAAAGTATGTTCTTTTCTCCTTCTTCATTTTTGAACAAAGCACACAACGCTTTCGTCCTTGTGTTTCTACAGGTAAATGATCACCCACATTCAACATCTCTCTAACCCTTTTGGATGTTCTTCCAGGTCCAGCTCGTTTTCTTTTGTTGGATGCATGTTCTTTTCCCGTCAGAATCATTTGTTCAGCTAAAGGATTCAGAAAGGACAAAAATTTACTTTTTTTGTGATGAATTTCTTGATGTAATACATGGGCATTTATTGCAGCCATCATTATTGATTTGAAAAAAACTTTCTTCCACCACTTGGTTGATTTTCTATCGTAATCATAAGTAGATATTTTTTGATCCGCTAAATCTACCCCACCCATGATTTCATTGTATAGTTTCACTGACTGTGGACAATTTATTTCAGATTTTGTTCCATCCTTTTGTTTTCGCTTTACTGTTGAGTTCGTAGCAACGTTACAATTGCTCAAAACCATAACTTCTTTGGAATCCATCCATCTAGTTGCTAACACACCTCTAGAATTTGATCTAAATTCTGATTGACCTCTAGTCAGTTTTCCTTCAAACTTTGGTACATTTTTTCTTGTACTAATGCACGTGCCTACAGCTGCGTAGGAAATAGTTTGCATTAATTTCACACTTGTAAAAAACCTATCGAATGCAACTATTGTGTTTGGATCACGAATTGTATTACACAGTTTTAGAACGACTCTTTCTCCAAGTGTTGATTCTAAATTTCCTTGTGTTTTACCAACATAAATATCAAGGTCATAGACATATCCAGTGGCTGCATCACATCTAAGCCATATTTTTATGCCACGTTTTATTGGCTTTAGAGGCAGATATTGCTTCAAGCTTGATCTACCTTTGAATTTAGCCATAGACTCATCTATACTTTGTGTGGTAGAATCACTTCGGTTTTTTTGAAAAGTTTGTCTCAAACAATTTACCACCTCTTCCATATAATAATCTTTTCCTGAATCGCCTGGCTTATTCGGAAAGTTAAAATAAAGTTTAGATATCAAAAATTGGAATCGGTCTCTTGACATAGCTTGTTTTACAAATTCTAAGCCAAGTGTAGGCATACTGGACCAATAATCAGATTGATTCGGTAATTTATGATAGCACATCACAAACGTAATGCCTAGCACTGTCATTATTTCCCATTCATCAGTCAAAGGAATGCTTTTCTTCTTCTCAGAATTATAGATTTTTATTCTTTCGTTTGTACACTGAGATATAAAAATAAAGAGACTTTTCGGGAACATTGTTTTGAAGACTCCTAGCTCAGATGCTGAACGATTTATATTTGCTAACACGATAGGCTTAACATTTTCTGGAACAGCAAACTTTGGTGTAAAGTTACCAGGTGGCACGGACCAAATAATATGGCTATCAATTGGAATGTTAGAATCAATATTTTCAATATTGTCAGGACACTCATCAGAAGACGATGTTGATTCATGGGCTTCTAAGTTAGCACTACATTCTGCCTCCGATTCATCACTGTCATTGCTGGGTTCATATTCTGATTCTGAAGCGCTGAAATCAATTTCTTCGTCATCAATGGAATCAAGCAAGTCTCTCAATTCGCTTGAAGTTCTTCGACGGTAAGACATCTAAAGAAAACGATTGGGTCATTATATCCCATTGAAAAGTACCATTGGGACAATATATCCCACTAGACAAATAATGTGATTTTTATAACTAATAATTATAATTACCTTCAACAAATTCTATATAGTATTTATAACTAAAATATTCTACAAATTTTACTTCACAGAAATGTAAATTTCTAACTTTATTTATAAAAAATTACACAAAAACCACTTGCACGTGTGGTCACGACTGCATAAAACTATCGACTGACAGGTTGTACCGTTACGTAAACGGTATCAAGTTATAAAATGTATACGTATATATGCATAAACACTATTGGGATCGCATTCAAACAAAATTATATGCTTTAAATTACTAACAGTATGGTATGAACTTTTTCTGGGACATAATATCCCAATAGGAGTCAAAGGGTTAAAGCAGATTGTTGGACAGGTTGAAGTCCTTCACTACTAGATAGGAAGAGGTCATTCAAATGAGAAGGCAGTGTGGTAGCAATAGGAATTTCTCGAACTTCATTACACAGGATAGTCAGGTCAGTATCCAAATGGGCCACAGGTAAGCGACTAGGTAGGGTGATAGTTTGGTAGGATAGGTTAGAAATCCTAGTCCATACCTGGCCATTGGATACACGAGAAATAGAAGAAATCAGACACATCTGTTCCGGCAGCAAAGAGGAAGCTGAGAGGAGAACATCCGTGTCTGTAGGAAGGGTTGTGTAGAGGGGGGTTAAAATCTCCTGAGAGGGATGAAGTTCGAGGGTTTTTAAAGTTTTTACTAAGAAGGAAGGTGAATGGTTTAAGGGCACTGCTTCTTCTTGTATATGAAGTAGATCTTTTTCCAAATCTAGGATACAGTGATGTTGCTTTAAGAAATCCATTCCCAGGATGCAATCGTCAAAGACTTCGGCAGAGTAGACAGAGTGTTTAGTAGAGAACTTACCTACCATAAAATCAACGCAAACTGTACCTTCGACTGGGATGGTTTCACCAGTAACTCTTTGTATTTGTGCAAATGAAGGCATGACTTCGACCGTACAAGAGCATCTCCGCAGTACTCTAGGATTTACTATAGTCCTAGTAGCACCAGTATCGGCTATCATCATGACAGGGACTCCATTGACAGAGCCTAGGAGGTTAAGGTTAGGACCAGCTGTGACAACTGTGATAGGAATTAGGGATGGGGCCTTATCCTCCACTAACTTCGGCCCCCATAGGTCAGTGGAGATTAGTTTAAAGGGTTATTAAAGGTACCCGAAGGGTCATCAGAACGACATAAGGCTGGTATAATCCTAGAAGTTGACTTAGATGAAGAGGGTTGTTCGAAAATCGGAAAAGAAGTGGAAGGTTTGGTAAAAACTGATGGATTAGACGCCGTAGATAAGTCTGTCGAGTATGTAGGTGGACTAGATTTAGGCATAGGACCACTTGTATGTCCAGAAATTGGACTGATAACCGATTGGTTACAGTGCACCGGAGGGGATGTTCTAGTCACGTCGACAGTAGTAGTTACAGGGGATTGACTGACCAAAGGTAGGGGTGTAGCATTTAGATAATTGTTTGAAGAATCCGAAAGATTGTTGGTTGTTAAATTAGGGTGAACTTTCAACGAAGAATTATGGGTGATTACAGGGCTAGGTGGATCAGCTATGACACTATTTGAACAAGGGGTGGTAAGAATGGTGGCTGTGGGACTAACATCAGAAACGAGTGTGGAATTTGAATTAGAAGTATGTGTAGTATTGGAACCAAAATTGTTACGAAGGCTAGGGTAATTAAAATTAGAAGGAATCGTAGGCTTTTGGATAGGCGTGGCTGTACCCTCAGAGCTAGGAACATTAGGACGAGAGATAGCCATTGCACTGCTAGGGTATGCATTACATTTAGGGTTAGAAATATCGATGTTGTTGGTACGAGGAATAGTATTAGAAGCAGTAGATGAAGTGACTGTAGGGTTTTGGGGTCTTGAATTGGTACCCAAGAGAACTATATTAGTGGCTTGAGGAGTACGGGCACTGGAGACTACATCAAATTGGACCCTGTCACCACGATGCAATGCTACTTTCCCCAGTGGTTTCATTGCATCGCGATGTAAAAATATTTCCTCATTGGTGTCGTCTCTCACGATAAACCCGAAATGTTTGTCAGGGTTAAAGAATTTTATTCTACCAGTCACCCCAGTCGCTAGGGTAGGACAACCAGTTGGAGTGTCTTGTATCGGGAAGCTCAACTTGCACTCCTCTTAGCTGAGCTGTTGGCTTTTCCCGACTTCTTGGCTTTACTGGTTCTTCTCTCGTTCTGGACGACCGCTTGATTTACCCGGATCCCTTTTCGGCTTATCCGTGTTGCATCTCTACTAGCTTCCATTCTGCTCGCTAAAGCTAGGGCTTCTTCCAAGCACTCAGGGGCTGCGTCACGGACACGCTGTTGGACCTCTTAATCAAGGAGACCGTCCACAAATTGTCCCAGGGCTATCCTGTCTCTTGCCGTCTCAGGACAGTCTGGAAAAGCTAGGTACACTAATTTTTGTACTTGCGTGGCAAATTCTGGGAGTGATTCCCTGTCCTTTGAATTCGACCACGCAGTTGGATATGGGCCACCGATTGCCTATACTGGATGCTGAACCTATTATCTAAGGCTCGAACCAATAGGTGGTAATTGTCTTGAACGGCTCTGGGTAGAGTCTCGAAAAATGCTAGGGCCGTTCCCGTTAAATGAGGTGCCAAGCCAAGGGCCTTGAATTCGTCAGGCCAACAATTTGCCCTCGCTACCGCGTCGAAGTGTGACCTATAATTTTGCCATGGCTCTCTACCATCGTATTCCCTGGGGTTGATCTTCATGAAGGGATGGCCACCAGACACATTACTCCTGCCACTATTAGTATGGGAACCGTTAAAATGCACATTCGGTTGATTCCGACTATGCATTGGCTCGTACGAACTGTTATAGACCCGATAGTTAGAGACATTTATCAGATTTACCATTACAATTTGGGAATTATGCAAAAAAACCGGTTAATTTGATAAATTTTTAAAAATTTATCATATTTACCAAGTTTAGTGGTGGTTATGCACAATTACTGGTTATTATACATAATCACCAGTTTATTACTTTCACGGTAACATATATACCATATATATTTTTTACAGACTATGTTGACTGGAATCAACATCTTCCACGGGCCAGACAGTGAGGAGTATATATACTAAAGAAATTTTGTAGTGAAACTGAAAATAAATGTACTCATAATAGAAAGAAAAGAAAACATTTTATTTTTATTTTTTACAAGTTATTCTTTATTAATTTCACGGTCACCAGTCCATCTCTTTGTTTTGTAAATTTTAATTTTAAATTATTTACAGCTGTTCTGTATGTTTTTTTCTTATATATATTTTCCCAGGGGATCGGCCAGTCAGCAATTAAACGTTTGATACCTTCTGGAGCTTGCAGCCAATCCGGTATTCCAGATTTTAATTTGGTGATTTGATCATTAGAAACAAACTTTGCTGATGAGCAGTTATAGTAGATAGAAACCAAGAACATAGGTTACCCATTAAAATCATATAACAACATATTCATATACCATATAGTAAAATATATACGTACATAGACATAATATTAAATACCATATATACATATTTTCTTTAATTTCTTGATTTTCTTTAATTTTTTTGACTTTCTTTAATTTCTTGGTTCCACAAGTTTTTATCAACGAATACAATTTTAACGGAAAATAAAAAAGTTTATGAGACACACGCAATTCTTTTTATGCGATTTCCCGTCAATTTTGAAACTTTCTCACAATATGCATTTTTGAAATATAATCAAATTTTTATTCCATCACGTTGAACAATATTCGATCACGTTGAACAAAAACATGATAACATAATTTTTGGTAAAAGAAATTACACCTTGAAAATTATAAAGTCAGCCTGAAAGTTTCAGTCTGGGGTTATTCGTCGTCGAGATAATTTATTAGAAAAAATTATAAGAGTAATATATAGTTTTATTGTAATTAAAAACAAAATCTATTGTACAAATAACAAAATTATAAATTGTGTAATTTGTGTAATAAAATAAAGTTTGAAGATAAAACATAGTTTTTTTTGCATAAATAATTTTTTTTATCCCAATGAGTCAGGGATATTATTAATGCCGCATTCGGTAGGATACGCCAAGTAAAAGATTACTTTTGTTTTCACACTTTGTGGCGTATTCCATACAAAAATAAAACTATTTTACAAACTATTTCTCTTTCAAAAAAAGTGAAAAGAAATATGAATTGATTTGGTATCACATGAAATGGTACAAACATTTAAAGTGAAAAGTGTAAAATAGATAACTACTATAGCACATAAATAAAATTTTAAAAATAAAATATAATATAATAATAATAAAAAAAAAACAAAAAAAAAAAACAAACAATAGGTAAAACTAAATGAATTAAAACGTAATTAGCATAACTGTGAATTAACTGAGCTAAAGAAAAGTGAAACAAGTAAAGCAGAAAACTACAGCAAGAGCTGAAACGTTTAACAATTGAGTGAATACAAACTACTGCATCAAAAAAAAAAAAAATTATTTTTAACAACTGTACAAAGGGAAAATTATCCGGAATAAATTACTAAAAAGGCAGCGTGGGACTATACAAAATAAAAACAAAAACACAAAAATAATCAACGCCGGACATCAGAACAACACCTGTAAAATTAAGGTATGAGCAATGATTCACAACCTGAAAATTTAGATGATTTAGATAATTTAATTAATTTGTTAGAAAATATTGATTTAAGTAGTCCAGATGTAAAAGATCATAATTTGTATATAGATTTAAGTAACTCAAATATAGAAGAACTTAATCCAAATAAGAATTGTGGAAATAAAAGTCTTCAATTCACAATCGGTATATTCAAAATCATAGTATTTTTGAAGTAAAATTGGCTGCTTTATCCCTAACAATAGATCCTTTGAAATACCTTGACAGACTTCCAGAATTCTTTGGTGATTACAGAGACCTACAAAATTTTATAGACCTTATTGATAAAGTACACCCTCTTCTGTCTCTTCTGTCTCACCTTCACAAGGTATCTTTTCAGACATGATAAAATTTAAACTAAAAAACAAAGCTCGAGAAGTAATAGAAATAAACAATCATGTTACTTCCTGGTCCGAAATCAAACAAATTTTAACTAACAATTTTGGTGAGCGCGCAACATTTGAAGAACTGTTCGATCAATTAAGAAGCATAACCTTTAAAACGAATAGTGTGGACTTTTATAATGAAATTAAAACAATTTTACGTCGACTTAATGTAAAAACCAAATTCTCCTCAAATGATGATGAAATGATTGAACATGCTGTTTCAAACAATAAAAATTCCGCTCTTCTCATATTCAAAAACAAAATTCACGAACCCCGCGCTCAATCCTATATTGCAGAAATCCTGATAGCCTAGAGACAGCTATGGATATTCTCCACGAAGCTGGCTATGCGTACTTCAATGCAGGTAAGACAATTAATAATAATTCCAATAGAAATAACAAAAACGGCTCAAACTACAACAAGAACAACGGGCCACGAACCCCAAACAACAAAGGCAATCAAAGTAACCATAACAATTATAGCAACAATAACAATCATCAAAACTATACACCCAATCATGATTACAGGAATAACAACTCCCAAAGCCAACACTGGCAACGCACAAACTTTGTACAGAGATCACAGAATCAACATCATAATCAAACAATAAATGGAAATCCTAATCAATCCAGACATCAAAATTCAGATAATTCTTTTAGAAGTAACTCATATAGACATTCTTATAATAACACACACCCATATCAACATCATAACTCATATAATAACCAGAACCAACTTCCACCTCCTGAACCTATGGACATAAACATGAACCATGAAATAAATTCTTCAGAAAATTTTCGGTTACCGGTCTCAACCAACAACTACCCCATATCATAGTCGGCAGTAACACTAGACCCCTAAAATTTATAATCGACACAGGGGCTACACACTCTATTATAAATCCTGGTATATGTAGTCCAAAATTTCTGGAACCTCTCAAACAAAATATTTTTCTTAAAACAATAAGTAAAGGAGTAGTAATAATCCCCAAAGCAAGAATTCCGTTATTCAAAGAGTTAGGTGACCCTAAATTAAAAATTGAAATGTACATATTTCCATTTCACGAATATTATGACGGTTTGATCGGTAATGACATTCTGATTCCGTTGAAAGCAAAAGTTGATTTTGAGAAACAAATTCTAATCACAGGAACAAAAGAATCAAAGTTAAATCTTTCTGACGAGAAGAAGAATTCCAATTATAAAATTGAACTTGAGAAAAATTTCGTAACCATCCCCGTCTTACAAAGAGAAGGTTTGGCATTCATAGAAGAGCAGAAGTCTTCAAATAATCAAACAATCCTTCCAGAAGGCGTATATAACGTTGAAAACTATAGAATTAATACAGGAATTCACATAAATGATGACGAGCATAAAAACTTCAAACCAGACCCCATTCAGACTCAAGTATGGTAGATGGCCAAAATTTTAACATTATAGAAGAAAAAGAAAATAAACCTCTTTTAGAACAATATCGAACCGACCATTTAATACTGAAGAAAAAACAGAACTTTTTAAAATCATTAAACGATTCTCAAAAATGTTTTATAATGAAAATTCAGACTTATCCTTTACAAGCTTCATTAAACATAGGATAAGGACCATTAATGATGTTCCTATCCATGTTAAATCGTATAGATATCCATATCTTCACAAGAAAGAGGTAGAAAAACAAATCGAAGATATTGTTGTAAGAAGAGAAGATTTTCTGTATTCTTTTCCTTAGGCCTTAAGAAAGGGTCAAATTCAACCCAAAAAAAAATAAGGAAAAGAATAAGGGACTAGAATGAGGGGCCGAGCGGAGCCAAAAAAAACAAAGAAAATGAAGAAAAAAAAATGATGAAATGAGGAATAGGGAAAAAACAAAGGAAGAGAGGAAAAAAACAAAAGGCTTTATTCTTTTAACCCTTCTTATACAAAGGGGTTATTAGAACAAAGCAAGTTTTTTAAAAAAGGAATAAGAAAACCAAAAAAAAAAAATTCACTTACCCAAAAAAAAAAAGAAAACTTGATGATTATTTTCTTTTACTTTTATTTTAAAATTAAAAATTTTAATTTAAAAAAAAATAACTTAAAAAGAACAAAAAAAATTTAGAAAACTAAAAAAACTTCGAATTTAGACTAAAAAAAAAAAAAACTAAAACTAAGATTTAGCAAGAAACAAAAAAAAAACGAACTGAAAACTTTATAAAAATTTAGAACAACTAAAAAAACTCAAAAAACTTTAAAAACTCAAAAAGAACTCAAAAAGAAGTAAAAACGAACTAAAAAAAAATTAAAAACAACTGAAACTTTCTGTGTTGTGATGAGCCCGTTTATATATCCCTCGTCACACAAAGAAAACAAAGTAAATAGTTGTGTTCTGGAATTTTCTATCAATTCGCCGCCCGCTGTTGCGTCAACGGATTGACAGAAAATTCCAGTGATAATGTTCGTTGTTTTTTCTCTTTTCTTGCTGAATCTGTTACAAAACAAAAAAAAAAAAGAAGAAGATGATGACATTTTATGTTAAAGTGACAATGTCTATGATTATTACAAAATGTAAACAAAGTGTTGACAAGTTACAGGTAAGTATGAAAAATTTTTTTAATTTATTAATTATAATCATTTTAATTTTGATTCTAAGATTAATTTATTTTTTTCCAGGTTTACAACACGACCCCCCGTTTAAGAGCTCAAAGTCCCAACTGAGCGTCTAGATGTGGCTGACAGGCCGGGATTATTTGGGATAGAGGAGACTTGGTGGGATCCTGAAATCCTCCAGCTGCTGCGCTTACCTGCAAAGAAAGAAAAGAAAAAAAAACAAGCTTTGCGCAGTAAATAGGTTCGGCACAAATGATATTAAAATAGTTAATTAAATTAAACATCTAGGCTCGTCGGAAGGGAGGAGGGAGTGAGGAGGGTAGACCAGTAAGAAAACGTGACAAAATAAAAGGTTAGGAAGGAAACGGACATGAGAAGGGGTAAAATAACGTCAGATAGTTGCTGTGGCTAAACAATCGCGGTGGACGACACTTGTTCGGTTCGAAGTCTTATGCTTAATTTTATAGACGACATCTGTGACTAATTCGATTATTTCGTACGGACCATCCCAGTCTCGTTGTAGTTTAGGGCTATAGCCTCTCTTTCTCTTGGGGTTATAAATCCAGACAAAGTCTCCAATTTTGAAAGGGTTTGCTTTCGCGGACAAATCATAACGATCCTTCATTCTCCGACTAGCTTCGGTTAGCTGTGACCGATTGAAAGAATAGACCTTCGAAAGTCTTTCTTGTAGATTTTCTACATAGGTGGGTACATCACTCCATCACTCTGAGGGTGTAGCGCAGTGGTTCGCGTCTTTTCGATCCGAAAACGACGGAGAATCTCTTTAAATACCGTAGACTCAAAATTACGTCCTTGGTCGGAGTGTAATTGTTTACATAACCCGAATCGCGAAAAGACTTGGCTGACCAATACTTCTGCTACCGTTTCAGCAGTTTGGCCCGGGACCGCAAACGCTTCAGGCCACCTGGTGAAGTAGTCCATCATAACTATAATGTACTTATTGCCCTTTCCAGTTACAGGTAGTGGTCCCAGTATGTCAACAGCAACTCTCTCGAACGGGTAGCCAGAGACTCGCACCTGTAAGGGTGCCCTAGTTCGAGGAATTGGCCCTTTTCTTTGCTGACATACTGTGCAGCGAAGGCAGTAGCGCTTAACACTTGCAGATAGCCCTACCCAATAGTATCTCTCGCGTACTTTCGCGAGGGTTTTCTCTATGCCAAAATGGCCACCGGCCGGACTATCGTGCATGTGCTTCAGTACTTCTGCCTGTAAGCACTCAGGAACCAACACCTGCAGCTGATAGGGAGGATTGGGGGAATTTCGATAGATAACACCATCCTTAAGGACCAGGGAAGAGAACATGGACCAGTAAGATTTAAGAGCAGGGGCGGCCGAGCTCAATGATTCAGCCTCTGGTCTACCGCTAGAACTTAGCCACTGTCGAACTGCTTGCAGGTCCGGATCGGTTGCCTGAATCTGTCCCATGTCCATGGCTTGTATGGCTGCAGTCTTCACCAACAACATCTGTTTTTCGTCAAGCCTGCTACAGTAGACACAGGACGAAGCCTCGCAAGGACGACGAGAGAGAGCATCCGCGTTGCAATGATTCTTCCCTGCACGGTGTTGAATCTCAAAATCAAACTCCTGTAGCCTCTCTATCCACCGTGCAACTTGTCCTTCAGGCTCTCTAAAGTTCATCAACCATCGCAGAGATGCGTGGTCGGTGCGCAATAGAAAGCGTCTTCCGAGGACATAGAGGCGAAAATGGGCTACAGCCTTCACAACCTCCAAGAGCTCCCTTCGCGTTACGCAATAATTCCTCTCGGGTCCGCTCAACGTCTTACTGTAGTATTCGACGACCTTTTCCTCGCCATGCTGGAGCTGTGACAGGACCGCCCCCCATGCAAATTGACTGGCATCAGTGTCGAGGATAAACGGGTCATGATCATTCGGTTGTGCTAATACAGGCGCCTGGGTCAACTTCTCCTTCAAGGTCTGAAAAGCATGGTCACACTCCGGTGTCCATTCAAACCTTGAGGCCTTCTCAGTAAGTTCAGTAAGTGGCTTACTGATTGAAGAGAAGTCTCGCACAAAACGTCTATAATAAGCACACAGACCGAGAAAAGACTGGACATCTTTCTTGCTACTGGGTCTAGGCCAGTTACGCACAGACTCAATCTTTTCCGGGTCTGTAGAGAGTCCTCGTTCCGAAATCACATGCCCCAAAAATCTGACTTCTCGGCGACATAGATGGCATTTCTTGGGCGATAGTTTCAAGCCCGCTTGAGATAAGCGATGAAATACCACTCTTAAATTCTTCAGTAGGATATCGAAGGATTCGGCATGTACCAGTAGGTCGTCTAGGTATCCTAGGGATATAGTATAGGGAATATCATGCAGCACTATCTCCATCAAGCGCTGGAAAGTTGCAGGAGCATTTGTCAGGCCAAAAGGCATTACATTGAATTCGTATAATCCCGAACCGATACTAAACGCGGTTTTTTCCTTATCATCGGGATGCATTTCCACTTGGAAATATCCCGAGAGAAGATCTAAAGACGCAAACCACTTTGACTTACCCAAAGCTTCGAGAGTAAGGTCAATACGCGGTAGAGGGTAGGAGTCTTTTTTGGTAACTTCATTTAAACGCCGATAATCGATGCAGAAACGGAGCGAACCATCTTTTTTTTTCACGAGGACTACCGGAGAACTCCAAGGGCTGGTAGAGGATTGAATGACACCTTGTTCTTTTATTTCCTTAACCATTTGTTCGGCCTCAACTCGTCTAGAGAAAGGAATACGACGAGGAAGTTGTTTAATGGGTTGTGCGAGGCCGGTGTCTATTTTGTGTCGAAGGATACTAGTTCGTCCGATGTCTTCTTTAGATTTAGAAAAGACAGATTGGAACTCGATAAGAAGATCTCTTAAAGCAGATTGTTGGACAGGTTGAAGTCCTTCACTACTAGATAGGAAGAGGTCATTCAAATGAGAAGGCAGTGTGGTAGCAATAGGAATTTCTCGAACTTCATTACACAGGATAGTCAGGTCAGTATCCAAATGGGCCACAGGTAAGCGACTAGGTAGGGTGATAGTTTGGTAGGATAGGTTAGAAATCCTAGTCCATACCTGGCCATTGGATACACGAGAAATAGAAGAAATCAGACACATCTGTTCCGGCAGCAAAGAGGAAGCTGAGAGGAGAACATCCGTGTCTGTAGGAAGGGTTGTGTAGAGGGGGGTTAAAATCTCCTGAGAGGGATGAAGTGCGAGGGTTTTTAAAGTTTTTGCTAAGAAGGAAGGTGAATGGTTTAAGGGCACTGCTTCTTCTTGTATATGAAGTAGATCTTTTTCCAAATCTAGGATACAGTGATGTTGCTTTAAGAAATCCATTCCCAGGATGCAATCGTCAAAGACTTCGGCAGAGTAGACAGAGTGTTTAGTAGAGAACTTACCTACCATAAAATCAACGCAAACTGTACCTTCGACTGGGATGGTTTCACCAGTAACTCTTTGTATTTGTGCAAATGAAGGCATGACTTCGACCGTACAAGAGCATCTCCGCAGTACTCTAGGATTTACTATAGTCCTAGTAGCACCAGTATCGGCTATCATCATGACAGGGACTCCATTGACAGAGCCTAGGAGGTTAAGGTTAGGACCAGCTGTGACAACTGTGATAGGAATTAGGGATGGGGCCTTATCCTCCACTAACTTCGGCCCCCATAGGTCAGTGGAGATTAGTTTAAAGGGTTATTAAAGGTAGTCCACCTAGATTTAGGTATAGGACCATTTGTATGTCCAGAAATTGTACTGATAACCGATTGGTTACAGTGCACCGGAGGGGATGTTCTAGTCACGTCGACAGTAGTAGTTACAGGGGATTGACTGACCAAAGGTAGGGGTGTAGCATTTAGATAATTGTTTGAAGAATACGAAAGATTGTTGGTTGTTAAATTAGGGTGAACTTTCAACGAAGAATTATGGGTGATTACAGGGCTAGGTGGATCAGCTATGACACTATTTGAACAAGGGGTGGTAAGAATGGTGGCTGTGGGACTAACATCAGAAACGAGTGTGGAATTTGAATTAGAAGTATGTGTAGTATTGGAACCAAAATTGTTACGAAGGCTAGGGTAATTAAAATCAGAAGGAATCGTAGGCTTTTGGATAGGCGTGGCTGTACCCTCAGAGCTAGGAACATTAGGACGAGAGATAGCCATTGCACTGCTAGGGTATGCATTACATTTAGGGTTAGAAATATCGATGTTGTTGGTACGAGGAATAGTATTAGAAGCAGTAGATGAAGTGACTGTAGGGTTTTGGGGTCTTGAATTGGTACCCAAGAGAACTATATTAGTGGCTTGAGGAGTACGGGCACTGGAGACTACATCAAATTGGACCCTGTCACCACGATGCAATGCTACTTTCCCCAGTGGTTTCATTGCATCGCGATGTAAAAATATTTCCTCATTGGTGTCGTCTCTCACGATAAACCCGAAATGTTTGTCAGGGTTAAAGAATTTTATTCTACCAGTCACCCCAGTCGCTAGGGTAGGACAACCAGTTGGAGTGTCTTGTATCGGGAAGCTCAACTTGCACTCCTCTTAGCTGAGCTGTTGGCTTTTCCCGACTTCTTGGCTTTACTGGTTCTTCTCTCGTTCTGGACGACCGCTTGATTTACCCGGATCCCTTTTCGGCTTATCCGTGTTGCATCTCTACTAGCTTCCATTCTGCTCGCTAAAGCTAGGGCTTCTTCCAAGCACTCAGGGGCTGCGTCACGGACACGCTGTTGGACCTCTTAATCAAGGAGACCGTCCACAAATTGTCCCAGGGCTATCCTGTCTCTTGCCGTCTCAGGACAGTCTGGAAAAGCTAGGTACACTAATTTTTGTACTTGCGTGGCAAATTCTGGGAGTGATTCCCTGTCCTTTGAATTCGACCACGCAGTTGGATATGGGCCACCGATTGCCTATACTGGATGCTGAACCTATTATCTAAGGCTCGAACCAATAGGTGGTAATTGTCTTGAACGGCTCTGGGTAGAGTCTCGAAAAATGCTAGGGCCGTTCCCGTTAAATGAGGTGCCAAGCCAAGGGCCTTGAATTCGTCAGGCCAACAATTTGCCCTCGCTACCGCGTCGAAGTGTGACCTATAATTTTGCCATGGCTCTCTACCATCGTATTCCCTGGGGTTGATCTTCATGAAGGGATGGCCACCAGACACATTACTCCTGCCACTATTAGTATGGGAACCGTTAAAATGCACATTCGGTTGATTCCGACTATGCATTGGCTCGTACGAACTGTTATAGACCCGATAGTTAGAGACATTTATCAGATTTACCATTACAATTTGGGAATTATGCAAAAAAACCGGTTAATTTGATAAATTTTTAAAAATTTATCATATTTACCAAGTTTAGTGGTGATTATGCACAATTACTGGTTATTATACATAATCACCAGTTTATTACTTTCACGGTAACATATATACCATATATATTTTTTACAGACTATGTTGACTGGAATCAACATCTTCCACGGGCCAGACAGTGAGGAGTATATATACTAAAGAAATTTTGTAGTGAAACTGAAAATAAATGTACTCATAATAGAAAGAAAAGAAAACATTTTATTTTTATTTTTTACAAGTTATTCTTTATTAATTTCACGGTCACCAGTCCATCTCTTTGTTTTGTAAATTTTAATTTTAAATTATTTACAGCTGTTCTGTATGTTTTTTTCTTATATATATTTTCCCAGGGGATCGGCCAGTCAGCAATTAAACGTTTGATACCTTCTGGAGCTTGCAGCCAATCCGGTATTCCAGATTTTAATTTGGTGATTTGATCATTAGAAACAAACTTTGCTGATGAGCAGTTATAGTAGATAGAAACCAAGAACATAGGTTACCCATTAAAATCATATAACAACATATTCATATACCATATAGTAAAATATATACGTACATAGACATAATATTAAATACCATATATACATATTTTCTTTAATTTCTTGATTTTCTTTAATTTTTTTGACTTTCTTTAATTTCTTGGTTCCACAAGTTTTTATCAACGAATACAATTTTAACGGAAAATAAAAAAGTTTATGAGACACACGCAATTCTTTTTATGCGATTTCCCGTCAATTTTGAAACTTTCTCACAATATGCATTTTTGAAATATAATCAAATTTTTATTCCATCACGTTGAACAATATTCGATCACGTTGAACAAAAACATGATAACATAATTTTTGGTAAAAGAAATTACACCTTGAAAATTATAAAGTCAGCCTGAAAGTTTCAGTCTGGGGTTATTCGTCGTCGAGATAATTTATTAGAAAAAATTATAAGAGTAATATATAGTTTTATTGTAATTAAAAACAAAATCTATTGTACAAATAACAAAATTATAAATTGTGTAATTTGTGTAATAAAATAAAGTTTGAAGATAAAACATAGTTTTTTTTGCATAAATAATTTTTTTTATCCCAATGAGTCAGGGATATTATTAATGCCGCATTCGGTAGGATACGCCAAGTAAAAGATTACTTTTGTTTTCACACTTTGTGGCGTATTCCATACAAAAATAAAACTATTTTACAAACTATTTCTCTTTCAAAAAAAGTGAAAAGAAATATGAATTGATTTGGTATCACATGAAATGGTACAAACATTTAAAGTGAAAAGTGTAAAATAGATAACTACTATAGCACATAAATAAAATTTTAAAAATAAAATATAATATAATAATAATAAAAAAAAAACAAAAAAAAAAAACAAACAATAGGTAAAACTAAATGAATTAAAACGTAATTAGCATAACTGTGAATTAACTGAGCTAAAGAAAAGTGAAACAAGTAAAGCAGAAAACTACAGCAAGAGCTGAAACGTTTAACAATTGAGTGAATACAAACTACTGCATCAAAAAAAAAAAAAATTATTTTTAACAACTGTACAAAGGGAAAATTATCCGGAATAAATTACTAAAAAGGCAGCGTGGGACTATACAAAATAAAAACAAAAACACAAAAATAATCAACGCCGGACATCAGAACAACACCTGTAAAATTAAGGTATGAGCAATGATTCACAACCTGAAAATTTAGATGATTTAGATAATTTAATTAATTTGTTAGAAAATATTGATTTAAGTAGTCCAGATGTAAAAGATCATAATTTGTATATAGATTTAAGTAACTCAAATATAGAAGAACTTAATCCAAATAAGAATTGTGGAAATAAAAGTCTTCAATTCACAATCGGTATATTCAAAATCATAGTATTTTTGAAGTAAAATTGGCTGCTTTATCCCTAACAATAGATCCTTTGAAATACCTTGACAGACTTCCAGAATTCTTTGGTGATTACAGAGACCTACAAAATTTTATAGACCTTATTGATAAAGTACACCCTCTTCTGTCTCTTCTGTCTCACCTTCACAAGGTATCTTTTCAGACATGATAAAATTTAAACTAAAAAACAAAGCTCGAGAAGTAATAGAAATAAACAATCATGTTACTTCCTGGTCCGAAATCAAACAAATTTTAACTAACAATTTTGGTGAGCGCGCAACATTTGAAGAACTGTTCGATCAATTAAGAAGCATAACCTTTAAAACGAATAGTGTGGACTTTTATAATGAAATTAAAACAATTTTACGTCGACTTAATGTAAAAACCAAATTCTCCTCAAATGATGATGAAATGATTGAACATGCTGTTTCAAACAATAAAAATTCCGCTCTTCTCATATTCAAAAACAAAATTCACGAACCCCGCGCTCAATCCTATATTGCAGAAATCCTGATAGCCTAGAGACAGCTATGGATATTCTCCACGAAGCTGGCTATGCGTACTTCAATGCAGGTAAGACAATTAATAATAATTCCAATAGAAATAACAAAAACGGCTCAAACTACAACAAGAACAACGGGCCACGAACCCCAAACAACAAAGGCAATCAAAGTAACCATAACAATTATAGCAACAATAACAATCATCAAAACTATACACCCAATCATGATTACAGGAATAACAACTCCCAAAGCCAACACTGGCAACGCACAAACTTTGTACAGAGATCACAGAATCAACATCATAATCAAACAATAAATGGAAATCCTAATCAATCCAGACATCAAAATTCAGATAATTCTTTTAGAAGTAACTCATATAGACATTCTTATAATAACACACACCCATATCAACATCATAACTCATATAATAACCAGAACCAACTTCCACCTCCTGAACCTATGGACATAAACATGAACCATGAAATAAATTCTTCAGAAAATTTTCGGTTACCGGTCTCAACCAACAACTACCCCATATCATAGTCGGCAGTAACACTAGACCCCTAAAATTTATAATCGACACAGGGGCTACACACTCTATTATAAATCCTGGTATATGTAGTCCAAAATTTCTGGAACCTCTCAAACAAAATATTTTTCTTAAAACAATAAGTAAAGGAGTAGTAATAATCCCCAAAGCAAGAATTCCGTTATTCAAAGAGTTAGGTGACCCTAAATTAAAAATTGAAATGTACATATTTCCATTTCACGAATATTATGACGGTTTGATCGGTAATGACATTCTGATTCCGTTGAAAGCAAAAGTTGATTTTGAGAAACAAATTCTAATCACAGGAACAAAAGAATCAAAGTTAAATCTTTCTGACGAGAAGAAGAATTCCAATTATAAAATTGAACTTGAGAAAAATTTCGTAACCATCCCCGTCTTACAAAGAGAAGGTTTGGCATTCATAGAAGAGCAGAAGTCTTCAAATAATCAAACAATCCTTCCAGAAGGCGTATATAACGTTGAAAACTATAGAATTAATACAGGAATTCACATAAATGATGACGAGCATAAAAACTTCAAACCAGACCCCATTCAGACTCAAGTATGGTAGATGGCCAAAATTTTAACATTATAGAAGAAAAAGAAAATAAACCTCTTTTAGAACAATATCGAACCGACCATTTAATACTGAAGAAAAAACAGAACTTTTTAAAATCATTAAACGATTCTCAAAAATGTTTTATAATGAAAATTCAGACTTATCCTTTACAAGCTTCATTAAACATAGGATAAGGACCATTAATGATGTTCCTATCCATGTTAAATCGTATAGATATCCATATCTTCACAAGAAAGAGGTAGAAAAACAAATCGAAGATATTGTTGTAAGAAGAGAAGATTTTCTGTATTCTTTTCCTTAGGCCTTAAGAAAGGGTCAAATTCAACCCAAAAAAAAATAAGGAAAAGAATAAGGGACTAGAATGAGGGGCCGAGCGGAGCCAAAAAAAACAAAGAAAATGAAGAAAAAAAAATGATGAAATGAGGAATAGGGAAAAAACAAAGGAAGAGAGGAAAAAAACAAAAGGCTTTATTCTTTTAACCCTTCTTATACAAAGGGGTTATTAGAACAAAGCAAGTTTTTTAAAAAAGGAATAAGAAAACCAAAAAAAAAAAATTCACTTACCCAAAAAAAAAAAGAAAACTTGATGATTATTTTCTTTTACTTTTATTTTAAAATTAAAAATTTTAATTTAAAAAAAAATAACTTAAAAAGAACAAAAAAAATTTAGAAAACTAAAAAAACTTCGAATTTAGACTAAAAAAAAAAAAACTAAAACTAAGATTTAGCAAGAAACAAAAAAAAAACGAACTGAAAACTTTATAAAAATTTAGAACAACTAAAAAAACTCAAAAAACTTTAAAAACTCAAAAAGAACTCAAAAAGAAGTAAAAACGAACTAAAAAAAAATTAAAAACAACTGAAACTTTCTGTGTTGTGATGAGCCCGTTTATATATCCCTCGTCACACAAAGAAAACAAAGTAAATAGTTGTGTTCTGGAATTTTCTATCAATTCGCCGCCCGCTGTAGCGTCAACGGATTGACAGAAAATTCCAGTGATAATGTTCGTTGTTTTTTCTCTTTTCTTGCTGAATCTGTTACAAAACAAAAAAAAAAGAAGAAGATGATGACATTTTATGTTAAAGTGACAATGTCTATGATTATTACAAAATGTAAACAAAGTGTTGACAAGTTACAGGTAAGTATGAAAAATTTTTTTAATTTATTAATTATAATCATTTTAATTTTGATTCTAAGATTAATTTATTTTTTTTCCAGGTTTACAACACGACCCCCCGTTTAAGAGCTCAAAGTCCCAACTGAGCGTCTAGATGTGGCTGACAGGCCGGGATTATTTGGGATAGAGGAGACTTGGTGGGATCCTGAAATCCTCCAGCTGCTGCGCTTACCTGCAAAGAAAGAAAAGAAAAAAAAACAAGCTTTGCGCAGTAAATAGGTTCGGCACAAATGATATTAAAATAGTTAATTAAATTAAACATCTAGGCTCGTCGGAAGGGAGGAGGGAGTGAGGAGGGTAGACCAGTAAGAAAACGTGACAAAATAAAAGGTTAGGAAGGAAACGGACATGAGAAGGGGTAAAATAACGTCAGATAGTTGCTGTGGCTAAACAATCGCGGTGGACGACACTTGTTCGGTTCGAAGTCTTATGCTTAATTTTATAGACGACATCTGTGACTAATTCGATTATTTCGTACGGACCATCCCAGTCTCGTTGTAGTTTAGGGCTATAGCCTCTCTTTCTCTTGGGGTTATAAAGCCAGACAAAGTCTCCAATTTTGAAAGGGTTTGCTTTCGCGGACAAATCATAACGATCCTTCATTCTCCGACTAGCTTCGGTGAGCTGTGACCGATTGAAAGAATAGACCTTCGAAAGTCTTTCTTGTAGATTTTCTACATAGGTGGGTACATCTTGCAGATGTTGATCTGGAGGCCCACCAGTTAGTAATTGGAAAGGAAGTCGAAGTTTACGTCCCAAATTTAGGAAAGCGGGAGTATTTTGCGTGGACTTTTGAAGTGAAGTGCGATAAGCGAGGAGAAGAAAAGGCAAGTAGGTGTCCCAATCTTTTTGGTGTTTGTCTACAAATTTGGAGAGGTAGTTTAAGATGGTTCTGTTGAAACGTTCGACAAGACCATCACTCTGAGGGTGTAGCGCAGTGGTTCGCGTCTTTTCGATCCGAAAACGACGGAGAATCTCTTTAAATACCGTAGACTCAAAATTACGTCCTTGGTCGGAGTGTAATTGTTTACATAACCCGAATCGCGAAAAGACTTGGCTGACCAATACTTCTGCTACCGTTTCAGCAGTTTGGTCCGGGACCGCAAACGCTTCAGGCCACCTGGTGAAGTAGTCCATCATGACTATAATGTACTTATTGCCCTTTCCAGTTACAGGTAGTGGTCCCAGTATGTCAACAGCAACTCTCTCGAACGGGTAGCCAGAGACTCGCACCTGTAAGGGTGCCCTAGTTCGAGGAATTGGCTCTTTTCTTTGCTGACATACTGTGCAGCGAAGGCAGTAGCGCTTAACACTTGCAGATAGCCCTACCCAATAGTATCTCTCGCGTACTTTCGCGAGGGTTTTCTCTATGCCAAAATGGCCACCGGCCGGACTATCGTGCATGTGCTTCAGTACTTCTGCCTGTAAGCACTCAGGAACCAACACCTGCAGCTGATAGGGAGGATTGGGGGAATTTCGATAGATAACACCATCCTTAAGGACCAGGGAAGAGAACATGGACCAGTAAGATTTAAGAGCAGGGGCGGCCGAGCTCAATGATTCAGCCTCTGGTCTACCGCTAGAACTTAGCCACTGTCGAACTGCTTGCAGGTCCGGATCGGTTGCCTGAATCTGTCCCATGTCCATGGCTTGTATGGCTGCAGTCTTCACCAGCAACATCTGTTTTTCGTCAAGCCTGCTACAGTAGACACAGGACGAAGACTCGCAAGGACGACGAGAGAGAGCATCCGCGTTGCAATGATTCTTCCCTGCACGGTGTTGAATCTCAAAATCAAACTCCTGTAGCCTCTCTATCCACCGTGCAACTTGTCCTTCAGGCTCTCTAAAGTTCATCAACCATCGCAGAGATGCGTGGTCGGTGCGCAATAGAAAGCGTCTTCCGAGGACATAGAGGCGAAAATGGGCTACAGCCTTCACAACCTCCAAGAGCTCCCTTCGCGTTACGCAATAATTCCTCTCGGGTCCGCTCAACGTCTTACTGTAGTATTCGACGACCTTTTCCTCGCCATGCTGGAGCTGTGACAGGACCGCCCCCCATGCAAATTGACTGGCATCAGTGTCGAGGATAAACGGGTCATGATCATTCGGTTGTGCTAATACAGGCGCCTGGGTCAACTTCTCCTTCAAGGTCTGAAAAGCATGGTCACACTCCGGTGTCCATTCAAACCTTGAGGCCTTCTCAGTAAGTTCAGTAAGTGGCTTACTGATTGAAGAGAAGTCTCGCACAAAACGTCTATAATAAGCACACAGACCGAGAAAAGACTGGACATCTTTCTTGCTACTGGGTCTAGGCCAGTTACGCACAGACTCAATCTTTTCCGGGTCTGTAGAGAGTCCTCGTTCCGAAATCACATGCCCCAAAAATCTGACTTCTCGGCGACATAGATGGCATTTCTTGGGCGATAGTTTCAAGCCCGCTTGAGATAAGCGATGAAATACCACTCTTAAATTCTTCAGTAGGATATCGAAGGATTCGGCATGTACCAGTAGGTCGTCTAGGTATCCTAGGGATATAGTATAGGGAATATCATGCAGCACTATCTCCATCAAGCGCTGGAAAGTTGCAGGAGCATTTGTCAGGCCAAAAGGCATTACATTGAATTCGTATAATCCCGAACCGATACTAAACGCGGTTTTTTCCTTATCATCGGGATGCATTTCCACTTGGAAATATCCCGAGAGAAGATCTAAAGACGCAAACCACTTTGACTTACCCAAAGCTTCGAGAGTAAGGTCAATACGCGGTAGAGGGTAGGAGTCTTTTTTGGTAACTTCATTTAAACGCCGATAATCGATGCAGAAACGGAGCGAACCATCTTTTTTTTTCACGAGGACTACCGGAGAACTCCAAGGGCTGGTAGAGGATTGAATGACACCTTGTTCTTTTATTTCCTTAACCATTTGTTCGGCCTCAACTCGTCTAGAGAAAGGAATACGACGAGGAAGTTGTTTAATGGGTTGTGCGAGGCCGGTGTCTATTTTGTGTCGAAGGATACTAGTTCGTCCGATGTCTTCTTTAGATTTAGAAAAGACAGATTGGAACTCGATAAGAAGATCTCTTAAAGCAGATTGTTGGACAGGTTGAAGTCCTTCACTACTAGATAGGAAGAGGTCATTCAAATGAGAAGGCAGTGTGGTAGCAATAGGAATTTCTCGAACTTCATTACACAGGATAGTCAGGTCAGTATCCAAATGGGCCACAGGTAAGCGACTAGGTAGGGTGATAGTTTGGTAGGATAGGTTAGAAATCCTAGTCCATACCTGGCCATTGGATACACGAGAAATAGAAGAAATCAGACACATCTGTTCCGGCAGCAAAGAGGAAGCTGAGAGGAGAACATCCGTGTCTGTAGGAAGGGTTGTGTAGAGGGGGGTTAAAATCTCCTGAGAGGGATGAAGTGCGAGGGTTTTTAAAGTTTTTGCTAAGAAGGAAGGTGAATGGTTTAAGGGCACTGCTTCTTCTTGTATATGAAGTAGATCTTTTTCCAAATCTAGGATACAGTGATGTTGCTTTAAGAAATCCATTCCCAGGATGCAATCGTCAAAGACTTCGGCAGAGTAGACAGAGTGTTTAGTAGAGAACTTACCTACCATAAAATCAACGCAAACTGTACCTTCGACTGGGATGGTTTCACCAGTAACTCTTTGTATTTGTGCAAATGAAGGCATGACTTCGACCGTACAAGAGCATCTCCGCAGTACTCTAGGATTTACTATAGTCCTAGTAGCACCAGTATCGGCTATCATCATGACAGGGACTCCATTGACAGAGCCTAGGAGGTTAAGGTTAGGACCAGCTGTGACAACTGTGATAGGAATTAGGGATGGGGCCTTATCCTCCACTAACTTCGGCCCCCATAGGTCAGTGGAGATTAGTTTAAAGGGTTATTAAAGGTAGTCCACCTAGATTTAGGTATAGGACCATTTGTATGTCCAGAAATTGTACTGATAACCGATTGGTTACAGTGCACCGGAGGGGATGTTCTAGTCACGTCGACAGTAGTAGTTACAGGGGATTGACTGACCAAAGGTAGGGGTGTAGCATTTAGATAATTGTTTGAAGAATACGAAAGATTGTTGGTTGTTAAATTAGGGTGAACTTTCAACGAAGAATTATGGGTGATTACAGGGCTAGGTGGATCAGCTATGACACTATTTGAACAAGGGGTGGTAAGAATGGTGGCTGTGGGACTAACATCAGAAACGAGTGTGGAATTTGAATTAGAAGTATGTGTAGTATTGGAACCAAAATTGTTACGAAGGCTAGGGTAATTAAAATCAGAAGGAATCGTAGGCTTTTGGATAGGCGTGGCTGTACCTTCAGAGCTAGGAACATTAGGACGAGAGATAGCCATTGCACTGCTAGGGTATGCATTACATTTAGGGTTAGAAATATCGATGTTGTTGGTACGAGGAATAGTATTAGAAGCAGTAGATGAAGTGACTGTAGGGTTTTGGGGTCTTGAATTGGTACCCAAGAGAACTATATTAGTGGCTTGAGGAGTACGGGCACTGGAGACTACATCAATTTGGACCCTGTCACCACGCTGCAATGCTACTTTCCCCAGTGGTTTCATTGCATCGCGATGTAAAAATATTTCCTCATTGGTGTCGTCTCTCACGATAAACCCAAAATGTTTTTCAGGGTTGAAAAATTTTATTCTACCAGTCACCCCAGTCGCTAGGGTAGGACAACCAGTTGGAGTGTCTTGTATCGGGAAGCTCAACTTGCACTCCTCTAAGCTGAGCTGTTGGCTTTTCCCGACTTCTTGGCTTTACTGGTTCTTCTCTCGTTCTGGACGACCGCTTGATTTACCCGGATCCCTTTTCGGCTTATCCGTGTTGCATCCCTACTAGCTTCCATTCTGCTCGCTAAAGCTAGGGCTTCTTCCAAGCACTCAGGGGCTGCGTCACGGACACGCTGTTGGACCTCTTAATCAAGGAGACCGTCCACAAATTGTCCCAGGGCTATCCTGTCTCTTGCCGTCTCAGGACAGTCTGGAAAAGCTAGGTACACTAGTTTTTGTACTTGCGTGGCAAATTCTGGGAGTGATTCCCTGTCCCTTTGAATTCGACCACGCAGTTGGATATGGGCCACCGATTGCCTATACTGGATGCTGAACCTATTATCTAAGGCTCGATCCAATAGGTGGTAATTGTCTTGAACGGCTCTGGGTAGTCTCGAAAAATGCTAGGGCCGTTCCCGTTAAATGAGGTGCCAAGCCAAGGGCCTTGAATTCGTCAGGCCAACCATTTGCCCTCGCTACCGCGTCGAAGTGTGACCTATAATTTTGCCATGGCTCTCTACCATCGTATTCCCTGGGGTTGATCTTCATGAAGGGATGGCCACCAGACACAATACTCCTGCCACTATTAGTATGGGAACCGTTAAAATGCACATTGGGTTGATTCCGACTATGCATTGGCTCGTACGAACTGTTATAGACCCGATAGTTAGAGACATTTATCAGATTTACCATTACAATTTGGGAATTATGCAAAAAAACCGGTTAATTTGATAAATTTTTAAAAATTTATCATATTTACCAAGTTTAGTGGTGATTATGCACAATTACTGGTTATTATACATAATCACCAGTTTATTACTTTCACGGTAACATATATAGGGGAAGGTGTTGTACCTTGGTTCGTTTTTTATTAAAAAATGGTTATGAGACAAATTATAGCAATAAGTCTGTAGTTTTTAAAACTAACCGCTAACTTGATCTTTCCTTAATATATTTTCATGACTTGCTCTATGATTATCATGTTTTATTTCGAATTATATTTAATTTTATGCAACCACCTCTTTTGCTCCTAGGTACAACATTGTGTTGTACCTCGAACCATGATATAATGTTCCTTGGACCACAACTTATTTTAGTTATTAAATTGGTAATTTGTTATTTCAATTTATTAATTTTTATACAAAAGAAGAAAATACAAAATAAAATAAATTCATTTATTCATTTCAGTACACATTTCATTAAATAAAAAAAATAAAATAAAAGTTCTAAACAAAATTATTCTTCGTATAAAAAAATATAAGAAAAACAAGTTTAATAAAATGAAATAGAAATTCTCAATTTATGGGTTTTTCTTTATCATGTCCATAATTTCGTCTACGGTTAAACTATCGCCGCTATCGCTGAAATCTGCATCAAGTTCTAGTTGATCTTCGGCATATGATTTTGATATTTCATTAGCTTTGGATTTTGTCAATCTTGGTTTTTGCGTTCGAGGTGGAGGAAGTAATTCATTACAGCCCTCACGAGAGAAGTTGCGTCTCACTTTTTTCCTTTCAGATGGTGTTGCACGAGCCTTCCTAATTTCAATTTCGTTTTTCTCTGGAGTGTCTGTTAAAATCCTACTTTTGGCTTTAGTTTTCCTTTGCCGTATAGGATTTCTTGGACCTGCTTTAGGATATGGTCTTACAATATGTGGAGAGACAATTGCAGTCACGTGGGAAGCTCGCGGCTCTTGTGTCTCATCAATAATAGAAGGAGTATTATCATTCTCCTTATGTTCTGAAGCCCCATTATTTCCAGAACATGTGTAACCATTTAAATTATTTGAGGGTTCATCATTTTTATTCTTTGGTGGTGATCTGTCTGACACATTTGAAGGTAAAAATTCATGTTCTAGGAATACAGATTGATCTACAGGCCAAATTCCAGTTTTTTGAAATCCTCGAGTGATGTTTTCTTGTGTAAAGGCCCGAGGATATGCTCGTCCAATTATTTCGGCCATATCATATATTGAAATAGGTTTTCCAGGATGGCATAACATCCAGTCTTGTGCAGCTTGATTATAATAAGTCTTATAAGGTCCAAAAACAGTTTTATCGAGTGGTTGGAGCTTGTGTGATGTATGTGGAGGGAGAGTTAGCAAAACTATTCCCTTTTCTCGCGCTTCATCAATAACACTTATTGATATATGGCTCTCATGATTGTCAAGAATTAATAGAACCTTTTGATCTACAGAAGGTTTTGCATATTCAATGAAATGCTTGAAATATTTTAAAAATAAAATTTCATTTGACCAACCAGAGGGACTGGCTGCTCCTACAGAACCCTCTGGAGCATTCTTCATCATATAATCCCTAAAATGAACCCGTGGAAATATCAACATTGGTGGCACATGATTACCAATTGCGTTTATGGCTGCAATCATAGTGACATTAACACCTCTTTCACCTGAAGTTACACTGCCTATCTGCTTTACACCTTTAGGTGCTAGCACATGTGGAGGAACATGCACTGTTGTATTTGCTGTCTCATCTAAATTGTAAATTCGGTCTGGAGTAAATGCAAACCGACTTAAACAGTCCTTTAAATTATTAAAAAAAAATTCTACATTCGCTTCTGGTTTTCTCAAAGTGAGATCTTTATGACGTGATAGAAAGCATCGTAACCACTCTTGACCAGCCTTCTCGTTTTCCGACCATTTTCTGGGAACTTGTTTTCCATTAGCATGGCCAAACTGATACGCCAATGATCTGAGATCCATTTTGGTAAGTCCATAATGAAGCCTTGCAGCGGTTTTCAGATATTCCACAAGCATATTTTCTTCAGTATCGGTGAAGATTCTTTTATTCGTAATTTTTGAAATGTATTGGAATTCATCTGACTGCATTTTCTTGTGCAGTTGTACGTGCCGGATTAAAGTTGTTTTAGAAACTCCATGGTAGCGAGCTGCAGAGGAAACCTTCATTTTATTTCCGACCACATCAGTAACTGCTTTTTTAAGTGCTATTATATCAACAGGAGCGCGTTTTGTGCCCTCTTTGCTTCTAGGCATGATCTATAAAAGATGAAATTTTGAAAATACTTATTATATTAGAGTTTCATTGTACCTTGGACTGGTTCAAGGTACAACATTTCATTTGGTCCAAAGTACAACACAGTAGCTTTCTTCAAATAAAAAGAAATAAGTCATTTATAACACTATCTAAAAAAAAATATTCAATAACACGCGTACAAGAATATAATAAACAATATATTTTTCATTGAATTATCAATTTGTAATATACTTACTTTTTAAAATATGTTCATCCAAATTTCACAAAAAATACATGCAAATGCACTGAAAAACACAAAATTCAAGACTGTCAGCCAGTTGTCACTTTTTGACTTCTGACAAAACAAGCGAACAGTGCTTTTCAAATTTTGATCTAAATGTGAAACACAGAAAATCTCAAACTTAAAAACTAGAAATGTTATTATTCGTGGTCTATGGTACATGCGGTCCAAGGTACAACACCTTCCCCTACCATATATATTTTTTACAGACTATGTTGACTGGAATCAACATCTTCCACGGGCCAGACAGTGAGGAGTATATATACTAAAGAAATTTTGTAGTGAAACTGAAAATAAATGTACTCATAATAGAAAGAAAAGAAAACATTTTATTTTTATTTTTTGCAAGTTATTCTTTATTAATTTCACGGTCACCAGTCCATCTCTTTGTTTTGTAAATTTTAATTTTAAATTATTTACAGCTGTTCTGTATGTTTTTTTCTTATATATATTTTCCCAGGGGATCGGCCAGTCAGCAATTAAACGTTTGATACCTTCTGGAGCTTGCAGCCAATCCGGTATTCCAGATTTTAATTTGGTGATTTGATCATTAGAAACAAACTTTGCTGATGAGCAGTTATAGTAGATAGAAACCAAGAACACAGGTTACCCATTAAAATCATATAACAACATATTCATATACCATATAGTAAAATATATACGTACATAGACATAATATTAAATACCATATATACATATTTTCTTTAATTTCTTGATTTTCTTTAATTTTTTTGACTTTCTTTAATTTCTTGGTTCCACAAGTTTTTATCAACGAATACAATTTTAACGGAAAATAAAAAAATTTATGAGACACACGCAATTCTTTTTATGCGATTTCCCGTCAATTTTGAAACTTTCTCACAATATGCATTTTTGCAATATGTTAAATCCACTAATAAGACTAACATTAAAAAATGAAGAGGTGCCGGTTCAAAAAATTTTAATAAAATAAAAACACAATTTTTTTACAATTCGTTATAAAATTTTATTTAAAATATACTCTCTTAAACGTAACAATTCAATATCTTAAAACTAAATTACAAACAATTTCTAATTTACTTAAAATTCGTGTATATTTAAATTTCAAATGAACTTAATTCAATATGTATAAAAAAATTCAATATATGTTCAATTATACAATAATATTTCAATTAACCGGAAATAGTTATGCAATTAATTTTATTATACAAACAAATTTGAATCTATGAAATATATAAAATTTATTAATTTAAAAATTTGTATATGTACAATATTTCAGTTAAACCGGAAATGACTATGCAAATGAATTTACCAAAATTGAAATGAAATCTATCAAATTTACTTTAATTTAAAAATTTGCATATGTTCTTAACTACTTAATTAACTAATTATTCGTTGGCATAGGTCGACCTACACGAATAGATGGCGTTGTAGACACTATGTTGATTGAAGAACGATGATGAGACCAATTTAACGATGACTGTTCGAATTTTCAAACTTTCAAAAAAATCGTTATGTAAAACTGAAGATTGCCGACGGGAATTGACGACGGTCGAGATGAAATATTTTTTACTGTCTCGATGAATTTTCTGATTTTCCAAAATAATTCAATTTTCTGATGATACTTTCAGCGATGAAACTTTAGAAAATTTCTAAGTCCTAGACATTTTCTAAGTGTTTAGCGATGTTGAATTTCTGCTCAAAGTATTAGAAAATTTTATAAAAAATTTTCTAAGTCTTTTTTTAAAAAAAATCAATTTTAACAATTTTCGATGATCCGGCCCGAAGTATTAGAAAATTTTGCAAGAAAAATTTTCTAAGTATTTTTTTTTGATGATTAATTCGACGTTTCCCTATTTTCTGTAAAAATTCTAAATATTTTTACAGAAATTCCTAACTTTTCCCTACTTACTAGCTCAATACGCTAGATTTTTTAGGACTCAATACGTCCCAGCTGATGAGGTGGCCTTTTGGTTTCCTTGCTTCAGTCTCAATACGACAGTATACACAAGTAATTGCAAAAGACAAATTTTTCTGCGAATCGCAACCCTTTATATACCAAATTTTCGCGGTTCTAGAATTTTCTTTTTCTCCGTTGTTGAAATGTTTTAATATTTATCTCATATTCTCGTCTTTTTTATAAAACCGTTTTTTTTCAAATTGTGTCTGCTAATTCGAATGACAATTTATGGTGATTGTGAATAACTCTATTGGTAATTATTTCACTGGTAACTTTTTGACAATTTGACAGTACTGGCATGGTCATATATATATATGTGAATATTATATTATGCATATATGTTTAAATGGTTTTATTTTTGTTAATGTTCATTGTTTATGTTATGCAATTAAATATTTTGTGTTTAATGTTTTATGTTATATATTGTGCTATATGGATTGTTTTGTTTTTGTTTGTATGCTATGTTTATTAACATTTTTATGTTACCTGCTTGTGCATATTCATGTTATATGTTCCATATTTTTGCATATATTTCTGTGTTATATGTTTGATTACGTTGATTGGTTTACATTTTTTTGTACGAAATATTATATGATCGCATTGTTTGTCTTGAAGTGTTTGTAACCTTTTTTTTTTTATTATACATATTTTTAAACACTGCCCCCTTTTTTTTTGATTATTAAATTTTTTAAATTTTCTAAAGTTTCATCGCTGAAAATATCATCAAAATTTGAATTATTTCGGAAAAATTAAAAAATTACATCGAGACAGTGAGAAATATTTTCATCTCGACAATCATCAATTCCCGACGGTAAATCTTCAGTTTTACATAACGATTTTTTTGAAAGTTTGAAAATTCGAACAGTCATCGTTAAATTGGTCTCATCATCGTTCTTCAATCAACATAGTGTCTACAACGCCATCTATTCGTGTAGGTCGACCTATGCCAACGAATAATTAGTTAATTAGCTCTTAGTAGTTAAGAACATATGCAAATTCATAATTAAAGTAAATTTGATAGATTTCATTTGTATAAATTCATGATTTTATTTCAATTTCGTTAAATTCATTTGCATAGTTATTTCCGGTTTAACTGAAATATTGTACATATACAAATTTTTAAATTAAAGTAAATTTTATATATTTCATAGATTCAAATTTGTTTTGTTTAATTAAAATTAATTGCATACTTATTTCCGATTTGATTGAAACATTATTATATAATTGAAAATATTGAATTTTTATATATATTGAATTAGATTCATTTGAAATTTAAATATACACGAATTTAAGTAGATTAGAAATTGTTTGTAATTTAGTTTAAGAAATTGAATTGTTAGATTTAAGAGAATACATTTAAATAAAAATTTGTAACGTAAATTGAAAAACATTGTGTTTTTATTTTATAAAACATTTTGAACCGGCACCTTTTTTAAATTAATGTTAAATTAAACTTTTTTCATATTATTTTCTTTGGGTGAATTTAACAACCTTTAAAACGAATAGTGTGGACTTTAATAATGAAATTAAAACAATTTCACGTCGACTTAATGTAAAAACCAAATTCTCCTCAAATGATGATGAAATGATTGAACATGCTGTTTCAAACAATAAAAATTCCGCTCTTCTCATATTCAAAAACAAAATTCACGAACCCCGCGCTCAATCCTATATTGCAGAAATCCTGATAGCCTAGAGACAGCTATGGATATTCTCCACGAAGCTGGCTATGCGTACTTCAATGCAGGTAAGACAATTAATAATAATTCCAATAGAAATAACAAAAACGGCTCAAACTACAACAAGAACAACGGGCCACGAACCCCAAACAACAAAGGCAATCAAAGTAACCATAACAATTATAGCAACAATAACAATCATCAAAACTATACACCCAATCATGATTACAGGAATAACAACTCCCAAAGCCAACACTGGCAACGCACAAACTTTGTACAGAGATCACAGAATCAACATCATAATCAAACAATAAATGGAAATCCTAATCAATCCAGACATCAAAATTCAGATAATTCTTTTAGAAGTAACTCATATAGACATTCTTATAATAACACACACCCATATCAACATCATAACTCATATAATAACCAGAACCAACTTCCACCTCCTGAACCTATGGACATAAACATGAACCATGAAATAAATTCTTCAGAAAATTTTCGGTTACCGGTCTCAACCAACAACTACCCCATATCATAGTCGGCAGTAACACTAGACCCCTAAAATTTATAATCGATGCAGGGGCTACACACTCTATTATAAATCCTGGTATATGTAGTCCAAAATTTCTGGAACCTCTCAAACAAAATATTTTTCTTAAAACAATAAGTAAAGGAGTAGTAATAATCCCCAAAGCAAGAATTCCGTTATTCAAAGAGTTAGGTGACCCTAAATTAAAAATTGAAATGTACATATTTCCATTTCATGAATATTATGACGGTTTGATCGGTAATGACATTCTGATTCCGTTGAAAGCAAAAGTTGATTTTGAGAAACAAATTCTAATCACTGGAACAAAAGAATCAAAGTTAAATCTTTCTGACGAGAAGAAGAATTCCAATTATAAAATTGAACTTGAGAAAAATTTCGTAACCATCCCCGTCTTACAAAGAGAAGGTTTGGCATTCATAGAAGAGCAGAAGTCTTCAAATAATCAAACAATCCTTCCAGAAGGCGTATATAACGTTGAAAACTATAGAATTAATACAGTAATTCACATAAATGATGACGAGCATAAAAACTTCAAACCAGACCCCATTCAGACTCAAGTATGGTAGGTGGCCAAAATTTTAACATTATAGAAGAAAAAGAAAATAATGTTTTATAATGAAAATTCAGACTTATCCTTTACAAGCTTCATTAAACATAGGATAAGGACCATTAATGATGTTCCTATCCATGTTAAATCGTATAGATATCCATATCTTCACAAGAAAGAGGTAGAAAAACAAATCGAAGATATTGTTGTAAAAAGAGAAGATTTTCTGTATTCTTTTCCTTAGGCCTTAAGAAAGGGTCAAATTCAACCCAAAAAAAAATAAGGAAAAGAATAAGGGACTAGAATGAGGGGCCGAGCGGAGCCAAAAAAAACAAAGAAAATGAAGAAAAAAAAATGATGAAATGAGGAATAGGGAAAAAACAAAGGAAGAGAGGAAAAAAACAAAAGGCTTTATTCTTTTAACCCTTCTTATACAAAGGGGTTATTAGAACAAAGCAAGTTTTTTAAAAAAGGAATAAGAAAACCAAAAAAAAAAAATTCACTTACCCAAAAAAAAAAGAAAACTTGATGATTATTTTCTTTTACTTTTATTTTAAAATTAAAAATTTTAATTTAAAAAAAAATAACTTAAAAAGAACAAAAAAAATTTAGAAAACTAAAAAAACTTCGAATTTAGACTAAAAAAAAAAAAACTAAAACTAAGATTTAGCAAGAAACAAAAAAAAAACGAACTGAAAACTTTATAAAAATTTAGAGCAACTAAAAAAACTCAAAAAACTTTAAAAACTCAAAAAGAACTCAAAAAGAAGTAAAAACGAACTAAAAAAAAATTAAAAACAACTGAAACTTTCTGTGTTGTGACGAGCCCGTTTATATATCCCTCGTCACACAAAGAAAACAAAGTAAATAGTTGTGTTCTGGAATTTTCTATCAATTCGCCGCCCGCTGTAGCGTCAACGGATTGACAGAAAATTCCAGTGATAATGTTCGTTGTTTTTTCTCTTTTCTTGCTGAATCTGTTACAAAACAAAAAAAAAAGAAGAAGATGATGACATTTTATGTTAAAGTGACAATGTCTATGATTATTACAAAATGTAAACAAAGTGTTGACAAGTTACAGGTAAGTATGAAAAATTTTTTTAATTTATTAATTATAATCATTTTAATTTTGATTCTAAGATTAATTTATTTTTTTTTTCCAGGTTTACAACAATATGTTGAATAAAAATATTATTCGACCAAGCAATTCACCCTACTTAGCGCCCATTTGGATCGTTCCGAAGAAGATGGACGCCAGCGGAGAAGCTAAATGGCGAATCGTAATTGATTACCGTAAATTAAACGAGATAACAATAGACGCCAAGTATTCATTCCCAATATAGACGACATTCTTTGTAAACTGGGGAGATGCCAGTATTTTATCACTCTAGATCTCGCAAAATGCTTTTATCAAATAGCAATTGATGAAAGAGATGTCCATAAAACAGCATTTAGCGTAGAAAATGGTCACTATGAGTTTCTTCCTATGCCGTTTGAGTTAAATACAGCGCCTGCAACATTTCAGCGCCTTATGAATAATGTTTTAAAAGATTTCATCAATAAGATATGCCTTGTCTATCTAGACGACATAATTATCTTTTCAACATCTCTCGAAGAACATTTAGATTCTCTGAAGAAAATTTTCAAACGACTCGAAGAAGTAAAATTAATGGTACAACTTGATAAATCAGAATTCTTAAAAAAGGAAACCGAATTCCTTGGTCATATCGTTACGTTAGAAGGTATAAAACCCAATCCAAAAAAAAATCGATTGTGTTAAAAATTTTCCTATTCCAAAAACCGCCAAACAAATTAAACAGTTTCTTGGTCTCACCGGCTACTATAGGAAGTTTATTCGAGACTATTCAAAAATCGCCAAGCCGATGACTAAAAATTTGAAAAAAGACCAAAAATTAAACATTAATGACCCTGAATATATCAATAGCTTCGAACAATTAAAAAGACTTTTAATTAATGAACCAATTTTAAGTTACCCAGATTTCAACAAAACTTTTACCATAACTACGGATGCAAGTCAGTATGCACCAGGCGCAACACTGTCACAAGACAATCATCCAATTTGTTACGAGAGTTGAAATTTAAACGACCATGAACAACACTATAGCACTATCGAAAAGGAATTGCAAGCGGTGGTTTGGGCAACAAAACACTTTCGACCTTACGTATTTGGTAGGAGATTTTTAATAGAAACTGATCACAAACCTCTCCAATGGCTTTTTTCCATCAAAGAACCAAATTCGAAGCTAGTACGTTGGAGACTAAAGCTCTCGAATATGATTACGAAATAAAATATAAAAAGGGTGTTAAGAATAGCAATGCAGATGCTTTATATCGCATCGAAGTTAATTTAACCCAAATTTCAAACGAAACAGAGATCCCTAATAGTAAATCTTCCTTGAATGTATTTAAACAGCAAATGGCAATTTTGAAATCTACATCAGGTTAACTCAGAATTAAAGAATTAAAAATTTTCAATAGACATAGAAAAATAGTGTACGTAAAAAACCTGGACAATGAAACAGCAATCACTCTTCTTAAAAACAATACTAATTTCAAACTTCTCAATGCTATCTACGTCGAAGATTCCGAATTTTTCGAAATTTTGCAAAAAGCTTTTCAGGATCACTTTGCTGAAAACGGACAACTGACACTCATAAGATGCAATAAAATATCGGAGGATATAATAGACGAGTAGAAGTTAGCCAAATTGATTGAAGACGAGCACCTTAGAAACAATCATCGTGGCATCACAGAAGTATATAAAGAACTCCAGTTAAAGTATTTTCACCCAAAATTACACACCCGTATTTCGCAATTTATCATTAACTGTGAAATTTGCAACATCGAAAAATATGAAAGGAAACCAGTAAAACATAAACTACAGTAAACTGAAACACCCATAGGCCCGAATCAGATCATTCACATAGATGTTTTTTACACTCTAGAAAAGAAACTATTTTTGATCTTTATAGATAAATTTAGTAAATTTGCACAGGCTATACAAATAAACTCTAGAACTTGGGTAGAATTCAAACGAGCCATCCTTCAATACTTATCCGCTGTAGGAAGTATCAAGAAAATTGTCGTAGATAACGAGTTAGGATTTAAGGCACTTCCTCTGCGAGAATTCCTGAAAAACGAAAATATTGATATCCATTTCGTATCAAACAACAATCATAATTCAAATTCAGACATTGAGAGATTACACAACACGATAAACGAACACTTAAGACTTTTAAGACATGATGCAAATAAAGAAATAGACACGGTTGAAGAAAAAATTTTAAAAATAATATACTTTTATAACAATTCTATACATTCGACGACAGATAGACAACCAATTGATTTCAATAATGAGAAAATAAAAAAAGATGAATATAAAGATATTAGAAACAGAACTTTGAAAATAAAAGAAAAAGTTATTAGCAAACTAAATCACGAAAGGGAAGAAATTAATGTAGATTCAGGTCCAGTCTTTATTAAAGACACTAGACGAGGAAAAAAACACGAAAATTTAGAAAAATAGATGCAGAAGTACTAGATGAAAACCATATTACAGATAAAGCGACAGGTTTGAAATATTATAAATCACATCTTATAAAAGTAAAGAAATTTCAAAATAATATACGTCCCCTACGATAAAAGCAAAAACTAAACCTAAACTCAAATCAAAAAAAACTAATTCTATTTCAGATCAAAATGGCAACGATAACTCTCGCGATCTTGGTCATACTCTCACTAATATCCTCTCAACTAATTGAAGTCCAGAATTTAGACCAGAGCAACGGCTATATCACTATAAAACTCGAAGATAGGAAAATTAAAGACAGATTCCAAAAAATCATGCACATTATCAACACCACAGAATTTGAATACGCAAAGAATATAATTCAGGAAAATATTAAGACAATTTCGGCAAGAGCTCATCTTATAAAACCAATTTATAGCACTATCACACAGAATTTTGATACACTAACAAAGAAAATTAGTAATCTAAAACCACACAAAAGGACAGTCAGAGGCTTAGTGAACGCATTAGGAACTGGATTAAAATATATAGCCGGAAATATGGACTATAATGATGAAAAAGAAATTAGAAACAAATTGAAAGCATTGGCAAGAAATAATAAAGAGCTCATAGAGGAAAGTAATAAACAAGTTCAAATTAATAACGAAATTTCAGACCAAATTAAAAATATCACAAGACAAATCAAAATTCAACAAAATATCATTACAAATTACTTGAATAATTTTGCTCAGGAGAATGGAAATAGAATTCTTCGAATAGAGGAAGAATTTGAATATATGCAATACATCTATCAGATAAACTACGATATAAATTTACTCGAAAAACAAATCGATGATATTGAACAAATCATATTGACAAGTAAACTAGGTGTACTTTCAAGGAACATCCTTACCCAGAAAGAACTTAATTTGATTCCCCAGCTAGAAAACTTCAAAGATATTAAAATAACCGTTGCATTTCATTCCGAATTAATAATTATTGTAATACTCATTCCAGAATACACAGACAATACATTTTCACAAATCTTAATCGAACCCTTACCAAACAAACAGAATAAAACAAATTTATTAAAAGAATATAAAATATTAATAGATCAAGATAGTAACATATATAGCAATAACGTAAAAGACAACTTGAAAAGAAATTTATTTATGATTAAAGGTCAATGTATTTCTAATATTGTAAATTTTAAAGAAGCTAATTGTAAAATGCAAGAATTTAGTGATATAGAAGTCAAAGAAATTATTCCTGGCATTATTGTAACAAAAAATTTAATAAAAACTAATCTTACGCATAATTGTAATCATTTCGAAATAAATATAGTAGGAAATAAGTTGATAATACACGAAAATTGTAAAATCAAAATAAATAATAAATCTTATGAAAATTTTTATACAAGACTACACGAAAATATTTTACTACCTCATTATGTAACAAAAGTTATATAAAATAAAACAGTAGATTTAGTAAAACTAGAAGAAATTCATAGTAAAAACATACATAATAATAGGAATCTAATAAATGAAATCATTGACAAAATATACACAAATCATTTTATAAATAATATCTATTAATTTTACCATATTGATAGTCATTGTAATTTTAACTTCAATTGCGAAAAAATTTATTTGTAAGAAAACAAAAACAATTCTAATACACTCTTCGTCGGAGCCTCAGACAAACGGTGGGGGAGTTATAGTAGATAGAAGCCAAGAACATAGGTTACCCATTAAAATCATATAACAACATATTCATATACCACATAGTAAAATATATGCGTACATAGACATAATATTAAATACCATATATACATATTTTCTTTAATTTCTTGATTTTCTTTAATTTTTTTGACTTTCTTTAATTTCTTGGTTCCCACAAGTTTTTATCAACGAATACAATTTTAACGGAAAATAAAAAAGTTTATGAGACACATGCAATTCTTTTCGTGCGATTTCCCGTTAATTTTGAAACTTTCTCACAATATGCATTTTTGAAATATAATCAAATTTTTATTCGATCACGTTGAACAAAAACATGATAACATAATTTTTGGTAATAGAAATTACACCTTGAAAATTAAAAAGTCAGCCTTAAAGTTTCAGTCTGGGGTTATTCGTCGTCGAGATAATTAATTAAAAAAATTATAAGAGTAATATATAGTTTTATTGTAATTAAAAACAAAATCTATTGTACAAATAACAAAATTATAAATTGTGTAATTTGTGTAATAAAATAAAGTTTGAAGATAAAATATAGTTTTTTTTGCATAAATAATTTTTTTTTATCCAAATAAGTCAGGGATATTATTAAGATGAGCCCCCTGCTTCAAAGGGTCTTTTAAATTTTAGTGGTTGAGATTCTTCGAATTTGTTTCTGATGAGCTTTCTGCGATTCTTTATGTCGTTAATTGATAACTTTTTCACGATTTATAATGTTGGTACAGCTGCATTATTCCCTTTATACATTATTTTCACACTCCACTCACTATTTTGTGTTTTTTCACCAAACGATTTATATTCCGACGGTACTGGAGTAATTGATGAAGTTATTGAAGACATTTTTTCTTATTTTTCACTTGTTGATGATTTATTATTATTTTTAAAAAAAAAAAAGAATTTTTAATTTATCTAGAATAATTAATTCGAAAGACTCGGTTGACTTGTTTGAAAGTAACTTTGCAATTAAAATACTTCACTGAATTATCACCTTGAAATAGACGAATAAGTCGACCTCTAAATAACGTTTTTTTCAAATTTGATTCGGTTTTTTAATTTTTTATTTTTTTCCTTTTCATTCTTTTTTCTCCTTCTTTAGTATGGCAGTACCAATTTGTAGAGTTTTGTAGGGGTGTGTTGCTTAATTATCTTCAATCGGTAATTTGTGTAATTTAACGATGGGTCGTAGAAAAGTCTTTTGCCCGATTTTGATTAATGCTGTCTTAACCAACCCATCCTTTCCAGGATATACTTCTATAACTCGTCCTAATGGTCATAACAAGGGAGAACAATTTTCTCGGTTTACTATAACCAAGTCGTTTACTTCCAGATTATCTTGAGCATATTTCAATTTATTGCGTGTTTGCAGTTGTTGTAAATAATTTTTTGATCACTGATGCCAAAAATTTAATTGTAATTGTTTTAAAAACTGCCACTGCTTAGTCGGCGATTTGTCTTTAATTTCATATCTCTCTGGAATGGTTTGTAAATTTCGATGTACTAGAAAATGTCCTGGTGTAATAATTGCATTGCTATTAGGGTCGACTTTGATCGGGACTAACGGTCTCGAATTAATGCAAGCTTCTATTTTACATAAAACAGTATGTAAACATTCATATGTAAGTTTGGTATTTTGTAATGTTTTCTTCAAATGTATTTTAACTAATTTAATATGTGATTCCCACAAACTACCAAAATGTGGAGCTGAAGGTGGATTAAAATGCCACTTTATTCGTTCATTTGATAATTTTTCAGCTATTTTTTCATTGACCCATCAGAAAATAAAATGTTGTTGGCTTTGACGAAATTTCTTCCGCAATCAGAATAAACATCTGAACATAGACCTCTTCTGTCTGTAAATCTATGAAAACTTGCAATGAATGCTTCAGCGCTGAGGTCTGAAACCAATTCTAAATGTACTGCTTTAGTACATAAGCAAATGAATAAACATTATGTATACAGGAATTATTTTTGCATTACGAAGAGATGATGCTTTCATATCTATTGGTCCAGCAAAATCAATAACTACATGCTGGAATGAAAAGGATTGAGTTACTCTTGCTGAAGGTAGTTCTCGCATTAATTGTACATTTCCAGTGGGTTTCACTTTGAAATATTTCAAACATTTATGTAGCTGATGTCGCACAGTACTTTTTGCCCTCATTAACCAATATTTATTTCTGAGACGCTAGTAGTAATGCTTTGGAGTTCGCATCATTTTTGACTTCTATGTATATTACAGCTGCATACCCTGCGTTAGATGCATCACAAAAACCATGTAAAATAACCTGAGTGTCTTTTGTGATTATATTCATCCAACGAGGTATAGAAATGGTTGAAATGCAGTCTAGATTCTTCACAAAGGCCTTCCATTTATCAACTAAATTTTCTAACGGTCATTCATCCCAATCACACCGCGATACCCATAACTGCTGCATATTATTTTAGTGGTCATTAATGCAGGGTGATATCCAACCAAAAGGATCAAACAACGAAGCAATTTCAGATAAAATAGTTCTTTTTGTTATTTTCTCGTCGTCTTTCCTTGTTTTGACACAGATATTAAAACTGTCAGAAGCAGGATTCCATTTTATGCCTAACGTTTTTATGTTAAACATATCTGAGATTTTTAGGGATTGGTTCAAACTCGCGATCTTCTGGTGGTATTTGTTCTAATAATTTTGAGTTGTAAGCTGTCCATTTTCTTAATTTTAAACCTCCCTTTTTCAATATTTCACATAAATCCTTTTGTAATTTTGTCAATTCTTCTAAATCGTGGTGTGAATAGCACAAGTCATCGACGTACATATGTTTTTTTATAATTTCTGTAGCCTTTGTATAATTTTCATATTCATCATCAGCAAGTTGATGTATCGTTCTTATTGCTAAAAAAGGAGCGACAGCAGTTCCAAAGGTAACTGTAGTCAAAGCATAGTCCTTTATTGGTGCTGTCGTTGAATTTCTCCAAACTATACGCTGAAAATCATATTGATTTGGATTGATATGCACCATACGATACATTTTCTCAATGTCTGCTGTGACTGCATACTTAAATTTTCGCCATTTCAATAAAGTGGTGGTTAGAGTTGGTTGAATTGTAGGTCCGATGAACATTTGTTCATTTAAACTTGTACCATTGCATGTTTTACTTGAAGCATTAAATACTGTACGCAATTTTGTTGTAGTACTGTCTTTTAATACTCCATGATGTGGCATGTAATAAGGCGTTATAGTACTGTCCTTTGATTTAATTTCAATCATATGCCCAGCCTTCAGTTATTCTTCGATATTATTTTTATATAATTCGCAATATTCGTAATTTTGTTCAAACTTTCGCTCTAGTGCGAGGAATTGTGCGACTGCTTTTTGTCGACTTTCTCCAACTTTTGGACCATCTTTAAGTCTCTTTGTAGTTTTTCTATATATGTCTTCGCATTGTTTATCTTCTGGATTTTGATGAGCAATGTTTAAGATTTCCTCTTGTTCCCAAAATCTTCTTAATTGTTCATCCAAGTTCGGTATCAGGAAATTTTTACTGGATTGTTTGGCATGTTCTACATTGCCCAACACAATCCAGCCTAATGCGGTATTTATTGCGACAGGTTGATTTGGTTTTTTAAATTTCATAATTCCTTCTTGAATTATATTAGCATAGACTTCTGCTCCTAGTAATAGATCTATTTTTACCGGACTTTCATAATTAGGGTTAGCTAATGTCAGATTTTTTAAATGATCGAAACCTTTAGTTTCAATCCTGCATGTAGGTAATTGATTGGTGATACTCTTTATCACTAGAGCATTTAGCTTTTGTTTATAGGTACCATGTACCGCTTCCATTATGAATTCAGTTTCAGAATTAGCCACCGTGGCAATGCTTTGATAGAGCCCACTGATGCGCTGATTCGTGTGTATGTTTCTAAGTTGCAACCGTTTTGTTGCTGCTGCAGTAATAAACGTTACTTGAGACCCTGAATCAATCAGAGCTCTCAAGATTTCCTCGTGACTTGTGCATTACTTATCTTGACCAATGCCGTTGATAGCAACGCCTGCTAAGTGTTTGTAGAAAAGAAGTTCTTTACATCTTTTTCTACCTCAGCCTTGTTAATTGGCGGATTTGAATCCCCATTTTTATTTTGATTTGTTTGAGCAGTTGTCTTAGATTTTGAATTTGATACAATATTGAAGCTGGAATGTAATATTCTGTTGTGTTTTTCTTTTACATATATTACATGTAAATTTGCTTTTGCAATCTTTAAATTGTTGGCCTCCTGCCAAACAATTCAAACATAGGTCCTTGAACTTCACGAATTTCAATTTTTCATTTGCGGCCAACGATTTAAATTGTGTACAATTAAATAATCTATGGTCTGAATTACATTTGCAACATTTCAAAGATTTGAGTTTTATTGCTTTGTGTGAGAAATACTTTGTTTTGTTTTGGTTGTATTTTACTTTGTCTTGCTTCCAGAACTCTAAATCTGGCTTCTAGAAATTCAATTAATTCTTTAAATGTAGCTACCTCGTTTTTCTCACTTTGTTTTATATCCCACAACTCTCGCGTTTCATGTGATAACTTTTGTAAAGTAAGATACACAATAATAGGATCGTGAAGGATTTATTCAGTACTACTTAAAACATCTTTCATAGATTGAGCGCTCTCGGATTTTAGTGTGTTTATTTTACATAATTTTTCTATTTGTGCATTGATCAATATTCTATTGTTGTTAAATCTTTTTTCTAGTGTTTGCCATACTTTATAATAATTAGTTCCAATAACTTCGAATGTTTTAATTATTCTAGCTGCCTCACCAGAAACACAAGTTTTTAGATAATGCAATTTTGCAACTTCTGAGATTTCATTATTATTGTGTATTAAATTGGTATATAGATCTTCAAATGCACGGGTGGTAGTGAAATAGGAGTTAACTTTATTTTGGCTTTTTTCGGCGATACAAGTGTTGTAATATGTGTAGAATCTTCATTTGACGCGTTATTAACTTTAGTTAAAGAATTAATTTTTCTTGTAACTAAATTGAAACACGTTTCTTCAAATTCGTCATACTTGTTTTGATCAAGATGTTGTACTACTACAGTCTTCTGCTTGACATATTAAATAATGATGTCTTTGAATTTATCAGTTAATTCATTCAATTTTTGAATTCAGCGTTCGTAAACGTTAACCGGTTGATCTTCATTTAGGTTCTTTTTTATTCTGATAGTAATGTTGCCTAATTCCTTTTCTAAATTTTTCTGTAATTTGATTAAACTGTGAATATTATCCATTTTTTACAAGTTTCATAATTGATTTAAAATTAAATTGTGTTGTTACAAATTTTTCTAATAAAAATTGTGTTCTTATTTTATCCGGCTCGAAGTACCGAAAATTTAATTTAACATTGAACTGTAAAAAGGTGCAAATTCAAAAAAAGAATATAAAATAAAAACACAATCTTTTCACAAACGTTATAAACTTTATTTAGTTCAATATGTAATATATGAAAGTTTGTGTGTACATACTATTAGTACACCAGCCACTGATTCATAATAAATTATTAGAGCTCCAAATAGAAGCTGAAAAAAATTCAAAATAATTTGTGTATATAAGTATATGCTGCGTGACGTCATAGCAGTATCTTCCATCCTAATGAGAGATGGAAGCTTGCACTGACCTCACACTGCATTCAACATACAACATATTGTATATGAAGTAATATATTTACTGCATATATCATTTGATATACACAGGGCCGGACTATACCTGTGAAATTTTAAAATATGAAACACACATGACGTCATACTTACTTCATGGGTTTAAGGCTGGTGGAAGTGACTGCTGCGCTTGCTGGCTAGCACGAACTAGCTCGCCGGATGGGGCGTGAGTTTGTCACTTTCCTTAACCCTTTTATTTTCGCAGCTTAGAGCAGTAGAAGGTTGTGAAATCCTTCTACTTATAGTGCTCCAAATCTAATTTTAAAAAAAATCAACACCCACACCGTAGACCTGTAAATAAAAGTGGCCCCGCTCTGGCCCAGAATACAGCTACTACCATCGTTGGATCTGAAAAAGAAAAAATGCATGCCTCGCCCAACGATGATAGGGACTAACCCACCTCAATAAACATAGTTCGCTGAAAACTATGTTCCCATCCTTTATAATTAATTAGTAATTACTTATCTCTTGATGCTTTAAATTTGGGTTCTGAAAAGGTGAAAATGTTGAAGCAAAACCAATCTGATTCTTTACCAATTCATTCTTTCCAAAAGTTTTATTCAAAAAATAAAAAAAAATTAATGTTTACAAGGGAAATTAATCTTAACTAATTTTTACAGTATAGGCAATTTTACATGTTTCCTTTTCTTTTTTTTTATATTACAGGTAAACATCAGATCTTATTAGTCATATTATCTTTCTATTTATAATGTATATTATAACCTGGGAGGGTTATTTACATGTCAAATAAGATATCGAATCTTATTACATTCTTTCACATTCTTTTCGTTTTCAAATATTTCATATTTTTATATATATTTCTTCTATATTCTACTCATTTTCTGTAACCTATATACAATTCCTTCTATTCGTCTTATATCTACACAATAAGTTTACAATAAAAAGTTGAATAATCAAATAATTCCAATTATAAATATGTGAAATACCTTGGGCCCAGATACAAAAATATATAATCGTTGGCGCGCTTCTGGTGTGGTTATAGATGATACGGTAAATTGAAGTATATGCTGCTACAATTATGACGTTTGATGTCGTTGATGATATAGCTGTAAATGATGCTGGTGAAAACGATGAAGATGACATAGACCATCAAGCAACTAATTAACAATTTTTCAAAATTGTTTCGAAGATTTGTTTTTTTTTTTTTTGATTACTCAGATGATCTTCATGTACCATTTTTATATTAACATTTGTTTTTTTTTTTTTTTCTTTTTTATGTTAATTTCGGTTAAAAATATTATGTATGAATAACCGGGCATATCTTTTATTATATTTTTTTTTACATTTTTATTTCAGTTCAACTTAATGTATCACTTTATTGTATTGCTAATTTATATTAGTATAGAAAATTTTATTTATAAAAAAAATTTTGATTTTAAAATTATTATTCTTAGTATTATTATTATTATATTTACTAAACCAATGACATATTATATGTGCATATATAAAAATGAGTAGCAAAATGTGAGTTTCACTTATAATTTTCTTATCGTTAATTATTTTATGAAAAAAAATTCTTTCTCTTTTATTATTTTAATTATTTATTTTATGTCTTAATTTTGAAAAAAAACTTTTTTTTTTCATTATTTAAAAGGTATTCGACATTTTTTTTTTTTTTTTGAAAGTAATAACAATTTACAATTACAATTAGATTATTTACTCCGAAAAGGCGTGATTTTGATATTGAAAATATTTCATTTTTCGTAGTATATAAATTCCATACACTTCATTTATAAATTAATTAATTAATTAATAGTAATATGTAATCTGATTGATTAAAGAAAAATTTTTCTTACAAAGTAATGAACTATTCATAAGAAAAAAATCATCGGTTTCATTTATGTTTTTTTCGTGGTGTACATTTTCTTCCATTTTATGTTTTATTACAAAATTTTTGCAATTTCTTTACTATATTATAATGTCTGTATATTATGTATTATAATAAATTTTTTTTTGTAAAAATTTTTTTTTTTATGGATCAAGACCGATAAATTATGATCATCTTATATATACTTTACATAATTATAATGATTTATAATATTAGATATTTCATAAAATTTCACTATAATATTTTTAAAACGAATATATTTTATTTTTTTTTTACAATACATATTTTTACAATACGTATTTTATGACTTCATGATCATATCTTATCTCTTTAACATTTTAATTTTAATTAAATTTACATTTTTCTTTTTTTTCTTTTTTTTTTGTTAGATGTACAATTTTAATATAAATTAGTTAAAATTTTTTTTTTTTTATTTTTTTGAACTCCACTTTTTACAGGTAGTATGTAAAAAAAAATGAATCCACAAAATCACTAACGAAGAATGAATAATATTTTGCTTTATTTTCAACTAATTATATTAAAATTAATAAAATTACAAATTCAATCCGAATTTCAATTCTTTTTTTTTTTTTACCGGACTGCCCTACCAAAAAAAATACCGGCACTTAGATAAGTGAAAATAAAAATTTATATCGGGCAGAGGTTGCCCTAGCACTTAATATTGGTCAACTGGTCAACATTAAACGCGTGGTGCACTTTTATAGTACGCCAAAACAATAGATGCAATTTACTTATTAGAATCATGAGTGGGGTTTCTTATGTGAAAATGTGAAAGTTGAAATGAAAACCTTGCTTGTGTGGGTGAAAAATTGAAATTGTAACCTATTTATCTTGAATATATGAAATTTAAGATAGAATGCTGCGGGAAATTATTACGGAAAGTTAATTTTTAATTTCCAGAATTTGTAAGAAGATAAACTTTACCTGAATAGTCTTTCATTAAATTTTCTAATTAAAATTAAAATTTTCAAAATTTAAAAAAAGTATATGATTTGGCAATGCTTTATTTCATCATCATTTCCACTTTATTTCATGTTTAACCTACATTACCGCCTTTAAACTATGTTATAGGGTGATTTTAAAAGGTAGGAAAGTGGAGTCAAAAACCGGATATGGAATAAAATTAAAGAAAAATTGTACTTATATAATGAGAAAGGGTATACAGGATCCCATAATTATTAAATTTATACTAATCTCTGGTATATATTATAAAAAGACAGGAATTATAAGATAATTTTGAAAATTTTACGGTTTTGAACTAAAACATAGAACTTTTTAGAATCATTGAAAACAACCAATTAGGGTGGCCATACAATTTTTTGACGTTTGAGGAACAGTCTGATATGTGAAATAAATATGAAAATGGAATTAATGAGAACATGGGGAACTAATTGAAAATAATGGAAAAATTGAGAGAATATATATATTTTTGCGTGCGCGGCCATTAAAATTGAAAATTGATAATGTAGAGGTATGCGTGTAATTCATATAATACAATGGGAGAATGGACTAATCTACTAAAATGACTATGTATATGTATTGCATTGATAAAGTATTGTTATAAAAAAATGAAAAAATTTGCTATATTCTTTTAACTAAGAACACTAGCAAGGACAAAAGATGAAAATTAGGGGCCGAGCGGAGCCTTGAAAATAAAATGTGTGGACTGGGAAAAAGAACAAAGGAAAGAAAAACAAAAAAAACAAAAGACTTTATTCTTTTAACCCTTTATATGCGAAGGGGTTATTAGAACAAAGCAATTTTAAAGAAGTATTGCACAAAGGAAAATTTCACTTACCCACGAAAAATAAAGAAAAACGATTTTTATCTGATTCTTTTTCACTTTTTTATTTTTTTTTTTAAAGAACAAAACTTTAAACTAAATTAAATTTAAATTAAATTAAACTAAATTAGATTAAAACTAGACTAAACTTAAACTAAAAGAAAAATTAAAAAAAAACTACACTTCTTATTTAAAAAGTAAAAATTTAACTTCAAAACTAAAAAAAAATTCAGCAGAAAAAAACAAAACTTTTAAAGAAAACAAATCAAAACTAAAAACTAAAAAAAACTAAAAACTAAAAACTAAAAACAACTAAAAACTACTGTGTTGTGACGAGCCCGTTTATATATCCCTCGTCACACACACAAAAAAAAAATAGTAAACAGTTGTACTCTGGAATTTTCTATCAATTCGCCGCCCGCTGTAACGTCAACGGATCGACAGAAAATTCCAGTGGTTACGTTCGTTGTTTTTCTGCTGAATCTGTTACAAATTGTAATAGTTATAAAAAAAAGAAGAAGAAGAAGAAGAATCGTGACAATGTCATTTTAAAATGTAAACAAACGAAGTGACAAGTTACAAGTAAGTATAAAAACTATTTTAATTATTTAATTATAATTATTTTAATTAAATTTGAAGATTAATTTATTCTTTTTTTCCTTTCAGGTTTACAACACGACCCCCCGTTTAAGAGCTCAAAGTCCCAACTGAGCGTCTAGATGTGGCTGACAGACAGGGATTACTAGAGGAGATCTGGTGGGATCCTGAAATCCTCCAGCTGCTGCGCTTACCTGGAAAGAAAGAAAGGAAGAAAAAAAAAACAAGCTTTGCGCAGTAAATAGGTTCGGTACAAATAAAATTAAATTAAGATAGTTAATTAAATTAAACATCTAGGCTCGTCGGAAGGGAAGAGGGAGTGAGGAGGGTAGACCAGTAAGAAAACGTGACAAAATAAAAGGTTAGGAAGGAAACGGACATGAGAAGGGGTAAAATAACGTCAGATAACTGCTGGAGCTAAACGATCGCGGTGGACGACACTCGTTCGGTTCGAAGTCTTATGCTTAATTTTATAGACGACATCTGTGACCAATTCGATTATTTCGTATGGACCATCCCAGTCTCGTTGTAGTTTAGGGCTATAGCCTCTCTTTCTCTTGGGGTTATAAAGCCAGACAAAGTCTCCAATTTTAAAAGGGTTTGCTTTCGCGGACAAATCGTAACGGTCTTTCATTCTCCGACTAGCTTCGGTGAGCTGTGACCGATTGAAAGAGTAGACCTTCGAAAGTCTTTCCTGAAGATTCTCCACATAGGTGGGTACATCTTGCAGATGTTGATCTGGAGGTCCACCAGTTAGTAATTGGAAAGGAAGTCGAAGTTCACGTCCCAAATTTAGGAAAGCGGGAGTGTTTTGCGTGGACTTTTGAACCGAAGAACGATAAGCAAGGAGAAGAAAAGGCAGGTAGGTATCCCAATCTTTTTGGTGTTTGTCTACAAATTTGGAGAGGTAGTCTAAGATGGTTCTGTTGAAACGTTCGACAAGACCATCACTCTGAGGGTGTAGCGCAGTGGTTCGCGTCTTCTCGATCCGAAAACGACGGAGAATCTCCTTAAATACCGCAGACTCAAAATTACGTCCTTGGTCGGAGTGTAATTGTTTACATAACCCGAATCGCGAAAAGACTTGGCTGACCAATACTTCTGCTACCGTTTCAGCAGTTTGGTCTGGGATCGCAAACGCTTCAGGCCACCTGGTGAAGTAGTCCATCATGACTAGGATGTACTTATTGCCATTACCAGTTAGTAATTGGAAAGTATTGGGGGAATGACGGTAGATAACACCATCCTTAGGGACTAGGGAAGAGAACATGGGCCAGTAGGATTTAAGAGCGGGGGTGGCCGAGCTCAACGATTCGGCCTCAGGTCTACCGCTAGAACTTAGCCACTGTCGAACTGTTTGCAGGTCCGGATCGGTTGCCTGAATCTGTCCCATATCCATGGCTTGTATGGCTGCAGTCTTCACCAGCAACATCTCTTTTTCCTCGCCATGCTGGAGCTGTGACAGGACCGCCCCCCATGCAAATTGACTGGCATCAGTGTCGAGGATAAATGGGTCATGATCATTCGGTTGTGCTAGTACAGGCGCCTGGGTCAACTTCTCCTTCAAGGTCTGAAAAGCACGGTCACACTCCGGTGTCCATTCAAACCTTGAGGCCTTCTCAGTAAGTCCAGTAAGTGGCTTACTGATTGAAGAGAAGTCTCGCACAAAACGTCTATAATAAGCACACAGACCGAGAAAAGACTGGACATCTTTCTTGCTACTGGGTCTAGGCCAGTTACGCACAGACTCAATCTTTTCCGGGTCTGTCGAGAGTCCTCGCTCCGAAATCACATGCCCCAAAAATCTGACTTCTCGGCGACATAGATGGCATTTCTTGGGCGATAGTTTCAAGCCCGCTTGAGATAAGCGATGAAATACCACTCTTAAATTCTTCAGTAGGATATCGAAGGATTCGGCATGTACCAGTAGGTCGTCTAGGTATCCTAGGGACATAGTATAGGGAATATCATGCAGCACTATCTCCATCAAGCGCTGGAAAGTTGCAGGAGCATTAGTCAGGCCAAAAGGCATTACATTGAATTCGTATAATCCCGAACCGATACTAAACGCGGTTTTTTCTTTATCATCGGGATGCATTTCCACTTGGAAATATCCCGAGAGAAGATCTAAAGACGCAAACCACTTTGACTTACCCAAAGCTTCAAGAGTAAGGTCAATACGCGGTAGAGGATAGGAGTCCTTTTTGGTAACTTCGTTCAAACGCCGATAATCGATGCAGAAACGGAGCGAACCATCTTTCTTTTTCACAAGGACTACCGGAGAACTCCAAGGGCTGGTAGAGGATTGAATGACACCTTGTTCTTTCATATCCTTAACCATTTGTTCGGCCTCAACTCGTCTAGAGAAAGGAATACGACGAGGAGGTTGTTTAACGGGTTGTGCGAGGCCGGTGTCTATTTTGTGTCGAAGGATACTAGTTCGTCCGATGTCTTCTTTAGATTTAGAAAAGACAGATTGGAATTCAATAAGAAGATCTCTTAAAGCAGATTGTTGGACAGGTTGAAGTCCTTCACTACTAGATAGGAAGAGGTCATTCAAATGAGAAGGCAGTGTAGTAGCAATAGGAATTTCTCGAACTTCATTACACAGGATAGTCAGGTCAGTATCCAAATGGGCCACAGGTAAGCGACTAGGTAGGGTAATAGTTTGGTAGGATAGGTTAGAAATCCTAGTCCATACCTGGCCATTGGATACACGAGAAATAGAAGAAATCAGACACATCTGTTCCGGCAGCAGAGAGGAAGCTGAGAGGAGAACATCCGTGTCTGTAGGAAGGGTTGTGTAGAGGGGAATTAAAATCTCCTGAGAGGGAAGAAGTTCGAGGGTTTTTAAAGTTTTTGCTAAGAAGGAAGGTGAATGGTTTAAGGGCACTGCTTCTTCTTGTATATGAAGTAGATCTTTTTCCAAATCTAGGATACAGTGATGTTGCTTTAAGAAATCCATTCCCAGGATGCAATCGTCAAAGATTTCTGCAGAATAGACATAGTGTTTAGTAGAGAACTTACCTACCATAAAATCAACGCAAACTGTACCTTCAACTGGGATGGTTTCACCAGTAACACTTTGTATTTGTGCAAATGAAGGCATGACTTCGACCGGACAAGAGCATCTCCGCAGTACTCTAGGATTTACTATAGTCCTAGTAGCACCAGTATCGACTATCATCATGACAGGGACTCCATTGACAGAGCCTAGGAGGTTAAGGTTAGGACCAGCTGTGACAACTGTGATAGGAATTAGGGATGGGGCCTTATTCTCCACTAACTTCGGCCCCCATAGGTCAGTGGAAGTTAGTTTTAAAGGGTTATTAAAGGTACCCGAGGGGTCATCGGAACGACATAAGACTGGTTTAATTCTAGGGGTTGCCTCCGATGAAGAGGGTTGTTCGAAAATCGAAGAAGAAGTGGAAGGTTTGGTAGAAACTGATGGATTAGACGTCGTAGATAGGTCAGTCGAGTATGTAGGTGGATTAGATTTAGGTATAGGACCATTTGTATGTCCAGAAATTGTACTGATAACAGATTGGTTACAGTGAACCGGAGGGGACGTTTTAGTCACGTCAACGGTAGTAGTTGCAAGGGATTGACTGACCAAAGGTAGGGGTGTAGTATTTAAACAATTATTTGAAGAATCCGAAAAATTGCCAATTGTTAAATTAGGGAGAACTTCCAATGAAGAATTATGGGTGATTACAGGGCTAGGTGGATCAGCTATGACACTATTTGAACAAGGGGTGGTAGGAATGGTGGCTGTGGGACTAACATTAGAAACGAGTGTGGAATTTGAATTAGAAGTATGTGCAGTATTGGAACCAAAATTGTTACGAAGGCCACGGTAATTAAAATCAGAAGGAATTATAGGCTTTTGGATAGGCGTGGCTGTACCTTCAGAACTAGAGACATTAGGACGAGAGATAGGCATTGTACTGTTAGGGTATGCGTTAGGATTAGAAATATCGATGTTGTTGGTACGAGGGGTAGGACTAGAAGCAGTAGATGAGGTGACTGTAGAGTTTTGGGGTCTTGAATTAGTACCCAAGAGAACTATATTCGTGGCTTGAGGAGTACGGGCACTGGAAACTACATCAAATTGGACCCTGTCACCACGCTGCAATGCTACTTTCCCCAGTGGTTTCATTGCATCGCGATGCAAAAATATCTCCTCATTGGTGTCGTCTCTCACGATAAACCCAAAATGTTTTTCCGAATTGAAGAATTTGATTCTACCAGTCACCCCAGTCGCTAGGGTAGGACAACCAGTTGGAGTGTCTTGTATCGGGAAGCTCAACTTGCACTCCTCTAAGCTGAGCTGTTGGCTTTTCCCGATTTCTTAGCTTTACTGGTTTTTTCCTTAGTAGGTAAGGGTAGGAGGGTCTACATTTGTCGGAAAGCAGGATTCTAGCTGTCGAGCGTACGTGTCTGTCTGATGACCTATGGCAGAAAGCCTAGGTTCCATATCGGTCTCAGGGGCGAGGTAAGTCTGACCCATGTTCAGACGCGAGGAGGCAAAAGCAATTTCTGTCTCAACGGAAGGTCTAGTAAAAACTGTATGGCTTGTCATTTGGTTAAGCCTATGGGTAGATAACTCATTAATTGAGTTACGTAGGGTAGAAGTAGGTAGGTTGATAATAGAGGAGAGGACTGGAGAGGGTTCTGTAAGAATCTGTGTAGCTTCAGAGGTAGGTTGGACACCAATAGAAGTACCCAATGTCTCAGTTAAAGTCATTTGTCTCAAAAGGGGGTTTATTTGAGGGACTGTATCCAAAACGGGAACTGTAGGTGCAGATCTGACGACCTCTGGAGTAAGTATATCTGTAGAATGGGCCACTGTATCTGTTCGGGCTGAGTTGAGTACCCTATTATTACTCTCTATATGCTCAACTCTCTGTGATAGACCTCTGAGGGCATTAGTCACTTCAGAAATCATCTGGACCTGTAGTGTCATCTGCCGGGCAAGATCTAATAGAGTGGACTCAGTCAAGTTGTTTGGTGTAGAAGCTTGACTTTCTCTACCCTCTGGGGTCGTTGATTTGTCAGTATCAGACATGATAACTCAGAAAACAAATGAAAAGAAAGATAGACAGAAATGGAATGGAAAATGTACCCAAATTCAGGAAAGGAATAGACTGAATGTAAAAGAAAGGAATTACAAAGTTCAACTTTAAAGGAAAGTCAAGGATGCAACAAGAAAACAAGAAGTTCGAGACACCCTGTAAAATTGATAAAGTTATGTACTGCACTGATATCGTAACCTGTGGCTCACACAGCTGAAATAAAATAAAAAATGTGTAAAAGAAATGTAAAATGAATTGTCTGTATATAGAACAACGCTGAACGAATAAATGTATTCCACACTATATACCAGCAGTGTAGAATACCCAACAGAAAATTTTTTTTTTTTTTTTAAAAAACAAAATTGGTATATTTCCCTCACGCGCGAAAGGAAACGGAGAGAAAAAGAAAAGAACCACCCTGTAAAAATAAATGTTTAACGAAAAGAGAAATCTTGGTTTGGTACGAAGAAAAAAAATAAAAAAATAAATAAGAGAAAGAGGAGAACCACCCAAAAAAAAAAAATTTTGTATTTTATAACCACAAGAAGAAAAATGACTACCCTATAAAAATAGATGATTCAAAAATATTTGTATTTTTTACCACAAAAGAGAAAAAAAAAAATGACTACCCTGTAAAAGAAAATACCTGTAAACGCGAAAAAGAGGAATAAACTGATCAACCTGTAACCCTATGGTAAAAAAAAAAAGAAATTTGTAAAAAAAAAAATTTTGTATACAATTATGAAAACAAGAACAAAAAAAAACAATCACCCTGTAGGAATAAATGGAGAAATTTTCTTTGTTTGTTTGCCTTGTATTTCAAACAAAGAAAATTATCACAAAGACGATATATTACGCGCGTAAAGGTTGTGCGTCTAATTTCAAACAAAGAAGATTATGACAAAGAGGATGTATTAGGCGTGTATAACGGCGGAAAATACGCGCGTAAAGATTATAATTCTAATTTCAAACACCGTTTTTCACAAAAGTAAAATAAAAAAACTAAGGGCACAATAAAACACAATTTTTTTTATGTTTAAAAGAACTATTTCTTTATTCTTTTCCCAAAAAAAAATGATTTTTTTTTTTTCTGTTTTTTTTTTTTCCACACACAAAAAAAAAAAATTTTCTTTTTATTTTAGAATTTTTCTTTTTTTTTTTTTTTTTTTTTTTTTTATTTTATTTTATTTTTCCCTGTAAAATCACAAAAAAAATAAGAAAACGACAATTTTTCTAAAAATTTTTTATTTTCTATAAAAAAAAAGAGAAAGGAAAAAAAAATGTGTGTAGTGTCTTTACTACACTTTTTGTTATACTTTGTACACACAGTACAAAGTAGACGAAAATAGAAAAATAAATGCTGCTTTAAATACAATGCAGCAGCAAAGCGTCGTCAAAAATTATTTTTTCTTTTTCTTTTCTTTTGCAGAAAAAGAAAAAATTATCCTGAAAAAGGATAATAAAAGTAAAAAAAAAAAAATGTAAAAAAAAAGAAATGAGTTGGTAAGATCTTATTTCTAAGATCGTTCGAAACGATACCACCCCACACCTGACACCAATGTTATAAAAAAATGAAAAAATTTGCTATATTCTTTTAACTAAGAACACTAGCAAGGACAAAAGATGAAAATTAGGGGCCGAGCGGAGCCTTGAAAATAAAATGTGTGGACTGGGAAAAAGAACAAAGGAAAGAAAAACAAAAAAAACAAAAGACTTTATTCTTTTAACCCTTTATATGCGAAGGGGTTATTAGAACAAAGCAATTTTAAAGAAGTATTGCACAAAGGAAAATTTCACTTACCCACGAAAAATAAAGAAAAACGATTTTTATCTGATTCTTTTTCACTTTTTTATTTTTTTTTTTAAAGAACAAAACTTTAAACTAAATTAAATTTAAATTAAATTAAACTAAATTAGATTAAAACTAGACTAAACTTAAACTAAAAGAAAAATTAAAAAAAAACTACACTTCTTATTTAAAAAGTAAAAATTTAACTTCAAAACTAAAAAAAAATTCAGCAGAAAAAAACAAAACTTTTAAAGAAAACAAATCAAAACTAAAAACTAAAAAAAACTAAAAACTAAAAACTAAAAACAACTAAAAACTACTGTGTTGTGACGAGCCCGTTTATATATCCCTCGTCACACACACAAAAAAAAAATAGTAAACAGTTGTACTCTGGAATTTTCTATCAATTCGCCGCCCGCTGTAACGTCAACGGATCGACAGAAAATTCCAGTGGTTACGTTCGTTGTTTTTCTGCTGAATCTGTTACAAATTGTAATAGTTATAAAAAAAAGAAGAAGAAGAAGAATCGTGACAATGTCATTTTAAAATGTAAACAAACGAAGTGACAAGTTACAAGTAAGTATAAAAACTATTTTAATTATTTAATTATAATTATTTTAATTAAATTTGAAGATAAATTGAATGCAAATGTTGTAAAAAAAAATGAAAAAATTTGCTATATTCTTTTAACTAAGAACACTAGCAAGGACAAAAGATGAAATTTAGGGGCCGAGCGGAGCCTTGAAAATAAAATGTGTGGACTGGGAAAAAGAACAAAGGAAAGAAAAAAAAACAAAAGACTTTATTCTTTTAACCCTTTATATGCGAAGGGGTTATTAGAACAAAGCAATTTTAAAGAAGTATTGCACAAAGGAAAATTTCACTTACCCACGAAAAATAAAGAAAAAACGATTTTTATCTGATTCTTTTTCACTTTTTTATTTTTTTTTTTTTTTTTTTTTTTTTTTTTAAAGAACAAAACTTTAAACTAAATTAAATTTAAATTAAATTAAACTAAATTAGATTAAAACTAGACTAAACTTAAACTAAAAGAAAAATTAAAAAAAACTACACTTCTTATTTAAAAAGTAAAAATTTAACTTCAAAACTAAAAAAATTCAGCAGAAAAAAACAAAACTTTTAAAGAAAACAAATCAAAACTAAAAACTAAAAAAAACTAAAAAATTTTCGCCCTTATGTCCTCGGAAGACGCTTTCTATTGCGCACCGACCACGCATCTCTGCGATGGTTGATGAACTTTAGAGAGCCTGAAGGACAAGTTGCACGGTGGATAGAGAGGCTACAGGAGTTTGATTTTGAGATTCAACACCGTGCAGGGAAGAATCATGGCAACGCGGATGCTCTCTCTCGTCGTCCTTGCGAGTCTTCGTCCTGTGTCTACTGTAGCAGGCTTGACGAAAAACAGATGTTGCTGGTGAAGACTGCAGCCATACAAGCCATGGATATGGGACAGATTCAGGCAACCGATCCGGACCTGCAAGCAGTTCGACAGTGGCTAAGTTCTAGCGGTAGACCAGAGGCTGAAACGTTGAGCTCGGCCGCCCCTGCTCTTAAATCTTACTGGTCCATGTTCTCTTCCCTAGTCCTTAAGGATGGCGTTATCTACCGTCATTCCCCCAATCCTCCCTATCAGCTACAGGTGTTGGTTCCTGAGTGCTTACAGGCAGAAGTACTGAAGCACATGCACGATAGTCCGGCCGGTGGCCATTTTGGCATAGAGAAAACCCTCGCGAAAGTACGCGAGAGATACTATTGGATAGGACTATCTGCAAGTGTTCGACGCTACTGCCTTCGCTGCACAGTATGTCAGCAAAGAAAAGGGCCAATTCCTCGAACGAGGGCACCCTTACAGGTGCGAGTCTCTGGCTACCCGTTCGAGAGAGTTGCTGTTGACATACTAGGACCACTACCTGTAACTGGTAATGGCAATAAGTACATCCTAGTCATGATGGACTACTTCACCAGGTGGCCTGAAGCGTTTGCGATCCCAGACCAAACTGCTGAAACGGTAGCAGAAGTATTGGTCAGCCAAGTCTTTTCGCGATTCGGGTTATGTAAACAATTACACTCCGACCAAGGACGTAATTTTGAGTCTGCGGTATTTAAGGAGATTCTCCGTCGTTTTCGGATCGAGAAGACGCGAACCACTGCGCTACACCCTCAGAGTGATGGTCTTGTCGAACGTTTCAACAGAACCATCTTAGACTACCTCTCCAAATTTGTAGACAAACACCAAAAAGATTGGGATACCTACCTGCCTTTCCTTCTCCTTGCTTATCGCTCTTCGGTTCAAAAGTCCACGCAAAACACTCCCGCTTTCCTAAATTTGGGACGTGAACTTCGACTTCCTTTCCAATTACTAACTGGTGGACCTCCAGATCAACATCTGCAAGATGTACCCACCTATGTGGAGAATCTTCAGGAAAGACTTTCGAAGGTCTACTCTTTCAATCGGTCACAGCTCACCGAAGCTAGTCGGAGAATGAAAGACCGTTACGATTTGTCCGCGAAAGCAAACCCTTTTAAAATTGGAGACTTTGTCTGGCTTTATAACCCCAAGAGAAAGAGAGGCTATAGCCCTAAACTACAACGAGACTGGGATGGTCCATACGAAATAATCGAATTGGTCACAGATGTCGTCTATAAAATTAAGCATAAGACTTCGAACCGAACGAGTGTCGTCCACCGCGATCGTTTAGCTCCAGCAGTTATCTGACGTTATTTTACCCCTTCTCATGTCCGTTTCCTTCCTAACCTTTTATTTTGTCACGTTTTCTTACTGGTCTACCCTCCTCACTCCCTCTTCCCTTCCGACGAGCCTAGATGTTTAATTTAATTAACTATCTTAATTTAATTTTATTTGTACCGAACCTATTTACTGCGCAAAGCTTGTTTTTTTTTCTTCCTTTCTTTCTTTCCAGGTAAGCGCAGCAGCTGGAGGATTTCAGGATCCCACCAGATCTCCTCTAGTAATCCCTGTCTGTCAGCCACATCTAGACGCTCAGTTGGGACTTTGAGCTCTTAAACGGGGGGTCGTGTTGTAAACCTGAAAGAAAAAAAAGAATAAATTAATCTTCAAATTTAATTAAAATAATTATAATTAAATAATTAAAATAGTTTTTATACTTACTTGTAACTTGTCACTTCGTTTGTTTACATTTTAAAATGACATTGTCACGATTCTTCTTCTTCTTCTTCTTTTTTTTATAACTATTACAATTTGTAACAGATTCAGCAGAAAAACAACGAACGTAACCACTGGAATTTTCTGTCGATCCGTTGACGTTACAGCGGGCGGCGAATTGATAGAAAATTCCAGAGTACAACTGTTTACTATTTTTTTTTTTTGTGTGTGTGACGAGGGATATATAAACGGGCTCGTCACAACACAGTTTTTTTTAGTTTTTTTTAGTTTTTAGTTTTGATTTGTTTTCTTTCAAAGTTTTGTTTTTTTTCTGCTGAATTTTTGAAGTTAAATTTTTACTTTTTAAATAAGAAGTGTAGTTTTTTTTAATTTTTCTTTTAGTTTAAGTTTAGTCTAGTTTTAATCTAATTTAGTTTAATTTAATTTAAATTTAATTTAGTTTAAAGTTTTGTTCTTTAAAAAAAAAAAAAAAAAAAAATAAAAAAGTGAAAAAGAATCAGATAAAAATCGTTTTTTCTTTATTTTTCGTGGGTAAGTGAAATTTTCCTTTGTGCAATACTTCTTTAAAATTGCTTTGTTCTAATAACCCCTTCGCATAAAAAGGGTTAAAAGAATAAAGTCTTTTGTTTTTTTTTCTTTCCTTTGTTCTTTTTCCCAGTCCACACATTTTATTTTCAAGGCTCCGCTCGGCCCCTAATTTTCATCTTTTGTCCTTGCTAGTGTTCTTAGTTAAAAGAATATAGCAAATTTTTTCATTTTTTTATAACATTGGTGAAGTAATCTTCGCTGCGGACAGGATTCGAACCTGTGCGGGTAGAACCCAATGGATTTCAAGTCCATCTCCTTAACCACTCGGACACCACAGCAGTTTTTTTTTTGTTCTTGTTTTCATAATTGTATACAAATTTTTTTTTTTTTTTACAAATTTCTTTTTTTTTTTTTTTTTTTACCATAGGGTTACAGGTTGATCAGTTTATTCCTCTTTTTCGCGTTTACAGGTATTTTCTTTTACAGGGTAGTCATTTTTTTTTTTTTTTCTCTTTTGTGGTAAAAAATACAAATATTTTTGAATCATCTATTTTTATAGGGTAGTCATTTTTCTTCTTGTGGTTATAAAATACAAAATTTTTTTTTTTTTTTGGGTGGTTCTCCTCTTTCTCTTATTTATTTTTTTTATTTTTTTCTTCGTACCAAACCAAGATTTTTCTTTTCGTTAAACATTTATTTTTACAGGGTGTCTCGAGCTTCTTGTTTTCTTGTTGCATCCTTGACTTTCCTTTAAAGTTGAACTTTGTAATTCCTTTCTTTTACATTCAGTCTATTCCTTTCCTGAATTTGGGTACATTTTCCATTCCATTTCTGTCTATCTTTCTTTTCATTTGTTTTCTGAGTTATCATGTCTGATACTGACAAATCAACGACCCCAGAGGGTAGAGAAAGTCAAGCTTCTACACCAAACAACTTGACTGAATCCACTCTATTAGATCTTGCCCGGCAGATGACACTACAGGTCCAGATGATTTCTGAAGTGACTAATGCCCTCAGAGGTCTATCACAGAGAGTTGAGCATATAGAGAGTAATAATAGGGTACTCAACTCAGCCCGAACAGATACAGTGGCCCATTCTACAGATATACCTACTCCAGAGGTCGTCAGATCTGCACCTACAGTTCCCGTTTTGGATACAGTCCCTCAAATAAACCCCCTTTTGAGACAAATGACTTTAACTGAGACATTGGGTACTTCTATTGGTGTCCAACCTACCTCTGAAGCTACACAGATTCTTACAGAACCCTCTCCAGTCCTCTCCTCTATTACCAACCTACCTACTTCTACCCTACGAAACTCAATTAATGAGTTATCTACCCAAAGGCTTAACCAAATGACAAGCCATACAGTTTTTACTAGACCTTCCGTTGAGACAGAAATTGCTTTTGCCTCCTCGCGTCTGAACATGGGTCAGACTTACCTAGCCCCTGAGACCAATATGGAACCTAGGCTTTCTGCCATAGGTCATCAGACAGACACGTACGCTCGACAGCTAGAATCCTGCTTTCCGACAAATGTAGACCCTCCTACTTCCAGCCATCGGGTCTATAACAGTTTATACGAGCCAATGCATAGTCGAAATCGATCGAATGTACATTTTGACGGGCCCTATACTAATAGTGGCAGGAGTACTGTGTCTGGTGGCCATCCTTATATGAAAATCAATCCTAGGGAATACGATGGTAGGGAGCCATGGCAAAATCATAGGTCGCACTTCGACGCGGTAGCAAGGGCGAATGGTTGGCCTGATGAATTTAAGGCCCTTGGCTTGGCACCTCATTTGACAGGAACGGCCTTAGCCTTCTTCGAAACACTACCCAGAGCCGTTCAAGACGATTACCACCTGCTGGATCGAGCCTTAGACAATAGGTTCAGCATTCAGTATAGGCAATCGGTGGCCCATATCCAACTGCGTGGTCGAATTCAGAGGGACAAGGAATCACTCCCAGAATTTGCCACGCAAGTACAAAAACTAGTGTACCTAGCTTTCCCAGACTGTCCTGAGACAGCAAGAGACAGGATAGCCTTAGGACAATTTGTGGACGGTCTCCTTGATTTAGAGGTCCAACAGCGTGTCCGTGACGCAGCCCCTGAGTGCTTGGAAGAAGCCCTGGCACTAGCTAGTAGAATGGAAGCTAGTGGGGATGCAACACGGATAAGCCGAAGAGGGATCCGGGTAAATCAAGCGGTCGTCCAGAACAAGGAAAAAACCAGTAAAGCTAAGAAATCGGGAAAAGCCAACAGCTCAGCTTAGAGGAGTGCAAGTTGAGCTTCCCGATACAAGACACTCCAACTGGTTGTCCTACCCTAGCGACTGGGGTGACTGGTAGAATCAAATTCTTCAATTCGGAAAAACATTTTGGGTTTATTGTCAGAGACGACACAAATGAGGAGATATTTTTGCATCGCGATGCAATGAAACCACTGGGGAAAGTAGCATTGCAGCGTGGTGACAGAGTCCAATTTGATGTAGTTTCCAGTGCCCGTACTCCTCAAGCCACGAATATAGTTCTCTTGGGTACTAATTCAAGACCCCAAAACTCTACAGTCACCTCATCTACTGCTTCTAGTCCTACCCCTCGTACCAACAACATCGATATTTCTAATCCTAACGCATACCCTAACAGTACAATGCCTATCTCTCGTCCTAATGTCTCTAGTTCTGAAGGTACAGCCACGCCTATCCAAAAGCCTATAATTCCTTCTGATTTTAATTACCGTGGCCTTCGTAACAATTTTGGCTCCAATACTACATATACTACTAGTCCAAATTCCGCACTCGTTTCTAATGTTAGTCCCACAGCCACCGTTCCTACTACCCCTTGTTCAAATAGTGTTATAGTTGATCCACCTAGCCCTGTAATCACCCATAATTCTTCATTGAAAGTTCTCCCTAATTTTCATCTTTTGTCCTTGCTAGTGTTCTTAGTTAAAAGAATATAGCAAATTTTTTCATTTTTTTATAACATTGGTTATAACATTGTTGTAAAAAAAAATGAAAAAATTTGCTATATTCTTTTAACTAAGAACACTAGCAAGGACAAAAGATGAAAATTAGGGGCCGAGCGGAGCCTTGAAAATAAAATGTGTGGACTGGGAAAAAGAACAAAGGAAAGAAAAAAAAACAAAAGACTTTATTCTTTTAACCCTTTATATGCGAAGGGGTTATTAGAACAAAGCAATTTTAAAGAAGTATTGCACAAAGGAAAATTTCACTTACCCACGAAAAATAAAGAAAAAACGATTTTTATCTGATTCTTTTTCACTTTTTTATTTTTTTTTTTTTTTTTTTTTTTAAAGAACAAAACTTTAAACTAAATTAAATTTAAATTAAATTAAACTAAATTAGATTAAAACTAGACTAAACTTAAACTAAAAGAAAAATTAAAAAAAAAACTACACTTCTTATTTAAAAAGTAAAAATTTAACTTCAAAACTAAAAAAATTCAGCAGAAAAAAAACAAAACTTTTTAAAGAAAACAAATCAAAACTAAAAAAACTAAAAAAGACTAAAAACTACTGTGTTGTGACGAGCCCGTTTTTTTTTCGCTTTTTCAATTATCTGGGAATGGTCTGGAAATTTAATGGAATCACGTGCATACTACATGCAGTTGTTCTTATCTCATGAGGATTATGCATAAGAACAATGAAAAAAAGTTATGCGCGTGTTATGAAAATAATTGCATTGTTGCGCAAAACAACACTTGGCCTTTTGAAAGGCAATTATGTGTACTGTTAGGTACACATAATTAAGACAAAAAAGTATATGGCAACCCTGTATATACTACACCTCGTTTGCAAGTGCTTGCTTAAATTATATTAATTAATTATTTTTACTATTTTAAAAAATTTGAAAAATTGTCTTAATAGGAGTATTAAAGTATATAAACTTTCAATTAAGTGAAGGTTCGCTTATTAATTTATTTTAATTGTGTAAAAAGAGATTTTTACAAATCCAAACAAAAGTGACATTTCATTATATGCAACCACCTGTTGGTTGCATATTTTTTGCATTTTTTCATATTTAAAACTATTTCAATCTAAAAAACTTAATAAATAAATAGTGTAGTGGTGGCCAGAATCCTTATGGCCCTTCCTTTATATTGAGTGGACATCTATTTCATTAATTTGAGTGTTTTTTATTAAAAAAACTTTTGAACAACAGCGTTGCCATACAGTCAGAAAACTAAAAAATTAAGTTCTGTTGTTTAGTTTTTCTTCTATATCTGTTTTTAGGCAGGAATCAACTCAATAGTTGTTCCATAAATACTCTAACATGCAGAAGCCCCCAGGGGGGCATAACCGATTCAGCATCCTTGCTGAAGAGGACCCATCATCTGTGCGCCGTAAAAAACCTAAAGGTAATAACAATTTCTTAGGTATTTCTTCAAGTTTCTTCCCAGACCTGAGTTCTTCGAACACCAACAAGGATGAAGCTAAATATGTTCTAATATCCAGTGACGAAATAGACAAAGAAGCGTCCACCCCGGCTAGAAATATCTACAAACGCTTAGAAAATGAGAACTTTTTTCATGTTCTCACAGCGATTTCTGGAATTTCTAAGCAAATTTTAGAGATGGAATGGCGAAATGATGAACTCTTTTACAACACGAAATATTTAAGGTTATCTACAGTTAAAAAGTTTGCGGTTAAGTGCGAGAGCTTTACAGCTCTTAACACATCTAAAGGAGTTATCTTCGCCAGATTCATGGCCAACTCCTCCGAAGATGAAATTAAGAATGACTTATCAGGACAAGGGGTTATAAAAGCTCAACACATTAAACGTCGCGGCACTAACTTTAACTCAGGTGCTGTTATCTTAACATTTGATAGCTTTAAGATACCCTCAAGTGTCAAACTTGGTGGTTTTCTTAAAGTAGATGTACGTGAATACGTCCTAAATCCAATGAGATGCACTATATGCCATCTCATTGGCCACACTAAGAACAGATGTGGAGCCACCGAGACAAACAAATGCTCTAAATGTAGCAATACAGCACATGAGGAGAACTGTACTTCAGTATACTGTGTAAATTGCAATTCCTCTACACATGCTTCGTTAAGTACACTTTGCCCCTTGTACATCGTTGAGAAAGACATCCTAAGTATAATGTCTAGCGAACGCTGCACTAAATATCAGGCCAAGAGACGTTATTACGCCCGTAATCCTGCAGCTCCTAGATTGAACGCAAGGAACCTAATCAACAACAACAACAACAAGGATCTTCCCACCCCCGAACTGGCTGTACGCTCTGGTTCAGCTTCGTATGCTAATGTTGCTGCTTCCAACAAGACAGTATCTCAGACTGCTACCGATAAAACTAATACAGTTGAGACTGCCAGAACCAAAAAAGACTCAATAACTGCAACTGACAAAATTATTAACAATTCAGCTTCTACTTCTACAGAAGCTACCAGTACCATACTCAAAGACAATACCCAAAATAACGAGACACAATCAATTTCGTACCCAAAAACGGATAGTAATGTAGAGGTTCAAAATTCAGCCTCTACCTCTATTGATATCCCGCAAATTGTTAACTCTACTACACCTCAACAAACTTTTGAGGTTCAAGCAAAACAAATCCCATGCCTAGACAACAAATCTAGAAAAAAATTGTTAAAGTTTTTGAAAGATGAAGGTGTTAACCTTCAGGATTTCAAAAACTCATTAATAACTTACATTCAGTCCCACCCCGTAGTCCACATTCCATTTAAACCAACGTACAAAAAGAATCCATCCAATTCATCTCCAACTTCAGATGATGATGATATGGATGTCTCGTCGGCTCCTTAAGATCCTTCGAAACACCCCGTCCCTTCAGGAAACCTCTTGTCTCAAGATCTAATTTATTTTGTGTAACAAAATAAACTTTAGATCTTTTCATGTCGAGCTTACAAAATTCATCTCGTAAGCTAACCTGCCTGCAGTGGAACATGAGAGGTTTTCGTGCTAATCAGCACAACCTAGAACTTCTCATACACCAATACAAACCGCATATTATCCTTTTACAGGAAACTCTAATTTTTTCCCAAAATGGGACCTTGAACTTTCGAGGTTACAGCTGTTATTTCTCTGACAGCTCTACCTCGTCTCGTTCGCAGGGAGTTGCGATATTAGTACGGTCAAGCATAAGTCACTCCCTTCTTAATATAAACTCACCACTCCTAAATGTGTCTCTCACCGTTCACACATCTCCTCCAGTGACTTTTTCCTCATTATATATTTCTAGAACCGATTTACTTAGCCCCTCTATTCTTAATAATTTTACTAATCAACTCCCTTCCTCTTCTATAATTGTAGGCGATTTTAACGCTCATCGCCACTTTTGGGGGGATCGACGGATCGACCCCAGGGGTAGAATCTTGGCTGATTGGATTTCTAACTCTTCTTTTTCGCTCTTAAATGATGGTGCTCACACTTTCGTCTCTTCGACACACAATACTAGCTCCGCAATTGATCTTTCTCTTGCTTCAAATAGCTTAGCTGGCGAATTGTCTTGGATACTCCATGACAATCCAGAGGGCAGCGACCATTTCCCAATTATAATTTATAGTGATAAAGAATTAGCCCAGCGCCGTGTTTCGCCTCGTCTTGTTGAAGCAAAAGCTAATTGGGATACATTTTCTCGATTAGCACTTCACCAAGATCGAGTTTTTCCATTTAGCAGCAATGTAAACAAAGAAGCGGTCAGCATTAAGAAAATCATCAGAACTGCTGCTTTCTCGTCTATGCCCTTAGCTTCCACTGAAACTTGCCACAAACCTCCTTGGTTGGATAGTAACATTAAAAATCTAATCAAGGAGAAGAACATAGCATGGAAACACTATCAAAGATGTCCCTCGGAAGCAAACTTTATCAACTTTAAAAGATTTACCGCGCAAGTGAAACGGGCAGTTAGAGTAGCAAAAAAGGCCTCCTGGCAGGCATTTGCTAGCTCTATAGTTCCATCTGACTCGTTGAGAGATGCATGGATGAAGGTGAAACGCCTGTATGGGAAACCACCTTCTTCCATTCAATCTCTCTTGACAGTTGATGGGGCTATCACTGATCCACTTGAGATCGCGGACGAATTCGCTTCTGCCTGGTCTTCAGTTTCCAGCGATATGAACATGCCGGTATCGGTTATTAATGTTAAGAGCCAATTCTCGATTGAGGCACCTTACCACGTGAGGTTTAATTTGTCTTGTGAGGTCTCACTTAGGGAACTAGATGATACATTGAAATCTTTCAATGGATCGTCCCCTGGGGAGGACCAAATAAGCTATCACATGTTAAGGAGATTACCAGTTGAGATTAGGATTAGAATAGCCAAACTCTATTCCAATATTCTTAACAGTGGAACTTTCCCTCAGGACTGGAAATTAGCCACCTTAATACCGATTCCGAAGAGAACATCTAGTTCAAAACGCGCTCTGGATTTCCGTCCCATTTCTCTTCTCCCTTGTTTATCAAAAACTTTGGAGAAGATTATGGGATGTCGGATCCGGAGGGTGACTGAGGATCTTTTACATCCTGGACAGCATGGTTTTCGCCCACGCAGGGGGACTATTACACTCCTTCATGACTTAGAAGAGGGGCTGGCCTCTTCCTTGTCAGCGGGAGATCATGCAAGTGTCATCTCTCTTGACCTTGAGAAGGCATACGACAAGATACCAGCTTCATTCGTATGTCGGCAATTGATCTCCTGGGGTGTAGACCCATGTTATGTTAAGACTGTTTACAGTTTTATGTCAAATAGGCATATTAAAGTGAGAACTAATGGATATTACTCTAGTCGCTACCGTCTGGATAATGGGATACCACAAGGTTCCCCTCTCTCTACTACTCTACTCATAGTCTACTTGGATTCTTTGTTAGTAGCCCTTGCAAGATATTCAAATGTTAAAGTCCTAGTCTATGCTGACAATATCTTGCTCAGTGTTACGAATAGTACTCCTGAGACTATGAATGAACTCTGCAGAGCCTCAGAATTCTCCATAGGTTGGGCAGAAGAGCACGGTGGGCGAATCCCACTTGAAAAAGTGGAATTTATACACGTTTGTAGGAAAAGGAAGTGTAATGTGCACAACATTCGCTTGTTCTCACGTGTGATAACCCCCGTGAAGAATCTGAAGATCTTGGGTGTCCACTTCTGCAGGATACTCAACTGGTTAGATCACGTTAATACTGTGGTGAATAAACTTAAAAAGGTTCTTAACCTCATAAAATCACTAGCAGCAGGTAGAATGGGTGCTCCCCCAAGTGCACTCATTCATATTGCGAATACACTAATAAATGGCACTGTGGGATATGGCCTATCCCTCTTTGGTGATACATCACCTTCTTCTATTAAGAAGATCCAAATCGCAATTAACTCTATCCTCAGAGTAGCTTCTGGTGTCTACCGTTCCACCCCAATACCCATTCTCTTAGCAGAGTGCGGTTGTTTGGGAATGGAGGATAGAATCATGAAATCTAGACTGAGGTTTGCTGCCAAACAATTGTGTGATCCTAGATCTCCATTGTTTGGCATCGTCTGGAATTTTTTAGAAAACAATATTAGAAATCGTGTATCAACTCTACGTAGGTCAGTGATGACTATTCACCGCCTTGTAGATTCCTTTCCGTTTCGTCCTACTCTCCCTTCTTTTCTCAATACGTCCCCGCCTGATCCCAGGATTATAGAGACCTACATCACGGACGATCTGAGTAGATACAATAGGGATGCTTACAGTCCCGACGTCTTCCGGGCATTACACTCGGAGATTTGTGAGGAGTACAGAGACAGTTTACAACTCTATACTGATGCCAGTAAAACCACTGTTGGCGTTGGTATAGCTGTTATTAAAAAGTGTGGTTCGCATGAGTGGAAGACGGTGATAAGAAAACGATTACTCGGTTTCGGGTTTATGACGCCGAACTAGTTGCAGTGTGGTTTGCTGCCGCTAGGAAAGCTAAGTATGGCAGAGGTCTGGTGATCTTTACTGACTCTCTGTCAGTCATTCATGCGCTAAAAAATCTCGGAAATGATGATTACTTATTACATCTAGTAAGAGGTATCATTTGCCAATACAAAATTCGTGTTTGTTGGATACCTGGGCATGTGGGCATTGTAGGCAATGAAATGGCTGACCAGGTTGCCAAAGCAGTCATTGGCGATATCAATGAATCTGACATTTTCATTCCTCCAAGCCCTGATGCTATTTTCAGACTAGGTATTAGCCAATTAAGGAAGAGAAGGCTGGCTGCATTCTGTGAGATTGGCTCTAACACTACACGTGAATATTGGGAGATTAACCCCAGTCTCTCTGCTCCTAGATTCAATCCCTCCTTGAGTAGGGTTCGGCAGATTTCCCTAATGAGATTGAGAACTGGGCATACGAGGCTGACCCATCCTCTTTCTTCACACAGTGAGGTTAGATCAGCCTGCCCTTATTGTAATCACTCCAGACATAGGAACGCGACTAGACTTTTACTTGACTGTATTACAATTAGAAATAGACTGGCAGCTTTAGGGTTTTCGACCATGAGTAGAGCAGAGCTTTTGGATCCGTCACAGGATCAGGACTCTCCTCTATTTAAGCTACTGACGGACTTGGACTTATACAGTAGACTGTAATTATGTGAACCCGAACCAGAGCCAACTAGAAAATTTATTTCTTATGTATGTGACGCATACTATACCGGACACAACATGACGAACTTTTTTAGACTCAGACTGCTACAGATACTATATACTTCTTTTCAGGTTTATATGTTAGTTCATAAGTAGCTGATCTATAGACTCTGCATCACCTTACTCTTGGCCTTGCCTGGGATGAGGTGTTGCAGGGTTTGTAGATTAACTTATTAGTGGTAGTTATTTTATAGCTTAGACATGTAAGTTAGGCCTTAAGCCTTAATTTTTCTTAGTTTTATCGGTAAGCACCTGGCTTGCGGATCCCATATCACCTTGCTTATTGCTTTGCAGTGAGCGGGGTTGTATGGGATTTGCAAACTAGTCACCTTATTTTAATTTATAAATTAGAGTATAATGTAGGCCTTCAGCCATAATTTTTTACTACTGGGTATTTTGTTAAGTCTGGTATAAGGGTAGTTTATAAGTTTAAAGTCTAAGCCTTCAGCTTTAACTTTCTTAGGTTTAATTTCTCCCATTGTTAGTTATAAGTATATTGTAGGAGACCGCCAAAAGGCCCTGGAGGGTCGTGGTGTGGGCAGGAGGGAGGCAGTTTACTGACCTCTCTCCTAATAAATGAAAATGAAAACATAATTAAGAATACAAGAAAATTATGGTGTGACTGAATACAGTCACACAAAAAAATAGTACCCTCACATTACATAGCAGGCTCGTTAGAAGGCTTGCCTGAAGAAAGAGGTTGAAAAGGGTGAGGCTGCTATGTTTGAAAATATTTAAGGAAGTGCCCAACGTGGGGAAGTCCCATGACCCTGAGATTAAGAGTCTCAGTTGAAAACAAGGAAAGCTGGGCTAGACGGGCAATGCGCAAAGAGAAAAGAAGAAGAAAAAAAAATACAGTTCGTAAACCGAAGGAAAGTGGTGTGTTCTTGCAACACAAAAAAAATAATTTCGTAACACGCTCTGAAACAAAAGGAGAAAAAAAATTGAAATATGGATAATTCTCGTACTTTGCTTACTTGTCATTCTTACACACCGGCTAGTGGAAGCTAGTTACACTAATGAGATGTAGTAGTTCCACCGAACCAGTGTGAAGAACTCCAAGGGCAAGTAACCAGATAGACATTAGAGTCAGACGAGGTAGAAATTCTTGATAAATGTAAATTCTGCATATATATAGACGGCAATACATTTCCCAAGTTCAAACTATATTGTATTGTTGGGTAATTTCCTGACAAACCCAGCCCAATGGACATGCGGAAGCTAGTTACACTAATGAGATGTAGTAGTTCCGCTTATACATTGGGCCCGATTCGTCATTCAAAATCCGAAATTATTGTTATGGTGGAGAGGGGATCGAACATTGACAACGAAATTAATCAATGGGTTAATATTTCGAATTACAATTTGAATTGATTATATGGGTTTATTATCTGGTTTCGATGGTATATGTCAAATAGAGGGTGATTATCTTCATGAAAATAATCCAAAAATGGATTCGTTCCTGATTCTAGGTCAAGTGTTACTGTTTGTTCATCGACACGCACGACAGAATAAATAAACTTTTTATGTAATAGTTTTTGAAGATGATCTATAGGGTGCACCGTTATGTTGTCGAGATTACGAATTTTTGCCAAAATTGCCTGTCCGGGGTAAATGAGGTCGTGCGGTAATGCGAAGATATCCATTTCTTCACTGTCGTAAGGGATGATATTCCCAAAATCGATCAGTTTTACATAACGTAACTCTGACACATTATTCCTAAATTCGTTTTCCCTTACTGCTCGGAAAACATGACCACTATTAATTATACCAAATATCTCGGTTTCCCGAGGAATGCCTCTGTATGCCCGAGGGTTTCTTCTAACGCTATTCACTAACATTTTATTACATTTGATATAATATGGATCAGTTAAGTCCATAATATACGTGAGGTTAGTTTGATTATGGTATATGCATGTTGGAGTGCATTCACCCATATAATCCACATAAAATTGTGACAAGTCCGGTCTTGGATAGAGGAAGAGATGGTCTCTTTGTTCCATATTGGAGAAATCTGATGATGATGTGATTATCACCATATACAAGTTGTAGATATCTGTTGGTAATAAAGGGAAATAAAATGAAATTAATGCTGTGTAATATCTTGATAAAAGAAGAAGCACTCGACAGGACACTCGTTTAATTCACACCAATTGTTAGGTCAAACTGAAAGAAATAATTATATGAAAATCTAGCACCATTAGTAATAAAATATGTCAGAAATGAAACACACACAAAAGTATTTACAATGAAATAAACTGAATTAATTGCCACCACTCATGATTTCCAATAAGGCGATATGTTTGTACAGAATCATTTTATTATTGACGAATGTCTTTTGCATGATAAACCCCTAATGGTTTACCTTTCATGTCTTCAAGTTCATATTGACTATTACCGACTGATTTTACGATGCGAGCTTTTGCAAATCTGTTGTCCAGTTTAGCGTTTCTACCTTGGGTCATATTACTAAGAGAGAAAATTCTCCTATAGACTTCTTGACCTGGTACATATTTAACTGGACGACAACGTGTGTTATAAACATTTGCAGGTACAACCTCTACATCCATGCCCAAATTTTTAATGAGTGGGTAAACAGATCCATGTCGTGCCATGTGTTGTCCGAAGAGCACATAATAAGGATTTACACCGATGGACTGGTGGACCGAAATACGCATAACGCAAGCTATCTTTGGAAGATAAACATCCCAAGAGCTGTGATCATCCTTTATGTATGCTCTTAATGCAGATAACACAGATCAGTTTACTCTCTCAGCTGCATTAGGATGTGGAGAATGTACTGCTGTACGAACATGTTTAATTCCATAAACATTCAGAAGATCCTTAAACGTTTTTGATACAAATTGTTTACCGTTATCAGTGAAAATTGTCTCAGGCACTCCATATGTACAAAATATTACATCTTCAAGGAATTTACACACATTAGCTACAGTTTCAGCTTTTATAGGTTCTAAAAATACAAACTTGCTAAACGCATCAAGGACTGTCAGAATAGCTATATTACCAGATTTCGTACGGGGATATGGACCTAAGAAGTCAATATACAAGAATTGGAATGGTCTAGACGATTCTATCTGTTTGCTCATGGGAGGTCTTAGAATTTTAGTTGCATCTTTTGATTCTTTACATACTTGGCAATTCTCTACGAAATGTCGGATCTGGGTAACCATACCTGGCCAATAATAATACTGTCGGACACGATATAATGTTTTATGGAATCCTCCGTGGGAACAATTCGATGGAGAATGGTGTTGTTCAATAATGCTATTCGACAATTCGGTTGGTACCCATAATTTCCAAGCTAGGTCATCTTCATCTGGGTCCCCTGAACGCGGCGTTGTGCGCCTGTACACATAACCATCGACGACGCACAGATCTGAAAGTTTATCCTGATTGCTGATGATAGTTGATTTCAATTCTTCATACTCTTCCGAAGAAAAATATGGAGAATTGAGATCAACTTCAGCTCCATTCAAAACTCCAGAACTGAGTTCGTCGGAATACATTCTCGACAGAGCATCAGGAACCACATTCAGAGTACCTTTGCGATGCTCAATCGAAAAGTCGAACCCCTGTAACTTCAAACTCCAACGCGCTAATCTACCACTAAGATCCGATTGATTCATAAGCCATTTCAAACTTGAGTGATCAGTAATGATTGTAAAGGGATGACCTTCAACGTACGCACGAAACTTTTTAACGCATAGTACTGCAGCATAGCACTCTAGTTCAGTGATACTGTAGTTCCTCTGAGCCGGATTTAACTTCTTTGAAAAGTATGCGATAGGCTTTTTAGAATCATCATCAAATTTTTGAAATAATACTCCACCAACACCGGTTGTGGAGGCATCGCACTGTATATAAAAATGACGAGCAAACTCTGGGGCGGCCAAAACTGGTGCTTCGCAGAGTGCTATCTTTAACTTTTCAAAAGAATCCTCAGCTTCAGGGGAAATACAGAATCCTGTCTTGCAAGTCTTTAGTGCATCCGTTAAAGGAGCAGCTATACTTGCATAGTTCGCGACGAATCGTAGGTACCATCCAGTCATACCCAAAAATCTTCTTAGCTGTTTTGCCGTTTTAGGCAAAGGAAAATCACGTATGGCTTCAATCTTACCAGGATCTGTTTTAAGAATTCCGTTGCCAACAATATAACCTAAGTATTTAACTTCTTTCACACAAAATTTACTTTTTTCAACATTTATGGTTAAACCAGATTTTCGCAGATGCCAAGCAACTTCTTCCAAAAGTGACAAGTGTGTGTCAAAATCAGGTGATACAACTAACAAATCGTCTAAATAAACGAAAACATGTTCCCGTATACGACCTGGGATGACTTTGTCCATCAAACGACACATACGTTGAGGTGCATTACACAACCCGAATGGCATAACTGTAAATTGGTATAAAGGACGACCTGCCACAGTAAAAGCAGTCTTTTCACGAGATTGTTTTTCAAGAAGGATCTGCCAGAATGCATCTTTCAAGTCAATGCTTGATATATATCGAGTATCCTGTAAACGACTTAATAAACCCGCAATGTGAGGCAATGGATATGCATCCTTTTTCGTAACTTCGTTAACTTTTCGCGAGTCCAAACATAGGCGTACCTTTCCAGGTTTCCGTACAAGGACGACTGGGGAATTCCAGGGGCTGTTAGATTCTTCAATGACACCGAGAGAGAGCATCCGGTCAAGTTCTTCATACATTAATTTTTGTATGGCAGGCGAGACCGGATAATGTTTTTGTTTTATTGGCTCAGCATCTCCCGTGTCAATGACATGCTCCTCCATATCGGTTTTTCCCAATCCCATTTTCGCAAAGGACGGAAACTTGGACTTTACTACCTCCAATCTTTCAGACTGCGAAACAGTTAACTCATGCATAATGTTAACTTCACATTTGGGATTAATGTCCTTTAGAGATAACTCCGATATTACATCTGGTGCGATCTTGAACCTCTTCCAAAAGTCTATCCCTAAATACATCTGTTGCCGTAGAGTTGGAACTATATGCAGCTTCATCATATGTGTAATTCCCATAAATGTTACTGGTATTTCAATGTATCCTTCTATTCTTTGATTATTGCCATCAGCTGTTGCTACGGATTCAGATAGAGAAATTACGTCGACATTTAATTTTTCAATCAATTTGTTCGCTTGTCGGCCCAAACATGAAATGCTGGCACCGCTGTCTAGTAAGCCTACAATTTCAACATCTGCGACTTGTACTTTCGCAAAAGGGCGATCGTCGCAGGGATAGCGTACTAGACCAGCCAAACATGTTTTCTTTCTTTTCCTCATTTCTTTTCTGAATTTCTAACAGCTCGCTTATGACAATTCACCTCAGATACATTGAATATTTTCTCTCGAACTTGAAAATAATTATACCATCTAACATGCCATGGTATAATAGGTTTTAATTTTCGCTCAAAGACATTCTCTTTTCTATTTTTAATCAAGATTTTTGCATCATTTTCTTTATTATTAACATTTGACGAGTCAGGTTTTAAAATAGTCACATCAGGTTCATTTAATTTTGTCGCGTCCGGTTGTTTTGTCACATCTGGTTGTTTTATATTGCTAATTATTTGGGAGTCAGCTGAAGTCGAGGAGGCTGATTCGATGGACGATCCGCCTGACTCACGGGATTCATCGTCGAGTGGGACGTCCCGTTCCGCTGACCACTCGGAACTCTGTTTCCCGAACACTTTGGACATTGAGGAGACGTTGTGTCAGGACAGCCGCATTTGAAACAGAATAGTCGACGATAGTTCTCAGGACAATCTTGGAAGTAATGTCCCATTCGACGATAATTCCAACCAATCGCTCTAGATCTACCATTAGCAACCTCATCTACTTCAGCATTCTCTACCTCATAATTACAAATCGCATTTGGTAATAGTTCTGCATCTGTTCGAACAGTTGTACATGTATTCATCGTATCTATATCATTTTCAAAATTATAATATGCATCCTGAGGATTCCAAGTATTAATTTCATTCACTCTAGGACGATATGTTTGACGGATTCTATTTGTCTGGGTAGCTAAATATCTCTCAGCTCTCCTACAGACCTCTCTCAACTGTTGCAATGTTAAAACAGGTTCAGTGAAAATCATTTGTGCTAACCGTGTATCCATGTTGTCTCTTATTATATTAATAAGATCAACCTCAGGCATTGGATTCCTCATCTGATTCCTTTACACGATTAATTTCTGAACAAAATCATCGAAGCTCGTATTGCATTGTCTGGTATTCATCATAACTCCTACTATCTCAAAATCAGATGTTAAACGTTGATAGTAATTGATTAAACTCCGTTTAAATTCATCCCATGTAAACTCAATGGCATCACGACAGAACTGAGTCCAGTACCAGTCGGATGCTTTATCCTTCAACAACACATGGATGTTTGTACATAATTCTCTATCTGATATTGCATATCTACGTGCCAATGTTTCAACTCGAAACAAAAACTCTTCACATGGCAATGGATCTGCAAAACCAGAGTAGGAAATAGTCCATGAATTCATCACTGACTTGTGATTAACAATTGGTCTCTGCGATACATGTGGGCGTTGTTGAAGTCTGTTTGAAAAGTTTACATTTTGTAATGGATGACTTGTCTGGGACAATGGTGAATACGAGTACGCCTCTTGCTTCGCTGGCTTTGTGATGGAACACTGTATTGCTGAATAAACTGTTGTCTTCTCTGGTCATATGTTGAACGTTGAATGTAATTCGGATGATCTTCCTCCTCATAATGTCGCGTTGGTGTACCTATTGATTGAACAAAATGTGGGTTTGAAAATGTGACATGTGTGTTTGGGTTGTGCTGACTTCTCCTATTTGTTGCTCCAGTAGATAAAGATAACGGAGGATGAGGAGAGCGTTGAAATGAACACGATGACACATTAACACTTCCATAATTTCCTGTTGAAGGAATAGGTATTTCACGTGTAGGGCGAGACATAGATAATGACCAACTATCGGTGGTTGGCATGCCCGAAAACAATCCAGAGTCCTGTTCGATGTGTTGTTGTTGAATTGAAGTGGGACCAAAATCTACTTGGCGATGAGAGTATACATGCTGGTTTTGTTTAGGCACTGCTCCAGAGGAAGATATACTCAGAGGTAAGGGAAGCTGTTGAGAAGATCCCGTAGATACAATAACGTTGTTATTTAGAGATGTAGGAATGGGTGAATGTACGACTCGTGACATTCCTGGCCTTATCCAATTACTATCAGTACTCGTTATTTCTGTCGACATTTGCTGATCCTGATCAAAGCCCATAAATGAAGCTTCTGATAGACGCGATGTGCTTGTTGTAATCGTAGGTACTGTCGTTATAGGGGATGCCAAAGATTCACCAGCACCAGCTACATCACTCATTGTATTTAAATCTCTGTTGTCTGAACTCTCTGCCATTTCCAGTTCTAAATTTCTCCCTCTAGTGTTGTACTTGTGTCCAGATGTTTTTGCTTTTCTTTTATTGTATGCCCTTACTGACATTTAAACTCAAAAATATACACTCAATCAATTCACTTAATTATGTAACAAAACTACTGTAACAATTTCCAAATAATATGACCAAAGGTGATTCAATCGAATCAATAGTCTGAATAAATTTTGAAATTTGAGAAAAATTTTCAAATTTATTTATAGTCTCGTCCGATATATAAAAAAAAATTTACAAACAAATACTGAAGTTAATTCATTAATTAAATTAAATGATGTATAAAATTATTGATATTATTATTAAAAGGAACCCCGACCGTTAAAAAAAATGACATCTACGGTATAATTAATAAAATTCCAAAAAGCATGCAGAGATAAATTACGTTATTTGACTTAAAGATATCCAAAAAAAATTATTTATTATTTGTCTTCAATAAGAACGAACGTAAAAAGAAATTCAATAAATTTAGAAATTGATAACAAAAATTATTAGGTGGTGCATTAATTAAGACGCCGACTATGATATGTCCCGAATTGATTGTATAAAATAATGTTGTGTTCACAAGGAATTTACTAAATTGAATATCCGAATTTGATTAATGAGTGTATACGCGAATTAATTAGGTTTGCTTCGATAATATTTAAATAAAATGATTTTAAAAAAACATAAATCGATGTACGATAAATAGTCGTTTATGATACAGACAAAAAAAAATAATCGAAATTTATATGCAGTTCGACTTGAAATACAAAAAAATTACAATACTTCTAATATAATATATTCCGTAATTAAATATTCAAAATATTAAATTAATATATGTGGTGACGTTTTATATGACGCGCACTATGTGAAAAATTAAGAAACATAAAATTTTGATGATACGTCCCAACTAGCACAAAAGGTTGTAATAGAATGGTTAAGGCGTTTTTACTACATATCTTATAACTCGCGATCTTGACAATAAAGTCCATATAATTCTTATCGAACGTGGCTACCACATATATTCAACAAATTGGAGAACTAATACAACACATTACTGACGTGTTTTTAAAATTTTACAAATGCTTCTATAACACCTTATACGACTAATTTTATAATATTTACCATATAAAATCTTTCCATTACAATGTCGTACAGCCGTCATAGTAACGTCTGCACAATTTCTGTATATAATTTTATATAAGTATGAGTACATGTATAATGTAATAAATAAAAAATATTTGAATGTATAAAAATTTTATACTTAAAAATGTGTATTTGTATTTCTTTTTCATATTTGTATATTTTGTAATTTGTTCATGTACGATAACTTTTTTAAGAAGTCAATATGTCAGTTTTTACAAGATAATTTTTTATATCCAATATGAGTACAAAGAGATTATATATATATAATTCTAACTTTTATTTCACTTCGGAACTGCAAAACGTGATGCGAAGAAAAATTTATCGTAGATTTGAGCATTTTATTTGCAAAAAATTCAAGCGCCCTCGAATAAAGTTAGTTTAAATAATTTCAATTTGTTATTTTAAAAATATAATGTCAAAAAATCGATGCGAAATCTTTTCTCTGATTAGTTCGTTTAATACATTTTGAGTATTAAATTAGTGTAACATTAGATACAATGTAGTTATTATAGAAATATACCCTAAAAATTTAATTTTGTATTTTAATTTTCATTTCATCCATTTTATTTAAAAAAGCTGATTATCGTAATTTTGTTGTGATATACAATCTCTATACAACTATCTTACAATTGTCATAAATGTAATGATTTGATTGATGCATATGCGATTCATTCAAATATTTAAAATATCATGGCGGATCTCTACAGTCCGGAGAATATTTATTTGATCGAGAAATATTATTAAGACGTACTTCGTTTATATTACTTAATTTTGTGATTTTAATCAGAATTAAAATTGAAATTATAGAATTTTTCTATTAATTTTGTGATTACAATTGTTAAGGACCTCTACATCAACACACAACTTTGATTTTTTGATTAAATTTCCTAAATCTAAATTCCAGTTATCAAATAAAAAAAGAAGACATTGAAAGAGTTTTTTAATAAAAATTACACGTTTGATACTTATATAAAAATATTTGTTTATTTATTGTGACTAAGGGAATTAGTTAATACAGGTATTTTCGTCCTTGCACTTAACGCCACTGATTGAATAGTGTTGGGTTTTTTAATTTTTAGATTTTGTTTAATTTTGTCTATTTAAGATGTGTGACTACTTCTCAATTTTATTCCAACAAATAAAAAAATAATTTGTAGAGTTTTTATATCAGCTAAATAACCATCAATAGCACTTATTGTATTCACAAAAGAAAAAAAACTATGGTAACTTAAGTGTCATTTCATATTTAACGTGAAAGTCACAATCATAGTCTCGACAAACAAGTGAAGAACAAGATAGAAAAAACGACGAAGTTTCTATAATACATTTGCAACATTTTTTGAAATTTCGAAAAATATAAAGTTATTTGTTCCATGTTTTATCAATTTTTTTTTTGATAATATATTGTGTGCAATTTTTATGAACAGCACTGTAGATTATTTGACATTAAAACGAACAATCTGTTGTTTTCTTCTTACTACACAATTTGAATGAAACAATTTCTGACACTCGGTTATTATACTTGTCACATTTTTTTCTCGTGTGTTGTGCATAGTGAAAATAAAACAATTTTAACTTCTAATTATATTAATTAATTATATTAAAAAAAGCCATTCATTAAATTTGCTTTTATTTTTCAAAATCATGAGTTTCAAAATAGTGAAGACTGTAGAAAATGATCAAATTTGCATTACTGCTGTACCAGAGCAATGGGAGAAAAATGGAATTTTGCATTGGCCAAGAACTACCCAAATTGACAAATTGAGACGTAGTAAAAATTCCGCACCGGAAAAAAATTGGATACAAATTGATTGTGTTGTTAAAAAAAGTAATGTGAACACTTTTCTTGAGGCACTTCAAATCGAAAAAAGTTATGCTGAATTAACCGATACTGATTCTGAAAATATGTATGTTACAATTAACTTTAATACTTAAATATAGATTACAATTTGTTATTTATATGCGTTAAATACAGGTCCACTCAAGTGAAATCCAGAAAAGTAAAGCAAAAAAGTACCCACAACAGCAGTGAAAAAGATTATAACAGTTATTTCGCGCTCGTTTATAGTTTCGAAAATGTAGCTGAGGATAATAACAATTGTCATAAAATTTCAGAACCAGAAAGACAAATTACATGTGGTGAAACTGATTTTGGAACCTCATGTCAGAAAAGTGTCCCTTACAATAATCCTGAGAATAATAATGTGAATAATAATAACAATAATATTGTAAATGAATCCGAAAACTTTGTATATCAGAAGCAAAGTGTTATTTATCATCCAAACACGCCTATTATAGATGGAAATGAATTTATTGGCTTAAATACCAGTAATTTATTTAATACACCGTTGTTTGATGAACAAATAAAACAATATATTGATGGTAAAATTTATTTGATTTATAGACTCATTTTATTTTTATAGTATATATTTCATAATTTAATGGTATTCCAGAAAAATTTGAAAATTTTAAATGTCATATGGATGCCGAAAATATAAAATTAATTCAAGAGATTTCAAAATGTCATGCTAAAATTGACGAATCACTCAAACTTCTTGAAATAGTTTGCAACAAAATTGCAATCAACAGATCAAATAGTTCAGGAGATTCAGATGAATTGGCAAAATGTCCATCTCTTCCTCTTGAGTCAGTTGAAGATATCACCAATTTAGAGCAGCAATTGGATAATAAGAAATTTTACAATCAATTGGTAAGACATTTTGATAAATTTCTATAATTTTAAACGCACGATTGATAAATTGAATAATTTTTCACAGTGTAATAAATTTAAAGTTTCTGCGGATCAAATGGAAAAGGACATTATAAAAGAAGTTGCTACATTCTGGTGGATAAATTATTTACAAGAGAAGTGCTAACTAATTACACGTGGACGGGAAAATCTGGTGACAAATCCAAACGGCCGTTTCAATCACTTAAAAAAATTAATCAACTCTTGTTGGACGTTGTGCATGAAGCAGATAAGAATTTCAGTGAAGAATTATGCTCAAAATTCTTTATGGAATCAGCCTTACGCCATAGCAAGCAACGATCTGCTCATGATGTACAACGATCATCTGGCCCTCGGGTTCGTTTGCAACAAAAGAAAAACAATGATGAATCCAGAATAGAATAATCTATTTTTGACATATAATAAAGCATACAATAGTATACATACAATAAAGCCCTGGGTCAAAATTTTTAATTTCAAACTTATATATAGTATTATTATTTGAAGTAAATATTAAAACACAAATTACTGAATTATTTTATTTATCTTTCTTTTCAAATAAATTGATTCGTATGACTTATTTTAAAAATTGAATATAATTTTTCAATTGAAAATGTATAAAAGAATTTGAAATTTGTATATATTGTATTGGATGTTTAATAATTAATAAAATATACTAAACTAGAAATTTTGTTTATATTTAAAATAAATATCATATTTTTGATGGACATACAGCAAATGATGTTTGTTTAAACAAAATTTAAAAATAAACGAGATTTTATCAATAACTAATCTAATACAAATATTAAAATCATTATTATAATTATATAAAAATTTCTAATATGTATGAATGGTGAAATTTTGTTATTTATTACAAAAATTTAATTTTGAAATTCATAATAACTTATTGATTTTATTTAATAAATCTAAAGAATGCAAAAGAGGCATGAAAACCATTTCTTCTGATTGCCTTATTAAAAATAATTTACATTTGATTTCTTTAATACTAAAAATCTTTTCTTCTGTCTTGTTTCCACGTGTCACGTTTATGTTAATATGTTTTGATGAAAATGGCCTTTCAAATAAGTTGTATAAGTTTTTATAAGTTACTCCTTTCAACATGATATTTCCTCATTTATTTTTAATTATATCCTGCAGTTCTACAATTTCACAGGCAGTTGTCATAAACCATTTATTTTTTGCATTCGTTTCTAATGACAGTTCATTTGAGAAACAAATTTTTTTGGTTGGTGGTAAACAACTATCTTCACAATACATTGGAAAACTCACATCTTTTATATTTTCACTCATTCTTGGTAGTTCTCCTAAGCGCTTTGCAACCTGTGCTAATGGTCTGTTACCATTTCTCAATAGATTTTTTATTAAATACAACATATTTTCAAATGGGTAAGCGCTGATACCAGGTAGAGCACCAAGTTTTCGAACATCATCCACCACATGACAAAGATTATGAACATTGCTGCTTATGCTATCTATACCATATATGTTAATAAAACCTTCTATATAATCATCAAATAGTGTGTTAGCTAAATCCAGGTATTTTGAATAATAAGCACAGGAACAAATTGTAACAGCACAAAACAACAATATAAAATGATGGTAGACATCAACAGGTAAAAATTCTTTGAGCAAAATTGGTCCTAGGTATAACAAAAAAGTTCGAAATTCAAGAGCTTTCCAAAATCTCAAACAATCGAGTCCTCTGATGGAACGGTGCAATTCTTTAGGTCTTGTGGAGTTGCATTTTTTCAGTAAGTTGGATAAATCTTCTATTTCCTTTGCACAAAACTTTGTTTTGAAGTTAAAACTTCCCTGTACCCAACTAATTAAACATCGTTTGACAATGCCTAAATCAATGAGATGTAGGGAGTCAGCAACTGGAAAATTTTCTACGAGATCGATTGGAAGTTCCTCCAAAACTGTAGTGATCTTGTGGTGATCTGGATCTAATTTGTTTCTGAAAGAAAAATCTGTTCTTTTGAGCGCATTTGTCCTGGGATAGCTCATATGCCGACCATCGTTATAGTACTCTCCTGTTGTTATACATTTAGAGCATCCATGGTAATGATTAAATGCGACTACACCTGAAATTATGTAGTATATTAAATACAAAACTTTCTACCAAAACAAAGAAATAAAAATTGAAATGTACCTTTAATAAAGGATCTAGCAGGAGAGTCACATATAAAGCATTTAACACGAACCTTCAATCTATGACTATATATTATCAGTCCTTCTTCTAATATATTTTTCAAAGAGTCAACTAATGGTCGTAAATATTCATTCACATCTATTGGTTTAGTTGTTCCGTAATAAATTCCAACGATACTTGGTTTTAAATATTCAAAACCTTCAATCATTACTAATATCGACCAAAATTGTTGTCTCGAGTTTTTGTATAGGGGTAATCCATCTACATTCAATATTAAAGCAATTTCATCAATCGAATAAATGTTTTGTATTTGCTGTAATTTTATTTTAAGAGCACTTTTCAAGTCATTATCCCAATATTCACCATTTTCACCCATACGAATGATAGACAGTCGTCGAGGTGTTTTCAAAAAGGTACGAGCATCCTTTGGCAAGTCAATTGAGTAACTTCTCAAAATGTTTAATAGTTCATTTATAGCTAACTGTGAGATCCTATGTTTTAAACTCCATTCCTTTATATTATTAGATAGAAAATTTCCACTGTTTGTATTTAAACATTTATCTTTTTCCACACTAAATTCTTCATCTTGAAATATATTGTTTTCACTTCATTCATTCACTTCATTCATTCATATTTTGTTTTCACTAAATTCTTCTGGCGAAAATGATGAAGTAACTTCAACAACTTGATCCAGATGCTTGGTATTTGATGATATCGTTTCAAGACTAATTTTTCCTTTATACGTCTTTAATTTTCTAAAATATGTAGAGGAATACTTGAATGGTCTGCTTCTTGTTTTAAAATTTATGATTGACCTCATTATGAATTAAATTATGAAAAATTCACAAACACTAAATAACTTACAAAGTAAACAAACTACTTTAATGTCACATAAATGTACATAATCATAACATCATCGTTTTAGAGATCATATAAATGTCTCAACAATTTTACTTATAATCACAAAACCGTACAAGCAAACGTCATATTTGAATCGTATAAGATCATGGCAGAAACGTTTATAAAACCTCACTAAATTACATGTAGTATTATATATCGTAAAACCATTGTATAGACGTTCGTGAGAACAAGTCTTACAACAAAGAGATATATGATTTTAAAGTTGTAATTCGGACTTATAATACGTTGTAAAACCGTTGTTCAAGTTGTACAAATGATAAAATCATAAGGTGCTAGTTGGGGTACAAAAAAAAATAATTTTCAAAAAAAAATTTTATGTGTCCCGGTACTTATAGGCTTCACTGTAAAATATATAGTTCCAAAAATAATTGACCCCGAAAAGAACTATTTACACAAACCAACTTGTATGTACATATAAAAAAAAATTTTCAATAACGAAACGTCCGAATATAATTTGTTTGAAAAATTAATTTAATAGGCAAAGTCGTCACATATAACGCGCACAATATAAAAAAAATTCATAAAAAACTGATATCTAATAATGCAAAAAAAAATTTTATCAAAAAAAATTTCAAAAAAAAATGAAGTGTCCTGATACTTTTGGCACAGTATACCAAAGACCCGTATTAAATTGTTATAGATACAAGTGTAAAAAAAAATTTTCAATTTATTTCGAATTATGAAATACCGTTTCATGTGTCGCGCACCGTATATAAAATTTATAGCATTATTTCGATATTAACCCGAAAAGAAATCAAGAAAAAGAAAAAATTTACATGTCCCGAAAAAAAAATTCACTGTAATTTATATTTTACTTTATACACTTTATTAATTCTCACTGCTGAAAAAGAAAATTTATTTGTATACAATTTATATTGAAAATATATTGACGCGATAAAAAATTATACGATAAATTTTATATATATAAAAAAAAAATAAAACAACAAAACTTTAATTGTCCTTTATTATAAATTGGTGGACCTGTACTTATGTCGTCGACTGTGCGATATGTCCCAACAGGGTACTATATCAGCATATAATACATTCAAAACGTATAAAAAACATATGAAATGCGACTTTGCTGTATACACAATGTAAATGCAGCAAAGCTTCACGCGGGTTACATATATGAATTTCTTAGAAAAAATATCGTCAATAGAAATTGATGGGAACTTATCTAAAAAGCAAGGTAACAATTTTTCACTAGAATCGTTAGATATTATCGCTTTACCTGAAAACCATATGGTAAAAGTAAAAACCAAACCAATGGCTTGGTAATAGGTAATAGTGAGAAATAAAACTTTCTCACAGAAAATTGCATATTAAGCTTTCTTTTGATTTTTCTATTCTCATAATGATTTAGATTTATGTAATACATCTATAATGTATAGATAGATATATATATATATATAACTATATATAGTATCATTAGAAATATATACAAGATATGTATTCTAATAAGATACAATTAATGTATTCTAATTTTAATTAATTATTCTAACTAAGATGATATGTTTTGTATTCATTCTGTAAGTAGTGCTCAAACGGTTAAGACCATTCTCTATAGATCTAATAAAGTATTTTTTGTTTAAATTAAAACTTGTGTTTTATTCAATTTTATAATAGAACCATTATATTATATTATTAATACTTAATAGTGAAGTGAAGTTTATATAAATATAAACTTGAGTGAAAACAGAAATAAATATAAAATAAATATAATTTATTAAACATATTTTTTTTTATTAAAAGTTATAAGAAAAAATATAAGTAGCGCAGTCGGTAGGATCCTGTTCAGAAGAAATAGGATCCAGTGATTTCGAATCTTAAATAAAATTTAAATTATATTAAATAAAATATATTTAAAATAAAATATATTAAATAAAATATATTAAATAAAATATATCTAAAATAAAACATATAAAAATAATATATATAATAAATAATATATATATAAATATATATAAATAAAATGGCTGGAGTTCCGAAAAGGTGTTCCCTCTGATCCTCTTGAAATTTTGACCACAGATAGTCCTTGTGACGCAAAGCACAGAACTCTAATATTTTTTGTCGGAAAGCCCTCTATCGGTCACAATTCGCATTTAAAATTTTTTGTCGAAATTCTTATTTTAGCAATATCTCTGTAACGGTACATCATACAGGTATGTTTTACACACACAATATCAGATTTTCCTTCTACAAATGCACACGCACACATACACTTATATACACACACTACCAGATTTGCCTTCTACAAATGCATACACACACAAACCAGCAAGCGTACTCTATCATATTTGCCCATATACGTGTAGTGTATATGTATGCCTGTATAGAAAATACTTAATGTACACACTGTTAGATTTACCTTCTACAAATGCACATACACACGCATATATACGCACATACAAAAAATATCATATATTTGACTTCTACAAATACACATACTCACATACATACACGTGCACACGAACATAAAATTGCAAAATTCAGTATTAATAAAATTATTTCTCTGCAGGACATTTTCCTTTTTCATTAGGATCAAAGTAATGAATTTAAAGTCTTGCTCCTGATGTCCTTTTTTATTTGCAAAAAATTTGAACCGATTATCCTTACTCCTTTCTGAGAAATTGTCAAAAATGTAAAAATAGCCAAAAATCACAAAATGTACTTTATTATCCTTCTACTAGGAGTTTTTGAAAATTTCAGAATATAGAGCATCTTAAGACGCATCTTTTGAGATGTAAAACATACCTGTATCATGTACCGTTACAGAGATATTGCTAAAATAAGAATTTCGACAAAAAATTTTAAATGCGAATTGTGACCGATAGAGGGCTTTCCGACAAAAAATATTCCGTAACTTTTCTGATATTGTCGAGTAGAATCTGTGGTCAAAATTTCAATAGGATCAGAGGGAACACCTTTTCGGATCTCCAGCCAATAAAATTATATATAATAAAATAAAGTTTGAAACAAAGCAGTATAAAGTGAACTTTACTATACTGTGTAGAAACAAAACACAATAAACCTGGATAGAAGAGTTAATAGAAACAATCAAATAGATCAAAATAGAAGAATGGCAGAACAACAACCTAATATAACTGAACAGTGTTTGGCTGTCTTAACAGATATTTTGAGCCGTCAGAATCAGCCACAAACTTTGCGGAGCAGGATTGAAAAGGATATCCGCTATTTACCAACTTTTGAAGGAAGATCTGGAACACTTCCAGCTTTTATTTCATCTGTAGAGCGGGCATTGGCTGATTATGGAGACCATGCTGCTGTAGTATACAACATCATCTATAATGAAAAAATCACAGGACCTGCAAAAAACTATTTAGAAACTTCACCACCAACAACATGGGAGGATTGCAAGGCGAAACTAAAATTACAATATAAACCTACTAAAGACCAGGCAAGAATCGTACAAGATATCAACAATATCAGGGTAAGTTCAGTTACTGAATTATTAGATAAAATAAGAATTATTGTAAATGACATATCAGAATGTGCTATATTCAGTGAATATCATAATGAAATATTAAATAATTTAAGTAGTGTACTTGTTTTAAAAATTAAAGAATTGACGGCAGGGGCTCTAGCAGCCGAAATTTATAATAAACTAGCTGACCCGACGAACTTCATACCGCCATATTTTCTGAATTCCTAAAAGACTTTGTTTTATGACAAAATTAAAAAAAAAGTAAACAATAGCTTCTGGTTACAATAGGACCATATTGAAATACAGTTAAAATAAAATAATGCGACTGTATATATTGCACGGGGATAACGCTTTGAGCATTTTTTGTCGATCATGCATGGTGATTCTCTATTGTGTTCGCCACACGGTGAATCATGTTCTTCATTACTACTTCATACAATTCTGGATTAAGTTCGGGATCGGGAATTTCTGCGCAAATGATTGAGTCAATTTGGGAGGTGGTATACCTCACTTGAGAAATTTGCATCATGTTTGCCTCCAAACGCTGACATCGCTCTGTACACTGTACTGTACTCTACTGTACACCCGACTTGCGTTACGCGTACGCTGAACGATATTTTGACGCTTTATTGGTGGCATTGTAAACAATAAACACGATCCAACTTCTAAACTCACATCCAAACACACAAAACACGACTTAACCTCTAAATTATTATCAAAGCAACTTCCTTTAGCCGCGTTTCGCGTCCAATAGTGTTTCTGGATCTTTTTTTTTTTGGCTATTGTATTGGCTATAAGCCATACATTGTGCCAGTGTCAAGTGTCCAGGATAAACAAAATTCAAGATCTAAATTTAAAAACAAATTAAATCAATCAACAATCAATCAATCCAATAACGTTTTGCTGTTACGTGTTTTTTTTTTTTTTAATTTGGATGCGCCCTTTTGACCGAAATTTTAATCAATAAAAACGTTTCATTAATTGGTCGATTTTTTTTTTTTTGTATACAAACCTTGCCGTGGCGATAACGAACACAATAAAAAAAGAATTATCCAATTTGGTGCCTGCGTTCGGAAGTTATGCGCGTACATACATTTCGCAAATTCATTTTTATATATAATAAATATAGCTTAGAAGAAATAAGAATTGTTTTGAATAAATACATTGGTCAAGACCATTACAATTTAAAATATTTTAAAACGAATCATATTGTAAAAGAAAAATGTGCCAATAAACAAATTCCACAAAAATTACACCAAACCAATTATAGACATAACAATCATCATAACTATAATACTAATAATAACTCGGGACAAATGAGACATTATAATAAATCTTACAAACCTTCAGGACAAACACGATACAACAATAACTCAGGACAGTACAGACAAAACTTTTACGGTAACAATAGAAATCAGGATTTTAGAAATCAAACTCAAAATAGAAACCCTTATCAATCTCAACCAATGGAAATTGATACCATTAGTAATAATAGCGAAAATGAAGTCAACCACCTATCTGAACCAGATTTTTTTATAAACTAGCCTCGGAATTAAAAAAAATTTATATTAAATTAACTATAAAATATATTGAACTTATTGCTATGATAGACAGTGGTTCTACCGTTAGTTTACTAAATTCTAGAAAAATATCTGATAAAATTTATGAAAAATTGCCAAATGAAGAAATTACAATTAATACAATTGAGGGCCGAGTTATGAAACATACCGAATTTGTGAAAACATCTTGTCCTCAAGAATTTAATTTACCAAAAAACGCTAAAATGAAATGGATAAAGATAAATCTACCTAAAAAAACCTACCTAAAGAAACCTACAAAAGCCTAAAAGACAAGATTTATTTTCCAAAATTAGCAGAACATATACAACTAATCATAAATAACTGTTCAAAATGTCAACAAATAAAGTATGACCGAAATCCAATCAAACCTAAATGGCATATTACAGAAACACCAAATAATAAAAATGAAATAATTCATTTGGATGTATTTCATTATAAAAAGCAAACTTATGTTACAATCATAGACAAACTTACTAAATTCGCAGTATCATATTTAATAAATGAAAGAAATTGGGTAAAGAAAATAGCCATACTTGAAGGATATATAGCAACTTTTGGAAAACCAAAGAAAATTATTATGGACAACGAATTTAAATCAGAGCAAGTAAAAAGATTTTTACAAGAACAAGGAATAGAAGTCCACTGGACTAAGCCTAACAGTCATACTGGAAATGCTGAAGTAGAAAAACTACATTCCACAATAATTGAAAAAGTACAAGCGAACTGAACAAAAAATATATAAAGCAATTGGAAATTATAATAACAGATATCACTCTACAATTGAAACAACACCAATGTTAGCTAATCAGTTAACAGATTTTACTCCTCTAATAGACAAATTAAAGAAAAAGAAAAACAAATATATTTCGAAGCTTAATGTTAGTAGGGAAAATTATACTGAAAATAGACGGGAAGGTTTTATTAAAAACTATAGTAGAGTTAGACACAAAGATCAACCATATTTTAGAAAATATAATTTAGAAAATGTACACCCTTCAAACATTAAACGCCCATATAAATTTACAGGTAATTACAATGTTCTTAATACTACTAATGATGAACACAGCACAAGGGCTACTGCAGGTACACCCAATACAGGAAGAGAACGGATATGTGAAAATTAGGATTAAAGAAGTAGAAATTGCCAATAACACTGACACAGTACTACATATAAATGACATAAACGAAATTTCACAAATCTTAGATGAGTTAAGTAACAATATAAGACAGTTAGTATTAAATGACAGACTAGTTTTAGAAATGGAAATTAAAGCAATTAGAAGTAAAATTAGGACAATACAAAAAACCACAAGACAGAAAAGAGGACTGATTAATGTAGTAGGTACGATACAGAACTGGTTATTTGGAACTATGGACGACAATGACCGACAAGAAATACTGAAACACTTAAAAATTATTGAAGAAAATAATCATAATAGTATCGAAAATTTAAATAAACAAATAAAAATTAATGAACATTTTAATAAAACTTTATTAAATTTAAAAGCATTAATAGAAGATGATAGAAAAAAAATTTTACAATCAATTAATCGAACAAATATTCATATTAATGAATTAACTGAAAAAATTTCATTCTTAGATCAAAAAACAAAATTAAATTATTTAGAAAATAAGGTAAATCAAATTATTGACAATATAATATCAACCAAAAATAATATAATTAACCCAAGTATGTTAACAGCTGAAGAATTAGATTCATACAATGTTGACATACATAAATTAAAACTTTTAAAAGCAGGAGTAATGGAATATAAAAAGAACATATTAATTTTTGCTATAAAAATTCCAAAAGATTATTTTGTTACAGATTTGTTAGTAATTAAACCAATTCCTAACTCCCAAAATTTAGAAATCGATGAAAAAGAACAATTCATAGTAGAAATAAATAATAAAACTTATAGTTATGATGAAAATAAAGGAATAAAAGATTTAACAAATAGTAATCATTGTATTCTAAAAACAAAATGTAGATACAAATATAATAATATGAGTAGCATAGAAGAAATAGATGATGAAACAATTCTACTAAAAAATATGAATAATGAAATTCTAAAACAAAATTGTGATCGTAGACAATATAAATTAAAAGGAAATTATTTAATTAATTATGCAAATTGTACTCTGGAAATAAAACAAAAGAAATTTTATAATAAAAAGCTCACAATGTTAGATCGATATTATTATCCTTCTGTTAATATATATATTCAACAATTGAGAGCAGTCAGTCTCTTCGTGGCAATCAACTTGTTCAGACGCATTGCATATTATTTTCTTAGATTATTTCTTCATAGCATATTCTTATAATTGTATAGATTCACTATTAATTAACAGTGTACATTGTATATTAAATATTAGTTATCATATGTATAATAAAATCATTTGTCATTAGTATAGCAGTGTATTTTTATTTTATTCTAAAAGATACAACATTGGCGACGAGGATCATTAAATAATTTTTTTTTTATAATTTTGATTCAAAGTGAAGTCTACGAAGCAAGTAGAATTGCATTACAAATAAAAAAAAAATTACAATATATGTACAATAATATTACTACAATATCACAATATTTTATACAATATTCCGATACCGAACAAAGAATACGCTTGATACGTATTATATACATAACAAATATTACGGTTTTTTTTTAATAATACATTTACTGTATAATACGATATAATACATATACTGTATAAAATATATATACAGAGCATGGATTACGCTTGATACGTATTATATTATACATAACGAAAATATTACGGTTGTTTGCATTATGTGCAATCCAATGTATTGTTGCAGACATAAAATACAGTGCATCACAAAATAATTTAACCTTATAAGTTAAATATAGAATATAACAATACGACAGTATCACTTAATGTAAATAAATATTATACCTCTATATACGCATAAAAAAAAAAATAATAATACATGCAATAATCCACATTTATTAATTATTACACTGTGGTACGATTACAAAAAAAAATAATAATCATGTCAAATCAAATTGAGCAAGTAATTTCAAAAATTACTGAACTCTTACAAACATTAACAACAAATCAAAATATCAACAGGAATACTGTTGCAAATGATTGTCGCGGGTTACAACTGTCAGCATTTGATGAAAATAATGAGTCTTTTGAATCATATATACAAAGAGTTAACAATTATTTAGAATTACGAAATTTAAAAGGTACAGACGAAGAAACTCGTATAAAGAAAACGCAAATATTTATAAATTGTTTAGGTCCAAAATTATATCATACCTTAACTTGTCTTACAGCACCAGAAGAACCAAAGGACAAATCGTATGAAGAATTAGTAAAAATGCTCGAAGAACATATTATTCCTAAACACAATGAAGTAGCTGAACAGCATAAGTTTGCGCTACGTATGCAACACGAAGGTGAATCTATAGCTAATTTCGTGGCTGATCTTAAGAAAATAGCATCTTATTGTAATTTCGCCTGCGAACACTGCAAGAAGTCGACAATGTCAACCCATTTGCGTTCACAGTTTATCAGAGGTATTAGAGACAATGATATTCGAGAAAAACTGTTACAACAAGATTCAACAACTACTTTTGATAAATTAGTAAAATTAGCGTTACAAATACAATCCTCAAAAGAGGAAAGCAAAGAATTGAGGCAGATAGTAAACTTATCTGTAAATCAAGTTCAAGCGAAGAACGCATCAAAACAAAACCAAAAGAAATTTAATGAGTATAAGAAAAAAACTCATAATAAGGTCAGACAACACGAATCTACAACGAAAATAGCCACAGAGAAAAATAAGAATAAAGGTAGGTGCTACAAATGTGGTAAGGAAAATCATTTCGCTAACAAGTGTACTGCAAGGAATTTAAAATGCTCCAAGTGTAAAAAATGGGGTCATATTACAGACGTGTACATGAAGAAAGTCGTAGCAGATGCGAAAAGACTTACAATTGCTACAGACATTGAACAGAGCGACTCTGACTCTGAATTATTTATTAATAAAGTAGTCCCTGTAAATTTGTTAGATTCGTCAAAACTTTACATAACGTTGATAATCAACAATAAAATTTGTCGAATGGAAGTCGACACCGGTGCAGCAGTAACAACCGTATCTAGGGACACATGGCAAAAGCTATGGCCAAAAAAAAAATTAGAAAGTTGTAATATCAATCTGAAAACTTACACGGGTGAGGTTATTAAACCACTAGGTATGTTAATAGTAAATGTTAAGTACCAGAACAAAACTATGACAGATCGACTTTATGTATTGAAGCAATGTGTAGAACCAAATTTGGGAAAAGACTGGATTAATAAATTGAATTGATAATTGATATGATTGATTTTCCGAAATTATCATCTACTGCAGGATGCAATAAAATCGAAGCATCCGAAGACAAATGTAGATCTGAAATTGATAAGATAATTAACGAATTTAAAGATATTTTTACAGAAGAAGTAGGCGCCATTCCAAAAATCAAGTATTCTATTACCTTTAAGGATAAAAATTCGAAGCCCATTTTTATTAAGGCTAGGCCTGTTCCATACGCCTTAAAGAATAAGATAGAAGATGAATTAAAAAGATTAGAACTCAACAAAATAATAGAAAAAATAGATCATTGCCCATGGGGGACTCCAATAGTACCTGTAATCAAGAAAAATGGAGATATTCGACTATGTGCAGATTATAAAGCCACTGTCAATAGTGTAATTAAAGAAGATAACTATCCAATTCCAAGAATTGAAGATATTTTAGCCAAGATGAGTGGTGGTAAACTCTTTTGTGTACTAGATTTGTATCAAGCAAATCTGCATCTACTAGTTGACGAACGAAGTAGTGAAATTCAAGCTATTAGTACACACAAAGGTACATACAAAGTAAATAGACTAATGTTTGGAGTCAAAGTTAGCCCAAATGCATGGCAAAGAGTGATGGACTCTATTTTAATTGATTTAGACGGCGTAACGTGTTATTTTGATGACATCTTAATACAAGGCAGTTCCTACAACGACCTACTAGAAAAATTACGAAAAACGTTGATTCGATTACGTGATAATAACTTACATGTAAACAAAAAGAAATGTCAGTTCTTAGTAGATTCATTAAAATATCTTGGGCATTCCATAGATAAAGGTGGTGTGAAGCCAATAGCAGAAAAAATTGAAGCAATTATGAAGAGTCCGCGTCCACGAAATGTAGCAGAATTGAGAACTTTTCTTGGTCTCGTAAATTACTATCAAAAATTTATACCAAATCTCTCATCAAAACTAGCTCCATTAAATTTATTGCTTAAAAAGAATAAAAAGTTTAAATGGTCAAATGATTGCCACACAGTATTTACAGAAATCAAGAGAGAAATTGCCAGCCCTAGAACGTTAGCAATATACGATCAAAGTTTACCACTAATTCTGGCAACAGACGCATCCAAATACGGGTTAGGTGCTGTAATTTCTCATATTATGCCAAATGGTGTAGAAAAACCAATTGCTTTTGCATCTCGATCTTTGTCCAAATCAGAACAAAATTATTCGCAACTGGATAAAGAAGCTACAGCAATTTATTGGGGATTAAAGAAATTCTTTCAATATTTGTACGGTCGACAAAGATTGCATATGTCGGAAAAGTTCCGATGGTTTGTAATCTCCCAACTCCACTTTGTGAAGAAGAGCGTCCAATCTACGTTCTTCTGATTCAGTATTTCTCGTGAGGAGTAATTTTTTTAATGACTCGTATTTATCTTTTTGTGGAGGTTGTAAAATGAAATCAGCAATGGTTTCCATAGTTTCTGACGGTAATGAAGCTACTAAATAATCGTATTTAGTGTTGGAAGAGGTGATACCTCTAATACGAAATTGAGTTTCTACCTGTATGAACCAGAAATTTGGCCTATTGTTCCAGAAAGGAGGAATTTTAACGGAAGCGAGGAGCGAATTGAAAGCCAAAGTTTCATTGCTGGATTCAAAGTTTTCAGACTCGTCTGTTTTAGTATTAGCCATTGTGGCTTAAATTATATATATATTTTTAAACCTCAAAATAACATACAATGTAAAGAAAGTCTCAACTAAATCTTTACCGCTTCGTGTATTTTTTATTTTAAAAATTGTTTAATGCAATGTACTTACTGTGATAATGAAATGGAAAAGAAAAACTATTTGTTGACTTACGTACATATGTATTGTGAATTGTAAATTGCCGATCCATTGAATGTTGAATTGTACCTTAACTTTGTAATTTGTACATTTATTTGTGCATTTATAATTCCTCATGTGTTTGATGAAACTAAAAAAATATTGTTACAAGTAATTTCTTAATACATGATGATACAAAATTTTACAAAATACAAAATAAACTTAGATTAATGTGATGATGTTGAAAAAGTAGCCACTCCTTTCGATATCACGTTGTATTGTCCCAGTTGTTGTTATATATTGATAGATACGATAGATGTTGATGTGTTTTTTTAACACATGGAAAAAGTATAATCTTAATAAATCCTTGACATCTTAATTTTTCCACTGGTTCTGAAGGCTTTTTTGAAAAAATTGTTTTTTTATCTCCCCACTTTTGTTTTACTTATTATGAAAATGTTAATTTTATATAAAATATTCAAAGTTGGCACTTGGGATTATTGTTCACAGTGTATAATGTATAGCTGTTTTTATATATATATTAAGATATGATTTAAGTTCACATCTTTTGTTATAGCACGTGTTTCTTTGTTCGGGGTCACCAATTATTGTAGTGTAATTCCACAATTTAAATAAAAATAATATTTTTATATTTTATTAAATATTTATTTCACCTTAATTATTATATAATTATTTAATATTCAATAGTTATTCCAAATAAGTTTATAAGGTTTAACAAAAGTTAAAATTAAAAAATTTTAATTAAGAAAAAACTACTAATTAATTAATTGTGTAAAATGTATTGTGCAGAATAACTTTGTAAAAATGTATTGTGGCGGCAGTCAGGTAAAGCAAAAAAATGTTTTCTCTCTCGTGTCTGTAACGTAAGTGAAGTATTTATCACTTTCCGAAAATATGATAAAATGTTTCGATGGTATGTTAATTATATTATGTACCGTCTTATCAGTAGTTATAAACTAGTTATAAATAGAACAAGTAAGACAGGGTGCTACTGTCTTGGTACACTTTGAATTATAAGACTGTCGCCACAACTATCATAGTATAATTTCATATTTTTAGGACTGCAAACACCATCATAAGGAATACGAGATACTTGAAGTCTATCAACATCTTTTATGTCATATCGTTCATGTGGCAAAAATTTAACTATTTTGTAGGGACCTTTATACTTGTGTATTAACTTTTTATTTAAGCCTGGCGTTGTTACTACATTTTTTATCAGCACATAATCTCCAACTTTGTACTTATAAGGGGTTTTATGACGCTTGTCAAAGTAAGATTTGTTATAGTTTTGAACTTTCTCAATATTCTCACAAGCTTTCTTACGTATACCTATCAAATTTCTAGAATCTTTACTACTTTTTTCTTCTCCTAAGATACTCGAGTTGTACGAGTATAATATAGGTGTTTCGTAGAATAAGTGCGAAAAATTTGTATCGCCCTCTAGCGGCTGAACGGTTGAGATTAACCTCCTCTTCCTCTGTAGTACAATTTTTTGTTTGTCTCGATGAGTCATATGACATATCTACTGTTTGCAGACTGGCTATTCTAGGAGGGACACCCTGTATAAGTTGCAAAAATATTGCACAAAAATGTAAATATTTATTTCCCCCTGTGAAAGGTTTCTGATTTTGAGTAAACAATATAAAAAAACAAAAATTTAAAAAAAAAATCATCAAAATCGGATCTGTTTCTGAGGACTTCTGAAATTGCCTTTTTTTGTCTTTTCTGACTCCACTAAAAACAATGATGAAATTCTGCTTCATACCCAAGTAGCAATTTCTGGTTTCAAAGCGGTTGTACAACGATCTTACAACCGTGGTCACAGAAACGGTTGCAGGCTCAAAAGGGTGGCAGTAACGGTTTAGCAACGCTACTAAGACTTAGTATCAAGCGTAAATGCACCGACATTTTGCAACAAATATATTGAAAGTCAACTACAATGCAATAAATTTGTTGATGAAATAGCAACGTTGCAGAAACCGAAATGTAACTAATAAGATAAGAAGCAGAAACGTTACAGCAACCGAAATGTAACTAATGAGGTAAGAAGCAGAAACGTTGCAGCAACCGAAATGTAACTAATGAGGTAGGAAGCAGAAACGTCGCAGTAACGTTCCAAAGTATTCTCATGAATTCATTGTGACGTCCCTGCAACTTTTCTTCAACGTGATTGCAATGGCTCAAAACAGTTACTTTTTGTTACACAGAAACCCATATTGGTTTCAGCTTGGACGAACAAAAAATAAATAAATTCATCAGAACGAAATTGACAAGGTATTACAAGCGTTTAAAATGAAGTCGGTTTTTGTGTTTATTCGACAGAAGTATACATAAATACAAAAACGAATTTATTTTAAAAACTTGTAATATCTAGTTAATTTCACTATGATGAATTTATCTGTTTTCCGTTTGTTCAATGTGAAGTTATAGTTTATGAGTTTCTATGAAAAATTACATACCTTATTTACAAAAACGGATAAAAGAAAAATTCAATTTAGATTATATTCTTTTCAAATTACATTATATTAAAAACTTAACAACAATTCATTTTACAAATTCATTTTTATAAAAATATAATGCATATTGCATACTGAAATATATATACGTATATACGAGTATATACACAATCATTTAAAAATATAATGTTTAAGTTTAATTATTTATTTATTTATTTATGTACTTATTTATTTATTATTTATTTATTTATTTATTTATTTTGCTCCTCATTTGTCGCTGATGTTTCCTCACATTTTTGTTTTGACCTAAGAAATCACAAAATTAAAATATTAGTCATTTTCAATTTCATTTAATGAATAAATTGTATATACTTACACTTTTCTTTTCAGCCTTTGTAGATGCATGCTTTAAATATTGTTTTATAAATAGCTTTAAATCGTGATTCGTATAATTACTGAATTTGTTTTTAATAGAATAATATATTGTCGAAAATAGTAACACCTACAATTATTGACACCTCAATATTTTGATACAGTTATTGACACCACTCATTTCGTTAGAAATTTAAAAAACATTGGTGCATAATATTTTTGATGTAACTGTACTGTTCAAAACTGTTATGTGTTTCAAGTAAGTCGATAGAGTTTTAAAGCATATTGTCATTTTAGTCTTAAATAATTCACAAGAGAAGAATAACACGTTTGTTAAAGTTTCATATTAGAGAAAAATTTTGTGATTTGGCTAAGGGAACTGTTGTGGTAAGTTTATAATACTAAAAATTTGGAAATAAATTTTGATAAAGTTTCATTTTCTCCTGGTAATAAATCCTTACTAGTCTTCGATTTTTAATTCAAAAGTGTTGAAAATAATGATTCATCATTAATAAAAGTGATGTCAACAATTGTATACAAAAAATATCATGTTTTTATTATTGACACCCAGTGTCAATAGCTATACTCTATGAGAACGCAATTATTGTCATGTGTCAATATTTATACTTTTATAGCGTGGCAATTATTATATCAAGCGACTATTCATAGAAATTATTCAAATTTAAATTTTCTAAATATTTTTATTTTATTTTTTAAACTCATTTTTATTTCGTTGAAATTTATTGCTAGGTAATTATGCCGAAAAAATTGAATACCTATTCTGAGGAAAAAATTCAAAAAGCACTGGAAGATATAAAAGAAAAAGGTTTATCAATAAAAGGAACTTCTAAACGGTACCAGATTCCTCGTTCGACCTTACATTTCCGTTTGGGACCCAAATTTTCTAAAATACGACCGGGTCCATCTACTGTGTTATCCGCAGAAGAAGAAAATATAATAGAAGAATGAATAATAACTTCACAGAAAAAAGGATTTCCCAAGAGAAAAGAAGATGTAATAAATGCTGTTCAAGAATTTCTTTTAGAAAACCCTAGAGATCATCCATTTGGTGAAAAATGCATTCCAGGAAAAGGCTGGTTTAATGCGTTTTTAAAACGACATCCAGAACTGGTTTAGTAAAATTGAAAAGTATCTATCAGAAAGAGACCTCCTTTAAATTTTGAGCTATCCGAACCGTGTTTTGAACGGAGATGAAACGAACTTTTTACTCTGTACAAAAACAAAGTCAGTGTTAGCCGCTAAAGGTGCACGTAATGTATATGAAGTTGATAGGGAAGTGGCAAAAGCAAATCTCACTGTGATGTTCACATTCTCAGCAGCTGGCATATTAACACCTCCAATGATTATCTATCCTTATAAAAGGACACCCGAAGAAATTAAAAGATCTTTGCCTAAAGATTGGGGATATGGTTGCAGTTCGAATGGGTGGATGACGAAAGAACTGTTTTATGAATATATTTCAAAAATTTTACATCCTTTTTTAGTAAGTATAAACACTGAGTTTCCCGTCATATATTTTGTTGATGGACATGCCACCCATTTAACTCTGAAGGTAAGCAAGCTATGTGTAAAATTAGGTATAATTCTTATTGCTTTATACCCTAATGCCACTAGAATATTACAACCAGCCGACGTATCATCTTTTAAACCATTGAAAAATGGTTGGAATAAAACGGTTTTAGAATGGAGACGCAAAAATCCCATCCCCGAGAATTTTTAACAAAAGAAAAATTTGCTCCATTACTGCACACAGTAATTAACGAACATATTTCTTCGGATACTATCATTAAGGGTTTCAAAAGTTGTGGAATATATCCGTGGAACGTAACAGCTATCAAAGCTCATAAGTGCTTAGGTAAAGGTAAAGCAAATTCCAGTGAACCGTCACAACAAAATAATACTGACACAGCAATTGACCCTTTAGTTGTATTTTCTGATGTTGTTGGTCAAAATAGAATGGAAATATTTAAGTCAGTGCGAGAAGGAAATGCAAATCTAGATGGCTTTTCAGAAGAATTTAAGCTACTTTATCAACTTTTTGTTCGATTTAATGGTTTAAATATAGATTATTGTGCACAAGCACAATTGTCCAGACAAAATATCGAAGTTCCACATCTTAATGAAGAAATAGTCACCATCGAACCAGCTCAAGTTCCACTTCTTAATGAAGAAATAGTCACAACCGAACCAGCTCAAGTTCCACTTGTTAATGAAGAAATAGTCACCATCGAACCAGCTCAATTGGAGTTTATTTTTTTAGAAAATGATGATGCAGAAACAAATAAAACAAATGAAAATGAAATGATAGCTCAAGATATTGTAGAAACACTAGAACAGAACAATCAAGAAATCCAAAATTGACCATTTTTTACTACTCCGTCCAAAGTGGACACTTCGATCGAAAATTATCTCGACTGGCCTATTACTCCTCAAAAAAAAGGATCGAAAGTTGTAAACACAAAACCTTTTGTAGTAAGTTCGTTCCAATGGATTAATGCCGAATCAGAAAAGAAAACACTGAAGCAAAAGGAGGAGGACGAAAAAGAAAACAGGAAAATTCAACGAGCCTTGAATAAAGAAAATAAAGAGAAGGAAAAACGGCATAAGGCTCTAAAGAAAATGTCATTTAAATTACCTGATTCGTCAAAAAAAATATTAGGAAAACGAATAAAACCGTTCAAAACTAATCAAACATTAGAAAATACTCTAGCAACCACTTCTGAATTACTGCATTCTCCAAGTAAAAATTCACTTATAGAAGATACTACAATTGGGGGCATGTGTTACAAATTTATTTATTTATTTATTTTATTTATTTATTTATTTATTTAACTCAACATAATAATTGCTAACAAGATAATGAAATCTTTTAATTTTAGCATGCAAACTAGTAAAAAGTACAAACTAGACTTAATATTATGAAAAGAAAATTAAATTACAGATATACTACAAAATATTATTATTCAAAATAAAATCAAAACTGGATTAATATTTAAATTAATATATTAAGAAAGTGATTTTTATAATTAGAAATTGAGTATAATAGAATTCATATTTCATAACATGTATAATAACTAATTTATCGATTGAATGAGGTGAAACATCGTGCCCTCTGTTAATTCCGGCAATTAGATAAGATAGACGACCAGAGACTTCGCTTGAATTTTAGCAATGAACCCTCCTTTTGAATGTGAGATGGTAAAGTATTCCAGTAACGTATAATTTGAACAAAGTAAGAACGTTCACCAACGGAACGTTTGAATCTAGGTATATGGAATTTTAAGTATCTGTGTGAGTTTAATGGCTTAAGAAAACGATTCAGGTATGTTGGGAGTGAGGTATAAATAACCTTATGTAGCAATACAGATGATCTATAAAGAAGATATTGATCTAAAGAGCAACCGAGTAAGGAATTTCGATGTGCTGAAACATGTGCATGGCGTGGTAACTGGAAGACCAGGCGTATACAGTCATTAAAGGCAACATTGATTTTTCTAGCACACACAGAGTCTAATGAGGGAAAGACAACACTACCATAGAGAAAATGAGGGATAATCAGGGATCGAACAAGTTTTAGACGCAAATCAAATGTCAATAAGTTACTTGTAAGCCGCAGGGTGCGTACGCCGCAATAAATTTTCTTAAGAGCACTATTGACAAAATCACAGCAGGACATTCTATTATTGATTACCATACCTAGAATTTTTGCATGTGAAACATAATTCAGTTCATCATTATTAATCATCACTTTAGGTATAGGGTTAAATGTAAAATCACGAAGTGAGCACAGCAAGACCTGAGATTTAGATGGATTTAGTATGAGACCATTACGATTAGCCCACAAGCTAATACAACTTAAGTCATAATTGAGCTTGCTAATATAGTCTATGATTTGATCATGCTTTCCACTTATGTATAGTTGGACATCATCAGCATACAAGTGAACTTTGGAGTGCGAAATAAACAAAGGTAGATCATTAATAAACATGCTAAACAGTAATGGACCAAGAATAGAACCTTGTGGGACACCACAAGACACAGGTAGAAAATCAGAATATTTATTATTCACTGTAACTCGCTGCCACCTATTATTAAGAAAATTGTCAATAAGAGATATAGCCGATGAATGAAACATGAAAAGCTCTACCAATTTCCCTAAGAGATGACTATGTGGAACACTATCGAAAGCTCTGGAAAAATCCAAAAGACACAGAATTGTAGCTTCATCCTTGTCCAAGATATCACGAATATCAGACGTCACTTTAAGCATAGCAGTTTCACAGCTGTGGTGTCTTCTAAAACCTGATTGAACTGAAGTTAACAAGTTGGAGGAGTTTAGATAACAAACTATTTGTTCATAAATAAGTTTCTCAAGAACTTTCGAAAGAAAGCATAGTATACTTATAGGTCTGAAATCAGAAGGATCACTACATAAGTTATTCTTTTTCGGAATAGGAAGAACATTGGCTTTTTTCCAAATAGATGGAAATTTGGAAGACATCAGACAAGTATTGATGATATGAGTCAAAGTAGGGATGATGTAGGGTAGAATTAATTTGAGAAATCTGGGATGGATTTCATCCACACCTACAGCTGAAGATTTAATAGAATATACTGCTAGGAAAACTTCTTTTGGGGAGACACATCTAAAGCTAAAGCCATCAGTCGAGACAGAATTACTAACTACTGGCTTGATCTGTTGACTGTCTGAAGGTTGAAGGAAGTGAAGATTAAGCACATGCGGGTCACATTCACAACCCAGCTTATTCTTATCATATACACCTAAAGATTTTAAATTATTCCATAATTTTCGAGGTGGTAAATCAGGACTTAATTTGGAAATATAGTAGTTATACTTGAGTTTACGTACCATACTATTGATTTTATTTCTAATTTTCCTATATTGAAAAAGAGTAGTTAATGATTTCGATCTTTTGTATTGCCGATAAAGGAATTCACGCTCAGAAATTAGGATTTTTACTTTTTTTGAAAACCAAGGATAGGAATTTTGACTTATAAATTTAGTTTTAATGGGAATATGTTTATTAAAAATATTTAGAACATATGAGTTTAATGTATTAACTTGATCATCAACAGAAGTGATGTGGTAAATCCTGCACCAGTCAATAAGACTACAGTCATGTTGTAAAGAGGTGTAGTTTATGTTTGCATAATCTCTATAAGAAAGCCTCGTAGCATTCACAGACGTAGACATAGAGAAAGCATAAGAAAGGTATAGAATGTCATGATCAAATATACTAGGAGGACTAATTTGGCTGAATGAAACTATCCTTGATAGATCTGATGAAAGAAACATATCTAGAAGAGATGGATTAGTGGAATTACAGTAGGTTGGTTGATTGTTAAGTACGGAAAGATTGAAACGCTGAAAAAAATGTAAGAAATTTCTAGAAACCAGTGTGTTAGATAAAATATTTACATTCCAGTCACCAGCAATAATGATATCCTTGTATAGTTTAGAATATCTATCTAAGAATGCTTCGAAAAAGATCAAAGCATCCAAAGAAAATTCATTTGGTGGACAGTAAACAACACAAACAACACAAACAACACATTTCTGTACACCGGAGGAAACTTCAACAGCCAAGTATTCAAAGACATTGTTCTTAGAATAAGAAACAACTCTTACTGATAAGTCGGTCTTGATATTATACATGGCAACACCTCCTCCCATTTTACCAACACGATCATTTCGATACAATTTAAAACCATTAAGTGATACCAAATTAGATGAAATACTGTCGTTCAGCCAAGTCTCAGAGATCAGAATAATATGAAGATTAGTCATTGAAAACATTTCATTAAACTCATGTACTTTGTTTCTTAAACTACGAGCATTAATAAAGCAAATATTGAGATTATCGGCCTTACTTGCGAAAATGTTAGTCAAAATTCTTACTTTGTTCAACGGATCAAAAAAATTAGCCGCCATCACACCCCTGGGAGTCCATTACCATCATCAAGCAAAGACAATTGAGTAATTGTAGATAAACATGAGCACTACGTGACACCCCAACAATCATACCAAAAATAGAAAATAAAATTGAATAATAATTAATAATCAAAATAAAAAAAAAAGTATAAGAAATGTAACTAATTTTATAAAATTTGAAACTAATAAAAAGAGATGATAAAGTTGAGTAATAGTTAAGTATTAGCGACCACAGTGATATCACTACCATCTTTTTCCATAGCAATACTGCCCGATGTAGTAGATGCGGATGATAGAACAAGAGTTTCAAGCTGATTAACATTAAATATTTTAATTGGCAATTCATTCCTACTTCTTTTGACATGCACTATACCATTAATTGTGAAAACAGAAAATAGCCTGTTTTCTTTACGGAGAATATTAGCTCGTTTTCTAATAATATCATCCTCTGGTAACAAGCTTTCAAAGAATCCAATTTTAGCGTCTGATGCAAAATCACAGTTTAGTTCTTTAAGACTGATAGGTTTTCTATATTTCTTTACTGCTTGAAATAGCATATTACGTTCAGCTGGACATGATAATTTAACTATAATGGAGGTATGGCGATTTGAATTAATTGAACCTGTGCCCTTTTTGGTCTTCATTCTGAAAGCATGCGTAAAAGGAGAAACACTGATCTTCAGGATATGAGCGATGGATTTATAAATATCTATTAGATTCTCATTATTAACATATGGAATTCCAGTTAATATTACATCATTTTGTCGTTCCCTCCGTTTCAAGTTATTAATTTCCAGGTCGATAGATGTTTGTTTAACTTCAACGTCATACACTCTATTATCAATTTCGGCGACTTCATTATTAAAAGACTGCAGCTGAACTTTAAGTGCATTGATTTTATTGTCAATAGTATCATGCAAATCTTTTCTCAACAATTCAAGTTTTTTGTCAAGTAAATTACTGATACCAGACATCATACTTGATTCTAGTGATAAAAGATGATGCTCAATGTTATCAGCAGGTGAAGAAGTCACAGATGAAGTAGATGAGTTAGCAGTCTCAGTAAATTGGTGGTGTTGGTGATCTAACAGTGAATGCTGGGAGCGAGATTTAGCACCTTCAGGTAGTAGCTGAGGTTGAACATCTGATGAATGTTGTTGATGCTGTGGCTGAGCTGGAGATTGAGATTGAGATTTAATAGCACTTCTCAATTTTCTTTTATCAGCAATACTCTTGCTGTTATTACTATAGTTATTATTGTTCAAACTAGCCATTGTATATATAAGAATGTATGTAATGTATTTATTTAAAGTAATTTAATATAATATAACTGTAATGTATGAACTATATACACTAAAACAGGTCTAAAAGAAACAATGGAAAATATGAAAACTGTTTCAGATTATCAAATAGCACTTAAGACTTGCTAAAATTTTCTATAAAATTTGCTAATAAATAGATTCACAGCAGATCACAAAAATAAAATTGTAAAAATTGTAAAAAAAAAATTTATAAATAATTTCAAATAAAAACTTCAACTCTTGTAAAAATTCAAATTAAGTGAAACACACCGGAGCAGAATCGAGAACGTCTAGCTAGTACAACACATTCTGACTGACTGTGCAAATGCACAATCAATATCTCACAAAACCAGTCCTCTGAAAACTATGGAATTCGTTGCTCCACGTGCATTAGAGAATATCACATTAAATGCATCATTGCAATGAATATGTCTCACGTGCCTTCCTTTATATGCAGTAATTGTCAGGACTTGTTGTAAAATTTATCAATCATTTTTTTGATAGCTATTTGTTTTTTTAATGAAATTTGTAATAATTTTTGTTTTTGGAAATCAAATGTATTTACTAATTATTTTTCTTATAATCATAAATTTTTTAATTAAAATAATACACGAACTTTTTCTAAAAAACTGATTTTTAAATAAATATTAGCCCTAACAGCCACAATCCTCTTATCCTTGTGTCCAATAACTGTAGTTTCTGGTAAAATCAGTTATTGTCAGTAGTGTCAATTACTATAAAAAAATGGGATGTCAATAAATATACTGAGGTGTCAATTATTATAGTTATACGAGATGTCCTTAATTATCCTTTATTATTTTACAAATGGAAGTAGAATATTGCATCTTGTTTTTTGAATTCAATACTCAACCCATAACAGATGCTATTAATGTTAACAAGTGACACCAAAATACAAATGATTTATAAATACATGACAGATAGTCTTAAGGGTGTCAATAATTGTAGCCGTTATTCCTTATACATTAAAAATGCTTCTTTTTTCGTCGTTCCACCCATAGTGTACTTTTCTAATTATTTATTTATTTATTTATTATAGGGATGAGGTCAGTAAACTGCCTCATCCCCACCCACACCATGACCCACCAGGGCCTTTTGGCGATCATTTTTACTTATTATTAAATCTACTTATTTCTAATTTGTTTCTGTGATACAATTTATGTAATGAGCGCGGCCACGCTATTATCTTTCACCGCATGTGTGGTGTAAAGACAATAGCGGCTCCACAGGCTCACATCCATTGTATCCAGATTCTTACTCCTATATATTGTTAGTATATACTTAATACTATGGTTAGTACTTATAGACTAAAAAACTTAAAATAGAAGTTCTAAGATTTATATTAAATTTAATTTTGTATGGTGCCAGGCCGCGTCACCATTCCTCCCACTTCTTAGTGAGAGAGAAAGGTGACCGTTCCTATGCACCATACAAAATTACATTTTTGACAAAAATTATATATTAAAATTTTTTTTTTTTTTTTTATAGTTTGTTTGTCAGTCTGTATTGTGTCAGAAGAGTGAATAGAGTGGAGTTGCCATCCTGTGAGGGATCCAACAACTCCACCCTACTAACTCCTTGTCGTCCCAGTCTTGTAAGTCTGGCTGTGAGAGCCGTACAGTCCGTTAGTAGATTCGTAGCGTTGGTGTGCATTGAATTCCTACAACAAGGGCAGGTTGACCTTTCCCCTCTGTCTGACGAGAAGGGATGGGTCAGCCTCGTATGACCAGTGCGTAATCTTAACAATGAAGTCTGTCGGGCCCTACCCAACGCAGGGTTGAATCTTGGAGTCCTGAGGTCACTGTTAATCTCTAAATACTCACGCGTGGTGTCTGAATCAATATCTTGAAACCTAGCCAGTCTTCTCTTATGCAATTGGTTCAGACCTATCCCATAAATAGCACTCGGGTTTGGCGGAACGAGAAGGTCGGACTCTTCTACTAAACCAATGGCTGCTTTGGCTGCCTGGTCCGCCCTCTCGTTACCCACTATACCGATATGCCCCGGGATCCAAACTACGCGCGCGTCATATCTAGAAATATATTGCCGGATCCTGGCAACCAAGTGGTCTGGGTTACCTAGATTCTTTAAAGCCTGGATGACCGACAGGGAGTCAGTGAAGATTACCGAAGCTCTGTTATTTTCCGCCCTCATGGCTGCAGCGATCCACACTGCAGTCAATTCTGCGTCAAATACCTGAGCTTCAGATGGTAATCTCCTCTGAGTCACCGTCTTCCATCCAGACTGACTTCTTTTACTGACTACTGCTAAACCAACGCCAGAAGCAGACTTGCTGGCATCAGTGTATAGCAGCAGCCTGCCACAAAACTCCTCACAAATCTGCAAGTGCAGCGCCCGATAGACCTCGGGACTGGTATCTTCCTTCCTGTAGGCACTCAGTTCGTCACGTATGTAATGTCTGGTGTCAAATGTCTGATGTGGGTCTAGGAATGATGGGATTGGAGGAGGTTTTTTGGGGAACGAGCCGTCCAGGCGAGGGATCGTCATAACAGACCTTCGCAATGACGAATATCTGTTTCGACTCTCCCCCTCTAGGAAGCTCCAGACTCTGTCAAACAGGGGGGACCTAGGGTCCCCTACCTGTTTGGCGGCAAACCTTAACTTTAACTTCAGTATTCGGTCCTCCAGGCACCAAGATCCACATTCTGCTAGTAGAATGGGGATTGGAGTCGAACGATAGGCTCCTGAGGCCACCCGGAGGACGTTATTCATTGCTGTCTGCATCTCTTTTTTAAGCGATAGTGAACAGTCACCAATCAGGGTCAGACCATACCCTGTTATACCGTTGATGAGTACATTAGCAATGTGAATGAGTGTTGATGGAGGTGCACCCATTCTGCCTGCTGCAAGCATCTTAATAAGATTGTGAACCTTGTGGAGTTTATTCACCACGTCTTTCACCTGATCTTTCCATGTGGCACGCTTATTGAAACGGATGCCAAGAATCTTCATGCTTTTTGACGGTGTAATATTGCGAGTAGCAATTGTGAGATTATTTATTGTGCAGTTTCTTTTTCTGCAAATATGAAGGAATTCCACTTTTTCAAGAGGGATACTTCCTCCATTATCTTGAGCCCACTTAAGGGAAAATTCTGAAGCTCCTCGGAGTTCTCTGGTTGTTTCTGGAGAGCACGAGGTGTCACTAAGCAAGATATTATCAGCATATGCCAGCACTTTGATATTGGGATATCTTGTTAGTTCCACAAGCAACGAATCCAAATAAACAACTAGTAACGTTGTGGACAAGGGCGAACCTTGTGGGGTACCGTTATCCAGTTTATAACGGTTTGAGAAATAGCCATTAGTACGGACTTTGATCTGTCTGTGAGACATGAAACTATAGATTGCCTTTACGAAATTTGGGTCCACACCCCAAGAGGTCAATTTCTGGCATACGAAACAGGCTGGTATTCTATCGTATGCCTTATTAAGGTCTAATGATACAATACTAGAATGACCTCTCGTTGACAAGGAAGAAGCCAGTCCTTCTTCCAGGTCGTGTAGGAGGGTGATGGTACCTCTCCTCGGGCGGAAACCATGTTGTTCAGACATTGTCAGGTACTCAGTCACTAACTGAAGTCTTTTACCCATAATCTTTTCCAATGTTTTGGATAAACATGGGAGAAGAGATATAGGTCTGTAATCCAGTGCGCGCTTTGCAGTTGAGATTTTCTTCGGGATCGGTATCAGTGTGGCTACTTTCCAGTCATGTGGGAAAGTACCACACGCCAGAATGTTTGAAAACAGCTCTGCTATTCTGATCTTAATTACATTCGGGAGGTTTCTCATCATGCGGTAGCTTATGCGATCCGCACCTGGGGTGGAGCCACCGAATGACTTCAGTGTTTGCTCCAGTTCACCAAGTGTGATGGGATAAGAAAGATGGTGTCTCACATGATGAGAAGTATCAACCGAGTAGGCAGATTTCTGGTCGATAACCGATTCCGATAGGCAAAGGTCACTCGAGACTGAAGACCATGACGATGCAAACTCTTCTGCGATTTCAAGTGAATCGGTGACAGTTCCATCAACTGTCATAAGAGATAGTACGGCTGAAGGTGGTTTGCCATATAGGCGCTTCACCTTCATCCATGCATCTCTTATCGAGTCTGAAGGATCTATCGAATTGGCGAATGCCTGCCAAGAGGCCTTTTTCGCTTTCTTAACCTCCCGCTTCACTTGCGCAGTTAATCTTTTGAACGCCGTTGAGTTTGCGCTGGTAGGATTTCTTTGGAATCTCTTCCAAGCCGCGTTCTTTTGTTTGATCATGTTTTTTATTTGGCTGTTAAGCCAGTAAGGCTGAGAACAGACCCTAGGTCGTACGGATGACATAGACAAGGCGGCAGCAGATCTAATTATTCTTTTGATGCTGGCTGCCTCTTTGTTAATACTGCTGCTTTGAGGGAGATTACGGTTAAGCCTGAGTGCCGATTGGGCAAAGAGGTCCCAGTCAGCTTTCTCTTCGGCAAAACGCGTGGAAATTTTTTGTAGGGCTAGCCTGTTAACGCTGTTTATTATGATTGGGAAGTGGTCGCTTCCCTCTGGGTTATCATGGATTGTCCATGAGAAATTGCTAGCTAGGTGGCATGAAGCCAGGGTGAGATCAATTGCGGAGCTAGTGAGGTGTGTCGGTGACACGAAAGTGTGGGCTCCGTCATTTAAGAGCATGTGGTCAGATTCTAGCATCCAATCAGCAATAATTGTACCTCTAGGGTCAGATCTGTGATCCCCCCAGAAGTGGTGATGGGCGTTAAAATCACCGCCAATTATTGAAGCTGATGGGAGTTGGTTAGTGAAATTTTCAAGAGAGGAGGTGTCGATGATGTCGGTTCCAGTAATGTATACCGATGAGAAAGCCATTGGGGGAGATGTGTGTACGGTGACAGACACATTCAGGAAATTCGAAACAATATCGAGAAGAGAATGGCTTAAACTAGACCGTACCAGGATACCAACTCCTCGTGAACGAGATGAGGGGTCACTGTCAGAAAAGTGGCAAGTGTACCCTCGAAAGTTGGAAGGTCCGTTGTTTGAGAAAAATAAAGTTTCCTGTAGTAGGATAATATGCGGCTTGTACCGATTTATTAATAATTCTAGATTGTGCTGGTTAGCACGAAAGCCTCTTATGTTCCATTGCAAGCAGGTGAGCTCACGAGATGGTACGTGCGAGCTCGGACTGAAATTTGTCATGGCTTATTTTGATGGAATCAAAATAGCTGACTGAGGTCAGGCTGCTTAGCAATGGGGGACACGGAGGCTTTTAAAGGCTCTCCATGACCTCCATTTGCTGGGTGTCTGGGCCGACGACCGGCTCGTTTTGGGGGTTTAGTTGTTTAAAAATTGGGGGGAAAGGGATAAGAACTGTTTTGTTTTTTTGTATTAAAGTAAAAAGGGAAGATTAGATCCAAGGTAGTTGTTACCTTGAGAGTTAAGGATTTTTTCTAACTGCTCTCTGGAGACATCCGTCAGATTGGGGATGTCTTCCTTAGTAATGTAATGATTTGTATAATCTGTGGTGTGTGTTGTGATCTCTGTGGAGACTGTTGAGTCCTGTGTTTGTGTTTGGTGTTGTGTGACAGTTTGTGTTTTTGTAGGGTTACACTTGGTAACCTCAGTTGGGGAGGGGGTGTTCTGTGCTCTTTGGCACAGGAGTTTTTTGCGCATTTTGCGACTTTGTCGAGTTGTTTGTTGGTTGTTTTTGTTTTGTAGGGCTTGTATTAGTATTTTTATTACCTGTCTTTGCGGTCAAGTTATTGTTAGTTACTGTCTTCAAAGTGTTGCTGTCATTGGTAGATGCAGTCTGTGTACTTACATTACCTAACGTAGCTGCTTGGGCGTAAGAAACAGTCCCAAATCTGACTGCTAGGTTGCTGGCTGTTGACCCAAGTTGAAGATTATTAATTTGATTTCTTTCGAAGTACCTCTTCCTTGCATGGAATTCGGTACATCTCTCATTTCCCATGATGGCTAGTATCGCCTTTTCTTGTACAAAGCTGGGGCAGTTCACGTCTGCTGCGCCATGCCCTGTTATTTTACAGTTAATGCAATATGATGTAATGCACTCAGAGCCGTGGCTCGCCTTTTCTGCTCCACATGCTGCACACCGTGTTTGGCCTCCACATATGTTTTTTGTGTGTCCCAACATCTGGCAATTGTGGCAGCGCATGGGGGTCATTTTGTATTCCCTGACTGGAATACGCATGACTCTACACGCTTTCACATATTGCGGTGATTTGTGGGAATCGAAAGTCAGGATAATGGTGCCAGAGGGAGTTGGTTCTGTCTCCCCATTCCTTCTTCGCAAAACATGTCTCACAGCTATAACCCCTTGTTCGGGGAAGTTATCAAGAATTTCTGCTTCTGTAACGTACTTAAACTGGGGGCACCAAATTACCCCCTTAGAAGTGTTAAGTCGAGCGACATACTCCACTTTGATGGGGATGATAGTGTTCTTATCCAAAACCAATTCTTTAGTTTGGATAAATTTTTCTGCAAAAAACTTGTTTTTAATGAGGAGCTGGATTCTCCCATCATTCCTCCAGTCAACCTCAATAATCTCAGATGAAATACCCTGCAATGCTTTTAAAACAAGAAAAGCATTGAAGGTTTCCAATTTCTTAAAATGTTTGATAGTGTCTGTAGATCTTTGTAAGTCTGGAACATTGCTTTGGACCAAAATATATTTGGTCTCATCATCCGCAGGTTTGCGTGATGACAATTCCGGGTAGTCGGAATTGTTGATTGATATTGTTACTTGATCATTTAATTTTGTTCTTTTCGTGCTGTTTTGCTTCTTTTCTGCTAGCAGGGCGAAGGAGTTTGTGTTGCCCCCTGGGGGCTGCCCCATCTTAGTTGACTACTTAATCGAGTTTTGTTTTTATATTATTCACTTAACTTTATTATGTATCTTATTATTATTTTATTTTAACTTATATTTTATTTTATTTTATTTTATTATATTTTATTTTATTTTATTTAATTTAATTTTATTTTATTTTATTTTATTTTGATTTATTTTGTTTTATTTTTTATTTGTTATTATTTTCTTATGAATTTATGTATATTTAAATTTATGCACAAATTTAAACTACACTATTCTTTATTTATATTGATATTTACTAATTATTTATTTAATAAAAATAAATATTAGTAATTAGGTAATAATTTCTGATGCTTCGCTCCCACGCTTGTTACGGTGGGAACGAACGCACGGTTAATGTTATATTTAACTATTTATTTTGGCGTCTATTTCACCTCTATAATAAAAAACACAATAAAACACTTTTCACAAATTTATTTGTGTTTATTTTTATTTTAAAAAACCTCAATAATTAATTATAAACTTAAATTGTAACACTAAACTATTTATTCTATATCAAAAAAAAATTTTTTTTTTTTATAATTATTTTCTTATGTTATACACTCCCGCTATAGACAACACGTCTTGTCGCTCTCGTTGTTCACAGTGGAATGGTACTTTTCTAATAAAATATCTTCAAACAAAAAATTGAAGATGTTTCTGGCAGTTTCTTTTGTATCGCGTCCCCCATACTCGGATAGCTTTTTGACCTAATTTTATAAATTATAAATAATTCTATTATTATATTTTTTCCAAAATTATTATTACAGTAGATAAAAATAAATTTTAATTTTACTCACGATTTTAACTTTATAATTATATTCTGTCAGACAATTTACTCTCAAATTCCTCCATGTCTTTTGTTGTGTTTAAGGGAAATATTTTAAAGGTATTGTCATTTTCGTCATCTTCATTTTCACTACCAGGAATATGAGAATTTTTGTCCTGCTTAGTAATGGTGTCAGCTAGAACATTTAGTGAATTTAAAATGTCTCCCATAAATTTTTCCTGACTAGATTTGAACGCATTAAAATCCTTTTTTAAGTCACCATTTTCTTTTCTAAGTTCGTTGAGTCCTAGAATATATTAAAACATTAAAACGAAATCTTAAATTTATATCAAAAACTATTACCCAAGTGGTTTTCCCTATTTTCAATTATTCTGGAGGAATTGGCATCTTGAATACAGAAAAAAACATTTTCGCCCATTGATGCAATAGGAACCATAGTTACTGGTGGTGTATCGGAAGTAGTATTAATAGCTGTTATATTAGAATCGAAAATAGTATGCACTGTTGGCAAATTCGAAGGATTATCCACAGCTGGCACATCGCAAACAGTATTCACTGCTGTATTCACAAATGGCGTATTAAGAGAAATATTTTCCTGTGACATATCAGATGGAGTCACAGGATTTGAAAATGCTTCTTCCATTAAAGTATTAAAATTGAAGTGCGAGTCCTCATGCAACAAACCACTAACTGGGTGAATTCTTTTTAGTTGTTTTTTTCTGGCTTCTATCATTTCTGATTCACTGTTTGAATATTGTTCAAAATATTCTTCCCTTTCAAGCGCATTCTCCCAAGTGCCTGTGAAAATAATTAAATATAATCGAAACTGTTCCTTAATTGAAAACATGAAAAATAAACTTACTAATATTTTTCTCGAGTACGCGGCATTTATACTGCTCCCAATTTTCAGCATGTTTTAAACAAATTCTCCTTCCCTTTGTTTGTTCATTTTTTTTCTTTGGCGAGAATAGGATGTTATGTATTTTCTATCCAAATAGAGGGGACTGCCACTACCATTTTTTCATCTTCTTCGAGAGTTTCTACAATGCAGTACATGATTTTGTTCCTAAAATGAGTGGATAAGTGGAAAAAATACTTTTTCTGTTTGTGATAGCGGCAAAGGAAATAATTTTCAATATATTTCATTGACCCCTAAAATTATAGGATCATCTTCGTCGTACACATTGCCCTTATAAATATTCAAATAGGATGATTGTACGGGCATTTCATAGAAGTTATAATGATATTTTAATCGTGCGCAATAAACAACTGGAGTTTTGTTAAGCATGGTGAAGTTCACAACACGGAAAATTTGTTTTTCAGTTGAAAGGAACCACTTATCACTTTCTGTAGTGCTTAAAATAAAGTCTTTCAAATGCATTGTTTTGTATATTCCATTTGAAATGATTTTGCTTAACCAAACATGTTGACTCCAGTCAACATAGGCTGAAAAAAGAATATATAATTAAAAAAAAAAAAAGGGGCAGTGTCGAAAAATATGTATATAAATATAATAAAAAAAAGGTTACAAACAATTCAAGACAGACAATGCGACAATATAATATTACATACAAAAAAAGAACAACAAAAAAAAAATGTAAACAAATCAACAAAATCAAACATATAACACAGAAATTATTGCAATAATATAGAACATATAACATGAATATGCACAAGCAGGTAAAATAAAAAGGTCTATAGACATAGCATACAAAACAAAAACAAAAAGATTCACATAGCACAAATATATAACATAAAACATTAAACACAAATATTTAATTACATTACATAACCAATGAACACTAACCTAAAATAAAAACATTTGAATATATAGTATATGTTATATAAATATCAATGTTATATAAACATTATAATATACATTATATAAATACTAAATATTATATACACAATATATATATAATATATGTTACGTAACCATGTCAAATTGTCAAAATGTACCAACCGAATATATTACCAATAAAGTTATTCACAATCGAACGAAAAATGTACCATAAATTGTTATTTGAATCATCAGACACAATTTGAACAAAACGGTTTTATAAAAAAGACGAAAACATGAGAAAAATAGTAGAACATTTCAACAACGGGGAAAATAGAAAATTCCAGAGTTTGCAAATTTTGCTATATAAAGAGTTGAAATTCGCAGAAGAATTTGTCTTTTGCAATTACCTGCCTAAATGTCGTATTGAGACTGAATCAGGGAAAACAAAAGATCGCCTCATCAGCTTGGACGTATTGAGTCCTACTTAAAATCTAGCGTATTGAGCTAGTACAATAGGGTTGTTAGGAATTTTGTAAAAAAAACTTATAATTTTTTTACAAAATTTAGGGAAAAATCGGTAGAATTTTTCATCGGCTAAGTACTAAATTAACAGAGTACTTAGAAAATTTTGGGATAAAATCATCGAAAGAAATTTATCGGCTAAGTGTAAAAATTGGAAAACACTTAGAAAATTTTTAACAAAATTTTAAAATTGAGAAATTTCCTAACACTTAGAAAATTTCTGCTGCGGACAACGAATTGTATTGAAGGAAAAATTGCATATCAAATACTTAGAAAAATTTTGCGAAATTGAATTTTTTAAAAAAAAAAGACTTAGAAAAATTATAAAATTGCGGGCAATTTGAAAATCAACAAACACTTAGAAAATTTGATCAGAAAAAACTTCGATTCTGCTTGATAAATATAAATTTGAATCGCCGTCGGGAAAATTACATTTTGTATACTGTCTATACAGAACATCAGTCTATTGATCGCTATTCACATTAGAGGGCAACCATTTTCAACTGAAACTACTTCAACAACCGGAAACTGAATCTTCAATCAACATTTCAACGTATAGATCGATCTATACCGTCGATAGTTAGATTTAAGTAATAAATTAAATTAAATTAAAAATTTGAAATTAAAATTTGAAATTAAAATTTGAAAAATTTAAAAATATATATAATCACTTATATTAAAATTTTATTTTGATAAATTTTCGTTGCATACCTTTGTAAATTTGAATTTTTTTTGAATTTTTATTTCCGTTGTAAATTTTTTTTAAAAAATTGTTGCATACTTTAAAAATTTGAATTTTTTTGTATATTTAAAAATTTTTTAATTTTTCTTATTTCCGTTTTAAAGTATAATACTTTCATTATATTTCATTGTTAAATTGATTAATAGATTTGTTATTAGATTTAAGATCAAATTGTTAGGTTAAGATATTGAATTAAATAAAATTTATAACGTTTGTGAAAAAATTGTGTTTTTATTTTATATTCTTTTTTGAACTTTGCACCTTTCTACAGTTTTAATGTTAAATTAAATTTTACGGATTTAACATTTGGTCCTTCGAGCCGGATAAAATAAGAACACAATTTTTATTAGAGAAATTTGTAACAACAAATTTAATTTTAAATCAATTATAAAACTTAAAAAATGGATAATATTCAGAGTTTAATCAAATTGCAAAAAAAATTTAGAAAAGGAATTAGGCAACATAACTATCAGAATAAAAAAGAATCTAACTGAAGATCAACCGGTTAATGTCTACGAACGCAGAATTCAAAAATTGAATGAATTAACTGATAAATTCAAAGACAATCACTATTTAATATGTCAAGCAGAAGACTGTAATAGTACTACAGAATACCTTGATCAAAACAAGTATGACGAATTTGAAGAAACGTGTTTCAATTTAGTTACCGAGTTACAAGAAAAAATTAATTCTTTAACTAAAGTTAATAATGCGTCGAATGAAGATTCTACACATATTACAACACTTGTATCTCCGAAAAAGGCCAAAATAAAGTTACCTCCTATTTCACTACCAAAATTCGATGGCACATATAAATCATGGCGATCATTTAAAGATCTATATACCAATTTAATACACAATAATAATGAAATATCAGAAGTTGAAAAATTGCATTATCTAAAAACTTGTGTTTCTGGTGAGGCAGCTAGATTAATTAAACCATTCGAAATTATTGGAACTAATTATTATAAAGTATGGCAAACACTGGAAAAAAGATTTAACAACAATAGAGTATTGATCAATGCACAAATAGAAAAATTATGTAAAATAAACACAGTAAAATCCGAGAGCGCTCAATCTATGAAAGATGTTTTAAGTAATACTGAAGAAATCCTTCATGAATTAAAAACTCTAAAGGTTAATACAGAAAACTGGGATCCTATTATTGTGTATCTTACTCTACAAAAGTTATCACATGAAACGCGAGAATTGTGGGAAATAAAACAAAGTGAGAAAAACGAGGTAGCTACATTTAAAGAATTAATTGAATTCTTAGAAGCCAGATTTAGAGTTCTGGAAGCAATACAAACTAAAACACAACCAAAACAAAATAAAGTATTTCTCACACAAAACAACAAAACTCAAAATTTGAAATGTTGCAAATGTAACTCAGACCATAGATTATTCAATTGTACACAATTTAAATCGTTGTCCGCACATGAAAAATTAAAATTCGTGAAGTCAAAGGACTTATGTTTGAATTGTTTGGCAGGAGGCCATCAATTTAAAGATTGCAAAAGCAAATTTACATGTAATATATGTAAATGGAAACACAACACAATATTACATTCCAGCTTCAACATTGTATCAAATTCGAAATCTAAGACAACTGCTCAAACAAATGAAAATAAAAATGGGGATTCAAATCCGCCAGTTAACAAAACTGAGGTAGAAAAAGATGTAAAGAACTTCTTTTCTACAAACACTAAGCAGGCATTGCTATCAACGGCATTGGTCAAGATACGTAATGCACAGGGTCACGAGGAAATCTTGAGAGCTTTGATTGATTCAGGGTCTCAAGTAACGTTTATTACTGCAGCAGCAACAAAACGGTTGCAACTTAGAAACATACACACGAATCAGCGCATCAGTGGGCTCAATGAAAGCAGTGCCACGGTGGCTAATTCTGAAACTGAATTCACAATGAAAGCGGTACATGGTACCTATAAACAAAAAGTAAATGCTCTAGTGATAAAGAGTATCACCAATCATCTACCTACATGTAGGATTGAAACTGAAGGTTTCGATCATTTAAAAAATCTGACATTAGCTGACCCTAATTATGAAAGTCCTGGAAAAATAGATATATTACTAGGAGCAGAAGTCTATGCTAATATAATTCAAGAAGGAATTATAAAATCTACAAAACCAAATCAACCTGTAGCAATAAATACCGCATTAGGCTGGATTGTGTTGGGCAATGTAGGACATGCCAAACAATCCAGTAAAAATTTCCTGATACATGTTCATGAAGCTGATAACTTGGATGAACAATTAAGAAGATTTTGGGAACAAGAGGAAATCTTAAACATTGCTCATCAAAATCCAGAAGATAAACAATGCGAAGAGATATATAGAAAAACTACAAAGAGACTTACAGATGGAAGTTACCAAGTTGATTTACCTTGTAAATCAGAAGACGGTCCAAAACTTGGAGAAAGTCATAAAAAGGCAGCAAGTATTAGCAAAATGCTTCAAAAATTCCCTATTCCATGGGAAAGGGTTAAATCAATGAAAAAAATCATACCGACACAGGGTGGATGATAAGACAGTCATTCGATTCACATATTGGAACACAAATGAAATTGTTGTGAAAATACCGCCAAGAATTCGACAAACGAACAATTATAAACACCATAAATCAAAAACAAACCACAGCAATGGCATGTTAATAACAGTACATTAAACTTGAACTCATTCTTGGATAATCAAAACTTATTACGTGTAGGCGGTATAGATTAGAAAATTCCGTGTTATCTTATGATGAAAAACATCCAATCATTTTACCCTCAAATCACATATTTGCTAAGCGATTAATTACGCACATACACGAAAAAACATGGAGGTGTTCAGCTTGTATTGAATACGCTCAGAAGTATAATATTGGGTAATAAGGGCAAAAAGTACTGTGCGACATCAACTACATAAATGTTTGAAATGTTTCAAAGTGAAACCCACTGAAAATGCGCAATTAATGCGAGATCTACCTTCAGCAAGAGTAACTCAATCTTTTCCATTCCAGCATGTAGGTATGGACTTTGCTGGACCAATAGATATGAAAGCATCATCTCTTCGCAATGCAAAAATAATTCCTGTACATATATGTTTATTCATTTTGCTTATGTACTAAAGCAGTACATTTAGAATTGGTTTCAGACCTCAGCGCTGAAGCATTTATTGCAAGTTTTCATAGATTTACAGACAGAAGAGGTCTATGTTCAGATATTTATTTTGATTGCGGAACAAATTTCGTCAGAACCAATAAAATTTTATTTTCTGATGAGGTCAATGAAAAAATAGCTGAAAAACTATCAAATGAACGAATAAAGTGGCATTTTAATCCACCTTCAGCTCCACATTTTAGTGGTTTATGGGAATCACATATTAAATTAGTCAAAATACATTTAAAGAAAACATTACAAAATACCAAACTCACATATGAATGTTTACACACTGTTTTATGTAAAATAGAAGCCTGCGTTAATTCGAGACCGCTAGTCCCGATCAATGTCGACCCTGATAGCAATGCAATTATTACACCAGGACACTTTCTAGTACATCGAAATTTACAAACCATTCCAGAGAGATATGAAATTAAAGACAAATCGCCGACTAAGCAGTGGCAATTTTTAAAACAATTACAATTAAATTTTTGGCATCAGTGGTCAAAAAATTATTTACAACAACTGCAAACACGCAATAAATGGAAATATGTTCAAGATAATCTGAAAGTAAACGACTTAGTTATAGTAAAACGAGAAAATTTTTCTCCCTTATTATGGCCGTTAGGACGAGTCATAGAAGTATATCCTGGAATGGATGGGTTGGTTAGAACAGCACTAGTCAAAATCGGGCAAAAAACTTTTCTACGACCCATCGTTAAATTACACAAATTACCGATCGAAGATAATTAAGACATACACCCCACACAAACACTAAAGAAGAAGAAGAAAAGAAAGGAATGTTTTTTTTTGTATATATGTAATTACATTTATTTTCAGTTTCATTACAAAATTTCTTTAACATATGTACTCCTCACTGTCTGGCCCGTGGAAGATGTTGACTCCAGTCAACATAGGCTGAAAAAAGAATATATAATTAAAAAAAAAAAAAAGGGGCAGTGTCGAAAAATATGTATATAAATATAATAAAAAAAAGGTTACAAACAATTCAAGACAGACAATGCGACAATATAATATTACATACAAAAAAAGAACAACAAAAAAAAAATGTAAACAAATCAACAAAATCAAACATATAACACAGAAATTATTGCAATAATATAGAACATATAACATGAATATGCACAAGCAGGTAAAATAAAAAGGTCTATAGACATAGCATACAAAACAAAAACAAAAAGATTCACATAGCACAAATATATAACATAAAACATTAAACACAAATATTTAATTACATTACATAACCAATGAACACTAACCTAAAATAAAAACATTTGAATATATATATGTTATATAAATATCAATGTTATATAAACATTATAATATACATTATATAAATACTAAATATTATATACACAATATATATATAATATATGTTACGTAACCATGTCAAATTGTCAAAATGTACCAACCGAATATATTACCAATAAAGTTATTCACAATCGAACGAAAAATGTACCATAAATTGTTATTTGAATCATCAGACACAATTTGAACAAAACGGTTTTATAAAAAAGACGAAAACATGAGAAAAATAGTAGAACATTTCAACAACGGGGAAAATAGAAAATTCCAGAGTTTGCAAATTTTGCTATATAAAGAGTTGAAATTCGCAGAAGAATTTGTCTTTTGCAATTACCTGCCTAAATGTCGTATTGAGACTGAATCAGGGAAAACAAAAGATCGCCTCATCAGCTTGGACGTATTGAGTCCTACTTAAAATCTAGCGTATTGAGCTAGTACAATAGGGTTGTTAGGAATTTTGTAAAAAAAACTTATAATTTTTTTACAAAATTTAGGGAAAAATCGGTAGAATTTTTCATCGGCTAAGTACTAAATTAACAGAGTACTTAGAAAATTTTGGGATAAAATCATCGAAAGAAATTTATCGGCTAAGTGTAAAAATTGGAAAACACTTAGAAAATTTTTAACAAAATTTTAAAATTGAGAAATTTCCTAACACTTAGAAAATTTCTGCTGCGGACAACGAATTGTATTGAAGGAAAAATTGCATATCAAATACTTAGAAAAATTTTGCGAAATTGAATTTTTTAAAAAAAAAAGACTTAGAAAAATTATAAAATTGCGGGCAATTTGAAAATCAACAAACACTTAGAAAATTTGATCAGAAAAAACTTCGATTCTGCTTGATAAATATAAATTTGAATCGCCGTCGGGAAAATTACATTTTGTATACTGTCTATACAGAACATCAGTCTATTGATCGCTATTCACATTAGAGGGCAACCATTTTCAACTGAAACTACTTCAACAACCGGAAACTGAATCTTCAATCAACATTTCAACGTATAGATCGATCTATACCGTCGATAGTTAGATTTAAGTAATAAATTAAATTAAATTAAAAATTTGAAATTAAAATTTGAAATTAAAATTTGAAAAATTTAAAAATATATATAATCACTTATATTAAAATTTTATTTTGATAAATTTTCGTTGCATACCTTTGTAAATTTGAATTTTTTTTGAATTTTTATTTCCGTTGTAAATTTTTTTTAAAAAATTGTTGCATACTTTAAAAATTTGAATTTTTTTGTATATTTAAAAATTTTTTAATTTTTCTTATTTCCGTTTTAAAGTATAATACTTTCATTATATTTCATTGTTAAATTGATTAATAGATTTGTTATTAGATTTAAGATCAAATTGTTAGGTTAAGATATTGAATTAAATAAAATTTATAACGTTTGTGAAAAAATTGTGTTTTTATTTTATATTCTTTTTTGAACTTTGCACCTTTCTACAGTTTTAATGTTAAATTAAATTTTACGGATTTAACAAAACACCGGTTCTCATATTTATTTCTGACTCTCTTAAAACCACATGAAATCGTTCTACTATTCTTTTGGCGACTTGACTCAGAGGTTTTTGTCCTGTCCTTATGAGTCTTTTTATAACACGTAAATGATTTTCAAATGGAAAAGCGCTTCTTTCATCTAAAGTACCATACAGTTGTACATCATCTATCACATGAAGTAAATTATGAACATTATAGCTTATATTTGAATAATTGTATAATTCCCGAAAGTGATTTACAAAGACATCTAACATTTTTTCCGCAACTTTTAAGTATTTAAAGTGGTTTTTATTCATAAATATTGTTGTGGCGCAGTGAAGTAGCAAAAAATGCATATAATGTTCATATGGTGCAGCATCCTTTAATACTATGGGTCCTGTATACAATAAAAAAGTTCTATACTCTGTTGCCTTCCAAAAATTTAAATCGTCTAGACCTCTTGGAACTCTATTAAATCCTTTCGGAGTAAATGGGACAAACGACAATAAATGGTTTGATAGAACTTTTAGATTATTATGAGAAATTTTTGCGTCATTTGTAAACGACCTATTTTTTACCCAAATATAAAGTAATTTTCTCATGACGCCTAGACATATTAAATGCATATAATCTAAAGGAAAATGTTCAATCATATTTATATTTGGAATATCTTCAACTGCAGGTGTTAAGATGTGATGTTCTTCAAAAAGCTTTTTTCGAAAATTCTCATCAGTTCTTTTTGCACGGGAAGTCCCAACAAAAATTAATTTATTTTCATCGTGAAAATAGTCTCCTTCAATATTACATCGTTCGCATCCAAAGTAAGCATTATGTCCTTTGATGCCTTTTATAAAACTCCTTGCTGGCGCATCGCAGATAAAACTATCTAATGAAACTTTGTAGGTTTTGTCTTTATATGTGAATCCAGAATTAAGCAACGTTTGCATTTCGTTTACAAAAAACATCAAAAATTCATTAATATTGTTAGACTTTCCTTTGCCAAAATAAAGTCCAATTACAAAAGGAGGAATTTTTAATCCTTTTACAAGGCCCAAAATTGGCCACATTTGTGCCTTTGAACTTTTACTAATTGGTAGACCATCAATATTGACTTGTAAAGCGAATTCAGAAAAATGTTTGCTGGGAAAATATTCTATTATTGCATTTAAAGCAGTTTTTATACCATAGTGCCAATACTCGCCAGGTAACATTTTATGAATTACAATGTTTTTCTCCGTATTCAATAGAGTTCTTGAATCTAAAGGTAATGATTTAATTCCCCTTCGCTTTAAAATTTTTAATAATTGTGTCAATGATACATGAGTAATATTATTTTTTATGGCCCATTCAGAAAGTTCTTCACTTCACGATTTTTCTTGTATATGCTCATTTATTTCCGTGTTATCAGAATCACTTATATCATCACTTGTTATTTCTTCTGTGTGAACTTGACTATTTGGCATAACTAACAACGATGGCTCAAAATTATTTATTGCTGAAATGTCAATATTTGTTGCATCATCTTCTGGTGAAAATATTTTTTGCAATTCCAGTTTATGTGTTTGCAAAATTTTTCGTGTTCGTCTTCTAAACGTCCAACGACTTATAATTTTATTTTTATGTAAAGCATTCATTGCAGTTTTTATTGTGGACCTGCAAAATTAATTTACTCATGGAACAATCAAATAAAATACGTTAGCAGTATTTATATATTATTATAATATAATATAAATCCAACATAAGCAAAGAACCCAAAATATGTAATATAAATTCTTAATATAATTTCTTGTAATTGGAATTTCCAAAAGCACGTGAGTAATTTATATCATTTTTTACTAAATAGGTATCCATTTTATTCATTATATTTCTTAATTCAAAAATAAATACAAAATAGCCAAATAATAATAGTTTATTAATAATAATAATGTTGTTTTACTCACCTTCTGTTAATTATTTTTTATTAATTAATTAGTTTATTTATTTATTTGTTTTTTTCTTTAATTCATAACCTTTTTTCGTTCTTATACACCTTAAATTTACACTTTGAATTCTTATATTTCTCAACTGAATGGCTTTGCCACAAATAGTATTGTTCTCATTGTTCAAGAAACGGTTCATTCTCAACTTATTTGTAATACATACAACAAATTTGTTACTGTGAAACCTATTAATAATCCGAAGACAATTTGCGATTGAAAAAAACGTCCCACTGTAACAAATTTGTTGCTTATGCAGAATATGCAACAAATTTGTTGAAAGCATAATGTTGTGTAACAAAAGGGTTTCACAGTTAAGAATTTGTTGCATTTGCTTGAGTCACTTTTGTGACAAATAAGTTTTTTCGAAACCTTTAAGTTCACAAAAAACAAAACGGTTATTTCTTGAAAGTAAATATGAAACATAAAAATTTCTAATAACTTATTGCTTGCGAAACAGGATTTCTGAAACAAATTAATTACTGCACGAGATCTTGTCAACCTACAAGTCGCGTATTTTTAAAAAAGTTACTACACAACGACTTTGCAACCATAATTAAAAAATTTCCGTGGTTACTTTGCAACCACGGTTGCCGATTGCTACTTGGGTAATGAAACGCAATATGAAAATCCTCTTACTCACTTCATTATTACTTACATAATAATGAAGTTATACGTAATTCATAATGAAGTGATATATGAATAGGATATTATTTATCTAAAAATTAATAAGTTTAAATTAGTTGTACTCATCGCGTAAATTTTATTCAAAAAATCACTTTTGTTTTACGATAGTTATCTCCAAAAAAACTATTGATTAAAAGAAGCAAAATATTACTATACTCCATGCAACAGAGTCAAAAAATGTTATAAGCTATACTTAGTAAGTAAAGAAATGTAACAACAATATGCAAAAAATAAAAGCGACACGTGTTTTAATTTCTCAAATTTAGTACATATTTGGAAAAAAAATTTTGAAAAAAAGGAAAATTAAATTGTAGAATATTAAAAAAATAAAATAAAAATAAAATGAAAAACTAATTTTTGTAGGAATACTTACGTATAAATTCGCACTTATCACTTATTATTATTATTTTCAAAATCACTAAAAACTTTTTAAAAATGCGACTGTCACATGCGAAAGTAAAGACTGAAATGAATGCAAAAACTATGTATATAACAAAAGATTGAACATTTAAATTACCCCATAAATTGAATTTATAACCCCATGATCTGAAACACCCTGTACATAGAATGTAGTTAATATTATATTTAATGTTACGAAAAAAATTTGTCAACTACTCTTCATATAAAAAAAAAACAATAACTAACTAAATCTGTTGTAATATGTGTCTTGCAAAATGATGGTATTTTTAATTTTGTGAGAAACTCTTACGTCTTACATTAAAGGTTCTCATTTTCTTATTAATTTTGTGTGGCTACATACATATTTAAAAAATTGCATACGTTTTCTATATTATTACAACGATGTACTTGAGAAATATGAACATGTTTAACACAAACAAAATTTATATTTGAAATTGATGTAATTTTTTATTCTGGAAACTTTTATTGATATGATTACTGTAACTATGGTTGTAAATTTCTAAAATTTTATTTGCGAAAAAATAAGTACACAGTATGATTGGCAAAATCATTATATGATAATCATAACTATACAACAAAGTGCAAGTTTATTTATTATAACTAAAATAAAGTTAATCACATGATTAGGAGAATCATATAATATTCGTTATAGTTGTAGTAACACTAACTAAGTTGAAACAACTATGGAACAAATATGCGATTTCTCTCAGTGTACCGAATATTTATCAATTACACTGCACTGCGATGGTTTTCCTCTAAAAAATTAAATAGCAATTTTGACAGGTAGCAGAACAGGGGTAGGTTCGCGTAAGGTGATTGGTGATATTCACCACAAATTTCGGTTCACGTATGGTGACAATCAGCAATAATTATCACTAAATGTTATCACTTTGAGGTGATAGCATTTGAGGTGTCACTTTTCTAATTTTTACTATTATTCTTCTTCTGCCTAACCAAAAAATACTCATAATCACATACAATCAATTGGTATTTGCTGTTGATGGTATATAATTTATTTAAATAATTTTGTAATTTAAAATATATTGTGTTATTTTTACAATGAAATTCTCCATGAATAATTGCAATTTACTGAACATCCGGTAATTCTAAAGGATTATTGCTATCTTGCGTTTTTCTCCTAATTATTTTTATTTGAGATTCATTTTCAGAATCTGAAATAAAAAATGCTATAGACGAAAACGTTATTGAATTTTCTTGTATTCTTATTCACAATTTAAATTTTTATTTGTTTTGATTGACGTTTGACAACTATAAATATACTGTGGAATTCGCCGAGTTTCAAATTCCATCACTTTTTTGGTCATCACCTTACTCGAACAATTACTTTTCGGTGATCACTTTTTAACTATCACCTATCACCTATCACCAATCACCTTACGTGAACACACCCCAGGCCTCAAGCTACGAAAAAAATATTAAAAACATTCAATCGCGTCCATTTCTTGAGAAAAGGATATGCAAATTTTAGCCACTTTCACACTTAATTTTTTCTAAATAATTCGATAACCAATCATCCAATCAGCCTCTGTTTTTTTTATGTTTGGAAGAGAAAACTTTCTTCTTTTAATTTCAAAAATAGTAAAATTTTACGTAGACCGATTTTTTGATATAATAAAACTGATTGTACAAGAAATATTGTAGAGCATCCAATTTTACGAACCAAAATTATAAACAAATCTTATCTAGACAACGACTTTATTACGAGTGTTTCGTACGGTACAGTTTTGTATTTTATCAATACATTCTTTCTTATCATTTTCTATTGTTAGTACTTTAGAGCAACTTAAATGATAAAATCTATATTATATATAGAAATCAGGTAGTAAGTAATAATATCAATATATATAATAAAAATAAGTGTAGAATGTGCGTGCCGCTAAAACTCAGAAACGAGTCCCAGCACGATCAAGAGAGTTATACGATGTGATAGCCTTCTATCTCCCATCCATGAAGAAGGTTTCTGTTTTTATTCGTAGGGCGTGTTTTTAAAGATATAAGAGTTGCATGTTTCGCCCTTTAGAAATTTCTAGAATAGTTGAGAACATTCGAGAGCATTCCACAACATTCCATAAGGTTCTGGTATGTTCTGGAACATCGCGGAACATTTCAGATCATTGTAGAACATTCCAGACTATTCTGAAATGTGGAATATTCTGGAACATTGTGGACCATTCGAAGCCTTCTTGGTATGAGTAGGGGAATCCATTCGTAGGAGTATATAAAGCACGATCCATCGTAGGTTCGAATGTCAGTTTCTTATCAGTAACGAAAGGAACAATCGAAAAAGAAAAGAAAATTACAAAGTAGTGCAGTGAATGAATAAAAACCAAAAGTGAAGTGTGAGTAATCAACATAATACAGTGATTAAATATAAAGCAAAAATAAAGTGTGCAAAGTGTACTTAGTGAATTTTTGTTAATAAAGAGTTGATTTGATTTATACTTTATACAATGCCCAAACGTAAAAGAGGAGGAGATCTTGCAAATTCTGAAGCAAAACGACGAAAACAAAAAAATCAACGAAAAAATGAAACAGTCGAAGAGTGCGAAGCACGTTTACGTTCCCAACGAATCAGAATGAGCACTTTGAGAAGCAGAGAAACCGAAGAATAACGAAATGAACGAATTGAAAAATCAAGAATTGCAAAACAATCTTATAATAAAAGACTGCAAACGCAGGCCACCCATGAAAATATCACCCTACGAGAAGCGCAGATGAGAACAAGTAAACAGTACAATCTAACAAATGAAGCATTCCACTACGACCCGACGAAAGAATATGATAAACACCAACACGTCGTAATCGGGAAAATGGATAACATCTGCCAATTTTGTAATGCAAAAAAATTCAATAAAGAAACACTAGGATTTTGTTGTATTAGTGGAAAAATTCGATTACCACCACTTGAAGCACCTCCACAGGAATTTCTACATTACATGACTGGAGAAACTCCAGAATCGAAACATTTTCTTCAAAATATAAAAGCGTACAATGCCTGCTTTCAAATGACTTCTTTTGGTGTCACATCCATTAACACTAACAGGGATGAAAATGATTACGTTTTTTCTATCCAAGGACAAATCTATCAGAAAATGGGATCATTATTACCATTACCCAATGAAGACCATAAATTTATGCAGGTATATTTCATTGGAAATGAAGATAAAGAAATTGATCAACGATGGAAAAATATCAGTAGATTGCGACGAGAAATAATCAAAGATATACAAAGGATTTTACATAAATACAATCAACTGATTCACACATTCAAAACAGCACTAGACCGAATGATTTCTGATGACTATAAACTTATCATTCGAGCTGACAGAAGACCACCTGGAGAATACGAACGTCGATTTAATAAACCTTCGGAAAACGTTTCTAATAAATCTATTATTGGCGGAAATACGTGCTAAACAACACATTGCACTTGCACTGGCATCATCCGGCATCGCAGCCACACTTATGGAAGGAGGACGAACCGCCCATTCCGCCCTACAACTACCTTTGAATATAGCCGAAGAACAATTCCCGGTATGTAAAATCTCTAGAGCATCTGGACGAGGGGAACTTTTAAAACAAGCTAAAATTATCTTCTGGGACGAATGCACTATGGCACATAAAAAATCATTTGAAGCCATGGATAGAACATTACAAGATTACAAGACTTGCGAGGAAATTCTGAAATGATGGGAGGAGTTCTACTTATACATTCAGGAGATTTTCGACAAACACTTCCAGTTATCCCCAAGTCAACACCAGCAGACGAGATCAATGCATGCTTAAAAAAATCACATCTCTGGCCATATATAAAAATACTGCAACTAACAAAAAATATGAGAGTTGAACTATTGATAGACGAAACAGCAGCACATTTTTCTAAAATACTTTTACAAATAGGCGAAGGCACATATCCTACTGACCAGACAACTGGCCTTATTGAACTCAATAGTGATTTTTGCAACATAGCCACTACTGAAAACGAACTCATCGACGAAATTTATCCAAACATTGTTCACAACTATACCAATCCGGAATGGCGATTCGAAAGGGCAATTTTGGCAACTAAAAATAATATTGTCAATGATATCAACTTTAATATTGAAAAAAAAATTCCCGGTGAAGAGAGAATATACAAATCGATCGACACGATGGTAAATGTTGAAGAAAGTGTCAACTTCCCTACAGAATTTCTAAATTCTTTGCAAGTACCAGGAATGCCATTACACTGTCTTCGACTGAAAATTGGATCACCTATCATACTACTTCGAAATCTCAACTCGCCAAAACTATGTAATGGTACAAGGATGATTGTCAAACAGCTATCGAATAACATTATTGAAGCCGAACTTATGACTGAAAAGGACAAAGGACACACAGTATTTATTCCCAGAATACCACTGATCTCTACTGAACTGCCATTCCAATTCAAAAGACTGCAATTTCCAATAAAATTAGCCTATAGTTTTACAATTAACAAAGCGCAAGGACAAACTTTAAAATATTGCGGCATCAACCTTACAGAATCCTGTTTTTCTCACGGTCAGTTGTACGTAGCTTGCTCTCGCGTAGGGAATTCGAAAAATTTATATATATATACTCCGAATAATAACAAAATAAAAAATGTTGTTTATAAACAAATATTGTAAATAGTTATAATATGTTTTTAATAAAATTTATTATTAAAATTCATCTTCAACGATAATAATCTTTATTTCAACTACCACACAATCTCTTATCAACTCCCTGAGCGTTGCCGGGTATTTCAGCTAGTATAAAATATACGCATATATATTTTTATATACATAGTCTACAATATCATTATTGTACGTATACATATATAGTAATTACGTAATGAAGTAAGTATAAACATATTTATAGTTTAATATATATTATAGCCTACAGCTCGACCATCCTGACCTAATAATCGACTCGATTATTTTGAAAAAACAATACAAATGCAAAAGAACAAAATGCAGAAAGAAAAAAAAAGCAAATGTACACAACCTATCATTTCCTTTGTACTTACAGTTCTTTAAAAGATGTAAAATGCTATCCAATATACCCGGTTTAAGATGCGAAGAAGTCCACTTTCTTAGAGTCGATGGAACAGGAAGCGAAAAGTTTCTTTTTCTTAAAAGTCTATAAGATCATGGTCCAGCAGAATATAAAGATGTTGCTCATGCAATGTCCTCATCATTCCAATTGCACTTTTTCTTCGGATGGTCAAAACGTTTTACTTGACACGGACTGAATAACTTATTGATTGAAATTCTCATTGATTCCAAATTTCGAATTTGTTGTTGCAGTTTTTTGATTTTTTTGTCTTATAATTTCAGCTGTCGTCTCATTTTTTTTTATTTCAATATCTTTGAAGTATTCCAAAGAATTTCTACAATAAGTTATATTGATATATATATAATACAATTCAATTATGTATATAGATAAAATACTTAAAACAAATTATCGACACTTGCATTGTTTGAACACCTATCTCCTTGCTAGTCAGATTTTCTTCAGTTTTTTGTGCACATGAAGTCTGTGGAAAATACCTAAAACGTGATAACTTTTATTAGTTTTGTTTTTAATACATTGTTACTGATGTATTCATTACTAACACATTATGTTCGTTCATTATTTCATCAATAAACTTTTTACAATTTCGACGACTCAATCTTTTCTCTCGTTTGTTAATTTCGGAAGAGCCCGGTAGATTTCTAGAAGGTAAAGCATCATCTTTCAAACGTTTCTTATTTTCTGGCACTATTAAAAGAATACTCCGCAATCTGTAATCAGTGTTCACAAAATGATCCGAACAAACAAATGAATTTTTAATATTGATTTTGTCACTTAATTCGCAAACTTTTATCCAAGTTTCCCTTTGGCTTTTGTTTGCGGGCAATCGATGAAATCTTTTTTTATTTTCGGAGTCATTGGAAGATTTTGTTTTCTTTTCATAGTTTTTACAGCTTGGTACACAGCACTTTACCATTTTTTTTAAATTTTCACTCACTTAAATAATATATATATTTTCACAACTTATTTTAAACTCATTATCAAAATTTGAAACTTTTTGTTTACACTTTTACTGGACAAGTGACGTCACTAACATAACCTCAAAAATTCTGTAGCATACCTTATATATATTCTTTATAGCATGGGTGGTATGGTGGGAGCTGATAAAGTTGAAGATCTTTTGATCATTGAGAAAATTGCTTCTATTGTATTATATAAATATGCATAGTGGAATCGGCGTAATTGTAAATCTATTCTAAATAGTTCTATCTCCCTTAAGTTTGCTCGAGCTGTTCTCGATGTTTATCTACATTCATTTTGTTTTAACAATAAATTAGTTTACATAAAGTTATTCAAATATTATAAGCTTTATTTCAGTTTTATTTAAGTTTTCTTGATTTTTTTACTTTTTTGACAATAATTAAATTTTAATGGAAGAAATTTTCAAATACTGTAACTATATAGATTTCATTTTTATTCAGATTTTACTTAAATTTTTCTCATTGTTTTTTAATCAATAATTTAATTTGCATTTTTCACATACATACTATGAACTTCATTTCATTTTCATTTGAATTGTAATCGACTTATACCTGTTTTAATCATTAATTTTAAATTTTCATATAAAAATAATTTTCAAAATTTGTTGGTTTCATTCAATATTGTTAAAAAATTTCCTCTAGGTTACACAAAGAAAAATTAATGTGAGGCCGAGCGGAAAAAAAACCTAAAGAAAATTTAAAAAAAAAGATTTAGTGGGATTGGAGGCCGAGCGGAGCCTTGAAAAAAGGAGGTGTTAAATCCACCAAAAAATGAATATAAAAATATTTTTCAATTTAACATTAATTAGAAAGGGTGCCGGTTCAAAATGTTTAATAAAATAAAAACACAATGTTTTTCAATTTACGTTACAAATTTTATTTTAAAATATTCTCTTAAATCTAACAATTCAATTCTTAAACTAAATTACAAACAGTTTCTAATCTACTTAAATTCGTGTATACTTAAATTTTAAATAAATCTAATTCAATTTATATAAAATTCAATATTTTTAATTATATAATAATATTTCAATCAAAATCGGAAATAAGTATGCAATTAATACAAAATAAATTTAAATCTATGAAATATATAAAATTCACTTTAATTTAACAATTTGTGTATGTACAATATTTCAGTTAAACCGGAAGTAACTATAAATAAGAAATTTAAAAATAAAATCATGAATTTATAAAAGAAATTTATCAAATCTACTTTAATTATGATTTTACATATGTTCTTAACTACTAAGAGCTAATTAGCTAATAATTATTCGTTGGCATAGGTCGACCTACACGAATAGATGGCGTTGTAGACACTATGTTGATTGAAGAACGATGATGAGATCAATTTAACGATGACTATTCGAATTTTCAAACTTTCAAAAAAATTCGTTATGTAAAGCTGAAGATTTCCGACGGGAACTGACGACTGTCGAGATGAAATATTTTTTACTGTCTCGATGAATTTTCTAATTTTCCAAAATAATTCAATTTTCTGATGCTATTTTCAGTGACGAAACTTTAGAAAATTTCTAAGTCCTAGAAATTTTCTAAGTGTTGATTTTCTGCTCGAAGTATTAGAAAATTTTATAAAAAAATTTTCTAAGTCTTTAACGATGATGAATTTGTTCCAAGTATTAGAAAATTTTGTAAAAAAATTTTCTAAGTCCTTTTTAAAAAATCGACTTTAACAATTTCCGATGATTCGGCCCGAAGTATTAGAAAATTTTGTAAGAAAAAAATTTTCTAAGTACTTTTTTTTTTGATGATTAATTTCGGCTCTAAGTGTTAGAAAATTTCTGTATAAGAAATTTTCTAAGTATTTTTTCGACGATGATTTAATTCGACGTTTCCCTATTTTCTGTAAAAATTCTAAGTATTTTTACAGAAATTCCTAACTTTTCCCTAATTACTAGCTCAACACGCTAGATTTTGATAGGACTCAACACGTCCAAGCTGATGAGTTTGGTCTCTTGTTTTCCTTGCTTCAGTCTCAACACGACAGTATACACAAGTAATTGCAAAAGACAAATTTTTCTGCGAATCGCAACCCTTTATATACTAAATTTTCGCGGTTCTGGAAATTTCTTTTTCCCCGTTGTAGAAATGTTCTACTATTTATCTCATGCACTCGTCTTTTTTATAAAACCGTTTTTTTTCAAGTTGTGTCTGCTAATTCAAATGACAATTTATGGTGATTGTGAATAACTCTGACTGGTAAGTATATTCAGCTGGTACTGGTACTGGTAACAGATCTGACAGTACTGACATATGTAGTTATCTATGTATATTTTTATGTATATTTATATGTATGTATGTATGGAATATATATATACCCTTTATGTATATGTATTTTTATTTATTTTATTTATTTTTTTTTACATTTTAAGGTTAAATAAAAAATTAAAGGTATCTACTCTTCATCAATCTCCTTTTTTTTTTTGTTAAGACTTAATTTTAAATTAGTTTAAGTGATGGTTTTAATTAAATTTAAATATTCCTTTATATTTATTGTGTGATTGTGCATTTTTTATGTTTTCAGTTTTCTATGGTTCAAGATATAGTGATAAATTGTGATATTGTTCTGTATCGTGTTATAAGTATTTTGTGATAGTAATGTTTTGATTTTGTGTCCATTTCCATTATGTTGTGATTTGTAATATTGTTAAATATTTTGTTTGTAAAGTGTGAATAGTTAATTGTATGTTATGTATTTGTACTATTTATGTTATATGTTTGGTTAAATGGTTCTGTCTACATTTTTTTCTTTTTTGGTGGTGGTTTTTTTTTTTGTATTATCTTATAACCTTAGTATTAATTTCTATTGTATATTTCCCCCTTTCTTTTTATGTATTCTAGGATTTTCCTGGATTTTGTGAGGAGATAGTAGATCCAATTTTCTGATGTGAGTATGCGTTAAGTAAAACAAAATAGAAAATTAATAATATCCCTTTTTTTTTATTTTTAGATAAAATGTTGAACGGATTCAACATCCTCCACGGGCACCAATGTTGAAAAGTTTATTATCAAATAGTGGTCTTTTTTTTTTTTTTTTTTTTTTTTTAGTGAACAAATGATGGTTGTTTATACATATATGTATTTTATCGTTTATAATGCAAATATTTAATAAAAAATGTTATGTTTTTTTGTATGTGTAAATTTTATTACTTATTATGATTTTTAACATATTTCTCATTTATTTTTATGCTGGTGTTAATCTAATGGTAACCGTTCCTTCTCTTGTTTTATTAAAACGTATTGTTTTTTGGTTGAGTCTTAGCCGGTACGATTTAACTTTATAGATTTTTTGCCACGGAATGGGCAAATCTTCTATGAGGCGCTTTATCCCTTCTGGGGCCTCTAGCCAATCAGGCACGTTCAATTTGGTTTTCTGTTCCCTTATGTGTTGCACGACCAAACCGGTTGCTTCAAAGGGAGGTTTATATGTTGCCGGACCGTCATTTGTTATTTTTTCCTTTATTTTCTTTCGTTTTTCCCCAATCTCAATAGCTGGGGCTTTCCTTTTTAATTTCAATCTTGGTAGCCCTTTGTCTAGCTGGTTCACCATTTTCAGGCTCCAATTTGACTCGATACCAAAGGATTGGTATTCTGAAGGGACTGGAGTGATCGATGATGTCTCTGTCGCGCTCATGACAAATTTAAAATTCAGTATGCCCTTTATTTATTAATTAAAAATATTAATTTTATTTCACCTTTTTTTTTTGAATAAATAAATATTTTTACACCTTTGTTCTTTATGAAAAAACTTTTCTTTTTGAAATTATTAAAAAAAACTCCTCTATTCTTTGTTTATATAGAACAAAATTTTCTTATTGAAATGTCCAAATAACGGTCTATTCTTTGAGTTTTTTAAATTTCTCTCCAATTTGTGTATATGGCAGTACTGTTTGTAGACTTTATTTAATATTCAGGGGTGATCATTTTTTTGATTGATTGATTGATTGATTGATTTTTTTTTTTTTTTTTAATTTTGATTACTCGGAATTTTACATAATTTAACAATTGGTCTTACATACGTTTTTTGCCCAATTTTTATCAATGCTGTTCTTACCAATCCGTCAGTACCAGGATATGTTTCAAGGATACGACCCAATGGCCATGTTAAAGGTGGATAATTTTCTTGTTTGACTAAAACAATATCATCAGGTTTCAAATTTTCTTGTGTAATTTTCCACTTGTATCTGACTTGAAGTTGATGCAAATAATTCTTTGACCAGCTTCGCCAGAAGTTTTGTTGTAGTTGTTTTAGAAATTGCCATTGTTTCGTAGGGACATTATCATTTATTTTGTTGGTTTCTGGTACTACTTGTAAATTTCTCTGTATTAGGAAATGGCCAGGTGTAATAATTGTATTGTCATTCGAATCGATATTTAGTGGTGTTAATGGACGAGAATTAACACACACTTCAATGTTGCATAAGACGGTATACAGACCTTCAAAGGTGAGTTTCGTATTTTGTAATGTTTTTTTTAAATGTGTTTTGATCAATTTGATATGCGATTCCCATAAACCGCCGAAATGTGGAGCAGAAGGTGGATTGAAGTGCCATTTTATTCGTTCCGTAGATAATTTATCTGCAATTTCTTCCGTGGTTTGTTTTGAAAACATAATTTTGTTGGCCTTAACAAAATTTGTTCCGCAATCAGAATATATGTCTGAACATAGACCTCGTCTATTAATAAACCTATTGAAACTTGCGATAAAGGCATTAGCACTTAAGTCCGTTACTAGTTCTAGGTGAACTGCTTTAGTACAGAGACAGATGAATAAACATATATAAACTGAAGTAGTTTTCGAATTTCGTAATGATGATATTTTCATTTCAATAGGACCCGCAAAATCGATACCGACATGTTGAAACGGAAAGGATTGAGTTACTCTAGCAGCTGGCAGTTCATGCATTAATTGAGTATTGTGTACTGGTTTCATTCTAAAACATTTAAGACATTTATGTAATTGATGACGAATTGTATTTTTGGCATTAATTATCCAGAACTTATTTCTAATTGTGTTTAATACTAAATGTATGCCTCCATGACATGTTTTTTCGTGAACATGATTGATTAATAACTTCGTAACTGGATGATCTGCTGGTAAAAGAATCGGATGTTTTTCATCGTATGGTAATTCTGACTTTCCTAATCTGCCACCCACTCTGAGTACCTTTTGTTCGTCTAGAAACGGATTTAGATTTAAAACCTTGCTAGTTCTATTTATTGATTGTTCAGTTTCTAAATTTTTTATCTCTGCTGCAAACTGATTTTGCTGTATTGTTTTCACAATTGAAACCTCTGCCTGATCAATTTCTTCTGTATTTAGATGATGTGTTTTAATTTTATGACTCAAGCGACAATTGTTTATAAAACGTAAACAATAAGCTGTTATTCTTAGTAGTTTAGAATATGATGAGTATCTTAATAAAATATCTGGTTCTGCAATTGCAGCGAAAACCTTTTGTTTTTTTATTTCTTCAATCGAATCCAGTAATTCCGGTTGTTTTGGCCACATCGTTTCATCTTTTAACCATTTTGGTCCATTCCACCATAATTCATTTTTTGTTAATTCGTCGGGCATTTGACCTCTTGAAGCACTATCTGCTGGATTATCAGGTCCTGGTATATATCGCCACGATGAAGGACTAGTGTGTTCATGGATTTCTGCAATTCTATTAGCTACATAAGTTTTCCAATTACTTGCATGTTTTTGTATCCACGAAAGCGTTATCAATGAGTCTGTCCAAAGTATGATTTTAGCATTTTCCAATTCAAGATCATTTGTTACGTTTTTCATTAGTTTGGCCAGCAAAGTAGCACCACATAATTCTAAGCGAGGCAAAGATACTGGTTTGATGGGGGCTACTTTGGTTTTGGATGCTATTAAAGATACTTTGGATTCATTTCCTTCTTTTACTTGTAGGTATATTACCGCCGCGTACCCTACATTCGATGCATCACAAAAACCGTGAATCGTAATTTCAGCATTGTTGTTAGTGAAATTTAACCAGCGAGGTATTGTGATGGTAGAAATGTGATGTAGTTTTTCAACGAATTGTTTCCATTTTTCTACTAATGTTTCTGGAGGACGGTCGTCCCAATCACAGCGCGAGATCCAAAGCTTTTGCATTATTATTTTCGCCGTCATAATGCATGGAGCTAGCCACCCGAATGGATCAAATAACGAAGCAATTTCTGACAAAATTGTTCTTTTTGTGATTTTCCTTTCTTCGTTTTTTACTTTTACACATATATTAAACTTATCTGTGGTAGGATTCCATCTAATACCAAGGGTTTTAACATTAAACATGTCAGAAATTGTTAAAAATTCTTTCAATTCGCGATCGTCGATTGGAATTTGGTTTAATATCGCGGAATCATTTGCAATCCATTTCCGTAAATTGAAACCTCCTGTTTTTAGCAATTGACGCAATTCCTTTTGAATGGCTACTAATTCGTTTAGATCAGGATGCGAGTAACATAAGTCATCTACATACATGTGTTTTTTGACTATTTCTGCAGCTCTCGGATAATTTTGATATTCATCATTGGCCAGTTGGTGAATTGTTCGAATAGCTAAGAATGGTGCTGCCGCGGTACCGAACGTTACTGTTGTTAGTGCGTAATCCTCGATTGGTTCATTAGGTGAATTTCTCCATACTATTCGTTGTAAATCATATTGTTCTGGATTAATATGTATCATGCGATACATTTTTTCTATGTCAGCTGTAATCGCATACCGATATTTTCTCCATCTTAGCAGGGTGGTGACCAAAGTTGGTTGTATGGTAGGCCCGATGTACATTTGTTCGTTAAGACTCATATCGTTACTGGTTTTACTCGATGCATTAAAAACTGTTCTCAATTTAGTAGTAGTACTTTCTTTAAGTACACCATGATGTGGCATATAATATGATCTGGTGTTACTATTGCTATTATCGACTTTAATCATATGACCAGCTGCTAAATATTCGTCGATGTTTTTCTTATATAGGTTATAGTATTCCGTGTCTTGTTGAAATTTTCGTTCCAATGAAAGAAATTGTGATACTGCTTTTCGTTTACTTTCACCAAATTCAGGAACCTTTTTAAATGGTAAATCTACTTGATACGAACCATTTGTTAAACGTTTAGTTGTCTCTGTATATATGTTTTCACATATCTTGTCTTCAGGTTTCTCGTGTTTTACATTCAAACATTCTTCTTGCTCCCAAAATTTTCTTAATTGAGTATCCAAAGAAGATTCATGGACCTGCACCATGAACGTCCTACTGGATTGTGTAGCATGTCCTATGCTACCCATCACAATCCAGCCTAATTCAGTGTTTATCGCAACAGGATGATTGGGTTCAGATGAGCGTTTAATTCCTCCACGAATTATCGCTGCGTACACTTCTGCTCCAATTAACAAATCTATTTTTCCAGGTATCGCAAAATTAGGGTCAGCTAGATTTAGATCTTTCAAATGATCAAAACCTGTCGTTTCAATTCGATAAGTAGGTAAATCGTTAGTGATACTCCTTACCACTAACGCATTTACCCGGTGTTTAAAGTTTCTGTATACCGATTCCAGAGTGAATTCAGTTTGAGAATTAGCCACAGTGGTACTGCTTTGGTTGAGTCCACTGATGTGCTGATTCGTCCGTGTGATTTCGAGTTGCAGGCGTTTTGCTGCAGCGGCAGTTATAAATGTTGCTTGCGACCCTGAGTCTATCAAGGCTCGCAATACTTCGTTGTGACCCTTTGTATTCCGAATTCTAACCAAAGCCGTTGCTAAGAGTGCTTGATTCGTGTTTGAAGAAAAGAAAGTCTTTACTTCATTCCTTTCGTTAGAGTTTCTGACTGGCAAAGCTTCGTTTCCAGTGCTATCGCTGTTTTGTGTAACTGTCGGTTGAGCAGAAGGTTTATCCCGATTTGCGTTCGATGTGGTATTGAAGCTAGTATGTAATAGGGAATGATGTTTTCGTTTACATATACCGCAAGTATGTTTACTTTTACAGTCATTGTATTTATGGCCGAAAGTGAGACAGTTCATACATAAGTTGTTTTTCTTGATGAAGTTTAGTTTTTCTGTCGCTGATAGTGATTTGAAGCTCGAACAGTTAAACAGCCTATGATCAGATTTACATTTTGTACATTTTAAATTTTGATTAATATTTTTATTATTGTGAGCTAAGAAAACATTACTTCGTTTTGGTGTATTAATTGCTTCTAATACGCGAAATCTTGATTCTAAAAAGTCCACCAATTCTTTATATGAAGCCACCTCATTTTTCTCGCTTTGTTTTATCTCCCATAATTCTCGTGTTTCTGGCGATAATTTCTGCAGAGTAAGGTACACAATAATAGGGTCCCAGTTTTCAATGTTAACCTTTAATGTTTTCAATTCATGAAGGATCTCTTCTGTATTGTTAAGCACATCCTTCATGGATTGAGCATTTTCGGTTTTTGTCAAATTTATCTTACACAATTTTTCTAGTTGTGCATTGATTAATACCCTATTATTTTTAAACCTTTTTTCCAATGTTTGCCATGCTTTATAATAATTAGTCCCAATGACTTCAAATGGCTTAATAATTCGTGCAGCCTCACCAGAAACACAAGATTTTAGGTAGTGTAATTTTTCAACTTCTGAAATTTCCTTATTATTATGAATTAAATTTGTGTACAAATCTTTAAATGATCGCCAAGATTTGTAGGTACCATCAAATTTAGGCAAAGAAATAGGTGGTAGTTTGATTTTCGATTTTTGTGGAGATACGAGAGTTGTAACATGTGTGGAACCACCGTCATTTGAAACGTTATTTGATTTGGCTAACGAAGTAATTTTTTCTTGTAGCTCTGTGATTAAACTAAAACAAGTTTCTTCAAATACATCGTATTTATTTTGCTCAATATACTCGGCAGTGAGTTTACAATCTTCAGCTTGATAAATTAAATAATGATTATCCCTAAATTTATCAGTTAATTCATTTAATTTTTGTATTCTACGTTCATATACATTAATTGGTTGATTTTCAGTTAAATTTTGTTTAATTCTGATTGTAACAGTATTTAATTCTTTTTCCAAAGCAGTTTGTAATTTAATTAAATTCTGAATGTTATGCATTTTTACAAATTTTATAGAGTCTATCTATAAATTGAAAAAAATTGAGTTTCTATTTTATCCGGCTCGAAGGACCAAATGTTAAATCCACCAAAAAATGAATATAAAAATATTTTTCAATTTAACATTAATTAGAAAGGGTGCCGGTTCAAAATGTTTAATAAAATAAAAACACAATGTTTTTCAATTTACGTTACAAATTTTATTTTAAAATATTCTCTTAAATCTAACAATTCAATTCTTAAACTAAATTACAAACAGTTTCTAATCTACTTAAATTCGTGTATACTTAAATTTTAAATAAATCTAATTCAATTTATATAAAATTCAATATTTTTAATTATATAATAATATTTCAATCAAAATCGGAAATAAGTATGCAATTAATACAAAATAAATTTAAATCTATGAAATATATAAAATTCACTTTAATTTAACAATTTGTGTATGTACAATATTTCAGTTAAACCGGAAGTAACTATAAATAAGAAATTTAAAAATAAAATCATGAATTTATAAAAGAAATTTATCAAATCTACTTTAATTATGATTTTACATATGTTCTTAACTACTAAGAGCTAATTAGCTAATAATTATTCGTTGGCATAGGTCGACCTACACGAATAGATGGCGTTGTAGACACTATGTTGATTGAAGAACGATGATGAGATCAATTTAACGATGACTATTCGAATTTTCAAACTTTCAAAAAAATTCGTTATGTAAAGCTGAAGATTTCCGACGGGAACTGACGACTGTCGAGATGAAATATTTTTTACTGTCTCGATGAATTTTCTAATTTTCCAAAATAATTCAATTTTCTGATGCTATTTTCAGTGACGAAACTTTAGAAAATTTCTAAGTCCTAGAAATTTTCTAAGTGTTGATTTTCTGCTCGAAGTATTAGAAAATTTTATAAAAAAATTTTCTAAGTCTTTAACGATGATGAATTTGTTCCAAGTATTAGAAAATTTTGTAAAAAAATTTTCTAAGTCCTTTTTAAAAAATCGACTTTAACAATTTCCGATGATTCGGCCCGAAGTATTAGAAAATTTTGTAAGAAAAAAATTTTCTAAGTACTTTTTTTTTTGATGATTAATTTCGGCTCTAAGTGTTAGAAAATTTCTGTATAAGAAATTTTCTAAGTATTTTTTCGACGATGATTTAATTCGACGTTTCCCTATTTTCTGTAAAAATTCTAAGTATTTTTACAGAAATTCCTAACTTTTCCCTAATTACTAGCTCAACACGCTAGATTTTGATAGGACTCAACACGTCCAAGCTGATGAGTTTGGTCTCTTGTTTTCCTTGCTTCAGTCTCAACACGACAGTATACACAAGTAATTGCAAAAGACAAATTTTTCTGCGAATCGCAACCCTTTATATACTAAATTTTCGCGGTTCTGGAAATTTCTTTTTCCCCGTTGTAGAAATGTTCTACTATTTATCTCATGCACTCGTCTTTTTTATAAAACCGTTTTTTTTCAAGTTGTGTCTGCTAATTCAAATGACAATTTATGGTGATTGTGAATAACTCTGACTGGTAAGTATATTCAGCTGGTACTGGTACTGGTAACAGATCTGACAGTACTGACATATGTAGTTATCTATGTATATTTTTATGTATATTTATATGTATGTATGTATGGAATATATATATACCCTTTATGTATATGTATTTTTATTTATTTTATTTATTTTTTTTTACATTTTAAGGTTAAATAAAAAATTAAAGGTATCTACTCTTCATCTATCTCCTTTTTTTTTTTGTTAAGACTTAATTTTAAATTAGTTTAAGTGATGGTTTTAATTAAATTTAAATATTCCTTTATATTTATTGTGTGATTGTGCATTTTTTATGTTTTCAGTTTTCTATGGTTCAAGATATAGTGATAAATTGTGATATTGTTCTGTATCGTGTTATAAGTATTTTGTGATAGTAATGTTTTGATTTTGTGTCCATTTCCATTATGTTGTGATTTGTAATATTGTTAAATATTTTGTTTGTAAAGTGTGAATAGTTAATTGTATGTTATGTATTTGTACTATTTATGTTATATGTTTGGTTAAATGGTTCTGTCTACATTTTTTTCTTTTTTTGGTGGTGGTTTTTTTTTTTGTATTATCTTATAACCTTAGTATTAATTTCTATTGTATATTTCCCCCTTTCTTTTTATGTATTCTAGGATTTTCCTGGATTTTGTGAGGAGATAGTAGATCCAATTTTCTGATGTGAGTATGCGTTAAGTAAAACAAAATAGAAAATTAATAATATCCCTTTTTTTTTATTTTTAGATAAAATGTTGAACGGATTCAACAGGAGGAAAGAAAAAAAAACAAACAAAATTTTCTCACTTACCCTTTTTTTTATGATTTCTTTTTTTTCTAAAATTAATTAAAATAAATTAGGAAATAAAATTTAAAAAAAAAAAAAATGTTTCACTTTTAAAAAAAAAAAAATCACTTTTTATTTTTCTTTCTTTTTACAACGAAATTTTAAAAAACACAAACTTCACAGACTTCCTCTTTCTTTGTTTTTTTTTAAAAAAATTACTACCAAAAAGCAAAAGCATTGGGTGCGTTCAGTTGCACGCAGCGATGTATAATTTTCCATCGCTGCAATAATTTCTCTTACTGAACGGCTTCGCTGCATAATCGCTACTTTGCAGCGATGTAAATATTTTGCAGCTGAAAAAAAGTTCGCTTTTAAAATCATCGTAAACAAATTTTGACATATTTAATGTTAGAACAACAGCAAAGCCAACTTATCAACTGTTTGCAGCGAGTTTTTCCGCTGTAAACAGTTCAGTAAATTGTATACAGCGATTATCTAAACATCGCTGCATTTTCATCGCTGCATTGAACTGAACGCGCCCATTGTCACGATCTTGCTTTTATAGTGCTCGTGACATTTTCGAAATTTCCATCAATTCGCCGATCGATATAAAGTCAACGAATTCATGGAAATTTCCAACAGCACAAGTGCTGAATCTGTGTTATCAGTGCTTACAATAATTTGACACAATTATCAATGACATCATGACATAGAAAGGAAAGAAAGGGAAAAAAAACAAATGTAAACAAAGTGACTGTCAAATTCAATCAGCTAAGTACAATAAATTATTTAATTATTTTAATAATAATTGATTTACAATAATTTAATTGTTTTAACTAAAGTTTAATTCACAGAATTTATAGAATGCTCTACAACAGAAAGGTAAGTTTGAATTTTGATTAATTTTAATTAGAAAAATTCCAATTAAATTTGTAAATTAATCTTTTTTCTTTTCTTTTTTCCAGGTTTACAACAATATTTTATAATTGATTAACAATTCATTATAATAATTATTATTTGTTAACATATCATTATTGTAATTATCATTGCCGTTACCAATATCTTCAATGTCTAAATAATAATGAATGTCTAAATGTCTAAATGAAATAATAATAAATGATAAATGTCTAATTTTACCAAATAAAATTTTGAACATATTGAAATGTTATGTTTATTTTTCATCATTATTCTGCTACTAATAATACCACTACTACTACACAATTTTTTTTTTCTATAAAATTCAAGCTTTTTTTTTTCACTAATAATGTCTTTTGTAATTTTTAATATATGTAATAATTATCTTAATGATCATCTTGGAAATTAAAAATGATTGTTATAAAAATACAGCCACGTACAAAAAAATTTTGAAAACAAATATGACGATGTGATCATTTTCGTAATTTTAAAATCATCTTAAAACTCTTAAATCTCATGGTCGATATAAAAAAGCAGTAACATCACCAGTCATCATCATTAGCATGACAGCCCGGTCTAAGTCTTGGTTTGCCTCAAGATCTGCTGCCATTTATTTTTTTGCTCCACTACGCTTTTCCAATTCCCGACTCCAATCCTCCTCAAATCACCCTCTTCAACGTCTAGTCACTGTATTCTTGGTCTTCCGTGCCCTCTTTTGCCATCCGGACATATCCTAAAACTCTTTTCGTAACGACGTCAATCGGTCTTCTCATAATATGCCCAATCCATCTAATTCTGCTTAACCTTGTACAGTGTGCTATGCTACGTCTTTGTAAAGTTCGTACAGTTCATCGTTGTATCTCTTTCTCCATAAGCCAATTTCTTGTACTGCTCCAAATATTTTTCTCAATATCTTTCTTTCAAATATATTTAGAGTTCGGGCTTCTTTGATATTGTCCAGGTTTTTACGGTGTAACTTACTGCGGTTAGTATATAAGTGCTGTTATACAACCGGCACTTTGTAGTGTTCGTGAGAAATTTAGATTTCAACAATTTCACTAGTCCAAAGTAACATTTCTTTCCCAGCATGATTCTTCTCTGGACTTCATCACACACTTTGTTCTCAACGTTCACTAGCGAGTCCAAAAACATATTCTGCGACGACATCAAAATTATACTCTCCCATCGTTATGTTTTGACCAGCAGTGTTCCGTTGAGCCAGTGACAATATCATGAATTTTGTTTTCTCTTCATTAATCTTGAGGCTAATTTTCGTTGTTCTATGTTATTAAAGAAGACCTAACTCTCAAAAAAATTAACATTCAAAAAGTATAAAATCGACTGAACTCTCACTGAATCAGCCCATAATCATAAATTATTTAACACGTGCCATATTATACATATAAAGTAGAATTTTAATTTATTCAATTGCACTCGTTTACGTGGAATTTTCAACAATCAGTCATTTTTTTCACCTTGAAAATGCGATCGTAAATCTTTCAAATTAATTAATTGAACTAAAAATTCAATCTACTTAAAAACAGACAAATTCGATTTATCAAATAACACAAAATCATTGAATATTTCAAACGTGATTGGTCAAAAATGACACGTCACTATAAATGATAGAAAAGCAAATAAAAATCAGTCTTTCTATTTATTATGGAAAATAATTCAAAGTAGAACCAGCACCAAATTAGTTCTGTTCTGCAAAATATTAAAACATTAATCGTGAAATTACGTTCTAAAATAGTTTTGGAATAAATATTATACAAAGGTGCGAAATTGCTAAATATTTTCTCTAATTCGTCTATAAATTTGTGAAAAAGAACATCACGTGTTAATACAAATTAAAGTGATTACTGTATATAATTATATTGGAAAAATGTCTTTAAAAGTAGTTATTCTGGGTTGGATTTCATTTTTGACAGCTGTTAGGGGACATCCTTTAAACTTCACAATAATCAACAATCTAGTTCAAAAAACAGTGCATTCCTACGAAATAGCAACACTCTTAATTTTTTACAGCAATTCACTCAGTAAGAATAAAAATATCGATATTGACGATGTAATTATGAAAAACACTAATAATGTGACAAAATTAATATTTAACGAGATGAGTGTAGAGGATGCGGAACGAATGGAACTCACAATCATATAAACAGGCACAGTTTACTTTCGATTGTATATTTGGAATTCAACACGGGAGAACTAAACTATGGACGTTTGCTGGACACTTACCTAAACATTTTAACCGAATTACGCTCTACGAAAACGATATATATATTTTTCGGGAACTTCAAGCTTAACCCTCAGAAAATATCACATTTTTTCCGTATGATGGTGCAGCACAAATTTACAGAAATAATCTTGATTGTATTGGAGAAAGATGGAACCATATTGAAACACGGTTATAATCCGTATTCAGCAGAACCAACTTTTTATCTTCTTGATGGTGTACAGAATAATCGCTTATTCGGGACATACAAAAATTCTAAATCACAAAATTCAGTCAAACTTAGAATATCATTTAGAGATAGAGTGCATTATGCATATTTCAAAATTAATGATATAGTGCTTGACTATGATCTAGCGAGGGCTTTAATTGCGAATAATTCACAGTCGGGACAATATTATCAAATTTTGACAGAGTTCGCTAAATTTATGAAAGTGAAACATGAAACACAAGCTCTTACGGGGAACGGAAAAAAAGCACTGGAAAACATAGTTAAAGGCGAAATAGATACACACGTTGGAATACGGTTTATGGCAACATTTAGAAATAATTTCTCATCTTCATATCCAATCATTTACGATCAATCTTGTTTTGCAATACCCATGAATAGAGAAATTCCTCAGTACATGTACATTGTTCTACCATTTCAAATTAATGTGTGGATAGCTGTTTTGTTTATGAGTATTTACATTGCGACAGCACTACACATTTCGAAGCTTCTGAAATCTCAAGCGTCAACAAGAAGTGAGTCATTTCTTGAAGTTATCCATGGGTTAATATTCGTATCATTTCCGAAAAATTTCAATAAAAATGTTGTCATCAATATAACTTACTTGAACATAATGTTTCTTGGATTCATTTTAACCAGTTACTATTTGACGTATTCAGCAAGTTTCTTCACTAAAATCATGTATGAACCACAAGTAAATAGCTTAGACGAAATGGTTAAGGAAAATATCAAAGTAATCGGACAAACCTTAAATACGCTAGCTAGTAAAATTTCTAAGTATCATAAAATTCCTCCAAATTTTGATAAGATATTTGTGCCATCATCAAGAAAATACTTTGGAAGTGAAGTTGAACCATTGAACACTAAATATGCATTTTTATCACCAACTGGCACGTTTAAATTTTATTTGAAACAACATGCACTTTTAAGGCGTCAAAAATATCGGTTATCAGATATATGTAATCATATCTTTATGATATCATTTCCTTTCATTAGATCCTCGAAATAATGTAGAACCGTTTGCAAGGTACATTTTCTACGTCAGGGAGGCATATATATGATTTCTGGGAAACTAAAATTTATTTGGAACTTGTACAGTTAGGAAGATTAAAGAATTTAAAGGAAGATGACGATGGACCAGTAGTGATGAACATGGATCATCTAAGAGTAATTTGGATCGTTTGGGGAATTAGAATTTTCCTCAGTATTGTTTGTTTTATCATTGAATGCTGTGCAAAAAGAATGAAAAATATTTTTAAAAAATTTATAAAATTAGTTATTCGTTCATGTGGAAATGTAAAAAGAAAATCCAAAACATTCTTTTTGGCAACTAGAAATAAAATTATGACTATTTTTCGCAATTAGGAAGCATTTGGATTTAGCAATCATCTTTATTTATTTTTTATTCGGAGATAGTCGAGTTTGATTTTGTAATACATGGACATCCGCAAATCTGTAAATGTGAAAATATCAGAATGTTTTGACTGCAGGATTGAAATTAAGGAGAATTTGAATTTTAAAAAAAACGACTTTCATAGTTTTCTTATTAATATCTTGAAATTTTTTTCGTTTTTAAATTATAAATAAAAATAAAAAAAAAATTCAAAATATCAAATAAACTGTAAGTTGTCCAATTTATAATTGTACTTGTTTTTTATTCATCTCACATACTTATAATAATGGTTTTTTCTGACCTAACCTTTGTGTACCTGTACACGTAATCTCTTGAATTTGTCTTCATCCCAATTTCGAAGTCGCGCTTGCAAGAATAATCCGGATTTCTGTTTAAATCCCAATCGTTTGTTCTTAATCAATCTCCAATTTGGCAGATATGGAAAAATGTCATTTATATGTACATTGAGAAAATGTAAACAGTTGTTTTTGCTTCAATGGCAGAAGATGATAGAATCATTCCAGTTTATGCTTATTTTATGATTCAATTCGCACACAAAATACAAAACTGAAATATTAGATTGAAATCATTTCAAATGTGATTTAATCGCAGTCAAGTTTTTGTACTATTTTCATATTTGAAGGAAAATTTGAGGAAAATATTATACGATTATTATGTAGCTTCATGTCTACCTATATGAGTAGATATTAAAAATTGTTTATTGTATTTAGGAATGAATGGTGTGATTATGTCTAATTGGAAAAAGAACCACAAGATGGTTTGGAAGTAGCTACATATATATAAACTCGTACGTAAATATACATCAGAAATATCTAAACAAATTTTAGGCACATATATACATATAGGAACATTATACATAATTGGAAAGATTGCAATGATGTTTTAATGTTTAATTTGATAATCAGGGACGGCCCTAGCAATTTGAGCGCCCGGCGCACTTTTGAAATTTTGCGCCCGTTTTGTTTATGTATACAGGGTGTCCTGAGTTCGGGTGCAGGCATTTTGCCAGTTTAGGTCTGCTGAGAAACGAAAACAATCGTATGCGGGTGGGGTCTAATATCAACGAGTGAGGAGCAAGGTGACTCAGAAGTTTTTTTTGAGGTCATGTGACTTGTTCCTTATTTGTGGTCATAATTCACGAAATCCTTGGTGGTTTCGAATTTTTTTGCATTTATTGGAAAGATAATCAAATCAGTCTTTACTTTGATACTTGAATTTTGCAGATCGGTCCAGTGATGCCAAAGATATGGTACGTCAAATCCAAATTTTCATAGGAAAAAAATGCATAATTTTGAGTTCAAGGTCAAATATCTCAAAATTTTTTTTTAAATTTTCTTTGCTTAAAATATTGCCCAATGGATTGCCTTTCATTAGCATATTATGTCACTCAATTACCTGTCGTGGTTTTTGAGTTATAGAAAAAAATGTAACTGTGGGTTCTAAAAAGTTAATATGTAATATATACTCGTACAATATATTTTATGATTGAATAAAATATATGCTGGCAAAATGCCTATACCCGAACTCAGGACACCCTGTATGTTCTTTTCAACGCCAACCAAGAGGTAGAACTTGATATATGCGTTTTTTTTTGTTAATGAGGGTTCGCCCGTAGGGGATAATTTCTTTTTTTTTTTCAATATTGCACTCATTTCAAAAAGAAAAATCTTATTAGTTTTTGTTATGTAATAAAAGTACGCGTAAAAAAAACCAAATATAATTTTTAAAAAATAATAACTTAAAATAATTAAATAATTTTATATTATGTATAATATTTTGAACTTGCATGCAAATATATACTGATATCTAATCGTATAACTAATCTTTATTAATTATGGACACAGTAGGATTTTGTGTTTCACAATAAATTGTTAACCAGCTTGTTCAAGAAACAGTGCATTCTTACGAAATAGATGCAGTCGTAATAGTTTACAGCAATCGCTTCATCAAGAACAAAGATATCGATATTGACGATTTAATTATGAAGAAATTTAGAGATGCGACAAAATTAATATTTAAGGAGGTGAGTGTGAAGGATGCGGAACAGAAATTCACTTTCGATTGTGTACTTTTTAATGATTCATCAAGTGACTTTTTTCCAAATATATTATTTTTAAGAATTCCTCGATATCAAGTAGAGTAAATGTATATATACATATTTGGAATAACAAGCAGCCAAGAGAACCATTCTGAAACAGTACAACATTTTGGTGGACAAACAACTTGTTCAAGAAATTGCTGTCATTGAAATTTTTTTTGCTGTACTAAGAAAATGTGTTATTCATCAAATCAACTCGTTCACATTTTTTATTCTATTATTTTTTATTTATTTTTTTATTATTTACTAATTTACTATTATTTTTTACTCATACATTAGGTACATCTTGTTTCCTTGAAAAATTAAAAATGAAATTTAATTTAATTTAAAATTTAATTTAAAAATGAAATTTTTAATTTCTTTCTTTTACTATCGTTGTGATGTCAGCAATTTTTTTTCACTTTATTTTGTCTGGACTTTATAATAAATAAATACTCGTACATACATATGTACATATACTTTGGCATATCGAATATCCTTATTCTGATGCATATAATCAAAGAAAATAGTAGTTTCACCTCAGCAGATTTTCCTTTTAGTGTAATTGGTAATTTATCCAAAAACGGCACACTCACATTAATGATAAAGAGCGAAAAAGCTTCATCGAAATCAAAAAAGTTTTTCAAAATTTTTTGAATTGCTTTGAGTTATGTGTCCTGTACACAATTATAATCATTTGAATAAAAGTGTCTGACACTGTGTAACATAATGGAATTGTTTTTGTAAATCGAGTTATCAAAACTAATTGTGTAGACGGACCATAGTGTTTCGAATTTGTTCTCATTTATTTTAAATATTTGCTATCACTATATGAAATGAACATCCGTCAATGTTTTGCAGTACTAAACAATACACAATGCTATTTAAAATGTACATTTAATTCATATGATATTCCACACATATAAGTATTATTTATATGTAACTGTGTATTTTGAGCATTGAAAATAGAACAAATTAATATCATTGGCTGGAACATATAAATATAAATTTGAACATTTTTGAGAGATTTTGATCATATATATTTATTTTCCATGTATGGTTTATGCTCACGTAAGGATCCATATTGAAGTCATAATGATCTGGTATGCATATGATATACATGAATAAACAACGTTTGATATACATGATAACTGTGTATATGTATGTATGCTTAAGTGATATAAAGCGATGCAAAAATAATAGGAATTCATTCTAATACAATTTTTCAAATTAGAGTAACCGGTTTACATAATAAATTGTAGACATGAATAACAACATGCTGCTTGCTTATCTATAATAGATATATATATATATATATGGAATGAATGTACTATTTATGTGATATATATGACTGTATGTATACATCGTATATAAAGATGGTCTTTTGTACACATTCAAGTGTAATTATAAAAATAGATGGGTGCTTTTATTAATGCACGATTTTTTGCACAGATAGTCGGCAGAGCATGTATATTCCAATGCAAAATAAATCATTCCAAAGTGTTTGCAGTGCGTAATTACATGCATTTATAAAGTCAATCCGCCATTACTGGAAGAAATGTCAAACCATGTGTATTAGTATTGCCATTAGTTAATTAACTCTAGTTTGTTCAAAATGGATAAAAATAAAATAATAAAAATAATTTTAAATAATGTGAAAAATATTATTATTGAAATCGGTTGCGAAAATTCGAGCAAGGTTTTAGATTATTATAATAAAAAAAGAAAATGCAGAAGAAATAAAATGTTATATATAAGTGCTGCAATACAAAAACAAAGGCGTTCAGTAGTGAAAAATAAAAATTACATTTCAGTAATTAGGAAGTACTCGAATGAAACATTTTTTTCACATTTTCGAATGACTCGTGAGTGCTTAAATGTAAGTTTTGAATATGCAAGATTGAATATTTTTAGATGCTTCTACGTGAAATGAAGAAAGTATGGAAGAGGAAAGCTAAAGGACGTACAAGAACCGAAACTGAAGAATTCTTGTACATGACGTTATGGTCGTTAAGCAACCAAAACTCTTTAAGAGAAATATCTAATAGATTTGGATTCTCAATTGGATGGGTTTACCAAATTGTAATAAAAATGTGTAAATATATTTGCAAACTGGCGGAAAAATATGTAAGATGTCCAAATCCTCAAGAAATAGAGGAAATTATGCAAGGATTTGAAAATTTGAGGGCGAGGAACAGATTTCCTTCGGTTATTGGATGTGTTGATGGAACACATATTGAAATCCGTGCACCATCTCATGACGCAGGAAGTTATTATAATAGGAAAGGATTTCATTCTCTAATTTTACAGGTTTATAAGAACAAGTTATGTAAACTAACCTTTTCATAATACTAAATTATAATTATAGGCAATATGCGACAGTAAATTATTATTTAGACATATATTTTTCGGATGGCCAGGGAGTAGTCATGACGCGAATGTTTGGAAAAACAGCCCGATTGGAAAGGCGTTAGCAGAAGGAACACTGCAATTATCTGATACGACACATTTATTGGGAGACGCAGCATACCCTTTGTTACCATACCTGATAACACCATATAGAGATAATGGTCACTTATCACAACGCAAAAAGCAATTTAACCAATTACACAGTTCTATTAGGGTATGTATTGAACAAGCATTCGGTATATTAAAATCAAAATTTAGAATTTTGAATTTTCTACCAACACGGAAACTATCCGATGCTAAATTCATTGTGTTAAGTACTGTTGTCCTTCACAATTTTATAAGAATCAATTCCTTACATCCGAATATTGATGTTTTAGAATATCAAAATTTAAACATAGAGAACTCTGATGTAATAGAAAGTGAGGGCAGCGTTATTGAAATGCAACAGGGAGCTGTGAAAAGAGATGTTTTATGTGAGTGGCTTATGCCTCTGTAAATAATAAAAATTTCTATGGCAAACAGAAAATCCATAGTATTTTATATTCAATAAGATATAAATATATAGATATTAAGATATAAATATTTTTGGAATAGATGTATATTATTAAAAATAAAACAATACTTCACAAAAATTAAAAAAATTTCAACCTTCATAGAACTATTAAATATAAATAGAAAAAATGAATTGCAAACATTTTCCTAGGTCATATTACTTACAAAATTAATATTAATTTAATTCTGCATATTTTGTAGCAGCCCAACCATATCTTTTAAAATTTTAATTTTTTCTTCTTCGGCTTCTACCCTCCTTTTCTCTATCTCCATAAATTCTTTATGACGCTTATTTTCTTCTTCCCTATCTTCTTTTAAAAATTCCATGAGTTTATTTTTTTTTCTTTGTAGGAATAGGAGGATTATCCATCTCGTCTTCTGTAGCACATTCGTGCTCCTCATTGTTCGATACGTTAAGTTCAGATGCACTACGTTGAATATTTAATGTGCTGATTGTTAAATCATTTGGTGGTTGGACAGAGTGTTTTGTTCCTAATATTTCATCGAAATATTTAAAATAAATCCAATTTATTTTCGCTTCTCCTGTTGAATTTTGTCGTAGTTTTGCTCTCTTGTAGCTCTGTAACAAATTATAATATTTTCGTTGTATCTCGTCGATGGTTAAATTGAAATTTTCATCAATTTGATTAATTTCGGACAAAATCATTCGCCACAACACACTTTTTTTTCGGCGACCTGCTCTAAATTCTGGTTCCATTTTCAACCGTATGTTTATCAACAGTTTCGTACGAGATATAGTCCATGGACTATTTTTATTTTCTAATTCATATCTATAGTAAATAAGTACAATAATTTAATTATACTTTTATTGGAAAAGGAAATAACTTCTAATAAATTTTTCTACTTACTCTTCAAAATTTTTCATTTTTTACAAATTTGATTATTATTTATATTTTTTATTTAATTAACTTTAATTGAACTTTTTTCACAATCAACAACAAAACACATATGGTAAACTGAATTTTGACGTATAAGGTTTCTTCTTCTTGACTGCCAATTACGCATGTTATCAAAAATACGTGCATGGTATGCGCATATTTCTTTCGCATGTCTGAATTTATAAAAGCTCGGCGCATACAGATTTTTTCCAGTCGGCATTTATGAAGTCAATACGCATAAAAACATGCGCATACTTGCATTAATAAAAGCACCCTATTATTTAATGATATATATCAGAATCTATACTGCATATAGTATTCCTGAACTATCTTAATATATTTCTTTATGAAAATATTTGTGTGTAATGTTAAATATGAACCTGTTTGGTATTCATTCTAAAGGGATAATTTAAATTATTTTCTTTAAAAGAGGTATCAATTCATTTTATATTATACATACATAGATATATGAATATTTGGTATTTACGTATACACTTTCGCTATTAGCTGGTTTTATACTCATAAAAAATTGAAAAGTCAACCTTTTCGCAATTTTTTTCAAATTTGGTTTGATTTCGGATTTCTGAATAAAATATTATAGCGGCAGTTTGATGCGAGGGACTGGTGTGGTGGGTGGTAAGCACTCATGAGTAATTTTTCATTAGTAAGATTAAATAATTTTATAGAATGAAAAATGAAAAATAAATGAAAAAAAATAAGACTTTGCAGGTGGGTGTGGGGGTACTAAAAGAGTATAAAAGGTGCTGTTTAATAAGAGTTATTCATCAACACTGATCACCCTACCACACTACCCTACGCATCAAACTGCAACTATTATATTTTTTTCATAAATCCGAAGTTTAATGGAAAATTTTGAGACCAGAATCATAAAGATATTTTTCGATTTTTAATGATCAAAAAACCAGCTGACCGCGAAAGATTATAATTATACCAAATATTTATCAATTACACTGCACTGCGATGGTTTTCTTCTAAAAAAATGAAATATCAATTTTGATAGGTAGCAGAGCAGGCCTCAAGCTACGAAAAAAAAAATTAAAAAAATTCCATCGCGTCCATTTCTTGAGAAAAGGATATGCAAATTTTTGCCACTTTCACAGATAATTTTTTCTAAATAATTCGATAACCAATCATCCAATCAGCCTCTGTTTTTCTTTTATTTTTGGAAGAGAAAACTTTCTTCTTTTAATTTCAAAAATAGTAAAATTTTACGCAGAGCAATTTTTTGATATAGTAATACTGATTGTATAAGAAATATTGTAGAGCATCCAATTTTACGAACCAAAATCATAAACACATCTTATCTAGACAACGACTTTATTACGAGTGTTTCGTACGGTACAGTTTTTTATTTTATCAATACATTCTTTCTTATCATTTTCTATTGTTAGTACTTTAGAGCAACTTAAATGATAAAATCATTATTATATGTATATAGAAATCAGGTAGTAAGTAATAATATAAAATATACGCATATATATTTTTATATACATAATCTACAATATCATTATTATTCGTATACATAGTAATTACGTAATGAAGTAAGTATAAACATATTTATAGTTTAATATATATATAGCCTACAATATAAACTTTAGAAAGTTATATACATATGCATGTAAACTAGACAGAAATAGGAAATGTTTGATGGTGCTTAGGTAGGATATGACAATCGTTTACATTATGTGTAATGCTAGAGACACATACAATTGGTTAACTAAACCGTTTAGTTTGTAACTAATTCGAAACCAATTGCATGACACACTGCTTTTTAGTTTAGTTATCTTTTTACTTTGGTTATCTTTGACATTTGAAGTTGAAATTTTGTTTATGTGTTGTCAATCGTATTATTTGTACAGTTAGTGACCAAATTAAAAGGATACGTATAAAAAACATAGTTTTTATTAACATAATTATTTTTTTTTAAAATTATTTGAATTATGTAAATAAAATTAATTTAGCAAAAAGCAATTAATGTGTGACTATTAAATAAGAATAAAAAAAAATATATTTTATTGTATAATAATGTAACACAAATTTTTTCAATAGCCTGTAGTTTTTGATATTTCAAATTTTTTAGCTATAGAAGGAAAACTTTCACCTCTTATCCGATAATTTACTACTAATTCACGCAATTGTATACCAATTTCTTTTCTACTCGACATTCTGTTAAAATTAATATTAAAACAAAAATAAAATAAATATTTTTAATATAATTTATACAATTTAATTTTTTTTTTCGTTCTTTTTTAATATTTACGCATTATTAGCTTTCTACTAAATTAATTTTATGTAATTAAAATAATTTAAAGAAAAGTGATGTTGTTACTAAAAGCTATTTTTTTTATATGTGTCCTTTTAATTTAGTCACTAACTGTGTATATTATACAATAACCAGAATTTCAATATAAACAATGATATGTTTGACACGAAGTTCGATGGTTCGATCCGTGTTCGCCATACTGTTCGATGGTTTGACGTTAGTTAACTCGTTAACCACTGTAATTTTCAGTGGTTACTAACTAAAGTAAATGTACTACTAACCACTCGATTTATAGTGGTTATCTCAGTTAACCAACTCGCGAGTTGGTTACCAATTGTATGTGTCTCTAGCATTAACCACTGTAATTTTCAGTGGTTACTAACTAAAGTAAATGTACTACTAACCACTCGATTTATAGTGGTTATCTCAGTTAACCAACTCGCGAGTTGGTTACCAATTGTATGTGTCTCTAGCATAAAATAGATGTAATAAGACTACTTTTGTACACAATACAAATAAAATTACATATTTATAGCATTTTCAATTTAAATTTAACTTTTTCCAACTCAAATTAAACTTTGTCCAAGTTAAATTATACTTTGTCCATTTTAAATTAAATTTTGTCCATTTTATGCTTTTAGATGGGATTGAGCATTGCAGAATATAGTGGCAAGTAAAGTACTCCAACCGAGCTATCAATGAAATTAATTCTATATTTTCATGTGTTTTATGTATTCTGGCATTATCCATTATAATCCAAGTATGACTCACATTTTCAATATTTTTCAAGTGTAATTTAAAATTGACAAAGTTTAATTTAAAATGGACTAAGTTTAATTTAAAATGGACAAAGTATAATTTAACTTGGACAAATTTAGTTTAACTTAGACAAAGTTTAATTTAAGTTGGAAAAAGTTAAGTTTAACTTGGACAAAGTTTAATTTAAATTGAAAATGCTATATTTTTATTTTATTGTATTTATTTTAGTGGATTCAGTACAAAATATTACGAAAAGAATCTTATTCCCAGTGTACAGATAATTAGACAACAAAAAAATAAATAAAAAATGTTTAAAGAAAAATTTAAACCTTATATAATATTCTAACTATAATTTAATTCACGTGCATTGAATAATCAACTATAAACCAACTTCTTCTATAATTAATAATTTTAATATGCTAAAATTAATTTCAATTTTTTAATTATTCAATGTCTGATTTTTACATAATTATCTTTATTACATTATTTTCGAATACAAATATTTTGAAATCAATGTTTTAATTATTTATGGTCACATAACTACAAAACCACAGCTATAATAAACACATATGTTAATTGCTAAATGTTAATCCTTATAATAGGAATAAGTCATCATTTAAAAAAAGTTATTACACAATTTAGGAGTCATTTTTAATAAATCGCGGGTTAAATCAAGTTGCGCCAAACACGGAAATGTTCAATTACACAAATGTTTATGCTATGATGTTTATATCAAACATTTTTATATTTGAATTACCACCGATTACTGTCAAAATATTAAAAATTTTTATAGTTATTCAAACCATAAAATGGCTGACCTAACCATATGTAATTGTCAAAATGAATTTATATAAAAATTTAAATTGAACAGACATTTTCTTGGAACAAATATTCTTTTGTTTGGAAGCTGAACATTTATATTATTAGTATACAATTTTGTACATAGTCAATTTAAATATTTCTCATGTTTTATACAAACATATAGAGAATTAAATCAATTTTTTGTAATAGTGGTAATAGTAAGAAATTAAAACCCAAAATTATTATTTTAAATATTTTATTATTATTTATCTTAAACATAATATAATGTATGAATGTGGATATAATTTCAAGCTTTATTTTTTTTTTGTTATAAGTGTCTATTTCTCAAAAAACATTTAGAACCTTGTAAGTGATATGAAATAATAATATACCGCCTTATCATGATATTCGAAGACGATGAAACGATGAAACGAAACGATACGGTATAAAATTGCTATTATGAACCTTCACCTTCATCGTTTCGAATATTAAGTGGTACATAGTGGTACAATATAAATCCCTTATAAAAACGAAGCTTTAATGTTTAATTCATACAATTTCCAGTTTTGTTGTAAGAAAAAAGAGTTCGATGTCATTTCTATTATTTTGTTGATGTTTTGAAATATCATTTTTAATAATAATTTCCATTTTTTTAAAAAAATTAATTCAATATTAATATTCACAAATATTAGTAATATGCTTTAAATAAAAAAAATTCTATTAAAAACCAAAAAAAAAAAATAAATTTATATGTAAACGATGAACAAAATGCTATCGACTGAGTAGACGATGAAAATCGTTTGAAATTGGAACGTTTCGAATATCATGATCGCGTTTTTAACAAGACGATACGAAACGTTTCGTCTTCGAATATCATGATAAGGCAGATAGTGTTGTACTGTCAGGCATGTAATACAATTATGTATGTGTGGTCCACACTACAACATAATCGCTTATCTGAAAATAAATGCTGAAATTCAAAACACCCCAGCAAACCATGAGAATCGCCAAACAATCGCGGATGAATGTTTCAAAGAACATTTTTGTTCGTCAAATCATCTTCGGAGATCTGAATGCGAATCTCTGGTATTATGAAATGGTTGACGTCGCCGCGATAATCGAAAAATTGTTCGCAAGCGAATCTTATGGAAGAAACTAGTTAAGTTCTTCCTGGAGAAGGTTAGAAGAACAACAAAAGTAGATTACAGGCGAACCTTTTAGAAGAACCTATTCAGAATCTTTTTAGCGATATTAATGCGAATTATTATTATTATTATCTTATAAATAAATTTGTTGCGTCTGTCTGTCTGTCTGTCTGTATGTATGTATGTTCCGGGTAATCTCGAAAACGGCTGAACCAATCTTGATGGAATTTCTTTTATCTTAAAGAGTGATTCCTCCCACAAATAATAGGCTACTTTTTTTTCAAATTTAATTATTTAAAACAATAAAAATTTGGATTAAACAGATGAAGGTCTGAAAAAAATCTATAAAATGTATGAAAAGCTTTTTCTTCTAAATGAACTGATAATCGTGGTTGATCGTGGTAATTGAATTACAAACTCAATAGAAATGACGTAATAACATAAAGCTTTACAAAGAGCTTCTTCGCTCGGGATCACCTTATTCTGTATACGTGGTTCGTTTTATAGCTCTATGACAATGCGGACGAAGTCGCAGGCACAATCTAGTCTTATAAATAAATTTGTTGCGTCTGTCTGTCTGTCTGTCTGTCTGTATGTATGTATGTTCCGGGTAATCTCGAAAACGGCTGAACCAATCTTGATGGAATTTTTTTTATCTGAAAGAGGAATTACTCCCACAAATAATAGGCTACTTTATTTTTCAAATTTTATTATTTAAAACAATAAAAATTTGGATTAAAAAGATGAAGGTCTGAAAAAAATCTATAAAATGTATGAAAAGCTTTTTCTTCTAAATGAACTGATAATCGTGGTTGATCGTGGCAATCGTGGTAATTGAATTACAAACTCGATAGAAATGACGTAATAACATAAAGCTTTACAAAGAGCTTCTTCGCTCGGGATCACCTTATTCTGTATATCGTGGTTCGTTTTATAGCTCTATGACAATGCGGACGAAGTCGCAGGCACACTCTAGTCTTATAAATAAATTTGTTGCGTCTGTCTGTATGTATGTATGTTCCGGGTAATCTCGAAAACGGCTGAACCAATCTTGATGGAATTTCTTTTATCTTAAAGAGTGATTCCTCCCACAAATAATAGGCTAATTTATTTTTCAAATTTAATTATTTAAAACAATAAAAATTTGGATTAAACAGATGAAGGTCTGAAAAAAATCTATAAAATGTATGAAAAGCTTTTTCTTCTAAATGAACTGATAATCGTGGTTGATCGTGGTAATTGAATTACAAACTCAATAGAAATGACGTAATAACATAAAGCTTTACAAAGAGCTTCTTCGCTCGGGATCACCTTATTCTGTATACGTGGTTCGTTTTATAGCTCTATGACAATGCGGACGCAGTCGCAGGCACACTCTAGTCTTATAAATAAATTTGTTGCGTCTGTCTGTCTGTCTGTCTGTCTGTATGTATGTATGTTCCGGGTAATCTCGAAAACGGCTGAACCAATCTTGATGGAATTTTTTTTATCTGAAAGAGGAATTACTCCCACAAATAATAGGCTACTTTATTTTTCAAATTTAATTATTTAAAACAATAAAAATTTGGATTAAAAAGATGAAGGTCTGAAAAAAATCTATAAAATGTATGAAAAGCTTTTTCTTCTAAATGAACTGATAATCGTGGTTGATCGTGGCAATCGTGGTAATTGAATTACAAACTCGATAGAAATGACGTAATAACATAAAGCTTTACAAAGAGCTTCTTCGCTCGGGATCACCTTATTCTGTAGATCGTGGTTCGTTTTATAGCTCTATGACAATGCGGACGAAGTCGCAGGCACACTCTAGTCTTATAAATAAATTTGTTGCGTCTGTCTGTATGTATGTATGTTCCGGGTAATCTCGAAAACGGCTGAACCAATCTTGATGGAATTTCTTTTATCTTAAAGAGTGATTCCTCCCACAAATAATAGGCTACTTTATTTTTCAAATTTAATTATTTAAAACAATAAAAATTTGGATTAAACAGATGAAGGTCTGAAAAAAATCTATAAAATGTATGAAAAGCTTTTTCTTCTAAATGAACTGATAATCGTGGTTGATCGTGGCAATCGTGGTAATTGAATTACAAACTCGATAGAAATGACGTAATAACATAAAGCTTTACAAAGAGCTTCTTCGCTCGGGATCACCTTATTCTGTACACCGTGGTTCGTTTTATAGCTCTATGACAATGCGGACGAAGTCGCAGGCACACACTAGTCTTAAATATATTTGAAAACATTTAGAAGACCAATCTGACCAATTTTCCGACGTTGAACCATTCTTTTGCTGTTGATTTACCTGTAAATTAAATTTAAACTTTATGTGAAAAAATATAAAAATACTTTTTATATATTCTTTCATCTATAGTATTTCGAAAATCACAAATAATGTAACATTATATAATAAAAAAGACAATCTATTTATATTTCATATTATATTATATTTATTTATATTATATAGCTATTTATATATTTTTTACATGTACATATATTATATCCCCTATTTCTTATTAATTTTATTAATCCTGTCTTGCGCATGCTGAAAATGGTGTTTTATTACTATGTTTATCACATCTGCGCCCATATTTCGAAATTTTGAATGTGTAGCATCTACGATGAAATTAATAAAATCAAAATTAGTACTTAATATTTTTAAATCGTGTAAAATCAATGTCTTACGTTTTAGCGCCATTATTATATTAAAATGTTTAATAGTCATTTTCGACTTGGTTCCTTTCCAAGTGAAATTAACTGCAACATCGTCTGTCATTATATTTTTTAAATTGCGTCTTACAAATTCTTTACAATCATTCCCTCCCTGACGAATAAAATAATGTTTCTGAAAAAATATCATATTTAATGCAATATTACATTGAAATCAATTATAAACATAAGATCTATAAGATCCTTACCACTTCTTGGAGAAGATTTTCATCATTAACACATTCCTTTTCAAATTCCATTAAGGCCTTCTTTATTTTAAATGGAAATTTTTTAGCAAATGGAAAAATTTCTTCCATGTTACACCCCACCTGTTTTTTTAATTCTGCAATATGGCTTTTCATTTCTAGAAGTTCAGCTGTCATTCGTTGATATGCCGAAGTGGTAATTGTGGTTAATTTATCTATCTTCTTCTCTAGGTCTATAATTTTAAAATAAATTAGAATAAATTAGAATTTTAAAATAAATAATTAATGAATAATAAATGATTTACCAATACATCCTTGACATGTTTGTTTTGATTTTAAAACTTCCAAATTGGAACTTTGAAATGAATATCGCTCCTGTTCACCTTCAACTCTCACAGCCTTGGGAGTGTTTAAAAGCTCAAATTCCTCTAGAAAATTCTGTTATCAAAATTTTGAAACAAATTTTTTTATCTTATATTTACCTTCATCTTTGCTATGATTTTCATGAATTCTTTTGAAAATACTTGGTGATTGACATTTTCTTTTATTTGGATTTTCACTTATCTGTGTTGACACAACAGGACTTTTTCCTACAAACAATCAAACGTACATGCATATGTACAAAATGCATAATAAAACAAATTCAATTACCTGGATGATTAATTCGTAAAAAATTTCTGTGGTAATCAAATTGTTCAGTACTTGTATCTTCTTCACTATAGGTAATGACTGGTTGTACAGGCGCTTTAAACTTAGCTTTTGAAATCAGAAAAAAAAAATAATTTTAGCTGAAATAGAGAATAAAAAAATTAATTACCTGAAAAGCTAGTAGAAGCCTGATTGTAGTAGTTTTGGTCCATTTCAACTATTATTTGTTAATTTAGATGAATCAGCGGAGCTATGAAAAATGAAGAATTGTCAGCTTCTTTTAAGCACATACATTTATTCAAAATATTTTCTTTACAAAATATATTTTCTTCAGAAAGACTACAGCCATCCCATAAATAAATATTTAATAAGTTTGATTGTATAGGATGTTCAAAGTATGATGTGATATTCTGTAAAAATCTTCCTTTGAAATATATAATATTGGAATTTTCATATATTTCACAGATTTTTATTATCTTTTGGTAGTCGATTAAAACAAAATTGTCAGGAGCAAAGATTGATATTACGCATTCTGCATACAAAATTTTGGCTATACAACCATCTCTTTTTCGACGTATCTTTGGTACAGAATCAATTTTTTTACAGACAGAAAACATACTTCGCTCTACCATTCTATTGTAAATTTGAGCAGGAATATTATTTCCTTTTTTCACCATGTGTTTCATTTGTTGTAAATAATTTTCATACCTAAATGAGTTTATATTATTTAGTGACCCAAATCTCAGTGCGTCAGTATGAATATTGTGTTAGGCAGTGAAAGTTATAACTTATATATTTATCTCCATACAATGTTGTCATAGATTGTACAAAACTTCTGAATAAATTCTCTGCGCAAGAATTATTGACGACACAATTATCTTTTTCAAGAAGTATTCTCATTCCTATGACCAGTTTTAAGAAGTGGTTATAAATATGTGGATCCAGAAGCTTCACTAATATAAATGGACCCGTGTAAAGAAGAAATTGACGGAATTCTGTAGCTTTCCACCTATCAATTTCATCCAAACCACGCGGTTTTCTTGAAAATTCAGATGGCACTTGCTTTTTGATCATTTCTAACCTTGCAGATAATAATTGTATTTGTGTGCTTTGTAAAGAAAATTTCTCACCCTTTTCAAAAATCCATAATTTCATCAAAGTCTTTACAATCCCTAAACATACTATATGCATATAATCTAATACAAAATCATTTACGCAATCAATTCCTAATAACTCAATAACTGAGCGAACCACATATGAAAATTCGTATCAAGTCTCAACGTAAAGCTTTCAGGAGTTCGCAGTTCGCAATTTATTTCTGGAAATGTCATTCTGTACCCACTCTTAATTCCTTTTTGTGTACATCTTAAACAACTGTTGTAGCCACTATGTCCCTTTACACTTAAAACAAAAGACCTAGCAGGTGCATCACAAATAAACGCTCGTGGTTTGACTTGAAAATATTTTTTACTGAAGAAAAATCCATTTGCAATCAAGTCCTTCAACTCCTTCACAAATTCGTGTAAATACTGATTTGCATCTCGTGGTTTTGAATTGCCATTGTAAAGCCCAATAACAAAAACGTAATTCGTATTAACGATGCTTCCAAGAAGTGGCCATATTTGATTCCTAGAACTTTTTGAAATAGGTAACCCGTCCACATTGAAATCAATTTCAATAATGTCACCAAAAATCGGTTAATGCATCTTCTAACCCATAGTGCAAGTAAAACCCTGATTGCATTGGAATTACTTTGTTGCTTCTTGGTGTTTTTTTCAACGATCGTGCATCTTTTGGAAGTTCAGGAATTAAATCTCCTAGTATTGACAATAACTCATTTAAACTATTATTTGTTATGCTGTATTTTATTGCCCAACTGGCCAAACGGGTTTCGATGTCATTTGTATTATCACCTGTGCAATTACTAGTGTTATTTGAACTAGTTATATTAATTTGGTCTTTCATAAAAACGTCTGGGGTATTCGAAATACAATTTTCTGCACTTGTGTTGTTAGTTGAAAATTCGAGATTGATATTATTTTGAATGTGATCCATTATTTCTTTGGCTTCAATTCTAGTTTTTTTATATAAATATTGCCTGCTCATTTTGACTTTAAAAATTATGACACATCTAATTATATATGCTTATAAAAATATATGTTAATGTAAAATTAATTTTTTTCTGCGTTAAAACTTTATTACTATTTATTTCGCTTAATAAATAGTAATAATAAATATGAAAAATAACTACATATAAAGAAATAGAAATATTTAATTAAATAAAACTTACTTTTATTAAATAGTATGCTGCAAAAATAAACTTCTTTTATAATTAAACTTTGAAAATAACCTTTTCACTTTGCACTTGAAAATAGACTGAATCACTGAGTGAAAATAATATAAGCAAAACAATGCAGTACTTGCCACATAATACGCAGTAATCAGTAACGGTAATGCAAAATGTTTTTCATATAAGAGAACTAGAGTTATAGCAAAAAGATACAATATGAATATATACAACATATAATAAACTACACATTCGCACATTTTTCAACTGGAAGAAGATTTGACGAACATTCTTTCGTAATCCATATGAATGGTTCACACATGTTTCAACTGGAAGAAGATTCGGCGAACATTCTTTCGTAATCCATGTGAAAGGTTCGCGCAACTTTCAACTGAAAAAATATTCGACGAAGATTCTTCCGAGTGAAAATTAGGAGAATCGTTTAATATTCGCGTAAAATAATGTTCTCCCATATACTTATTTGATGAAGATTAGAAGAATCGCTTAATGTTCTTCCGAGGAGAATATTCGTCTAATGGTTTGCTGGGACATAAAAGTTCGTTTCATTTATATATGTGATCAAGTCGCGTGACGTCACAGCAGTATCTTATCCTAATGAGAGATGGAAGCCCACTGTGATATCACACGACCCAAACACACATAACCATAGAACATATTATAGATTATTTATACTACGTACAACGAGTATTTAAACTTGATGTACAGGTCCGGCTATTGAAATTGAAATTTTAGTAACAACACTTATTACGTCATACTTACTCTTCGGATTATGGAGGGTGGTAGTGGCGGCTACGCTTGCTGGCTAGCGCGAACTAGCTCGCCGGATGGGGCGTGAGTTTGCCACTGCTACATATCCCTTTTAATTACCGTAGCCTGAAGCGGTAGAAGTTTGTGAAATCCTTCTACCCAGAATGCTTCAACAAAATAAATCAAAATAAACTCACCCACACCGTAGACCTGAAAAGAAATGTGGCCCTGCTCTGGCCCAGAAAACAACTTCCACCATCGTTGGTCCTGAAGAAAAAAATTATAAAAGAATGCCTCATCCCAACGATGATAGATACTTACCCACCTCTAATAAACATAGTTGCTGTTAAGAAAAAAACTACTAAATCATGTTGCTCTAAATATTGAGTTCTGAAAAGGGAAAAGGTGGAGAAGCAAAAGCCTTTGTTACTCGTATACTAATTCATAATTTTATTTATTCCTTCCTATTACTAATTTATAATTTTATTTTCATAGTTTCTATTATTTCATCAATACAAAATATGTAGTATAATATACATACATTTATATATTACGACCTTTAATTCATTAACGTATATTAGCAAGTTATCTATAGTTTCATAATTTTGTTCAATACATAATATTAGGTGCATGCACATATTTAACCTAGAATATCTAAATTTTTTTCTTTTTTTTTTGCATGTACAATAATCTAAATTTACAAATTTATTTAATTTCTAATTAATTATCTTCCTTTTGTTTTTTTTTTTCTCTTTTTCTTTTTATTTTATTTTTTTTTTCTAACAATTTTACAAAAGCAATTTTGTTCTTCTTTTCATTAATAATTTACGACTGATTTGCTTACATTTATTTTATTGTTTCTCTTATACGTTGAGTATATAATGTGTATGATATGGGGCCCCTGTACTTATTGATAAACAAAAACATTAAAAATATAAAAAAAAAATTTATGTTGGCGCGCTTACCCTTATATGGTTGTGATGATAAAGATGATGTTGATTATGTTGTCGCCGATGATGGTAATGATAGTGTTGATGATGATGATTCGGTGGATATTGCTGATGATGTTTGTGTTGATGATTATGACGGTGATGATGTCAGTAATGATGGTGCTGGTGCTGATGGTGAAGTCTGTTGGTCTGATGTCTTTGATAATTCTGGATTTTGTTGATGCCGAGATAAAGCTGCAGATTTTGAAGACGACAAGACTGATGATGACGATGGTAAAGTATTAATGAAAGCATTTATTTGCCGAAACCTCTCCTCTAGTGGACGCTTGTTCTGTAGGATTGCTAAACGCAGCTTTAACACCTCATCTAGGCCTTTATCCATTTTTTATATCTTTTTCTATTTTAATTATTAGTTAATTTTCTTTTTTTTTCTTTATTAAATTTTTTCTTGTTTTCAGAAGTTTTATTATTATTTCGAAGAGCAAAAAAAAACTTATTAATATGTAATTTGTACACAAGCCATCTATGTAAGTACATATATTAAATAATAAAGAAATGGTTGAATTAAACGTACGTAGTGTTTTAAAATTTTTAATAATATAGAATTAATCAGTTACTTTTTTTTCTTATTCTTATATTTAACCACAAGTTTTAATAATACATAGACATTTCCTTTTCATTTTTATTTTATTTTTGTTGTTCAATTACAAATTTTTTAAAAATAATATATATTTTTTTGTTGGTTTTGTTTTTTTTTCTTTTTTGTTTTTTTTTTTTTTAAAAAATATTTATTGATTTATTTTAAACTTTTGAATTAATTGTTTCTAAGTAAATGATGCGTTATAATGCCTACAAGATTTTACAAGCATTATTTTATTAACTTCCCACAGAAATAACAACGCTTTCATTTTATGTCTTTATTTTTAAATTTATCTATAGATATATATCCCCTGTTAGAAAACAAATATCTAGGAACCACGTACATACATATTTTTATTGTGAATTTATTATAGATTTTATTTTATAATGAAGAATATATGAGTATCTACATATTATTCCAATGAACTTTTTGTTGTAGATACATGTACGATTTTTTTTTCAAAATTTAAATTTGTTGTAATTTACAAAAATAATAGAATAACAAATTTATGCGATATAGATTTAATTTTAATTTAATTTTATTTATATATCTATTTTCTTTTGTAAATTTACAAAAGAAAAGAATTTATTCTTTCCCCGAAATCTTTAACACATGCGATAACTTCTGAATATTTTCTTTTCTTCTTTATTTATGTTTTCTACACACTCGAACTTGACCCAATTTTAAGAGAAAAAAAAAATTTTCCAGACACACACTATTGACACAGTATATGCAGCGTATGTAAAAAAAATTAATAATGAACAATCTTTCAGACAATATATTTGACCTATAAATAAGTGATGTATAAATATGCATATATCTTTATCGATTGGTCATGTATATACACACACAAACGTTGTATCATATACACTATATCTTTGTAGACTTGCTACTGTTGTTGTTGTCGCTATAATAATTACATGTTCATTAATTCTAGAAATTTTCTTGTTATTATCATATTCGTTTCCAATTAGAAAAAAAAGATAATTTAAAAATCTAAACAATTAAATTAAATTTCCATTTTGGTGAAACAACAAAACAAGCAAAAATTGTTTTATAATTATTATTGAAATTCAGCAAATTTTTTTTTTCTTTGCTTTTATATTTTATAAAATTATTTTCAAATTCAACCATTTATTAAACATCTAATAAAAAAAATTATAGTCACAATAAAAAACTAAAAAAAAAAGGTTTTCATTCCATAAATTATTTTATGGTAATAATAACCAATAATTAATAAAAATAATTATAATAATAATCATCAAATAACATAATTTTCTTCAGATTCATCAACAATTTTATTATTTTTTTTACACAATTTTTTATTTCTTGTTTTTTTTTTTTTTGTTTTTTTTTTTTTTTTACTTTATCGCAAGTTATTTTAATGAAACAAATTATTAGAAAACATAAATAAAATTCAATATTTCAATCACAATATCATAATTTATAATAATTGAAAAAAAAATCATTTACTTCTTTATCTGCTAGCTTCTTTTCTAATATCAATTTCATTAATATTCCTGTTTCATATTAAGAGCAGGTCCTCCTGAAATCAAAAATTAAAATTGAAAACTCACACGACGAAAATATCTAACAAATACATTCAAAAAATATTTTTATCGTTGTGTTAGTTTACTTTCTGTTGTTATTTTTTTTTCATTTATTTTACACTAACCTTCTTTTATTTTGTTTTGTAAATTTTGTGGGTATATGAAATGCGCAACTAATAAAAAAAAAAAATTCAATTCTTAATATTATATGAGGACCGAAGGCAGAAAAAGCAAAAAAAAAAAAATTTCATAAAAAAAAAGTACACGTCATAACAAAACAACATAGTGTACATATAATCATTGAAAACAAAATTATATTACACTTTCAAAAAACTACATGTATACACTATACAGTACAAAAAATGTTCATGCAATATACAATATTCATTATGTTACACTAACTACTTTATTCGCAACGATAAAGCATTGTATTGTACAAATGGTTGTTTTTTTTTTTTTTGTAATACATATTGTACATCATGATAGTATAAATACTTATATTATAACATAATTATACCTGGACCTATCCACTATCCTGCAAACAAAATTATACTACCATATTACCGAGTTACAAACCTGTATTGATAATTTTTAAATGATATTTGAAATACAAGATATAAAAATTATTGTGTATATAATTGCGTATATCATGTAATGAATATACTATATATATACTATACATATATACTATATATACATATAACATATACATATGTTCATACAATATAAATATCATTAGGTTACTCCTTACTCCTGCTATTTTATTCTTAGTGCTTATTATACACATTATATACAATATACAATATTGTACATCATAATAGCAGGTAGCTTCTTTGCAATGCTTTGCTATGTTGGCTATGCCATGTTTTTTTTTTTTTATTTATATTTTTTTCTTCTATTTTCGGCAATTGTATGATAGCAATTGGAAACATTTTTTTTGTTGTTTATTGAATATGTACCACTCACACATATATAATATTTTTATTCATATAAAATGAATAAACGTATCGGTGAAAAATTGATATATTTAGAGCCAAGAGTTATGCAAAACATTTTTATTATCTGTGACAAAATTTTTGTGAAAAATAGGAATTTTATATTACTAATTATTCTGAAATAATGTAAAAACTATTATTTTTCTATTTCGAAATCGAAAAAAGAACATTCGAATTACCTTATATGAAAATTTCAGTATAATACGCAATCATCTACCCATGAAAAATTACATTTAAAATCTATACATTTTTTGTAAAAATCCTTCTTTCTTCAAAGCGTTCTACAGGACTAATAAGGACAAAAATCACTAAAGTGCTCCACTTAGTTCACTCTACACCCTTTGAATGATGTATGACAAAAATTTTAGAAAAATACATGGTGTAGTTACGGAGAAAAAGTGTACTATAGCACGTTGAAATTTGAAGAAAGCCTCGTCCTTATTATCCTGTACAGGAAAAACTAAAACCTTTTTGAAAAATTTGTTCCACTTAGTTCACTCTAGACCCATTGAGCTTTCATTTAAAACATATTTCATAAAAATTGGATAAAAAATAGCTGAGAAAACGTGTACCTAAATCACCCAAAATCAGAATAACCTGCTCTTAACAAACCAAATTAATTTATTTTTTTTTATTTTATTATCAGATTTACTTGTCATGTTTTCAATTTATTTTTGAATAATTTCTTATCAATTTTTCAAATCCAATATTTCAAATTTAAATCAATCCATACATTTGATTTCTCTTTTACTCTATTATACCAAAGCCAATGATCCAAATATAATACACGTACGAATATGAATCTACGAATGAATACAATTTTGAATAAAACTAAACCAAAATTTCACTAAATATTTCCAAAATATATATATATTTTTAATTATTACATATCGATAACCGAATTTTTATTTATTTTATAGATTTGTATAATTTGTTATAAAAATTATATAAAAAAAATTTAACGTACTATAATTTCTCGTAAAATTATAAATTATTATAAAATCATCATTGCACAAACAAAATACCAATCTTAAAAATTCCCGACATTTTAGAATTACCGGCACTTAATAAGAAAAATATTATATTTTTTTGGGCAGAGGTTGCCCTTGACCCGAATTAAACATCAACTTTTCTTGATGCAGATTCGCATCGCGTATTTATATAAATCGTGTGCGTTGGAGAATTTGGTGGGGGTAATTTTAATAAATTTTAATAATTTTGTGTGAAGAGAGTAAAAATTTTATAAAAATTCAAAATGGTGAAGTACCAATACAATAGGTACTTATTTATTTAAGGAAAAATTGTAATTTATGGAACCCGTCGAAGTTAAAATTTATATGAATTTAAGGAAAATGCATGCCCCCATTTAAATAAATATGTTTTTTCCAGATTTTTTCATTTATTTTTGGGATCTTTACATATTTTAAAGATTGTGGTGAGTAATAAAAGTACATATAAAAAAAATGTACTGATAAAAAAAATGATATATGGTAACACGGAAATTAATAAAGGTGAGTATAGTTACACAAATATGTCAGGAATTTTACATGTATATGTGAAAATTGAGCGAGTAGCCGAACATGGATTAACGTTCGGCTGCAGTAATCGTGCTTTTGAGTACATAATTGGGGAGAATATTGGTGAAGCGTGGAAATTTCTGGAATTTTTGCTTCACATACCTGAAACATGCAATTGCATCATCCGATGCATATATATGTATATAACAGCGCTATAAATATATGTATAAATGCACCTGTAAAATAAGAAGAAGAAGTTATATTGTAATGCGTTATATATAACCGCATTACAATACACCAGATGGTCAATGTGACCAAATAAATTAAAGTATATACCGTTGTGGTATATATTAGTGCGGGGTACTCAACCTAGTACTAAGTACAAGGTGATTATTGTAGTACCCTCACATTACAACCTTCATTATATAAATGTAACGGTGGACTTGAAAAATCATCTATTTTAAAAAGAAAATAACTTTTTAAACTAATTCCAACTTCATAAGATTGACAATGAAATTTGAATGAATTTAAATTGATTTCTTCTACTGCAATGAAAGCTTCACTAATAAGGTTAATTGCAAAAAATATAATTTTAAAAAGACGTAGTTTTACTTGGCTAGCAGTTAGATAATAGTTTTTTTTATAGTAAAATCCATTATATTGTAATGTATGTATGTAATGTGTGTACATACTGTTGTACTTACGACCACTATAAATCTATTGTAAGGGATTTACTTACTTTTCCATTTAAACCCTTTTTCAATTAAAACAATTTATTATTTTTTATCAATTTTTTATTACACAAAAAGAAATTCTTAATAAAACTTCAATAATAATAATTTCAATAATAATAGTAACAATTTCAATTTTATTTTGTCACAGTCTCGACAATTCTCTAGAAAGAACTAACTCGAAAATCAAAATTATTCAATCTCTCTTACCAACTTAAAAATTAGAAAACCAATTTTATTATAACATCCTTGCCTGCATGCTTACAGTTCGGCCAATCTGACTTCCAATTCGACCTCCAATTAAGAAAAAAAAATTTTTTTTTTTTTGTTTTTTTTTTTTTGTTTTAATTCTTTGACAGACTGAGCCATCCACGGTTTAAGGCGTGAAACATCAAATACACTTTCAAAATTCTTCTGAGTGACATTAAATCCATCTATATCTCGAATAATGTATCGATCGTTATCAAGAGTTTTATAAATTTTATATGGACCTTTATATTTTGGAATAAACTTCTTTGAACTTCCAATTGTGGTATCGACGTTGGTAACTACAACTAAATCACCAATTTTATACTTCGTTGCAGATTTCCGTTTTTTATCAAAATATTTCTTGTTATATGCTTGATTTTTTTCAATATTTTCCCCTGCCTGCTTACGAATTTCTTCAATTGGCTCATCTTCATCATTCAAAATGTAATTTTCTAAATATTCTTTAATACGGTCATTAAAATTTCCTTTTTGAGTGATTCTGAACAAAAGTTTCGAAGGTGGAACTTTAGTACTTTTTGAAACAGTATTATTTATATTGAATTCAATTTGATTTAAAATATTTGGCCAAAAAATCTTTCTCATTTTGTCAGTTAATTTTGAAATCATAGGACCTAGAGTTCTATTTACCCTCTCTACCTGCCCATTAGCCTTCGGACAACCACTTGCTACTAATATATGGACAATATTATTTTCTGAACAAAATTCTTTAAATTTAGCAGATGTAAAACAACTACCTCTATCTGATATCAATTTAGTCGGTCTACTATAATTATCGAAGTAAGATTGAAGACATTTTATTGTTTCGTCTGTATTGGCTGCTTTTGTTGGAAAAATTTTCACAAATTTAGTAAAACCATCTATGGTTACTAGAATATATTTAAACTTATTATGAGATTCAAGAGGTCCATAAAAATCTACATGTAATATGGAAAATTTCAAATGGTTTCTCGCCTTTGGGAATAGGATGTATATATCCTTCTGGTTTACCAGATGATTCATTAAAATTTATACATTTTAAGCAATTTTTTATATAATGTTTTACTTTATCTCTCAATTTTGGAAACCAGTAAGTACGTTCAATTATCTCAACTGTTTTTTCACATCCCAAATGGCCTATATTATCATGTGCATTTATTAAAACTTGTGACTCCATTGCTTTTAGAACATACAATCTTATTCGTTTCTTATCAATTTTCCGATAAATAAGTCCATTACGCAATTCACAAAGTGAATGTTCTTTATGTTCTAACTCTTTCCTTAGATTTTCCAGATAGACTCACTGCCAAAACTTGTTCAAACGAGCATTCTTCTAAAATAAAAATTCTTTTAAATTTCTTTCATTCTTCTAAAAAAGGGGAGAGGGTAATTATCTCTCACTGTCAATTTATTTAAACTTCTAAAATCAACACACAATCTATACTGATTCGTATTTTTCTTTTTAACCATCACAATAGAAGAACAAAAAGGAGAATTACTGGGTCGAATGATTTTTCTTTCTAGTAGATCATCTATAATTTCTTTCAGAAAATGAAATTCGTCGAGATTTTGAATTGAAATATTCTTCACGATCTAAATTTATTTTCATTTCACACTTAACCGCAGGCTCAGTAGTCTGATTTAATATTTTTAAGTAATTATTATAAATATTTCTTCACAATTTATATTTAAAATTTGTTGTTCAGTTTCATCTACATCTTTTAAAACAGAATTTTCAACATTATTATTTTCACAAAATTTTTTAAATGATTTTTCTTTAACATTTAACTCAATACCTAGAGATTCGAATAAATCTCTTCCAATTATCATATCTGTTTCCATAGTATTATTATTTACTACGTATAATTTTACATATTTAAAGTCTTCAAAAACTCTCATCCAACTATTATATGTACCATATATTTCCAATTTTGAGTTATTTACACCATATATATTAAAAGGAGTACAATCTTTGTGTTATAATTATCTACTAACTTTTCTTTAATTATTGAAACTGAACTACCTGTATCAATGAGAGCATACAAATTTTTTTCAAACATCTTACCTAACAAATCTTTAGGAAATATGACAACCTTTTCGACAAATTTTGACTTCAAACTTTCATCAATATTGTTCACTGTTTTCCTTGCTGAGTTTGATGTTGTTGCACTGGTTTTATTTTTCTCTGGACAATTGTTGACAGTATGATCAGGGGAACCACATCCAAAGCAAGATCCATAAACTCGTTTCTGTTATTTACAATCAATAGCTATATGGCCTGCAAGTCCACAATTAAAACATTTTTTTACTGGCTGTTGAGGTTGCTGTTGTAATTTTGGCTAAAATTCTTTTTTCTCTTTTATGATATCAACAAAAGATTGCAGAAGTTCTTCCTTTGTTTTGAATCTTTGTATTCGTGCCTGATTCATGAGAACACGATCATCAAATCCATCAATTACTGCATCTATAAATTCATCTTCTGGCATTTGAATTGTATTAGCTAAACACAGTTTCTCATGAAAATAGTCTGAAAACTTTTCATTGAATTTCCATATACGTAAATCAAATTTTTTCTTTTGATTTTGTTTATTAATTTTAATAACAAAAATATTTTTTAAATTGTTCAAAAGTTCTTTTAAATCTAAATTTATATGATCAGGATTCGAATGAAACCATTTAGCAGCTTTATTCTTTAATTTATTAATGACAATCAATTTCATTTCATTATCCGAAATTTGGTATTGTTCCTGAATATTTTGTATTTGTTGTTTCCACAATAAAAAATTTTCTTCATCGCCACTAAAATTACTTAACAGATCAATAATTTTACTTCTCATTGTCATATTTTCTAAATGAACTAGCTTAAGTTCACTTTTTAATTCCATTAATTGTTTTTCCTTTTTTAAAATTTCAATTTCTTTTTTCAAAATTTCTATATCACTATCTTTTGTTTTGTTTACTTCATGTGAAACGTCAAAATTTGTAGCTGAATTGCTGAATGCTAAATATGTTGTTGGTGGTGTTGATGGTGAAGCACTTTTATCATTTGTTGTATTTTTAGTTTGTGTTGGTCGTATATTATTGACATCACTTCAAACTTTAATATTTTCTTTAATTTCCAAATTACGCACTACCAGGTCACCTCTCTTTAACACGTAGCTTATACCCTACACCTGATTTTGTAAGGGATTTACTTACTTTTCCATTTAAACCCTTTTTCAATTAAAACAATTTATTATTTTTTATCAATTTTTTATTACACAAAAAGAAATTCTTAATAAAACTTCAATAATAATAATTCCAATAATAATAGTAACAATTTCAATTTTATTTTGTCATAGTCTCGACAATTCTCTAGAAAGAACTAACTCGAAAATCAAAATTATTCAATCTCTCTTACCAACTTAAAAATTAGAAAACCAATTTTATTATAACATCATTGCCAGCATGCTTACACTATAATACAGAAAAAACTACAAAAAATTCAAAATGATTGTTTATAAGGATTTTATATAATATATTTATTTATTATTTATTAAATACATTTACTTTTAATTTGTCAGAATTTATATAATATATTTATTTATTATTTATTAAATACATTTACTTTCAATTACAATATTTTATTAATATTTTGAATTAATCACACAGACTTAATTCATTCAACTAATCACACAGACTGAAATAATATCCATTAATTAATCACAAAGACTTCACATATCAAAATTAAATTACAAAGAGTACTTGATTAAATAGTTACAAAGATTACTAAGATATTATATTTTATTTACAAAATATTTCTTACAAATTCGGCCATCCTGCATTTAATTCGGCCTCGAATTATCTTAAACTCTGATAACAACATAAAATTATTTTTCTTATATTCTCTTATGATTTCGTTTGCATCTCTATCATTTACACACAATTTATTGGGTGAAGCTTGTCGCCCATTTTTACGGAAATTTTGATTATCACACCAAGATGATTTTTCGCTTACCTGATCCACTACTATGCCGCCATTTTGTGATTGTATATTATTTTCTATATAATTTTTTAACCGGTTGTACAAAGTATTTTTATCACCTGAACACGATAATTCATTAAATTTTAATTCTGATTTTAATTTACCAACAGTATATTCTTTAATGGGCCTCATTTTCCTTCTCTTGTCTATCCCACATCTGAATAATTTGTCAGGATTTTATATAATATATTGTTGGAAAAATGTGTTTTTCTATCATTTTTCCTACTCTTAACCCTTTTTTTCCTTTTCTGTAGAAAATTCTACAGAAGCAGAAAAAAAGGGTTAAAAGTCTTTAAAAAAAAAAAGAAAGGAAAGGTTAATTGGAGGCCTAGCGGAGCCTTAAAGAGGGAATTTCAATAAATTAAAATAAAACTACTTACCCTTTTCTTTGATAAAATAAAATAAAACTAGTAGATTTCTTTTTTTACCAAAAGAAAATTTTTTTTTATTTTCACAAAAAGGAAAAAAAAACGAATTAAATTAAAACAAAAAAAAAGTTAATTAAATTAAATTTTTTTTTTTTTAAATGAAAATTTAATTAAAAATGTAATTAAAAATTAACTAAAAAAAAAAAAATGACTTAATTAAAAAAAAAACTGAACTCTACTTCTACTCAAAAAAAAACACTCGAACTACTCTAAAGAACTAAAATGACTGACTCAACAAAACGAACTGCATAGACTGACTGTACAAAAAAAAACTGCATTACTAACAAAAAACGTGATGTCTCGTTACAAAAAAAAGAAAATCGATCTTCTGGAAGTTTCTATCAATTCGCCGAAAGATGACAACGTCAACGAATTGATAGAGACTTCCAGTGGAATGTGGAACAACTTTCTGCAACGAATGTCAACGAAATAAACGAAAGTGATTATAACGTTGACATTTGACGTTGCAGAAAGAAGAAGACCACGTAAAAAAAATGTAAATAAAGAAGTGTCAATATTGCAGGTAAGTATGACAATTATTTTAATTAGAATTATTTTAATTTAAATTAATTAAATTAATTAATTTAATAACTAATTATATTTTTTTCTTTTGCAGGTGGTGACAAATTTCCAACACGACCCCCCGTTTGAAGGCTCAAAGTTCCGACTGAGCATTTCGAGTGTCCAGACGTCACTGATAGGCCAGGATCACCTGAAAGAAAAGAGAAGAAAAACAGGCTTTCCGCAGTGAAAAGTTCTAGACACTTTAATAAAATAAAACAATAAAAGAAAAGGCTCACTGGATAGGAACGAGGAGAAGTGAGGAAAGGAAGAGTTCGGGTGTGATTCCTTAGATTATTCTAGGAGCTAGACAATGACAGTGGGCAATGCATATGCGGTCGAAAGTTCGAGGCTATAGGGTACTCTACATGATTAACTCTTCGCCCCATAGAAAACATCCCATTCCACTACCGTGCTCTAAATTAGCGAGAGAAGAGAAAGAAAGGCAAGTAGGTTTCCCAAATTTAGGAAGGTAGGTTTAGATGGTCTCCACAAATCGCTCTCCTGAATCCTCCTTCCGCAATGGTTCTAAAAGAAGAAAAACGCAGCCAACTCACCAACGTCTCTGCCACTGTTTCAGCCCATCAATAGCCCAGCACCTCTTCGTTTTTTAAGCTTCAGAGCTAATGGACTTTCCATTCCCTATTTCCCCTTTGAGGTCCAATTGTTGTCCAATATGCTACAAAACTTCCATTGTGTTTCTGCCACTGTCGCACATCGTGCCGTAGCGGAACAGTTATCCACAGTAGGTCTCCGCAATAGCCTAAACTATCAGGTTTTCTCTGATGAGCCTACTTCTCCTAGAGTCTACCACAGTACGCTCAGGGGATTTCCGCGTAGTGCCCCTGAGACATCGCATCTGCGTATCATGATTTCTGCATGCAATGTGGATGATGGGAAAATCGAATTTCTGAACTGTGTCTGTCCAGAAAGCTCGTAAGGGGCCCATCAACCACCCCAAAAATCATTACAACGCAGTAGGGGTCGATGTCTCACAAGGTAGGATCGAAAGAGCTAGGCAGCTTCCTTCGGACTACGCAGAAAATCTGTTACTTACTGGGCGTTTTACTGTGGGACTTGTTGACCTCATAGCCATCTTGGAGTCACCGCAGCACTGCTCCCGAAAAGTCACTTTCCTGCGACATTGATGGCTTCCCCTCAACAAAAGTTCCAATATTCACAGATGCATATTGGACAAGAAGTCCTCAAAAGTCCAGGAACGAATGAATGGACTGCCCAAATAGCCCGATAATGTGCCGCAGAGACCGCGCACAGGACCATTTCGATTAGGCACCGAAAAGAAGCAGGGACGTTAGTTAATTTAGAAGGCGGACTTCGTGAGAAGCGAAAAGAAAAGATCCATCTATTTCCTTCCAGTAGATTGTAGGGTACTGTATTGCATCTTGCCCTTCAATCCCTCTCACCACTACCTTTAGGGTATGGGAATCGTCTCCACAAGAAGAAGAGGGGAATAATGATAAAAGTTTTCAATCTGCAGACCAAACCAGATAAAGGAAGGGTATAGATAAAAGTTCCCCAAAAAAAATCAAAATGTGAGAAACACCCTGTAATGGTTAAACACTATTCGCGTACAGTTACTAGTTTTGCTTGCAGACAAGAAAATGGTCACCCTGTCATGGAGCAGTCTATACAACACTGTAGTGGAAAATTTGCAAACAGGAATATCTAAATTAAAGAACAACAAGGGTGTACAATGAAAGTAAAATTTAAAATTTTTTACAAGTAAAAAGATGAACAACAGTCTTAAGAAGGAAGCAAGAAAGTTTGATAACAGGAGGGGAGTGGTACACTTTATGCGCACAGGATAGGTAGAAATTTCTACTAAAATGAAGCACTATAAAGAAAGGGACCACCTGTTACAAAAGAAAGTAGGCCTTTTGAAACAGAAAGGGTGTGGTATACTTTATAGGCAGCAGGATAGGTAGAAATTTCTACTAAAATGAAGCACTATAAAGAAAGGGACCACCTGTTACAAAAGAAAGTAGGCCTTTTGTAACAGAAAGGGTGTGGTATACTTTATAGGCAGCAGGATAGGTAGAAATTTCTACTAAAATGAAGCACTATAAAGAAAGGGACCACCTGTTACAAAAGAAAGTAGGCCTTTTGTAACAGAAAGAGTGTGGTATACTTTATAGGCAGCAGGATAGGTAGAAATTTCTACTAAAATGAAGCACTATAAAGAAAGGGACCACCTGTTACAAAAGAAAGTAGGCCTTGTGTAACAGAAAGGGTGTGGTATACTTTATAGGCAACAAAAAAAATCGAAATTTCAATTTTAGCACTACAAAGAAAGGGACCACCTGTTACAAAAGAAGGTAGGCCTTTTGAAACAGAAAGGGTGTGGTATACTTTATAGGCAACAAAAAAAATCGAAATTTCAATTTTAAGCGCGATAAAGAGAGGGACCACCCTGTTACCAAACAAAAAAAAAATGATCTTCGTTAGGACTGAAGAGATCAAATTCACTTGTAACAAAAAGAATTTAGGGCACCCTGCAAAGCATTAAACACCCTGTTGCAGGAAAGTAAGAAACAGTTTTTAGATATTCCACTTGTTGCAAGAGGAATTTAGAACACCCTGTAGAATTCAATTTTATCAGTAACTGATTTCATATAACCTTGGTTGAACTATGTACTACACGTGTATAACTGTCTTTTTAGAGACAAAAGAAAAGAAGTACAAAAAAAAAATGAAATACACGTGTCTTTATATAACGCAGCTCACAGAACAACCAAAATTATATAAAAAAAATTAATGCACTGCACTGTTTTTTATAATTGCACCCCAAAAAAAAAAAAAAAATAAGAAAAACACAATATCCAATTATAATGGAACAACACAATAAAAGATTGTTGCCCCAAGTGTCTCTACTATAACCATTATGTACTTTTCAAGTACATAAAAAAAAATGTATGCAAGAAAAAAAAAAAAGAAAATTTATAAAATTTGTAGAAAAAAAATGGTAAAAAGGAAGAAAAAGGGTAATAAGATCAGGTGGTGGTGGTAGGATCTTATTTCTAAGATCTTGGAAAAATGTGTTTTATAACTTTTCCTACTTTTAACTCCTTTTCTGTAGAAAACTCTACAGAAGTAGAAAAAAAAGGGTTAAAAGTCTTGTATACAAAAAGGGAAAGAAAAAAAAAACAAAAGGAAAGGAAAGTTTTATGGGAGGCCGAGCGGAGCCTTAAAAGAGGGAGGGAATTTTAATAAAAATAACTCACCTTTTCCTTTTTTTTTTATTATTACACAAAATTGTTTTATTATTACAAAAAAAATTACACTAATTGTTTTCTCACACAGCAAAAATTTTCTTTATTTTATAAAAAACGAATTAAATAAATTTACGAAAAAAAAAGGTTAATTAAATTAAATTAAAAATTGATTTTTAAAAAAAAAAGAAATGAAAAAAATTTAACTAAAAAGACCGACTGACTAAATTTTTGACAAGAACTGAACTAGAAAAAAAAGAACTCACTCGAAGAACTAAAAATGACTGACTGTACAAAAAGAACTGCATTTACTGACTCATAAAAAAAAACTGCATAACTAAAAAAAAACGTGATGTCTCGTGACAAAAAAAAGAAAATCGATCTTCTGGAAGTTTCTATCAATTCGCCGAAAGATGACAACGTCAACGAATTGATAGAGACTTCCAGTGGAATGTGGAACAACTTTCTGCAACTAATGTCAACAAAATAAACGAAAGTGATTATAACGTTGACATTTGACGTTGCAGAAAGAAGAAGACCACGTAAAAAAAAATGTAAATAAAGACCTGACACCTGACACCAATGTTGGAAAAATGTGTTTTTCTATCATTTTTCCTACTCTTAACCCTTTTTTTCCTTTTCTGTAGAAAATTCTACAGAAGCAGAAAAAAAGGGTTAAAAGTCTTTAAAAAAAAAAGAAAGGAAAGGTTAATTGGAGGCCGAGCGGAGCCTTAAAGAGGGAATTTCAATAAATTAAAATAAAACTACTTACCCTTTTCTTTGATAAAATAAAATAAAACTAGTAGATTTCTTTTTTTACCAAAAGAAAATTTTTTTTTATTTTCACAAAAAGGAAAAAAAAACGAATTAAATTAAAACAAAAAAGAAGTTAATTAAATTAAATTTTTTTTTTTTTAATTGAAAATTTAATTAAAAATGTAATTAAAAATTAACTAAAAAAAAAAAAATGACTTAATTAAAAAAAAAACTGAACTCTACTTCTACTCAAAAAAAAACACTCGAACTACTCTAAAGAACTAAAATGACTGACTCAACAAAACGAACTGCATAGACTGACTGTACAAAAAAAAACTGCATTACTAACAAAAAACGTGATGTCTCGTTACAAAAAAAAGAAAATCGATCTTCTGGAAGTTTCTATCAATTCGCCGAAAGATGACAACGTCAACGAATTGATAGAGACTTCCAGTGGAATGTGGAACAACTTTCTGCAACGAATGTCAACGAAATAAACGAAAGTGATTATAACGTTGACATTTGACGTTGCAGAAAGAAGAAGACCACGTAAAAAAAAATGTAAATAAAGAAGTGTCAATATTGCAGGTAAGTATGACAATTATTTTAATTAGAATTATTTTAATTTAAATTAATTAAATTAATTAATTTAATAACTAATTATTTTTTTTTCTTTTGCAGGTGGTGACAAATTTCCAACAATATTTATTTATTATTTATTAAATACATTTACTTTTAATTTGTCAGAATTTATATAATATATTTATTTATTATTTATTAAATACATTTACTTTCAATTACAATATTTTATTAATATTTTGAATTAATCACACAGACTTAATTCATTCAACTAATCACACAGACTGAAATAATATCCATTAATTAATCACAAAGACTTCATATATCAAAATTAAATTACAAAGAGTACTTCATTAAATAGTTACAAAGATTACTAAGATATTATATTTTATTTACAAAATATTTCTTACAATATATATAGTTATGCTGTGTGACGTCATAGCAGTATCTTCCTTACTAATGAGAGATGGAAGCACCAGCATATGTATTATGTACTGTGTATAATGATAATTATACACAGGGCCGAATTGTACCTGTGAAAATTTAGTATCACACACATGACGTCATACTTACGTCTTGAGATGATGGATGGTGGTAGTGGCGGCTACGCTTGCAGGCTAGCACGGAACTAGCTCGCCGGATGGGGCGTGAGTTTGCCACTGTTCCATATCTCTTTTGTTTCGAACCTAACCTCCAGAGAACGTTTTGTTTTTTTTTTATCTCTAAACGAAGATTCAATAGTTTTTTTTAGGTCCTTTTCCATTATTCCTTGTAAAATGTGCACTCACAGATATGATTTTAATTTGCTTTTAACTTTGCGCTCTCTTTTTTTTTTTGTTTATTTACAATTATTTTTAGTAAAAAAATTTTTAAATACATCTAAACTATGTTTTTCTTAATTATTTAATCTGTTAAATCCACTAATAAGACTAACATTAAAAAATGAAGAGGTGCCGGTTCAAAAATTTTAATAAAATAAAAACACAATTTTTTTTACAATTCGTTATAAAATTTTATTTTAAAATATACTCTCTTAAACCTAACAATTCAATTTCTTAAACTAAATTACAAACAATTTCTAATCTACTTAAATTCGTGTATATTTAAATTTCAAATGAATCTAATTCAATATATATAAAAATTCAATATTTTCAATTATATAATAATGTTTCAATCAAATCGGAAATAAGTATGCAATTAATTTTTAATTATACAAAACAAATTTGAATCTATGAAATATATAAAATTTACTTTAATTTAAAAATTTGTATATGTACAATATTTCAGTTAAACCGGAAATAACTATGCAAATGAATTTAACAAAATTGAAATAAAATCATGAATTTATACAAATGAAATCTATCAAATTTACTTTAATTATGAATTTGCATATGTTCTTAACTACTAGGAGCTAATTAACTAATTATTCGTTGGTATAGGTCGACCTACACGAATAGATGGCGTTGTAGACACTATGTTGATTGAAGAACGATGATGAGACCAATTTAACGATGACTGTTCGAATTTTCAAACTTTCAAAAAAATCGTTATGTAAAACTGAAGATTTACCGTCGGGAATTGATGATTGTCGAGATGAAAATATTTCTCACTGTCTCGATGTAATTTTTTAATTTTTCCGAAATAATTCAAATTTTGATGATATTTTCAGCGATGAAACTTTAGAAAATTTCTAAGTCCTAGAAATTTTCTAAGTGTTTAGCGATGTTGAATTTCTGTTTGAAGTATTAGAAAATTTTATAAAAAATTTTCTAAGTCTTTAACGATGATGAATTTGTTCCAAGTATTAGAAAATTTTGTAAAAAAATTTTCTAAGTCTTTTTTAAAAAATCAACTTTAACAATTTTCGATGATCCGGCCCGAAGTGTTAGAAAATTTTCTAAGTGTTTTTACGATGACAAATTCCGGCTCTAAGTGTTAGAAAATTTCTGTATAAGAAATTTTCTAAGTATTTTTGACGATGATTTAATTCGACGTTTCCCTATTTTCTGTAAAAATTCTAAGTATTTTTACAGAAATTCCTAACTTTTCCCTACTTACTAGCTCAACACGCTAGATTTTGAAAGGACTCAACACGTCCAGGCTGATGAGTTTGGTCTCTTGGTTTCCTTGCTTCAGTCTCAGCACGACAGTATACACAAGTAATTGCAAAAGACAAATTTTTCTGCGAATCGCAACCCTTTATATACCAAATTTTCGCGGTTCTGGAATTTTCTTTTTCTCCGTTGTTGAAATGTTTTACTATTTATCTCATATTCTCGTCTTTTTTATAAAACCGTTTTTTTTCAAATTGTGTCTGGTGGTTCGGATGATAACTTATGGTAATTGAGAATAACTCTATTGGTATTTATTTAACTGGTACCTTTTTGACAATTTGACAGTACTGACATGGTCATATATTTATATGTGTATATTATATACTATGCATATATGTTTAAATGTTTTTATTTTTTGTTAATGTTCATTGTTTATGTTATGCAATTAAATATTTTGTGTTTAATGTTTTATGTTATATATTGTGCTATGTGGATTGTTTTGTTTTTGTTTGTATGCTATGTTTATAAACATTTTTATGTTACCTGCTTGTGCATATTCATGTTATATGTTCCATATTATTGATTACGCTGATTGGTTTACATTTTTTTTTTTTTTTTTTTTGTACAAAATATTATATAATCGCATTGTTTGTCTTGAAGTGTTTGTAACCTTTTTTTTTTGTTTTTATTATTACATATTTTTAAACACTGCCCCTTTTTTTTTTTTTTTTTTTTTTTTTTTTGATTATTAAAATGTTGAATGACGATTCAACATAATCATTATTTTTTTTCTTTTTTCTTTATGTTTTCATGATAATTATTGAATTTTTGAACCCAGTATAGACTTCTTAAAACATTTTACTTCTTTTGTTTGTTTATTAAAGTTTTTTTTTTTTTTTGATTCGAATTTACTTTTAAATTTATTTATAAATTCTGTTTATTTATAACTTATATTACATTGTTAAGTTTTTAATTATTTATTAACACAAACAATTTTAAGAATACGTATCATCAATAAACTCAACTACTCCAGTAAAAGAAATATACCGAAAAATCAAAACATTAGAAGGAAAAAATAATTATCATCAACTTAATACTGTCAAAATAAAAAACAAAACTATCACAGATATTAACGAAATTTGTAACCTCACCGCAGAACATTTCCAATCAATATCCAAAAACTCCAACTAGGATTCCACTTTTCAATACATCAAACAGCAATACGAAAAGATACCTTTTGAAATACCATTAGGAGAGCATGAAAGCTACAACAATAACTTCACCATAGCAGAACTAGAATATACTCTGACACAAATTAAAGGATCATCTCCCGGCATAAATCCAGTACACTACGATATGATTAAAAATATGAATATCTCACAAATGAATTATATTCTAAAATTTTTCAATCAGATCTGGAATTGCGGTAAAATACCTGGAAAAGTGCATGGAAAGAATTTCTGATTATACCTATCCTAAAACCAGGAAAAGCATCTCATAGTATTGATAATTACAGACCTATATCTTTAACAAACGTCTTATGTAAACTGATGGAAAGAATGATCAACAAAAGACTAACTTGGTACTTGGAAAAACACCAAAAACTCGACCCACATCAATTCGGATTCAGAAAAAATTTTAGCACAATAGACGCACTTTCACTCCTTCAATCTGAAATAATAAATAGTTTCAATAAAAACGAATACCTTATTGCAATTTTCATTGAGATAGAGAAAGCATACGATCGCGTATGGAGAAGAAATATTATAGAAGAAGAAAAGAAACTAAACATAAAAGGCAACATGCTTAGATTCCTTAAAGATTTCTTAGAAAATAAATTAGAGTATTAATAGGCAATAAACTTTCTAACAAATACGAAATGGAAAATGGTATACCCCAAGCTTCTGTACTAGCACAACCCTTTTCACAATTGCAATAAACAGCATAAAAAAGGTCACAAACAGTAGCATAAACATATAGCATACGCAGATGACATTGTACTATACACCTCACACAATAACATAAAATATGCCCAAAAGACGATACAAAATAGTGTAAATGAATTAACTAAATGGATACATACAAAAGGAATTAAATTATCGTCGCAAAAAACTAAAGCCATGATTTTCACTAAAAACAGGAAAATTGAAACTATCAATGAAATCATACTTGACAATAATATTATCGAATATGTCACTGAGCATAAATATCTAAGAATGACTCTTGACAAAAAACTAACATGGAAGCAACACATTAACAATAAAATAAATAAATGCAAAAAAGACCTGAATGTACTAAAACTCCTCTCCAGCACAGAATATGGATCCGACCGACAAACACTGCTTAAAATCTTGAAGACAAACATAATACCAAAAATGGATTATGTATCATACATATTTTCTACAGCTAACAAAAACTTACTAAAAAAATTAGATACAGTATTAAATTCATTCCGGCATTAGAATATGTACAGGAGCATTCAGAACAAGCCCGATAATCAGTCTAATGGTAGATGCGAATATCATGACAACTGAACTTAGACATAATATACTAAAGTTAAGATATTATTATAAAATTTGCAGAAATAGACAACACCCCCTTCATCAAATAATACAGACTAATGAATCAAACACTAACCGTTACAAGTATGAGACCCCTACAAAAAGAATAAGCGAAATTGCGGAAAAATACAATCTACCCAGCCACGATAAAATAAAAATTACAAACATCCCTTCTTTTCCACCATGGGAAAGAACAAATATATACATATGACTTAGAACTATGCAAATATAAAAAGATAGACACCCAAAAAGAAATATGTAAACAAAGACTTTTCGAAAAAATAAGCACAGAATATAAAGAATTTAAAAAAATATATGCAGATGGATCTATAATCAACGGAAAAGTCGCTTTTGCATATACATCTCAAGAAATTGAAGATAGCTTCAGAATTGACAACTATTCCAGCATTCATACATCAGAAATGTACGCCATCGACACTGCAATAAAACAAATAAAAAACGAAAGAAAAATACTAATAGTGACAGACTCTTTAAGTTCCATACAATCAATCAGGAAAATATACAACACTCACCCCATAGCAAACAGTATAATACACACAACACAAAAGCACTTAGAAAACACATACAAACTTATAGTGCTGACAGACCAAAACTCCTTCTGGATTTAGCTAAATCAGTTTAAAAAAAGCTTTTAGTTAAGAATTTGTACTGACAGACCGAAAACTGGTTTGGTTGTCATTTTTACTTTTGACGTGAAGTGTTTTTTAAATTTAATTTGTTTAATTTTAAATTTTGTGAATTTTAATTTGAAAATGTGCGAAAATTATTTTGATAACATAAAAAATCAAATGAGAACTTTATACAAAAGAGCATCCCTCTTAAAACTTCAATCGGAGTATTACAAAAAAAGGGCTTATTATTATAAAATTTATGCTCAGGAATTATCAGAAATATTGATTTCTTTAAATTTTGTAGAAAGAAATCGGACTATATGGACTTTGGTAAGGTTTGAGATTTTAAATTCTCTTTTCAAAACTAATCGAAAGTTTAAATTACTTTGCAGAATAGAACAAGTACCTTTTGGGAAGTCGAAGTACCTACGTACACAGAACAGCAGTTTAAAAATAACTTTAGAATGAAAAGAGACACATTTGAAAAATTAGTACAGGATTTGAAATGTTTGGAAAAAAGTGACACTAATTATAGAAACGCAATTTCACTTCCCAAACGAGTTGCAATTTCCATTTACTTTCTTCCATCATCTGCGGAAAACAGAACCGTGGCAAATTTATTCGGCGTTGGAAGAACAACAGTTGGAGAACTAGTTCTAAACTTTTGCCACGCAGTATGTAAAAATCTTCAAGCGGATCTCATTAACTTTTATCCGCCGACAGCCTCACAAGTTTCTGAAAATATTTCAGAATTTGAAAAAAGATGGGGGTTTCCACAAACAGTTGCTGCTGTTGGTATGTTAATTATATATTGATAATAATGTGATTGTGAACTCTCCACTTTTTGGCTTCATGTAGATGGCAGTCATATTGAAATTAGACCACCAATAGATCAAGCAGTGGACTATTTTAATTATAAAGGCTGGTATTCCATTGTGTTAATGGCTACAGTTGATTATAAGTGAGTGAAAAAATTTCCCTATAAAATATATGATAATATGTGGTTATTTACATAGGTATCGGTTCCTTTATATTAACGTTGGATCATCGGGCCGAAACAATGATTCTTATATTTTTGAAAAATCAAAGCTGAAGAATCAGCATGAAAATAACAGTATCTTCTATGAAAATAGAAAAATTATAATAGATACATCAGTACCAGCCTTGTTAGTAGGTGATGGTGCATTTCGTCTCTGTAAGTTTCTAATGAAACCTTACCAAGGTAAAGAGCTGACAGAAGCTGAAAAAGAATTTAATAAACAATTGTCTAGGGCAAGGAGAGTTGTGGAAAATGCCTTTGTCCACTTAAAGGCTAGATTCAGAACAATTGGAAAAGGTATTGATGCTGATATCACCAATACTGTAATTATAATGTGCTTCACAATTATCTAATATTAAAAAATGATGAAATTAGTAATGAATGGGTTACAGAGGAAAGAAATTCAAATGGAAATGCCAATCGACACCAAACAGAGAACGTAACAACAAGAGGAAATACCGACGAAGATGGAAATAAAATAAGAAATGCTATTAAGGAATATTTATATGAAAAACGTGATAGAACATGTAAGTTCTATACATTTATTTTATAAGCACTTATTGTCACAAATTGTATTATTAGTTATTTTTATTATTAGATGATAAAAACATTGATTTTTGCAATTCTAACACTTCTTTAGCAATACTATTTGCCTGTTCTGCAATTAAATTTGATTTCTCTAATAAATTGTTTGATGTAGCAAAATTGTCTTCAAACATTCTATTCGCTCGTTTTATTTCAGTTAGTAAATCCTCCTGTATTTCATTAACTTTTCTTTTTCTTTGGCTTTTTTCAGTTGAAGACAATAATGGAATAAATAATGGCGAATCGATCATATCAGGAGTACCTGTTTTACCAGAATTACCAGTCGGTGATGATATAAACTCAATATCATCATTATGTGCAGAGTATGAAGATGCTAGAATTGAATTAAACAATTAAAATCAATAAAATATAAGTAAAACGAACTTTGTTTCTATGTATTTACTTTGCCATGAATGATGAATACTTTCGTCTACTAATGAGTCATCATTAGATGTTAATCGACCTATAACATCGTTCACTTTTTCATAATATTTCCATTGGGATGGTGAACTTCCCGTTTTACTATGCTGTTTCCTTTCTTCTCTGTATAGAAAAAAGTACATATTACAATATGTAAAAATATTAGGATGAAAACAAATTATTGATCTTACCTGAATTTTGAACTTAAATTTTTTATTTTGCTTTTAATTTCCTTTGGAGTTTTAAAAATATTTTGTTTTTCTAATTGTTTTTTTATTTTTTCATAAATAGATCCATTTCTTGTTGGTCCTCTTAAATCTTTTAAATTTTCCTGCCACTTTTCTATTAAATTAAAAGTTTCACTTTCGGTCCACTCAGATCTTTTAGCCATTTTAATAATTAATTTTATTTATTAATTATTTTAAATAAAAAGTATAATTTATTTTACTTTGAATAGCAGTTGAATATTAATATTAAATAGCAAAATGACAAGAGAGAAATATAATTTTGACAGCAAATTCTGATTTAGTAAAGTGTAATACAGAATATGTGTCGCAGCAAAAATATTTACTTTTCGTTGCAAAAAGCGTCCGTTTGCTATGATTTGTTTGGTTTGTACGCAGATTGATATGAGAAATACTGCTTATCAATGCTTTATAAAAGGACTGCACATTCTGATTGGGTTATGATATTTAATTAAAAAAAAGTTTTGTGATATTCTACTTCATTTTCTTAGATGGTGTTGCATGTTCAAAAAAAAGCTCTCATCGACTAAACTACTTGCATTAAGTGGTTTAGGCTAAACTAAGCGATTGCTGACAGACCAATGAGTTTATCTACTTAAAGAGGTTTAGAAAGTTTCTAAACTCTAGTCTGTCCGTAGCATTATATGGGTACCTAGCCACCAAGGAATAATATCTAATGAAAAAGCAGACAAACTAGCTAAAGCAGCTACAGAAAAAGGCATTAACCTAAACTTCAAAATAATCATAGGAGACCTACACAAACAAATTAAACAAAAAATAGTACACAACTTTACAAATATTTGCAACACAGTTGAAAACACCAATAAATTAAGAAAAATAAAAAAAGACACAATACCCTGGAAAAATCTCAATAAACTCACAAGAAAAGACTCAATCATAATAACAAGAATAAGAATAGGACATACAAGATACACACATGAACACCACTTCAATAAAACACCCGCTCCTAAATGTGTATGTAATAAAAATTTAAATATTGAACATATATTTACAACATGCACCAATTATGATGAAGCAAGAAGAAAATTCCAAATAGACCATACAATTCTAGCCAAACACGACTTAAATAACATGAAAAATATAATAAAATTCTTAACAAGCACTAATATATATAATAAGATTTAACAATAAAAAATAAAAAAAAACATAAACTGTAATCTAAATTTCAAAATTTATAATTCCTCAATTGTAAACGGTCCGAAATGACAGGCACTCTGTTTAGTGACCACTAATTATATAATAAATAAAAAAAAAAATTTTAATTTTCATGAACAATAAAACATAACAATAGATTTCCTCTGTAACATTATTTTACTAATTTCTTTAAGCCAACAATTAAAAAAAAAAATCTTTAAAAATTCACTTTTCTTATTTTGAATTTCTTTTTTATTTGTTTAGTATGTGTTCTACCAAATAAATAATTTTTCAATGTGTATATAGAATACATACATATGTACAATCCGTTATATAATAACAGCGAAAAATGCTGTATGGTTTCATTATTTTTCATCATACAAAACACCTACACACCAGTGTATGAAAATTCTAAACTTTAACACATTATAAAAAGGTATACACAATCTTATAAAATTATATATGAGTATGATTTCGATACGGATTATCAAATAATAATCTAGACTGAAAATTATCCAAGTTACGATATAATTCTGGAACTAATCGATAAAATTAAAATCAATTTGACTTTTGTTTCCCTGTTAAATTATAGATTACCGATACTGTACAAAAAAAAATTTCCAAAAAAAATTACCGGTACAAAAAAAAATCTTATTTGGCAGAGGTTGCCCGCGCCATGTATACAGGGAGTCCCGAATCAACATGTACAAATTGGTACCACGGAATTCCTTGAAATGTTTCATGAAAAAAATTGTACTACCAAAAATTTCTATCGACCCTATTTTCGACGGTAGAGGGCGTTGACAATTTTGATTTTTTTGCAGGACCTTCAAATTTAAAATCATGTGTAACTTTTTGTACACCCTACTTTGGAAAATTTAGTGTTCTAGAGAATAATAGGAAACTAAATGACCTTTATTTTCATATACTGTTAAATCCACTAATAAGACTAACATATGTGTAGCGCCAAATGATGTCATCTGAAAACAGTTGTTATATTTCTGAATGTTGGCTAAGAAATGCTTAGAATCATTTCCAATCCCAGAAACTAAAGAACGTAAATGATCTGGTGGTGGGACCAATTGTGGCAATTTTACTTTGCCTCCAGCACAACATAATCCAGTAGATTCACCAGTGTATTTTAACGCCTTACAATATTTACAAATTATTTTCATTTCCCCAATTGTTACCGATTTGTCGGCACAATAATCAATTGCCGGATCATAGTGGAATGCAGCTCGTTCAAGAATCACAGAAGCACTGCGTCTGCGGATTCGCTCAATTTCATTATGTCGTGCTTGCTGTTGTTGTGTTCGATGTGCACGAACTCGTTGCATTCTAAGCCTATCTACTTCATTGTCACTTACTAAATAATGCAATTCTGACATAGCAATACGACTATTTTCTTGATCTGTCTCTCTCTGGTCATCAGTGCGGTTAGCACGTGAGGTAGCTCTTCGCACATTTGATTGACTGCGACGACCTAAGTCAGGTCGTCTTCTCCTCGGCATCGTAACGTAATTAATCAAATTGAGAAAATTTCGCGCTCACTTAACAGTAAAGTGTCACTATCACAAAATATCAACAAAAAAAGAGCACACTACTTGGAATGCCACTATCACAAAGGATCACAAAAGTGAAGAAAGTTCTCGCGCACGTAGCGGTAATCGTCACTCACAAAGATAGAAGGATGCACTCATAGAATATCGTAACCATGATCGTAACACAATATCGTTTTTATTGGCTGGGTTACTAAGAGCTTTATTCAAATCTAATGTCAAATATTATGGTTTCGTTCAGAAACTTAATTTGTGACAAAACTTAAAATTTATCAAACTTAAAAAAATAATCTGACACAGTAACAACTGAAGTTAGCTAAAATTAAGTTTCGCGAAGCCGACCAAATTGATTGAAAATCAGTACTACTAATGATTTATTACATTTTGTGACTATGCAATTTTGTCGCGTTCACGATTCACTTTTGTTTAGTTTCGGAACGCGACATTAGATCCTCCAAAGCGCACGCGAAGACTATTTAATTGAAAATTGACTCTTTGACGTTAGGAACACACCTAAGTTGCTTAGAAAACAGTGAGTGATTTGAACTTTATTGAATAGCAATAAAGTTCAAATTGACTCTACATTTTATTTAGAAAACATTTGTATGGAAAATAGAAAAGGGCTGTTTTTAGGGTTTTCCCGGCAATTATTCGATTTTTTCTCGCCTTTTAAACCTTCCCTATACCTCCACGAACATTTCAAGACTAAGATAAGATAAATCCGTTCATCCGTTCTCGAGTTTTAGCGAGACTAACGAACAGCAATTCATTTTTATATAGATAGATATATGTTCAAAACAGTACTGCCATATGATTTGTATTTTAAGTTACTACAGTTCTTCGACGCTTAAATATAGCGTACTTATGTTTTCAGGTCATTACAAAATCTTTTTTCCATACCGGTGATCTTCTTAATCGTGTCGATCTTCGTAAATCTGGTTCCTGCTGACTTATTGATTCGTTTGTTGTCGGGTTTTCATTTTCCCGTGTTTCTTCGGTGTTCTGATGTTGATCGTCTGATGTTGTCTGCTGTTGTGTTAAAGTTGTTTGTTGTTGGGGTGCTGAATTTGTTGTACCCGATGCTGTTGCTGAATTATTTACATCTGATATGTCGAAATGTATACTTTTTGGTTCTGAAACTTTTGTTAAACGAAGTTGATCAATATGCCGTTTCAATTTATGACCGTTATCTAATTCGATTTGATAGTGCAGTTTTCCAAATTTCTGAATAACTTTCCCGAATATCCATTTTTGGTTTCCCGTATAATTTCTGGCTTGCACTCTCTCTCCGACATTAAAGTTTCTCGTTGGATGAAGAATTGATTTTGTTTTCTTCTTCTCCTCTTGCGTTGGCTGAATAACACTTAATGGAGTGCGTATTTGATAGCGGAAAATTTGATCTGATGGAGATTTCCCTGTTTTCATTGGCATATATCTCCATTGAAATAATATCTCTTGAAGTTGTGATATGTGATTTGATTTTGAAGTTGTTAAACTGTCAAGTTTCTGCTTCAGAGTTCGGACTGATCTTTCTGCTAATCCATTTGTTGATGGGTGATTTGGAGCAGAAAAACTTTGCTTAATTCCGTTATTTTTACAGAATGTTTTAAACTGTTCTGACGTGAATATTGCTGCGTTGTCACTTACGATTATATTTGGAATACCGAATCTGCAGAATATTTCGTTCAAAAATTTGATTGTGATTTCGGAAGTTGGTGAACATTTTGTTGCAAAAACTTCTGGCCAATTGCTTGCTGAATCTACGCACACAAAATAGTTATAACCTTCCTTTGGTCCGGCGTAATCGATGTTAATCCTGTAAAATGGAGTGTTTGGCTTTTCCCAATTGTGTGTTGGAACTTTTGTTGGATTTGCTTTTACAGCAGCACATTGTTCACAGGTACTGACCAGATTTTCGATGTCTTTATCTATGTTTTTCCAATAAATATATTGACGGGCCAAACATTTCATTTTTGTCATACCAGCATGAACGGAATGAAGTTCTTCAAGCATACGCTTTCGTAATGATCTAGGGACGAACATTATGTTTCTTGATAAATTTTAGAATCGTTATTATCGAATTCCTTGATGTGTTTGATAATGTTGGCCGTTGATCTCGAAAAATAATCGGCATTTAAATGATCTTCTGATTTCCTATGTTTTATTGTGTAGTCAAAACTTGAAATGAATGCAGCATATCTAATTAATCGTGATGATGATATTTGGGGTATTGTCTTATTCTCGCCAAAAATGTGAGCTAGTGGTTTGTTATCTGTAATAAGAACAAATTTCCTTCCATATAAATAATTATACAGGTGTTTAAAAGCCCAATATATAGCTAATGCTTCACGATCTAGTTGCGAATAATTTTGTTTAGTTTTTGTTAATGCTTTTGGTGCGAATAAGATTGGATGCTCTGTGCCATCAGTTTCATGTGACAATACTGCTGCTATTCCTGTTGGCGAAGCGTCTGTTGCGAGAGTTAAAGGTAGCTGTACATCGTATGGTACCAATACTACGTCTGATGATATTAGATTTTTGATTTGTTGGAACGATTCTTGTTGTGTTGGTGTCCATTTGAATTTTTTTCCTTTCTGTAGGATTTCTCTTAATGGTGCAGTGATTGTTGATATGTTCGGTAAGAATTTAGCATAATACATTGCTAAGCCTAAAAAGGAATGGACTTCCGCTGATGATTTAGGAACCGGTGCGTTTGCTATCGCTTTGATTTTATCGTCTGTTTTGCGGATTCCTTCTGATGAAAGTGAGTGTCCTAAATAGTCAATTTGTGGTACGAAAAATCTACATTTTTCTTTATTTAGATGTAAATTTATTGCACGAAGGCGGTGTAGTGTTTTGATTAACCTTTCGCGACATTCGTTTATGTTTCCTCCAGCTACAAGAATGTCGTCAAAATAACAAGCTACTCCCTCTAAATCTTTTAGATTGTCATCCATTATTTTTTGAAAAATGTTTGGTGCTGTTTTGATACCGAATGCAAGACGATTCATCTTGTATACACCTCGATGTGTGCTCATTGCTTGTACTAATGCTGATTCTTCGTTCATACAAACATGAAGGTAAGCATTATAAATGTCCAGTTTACAGAATACATTTCCTCCTTTTAGCTTGTTGAAAATCTCGTCGATTCGTGGAATTGGATATCTGATGTCATGCAACTCTGGGTTGACTGTTGGTTTAAAATCTGTACATAACCGTATACCATTGTTTGGTTTAGGCACTGGAACTAACGGGCTTCCCCAATCTGAATGAGTTATTTTTGTTATGACTCCCTCCTTTTCGAGACGATCTAACTCAGTATTGATTTTTTCGTACATTGTGTAAGGTACTTGTCTTGCCTTGATGAATACTGGTTTTGCATTATCCCTCAACCGTAATGAATATTCTTTGTTTGGAATTTTACCAATTTTCTTTTGGAAGAGGTTTTTAAATGATTCAAAAATATCTGTTGGACATTCGTTGTTTGACTTTGATATTTGCATTATTGTTTCTGGTGCTTTCTTGGAAATTATTAATCCAAATGCTTTCATGAAATCTCGACCAAATATTGATGAGGTTGAATGATCCGATACAAAACGTGTGAGTCTTTTTGTTGTTCTCTCATATGTAATATCTGTTGTAATCGTTCCTAATGGCTTGAATATTTGATTTGTGTATGTGCGAAATTGTTCATAATTTTGTTCTATATTCACCTTTAGTTGATGTTTGTTGATGGCTGATTTTGATAAAAATGTTTTAGGAGAACCTGAATCGATTTCGAATTGCACAGTTCTACCACTGATTTGAATTTGAACATGAAACTTCTCATCTTGATTATTAATTTTGTTGATATTATTATGTTTTGTTATGTACTTCATACTTGTGTCCCTTCTATTGTTTAGTTGTTTTGATAATGATGTAATGCAGACCTTTTCGACATGTCCTTTCTTTTTGCAACTTTTGCATTGCAATGAATTAGCACTGATACGGCAATCTTTGACTAAATGATTGCTTCTTCCACAACGGAGGCAATTCCCATCCACACCAAGCTGCTCAAAAGACAATCGTGATTTGTTTGATCTGTTACGCTGGCGTGATTGGAATTTTTTCTTGTCTTTGATGTTGGACCTCGAATTGTAATTATTATTCGACGAATACTTAACATTTGATACAGTTTGATTTAATGTTGAATTCTGACTTGTTGCTTGTTGAAGGCTTGCATTGTTAATTTTCGACGCTTCCAACGCTAAAGATAAATCAACAGCACGGTCTAGCGTTAAATTTATTTCTGCAAGAAGTTTTTCTCTGATTGCCGAATCTCGTAAACCACATATAAACGTTGGTTTTAAAATTAGTGAGATTATACTTCTGTTACAATCAGAATGTGGACAATTCCATTTGCAGTTTATCGATAACTGCTTCAGAGATGTTAAATATTGTGAAATTGTCTCATTTTCGTTTTTATCACGCATCAGGAATTTGTGTTGAGCGATATGGACGTTTTCAGGTGGACAGAAATGAGCTCTTAATTGAGCTACAATTTCATTATAAGTTAGTTCACTTAGTTGTTTTGGAGTTGCTAAAGAACAAATAACTTGGTAATGTTTTGGTCCAATACTTGTTAAGAGAATTCTTGCTTTTGTGGTTTTGCCTTCCTCATCATCAGGGATTCCTCTCAATGCTGCAAAATTTTCAAAGCGTTGGATGTAGGCGATGAAATTTTCATTCTGTTCTTGATAAGTATCGAATTGTGTATTATTTGGTGTCACTACATTTTCAACTTTTGATGATGGTTTGGATAACAAGGAAGATAATATTGATTGTTGTTCATGTATTTGCTGTTGCATCAATTTATTTTGTTGCAAAACAACTTCATTGTTTTCCTGCTGTTGAGTAATCATTTTTGTGATTGATGTTAATAAATCCTTGTCTGCCATCCTGATTTTCCTTTTTTTTTTTTTTTTTGCTAATTTTCTTCTCTTGTTAAGAAGAAATAATAATTATTCACAAAACTGATAAGGATGTAAATTTGATTATGTTGATAATGATTGTAATTGATGAATAATTATTCACAGCACTGATAAAATGTGATTGTTTTGATGATGTTGATGATGGTATTTTTTGTATTCTATAAAGGAATATATGCAGAACAGAAAATGGCGACGGCCATTTGCTACCAGTGAATATAAATTTTAATTAGTTTTACTAAAATTTTTTTTTTTTTTTGATTAATCGATTTTGATCCTCGTCGCCAATTGTTATGTTTTATTTGATGTTCCTGTTTTTATTAATAATCCAAACGCACATTTTGTCTTTATATTAATTTGTTTATTTAAAGCTAATATTATCAAATTTAATGTACACAAGTTATAAAATAATTTCACATGATGATTTGAAAGTATTCATACTGATAATGATGAAAATGATGACTGTATGATTTTTTGACGTGAAAAAAAAGGTCTTCTTCTTTATTTAGTTTATGTTACTTATTTATATATATAAAACGATATATGTTCAAAATAGTACTGCCATATGATTTGTATTTTAAGTTACTACATTATTCAATACATTATTGATGGCATCAGTGATGTAGCTAGCAACAAAGCCATATTATACACTGCCAATAATCTTGACGATTTGAAAAATTTATTTAAAAAATATGAAAAAATGAAATCTAGTTCATTATCATCATCATCATCGTCATCACATCACAGAAAACAACATGAAAATCGAAATGTGAAACAGCAACAATCCATCAAATGTTACAATTGTAATGAAAATGGACATATCAGCAAATCCTGTCCTCAACCCAAGAGACAACCTGGTTCTTGTTTCCGATGCGGTAAGATGGGTCATCATGCTATTAATTGTTCGAAGAAATCGACCGTGGGAAATTTAGTACCGAAACTGGCAATGTGTGCGGAAAGAAGATCAGCTGGTAATGAATTTGAATTATTAGTAGATTATACATTTTTTTCAGAAGAACAGCAGCAATATTCTACGACTAAATTAACTACTTTGATTGATTTTATGAAAAGATAAAAACGATAGCGGAGAATACCTGACGGAAGAAAACTTTGTAAGTCAAATCTTAAATATTAATATTGAATCAAATACTTCACAGTCGTTAAATATTAATCCCAAATTGCCTGAAAAAATAAAGGCCTTAATTAACAAAATGGTATCAGAAGCTTTCACTAACAGTGCATACCTTTTAGAAACACAACGAATTCAAAGTGATGTAAAATTATCCATACAGTTAACGCGTACTGAGCCCTTTCATTGTACAGCACGTAGGTTACCTTTTGCTCATAAAGAGGAATTAAAGAAAATTCTGGATGAGCTTTTAAAAAAAAGGTTATAAGGGAAAGTAACTCCCCGTACGCGTCCCCTGTCGTTTTAGTACACAAGAAAAACAAAGAACTCCGTTTGTGCATCGATTATAGAGAATTAAACAAGCATACAGTAAAAGATAATTATCCATTACCCCTCATAGACGATCTTCTTGATGGTTTACGAAATAAAAAATATTTCACTATTTTAGACTTGAAGAATGGATTCCATCACGTCGACGTGGCTGAAGACTCAGTTAAATTTACATCGTTCATAACACCTTTAGGGCAATTTGAGTACCTGAAAATGCCTTTTGGACTCAAAAATACACCAAGTGTTTTTCAGAGATTCGTAAATAAAATTTTTGCAAAACTTTTAAATGAAAATAAAGTCAGAATCTACATGGATGACATTCTAGTGGCTACGGAGAGTATAGATGATCATATTGAAATATTAAAATCAGTTTTTAAGTTAATGAAGGAGCACCATTTGGAATTACGATTCGATAAATGTAAGTTTTTTCAACAGGAGATAAAGTATTCGGGATACGTTGTCAGCGTAGATGGTATACGACCTAATCCTGATAATTTAAAACCCATAAGTAATTATCCTGTGCCACAAAATGTAAAAGACGTGCAAAGTTTTATCGGTTTATGTTCTTATTTTAGACGGTTTATAAAAAATTGTGCTGTTATAGTAAAACCTTTATATGACCTGTTAAGAAAAAATGTGATTTTTAAATTTGATCGCGAACAGTTAGAAGCATTTGAAGAACTTAAAAGTAAATTATTAGAAGCTCCAACACTGTCTGTTTATTCTCCTCACAACGAAACTGAACTTCATTGCGACGCGAGTAGTATCGGCTTCGGGGCAATTCTTATGCAAAAACAGGATGATGGTAAGTTCCATCCTATTTTTTATTTCTCCAAGAGATGCACAGATGTTGAAACGAGGTACCATTCATTTGAACTAGAGACTTTGTCCATTTTTATGCTCTCAGAAGGTTCAGGGTTTATCTAATGGGTATACAATTCAAGATCATTACAGATTGTAGGTCTTTGACACTTACTTTGAATAAAAAACTTTTAAATCCACGTATCTCTAGATGGGCACTAGAGATGCAGGATTTCAATTACACAGTAGTGCACAGATCATCGGATAGAATGAAGCATGTTGATTGCTTGAGTAGATGCACAAATATTCTAGTGGTAGAAGACGAAACGTTTGAATTTGCATTAGCTGCAGCACAAAAACGCGATCCTATAATTCGTGAATTGTCTTCGGAATTAGAAAAGAGTGAAAATAAATTGTTTGCATTAATTAATGGTCTAGTGTATAGAAAGAGTGATGATAATGTGTTATTTTATGTACCAGACCAGGTAGAGAATTCTGTGATACAAATGCATCACGAAGCACTTTGTCATCTTGGAACTGAAAAATGTTTTGAATATCTGAAAACAATCTATTGGTTCCCAAAAATGAAAGTTAAAATAAAAAATTATATTAGAAATTGTTTAAAATGTCTACAATTTTCTGTACCATCAGGTAAACCAGAAGGTAAACTTCATAGTACACCAAAGAGCGAAAGACCATTCGAAACGTTACATATTGACCATCTGGGTCCACTTCCTAATTCTAAGACGAAGAAAAAATATATCTTCTTGGTGATTGACGGTTTTACCAAATTTTTGAAGCTATATGCTGTGAATTCGACCCAGTCATCTGAAACCATAAAGTGTTTAGAATCTTATTTTTCAATGTATAGTAGGCCTGAAAAAATTATATCAGATAGAAGTACAAGTTTTAGTTCTAATGAATTTTCCAAATTTCTTGTACAAAATTATGTTAAGCATATAAAAGTCGCTACCCTGTCACCACAATCAAACGGACAGGTAGAACGAATAAATAGGTCATTGATTCCCATGTTGTCCAAAGAATGTGAACCAGATACAACGGGTAATTGGAGTAAATTTCTAACCAAAGTCGAATATGCTTTGAATAACACTGTTAATAAAAGTACCGGTCAAACTCCAAGTATGTTGCTATTTGGTGTTAAACAAAAGGGAAAAGCCTGCGACAAAATAATGGAAATTTTGGAAAGGGAACAAGATAAAGAAAGAAATCTGTTAAACGAAAGAGTTAAAGCTTCTGAAAAAATTAAGAATAGCCAAACTTATAATGAAAATTACTATAATAAAAAGCACAAAAATCCATTTGTGTATAAAATAGGAGATTATGTAATGTTGAGAAATATAGTAACTACTCCAGGTGTTAATAAAAAAATTTTGGCAAAGTATAAAGGCCCATATGAGGTCGTCAAAGTTTTTGACAACGACAGATATTTGGTTCAAGACATAGAAGGTATGCAAATCAGTAGAATTCCTTACAAAGGCATATGTTCTCCAGCTAATATGAAGTTGTATACATTTGGGATATAATAAAATGTTGAACATTGGTGACAATCAATTTCTTAGATATATATTTTTTTTTAAAAAAAGAAAAAAAAAATTAAAATCTATTCTAAATTTTAAAAGTTAATAAGCAATTTGACGTTAGTAATACAGAATATTCTGGTAATGATTTTTTTTTTAAAAGAAATATTTGTTAAAATTGTTTTGTGACAAAAATAAGTTATGGAAAAATATAATGTACATATATAAAAAATGAAACAAAATCGTATGTTCAAAATTCTGATAAACGTTACATATGTTATTTACCGTATTACCTAGTTTACTGTGAATTGTAATTTCAATTTATTATGTAAAATATTTTCAATTATATGATAAAATATTGCATTATGTACAAATATGTAATTATAAATTTCTATGTTTTAAGAAAAAAAAAAACAGTAAATAAATAGATTTATTGTAAAGAGCAATCGAGCAATAATACTATTATATGTTGCAATTTACAATGATGAAAATAATCGAGACGATTATTTAGTCAGGACGGCCGAGTTGTAAGATGTGATATTTTTCTATATGAAAAATACATAGAATGTGATGTCACTCATGTAAAAGAAAAATTGTTCGACTGCTCTAATAAAAGAAATAGATATAATAAATGTACGAATACTGTTTGTTTGGTACTGTACAGTAATTATATATGTATATACATACCATTTATATTATGTATTAATATTTAATGTACCTACTGTTATCAGCTTTTGGGTACCTAACTGAAAAACTATTTTTAACTTTTAATTCAATTGAAATCTGGTGGTCATCATACTAAGCAGTGTTAATAAATGTATAACATCAAATATATTGTGTTTTTTTTTAAAATATACCTTACACAATTGAAACACCAAAGATTGAAGAAATAAAAATAAAGATAAAAAAAAGAGGAGGAAAAAAGGTCAGGGAAAGAAAAGCTATAGCGGAACTATACCGTTTGGTAAATTTGGCAGTTACCAAAGAAGAGAAGAACTTTTTCTTAAATAAAATAAAAAACATTCGAAAAGAGCAATGGGCAGCGGAAAGTCAAAAGAGGAAGTAATAGTGAATGCAGCCTCGATCAACAACGACAGCAGCATCAATAACAATCAAAAATATGAGACTTCAAAAATTATAATCATAAGTCTAGTTGTATGCCTAATTGTAATAATTATAATAGGTTATGTTAAAAATAAATTAAAAAAAAAGTATAAAAAAAGAAATAAATAGAAATAATGTAAATATATAAAATATATAATAAATAATAATAATAATATAAATAATTTTTACTTTTTCTTTCCTTTTGAATATAAAAATAATTTTTTTTTATGAATAATTTAGAAGAATTGATAAAAGAGTTACAAAACATATTGGCTATATTCAAAAAAAATCCAAATAGGAATTTTTCAGACAAATATTTATTACAAAAAAAATTATATTTAGATTATTCAAAAGAAGATTTTAATAAAAAATTAAAAACACTAGCAAAAACATATGATTGCACAAATTATAAGAACAAATATTTAGAAATTTATAATCAGATACAAAATATAATAAATTCTAAAGTTAAAATAGAAGATATTGATAGTGATCAAGATAGTAGTAATAGTATTAGTAGCGAAGAATATTCAGATAGTCTTAGCACACAAAATTCATCAGAAAAAGAAACAACAACAATGGCAGCATTTGATATTAGCACAACACTTAAAATAATACCAGAATTCAATGGTGAACCGAAATCATTAACAAATTTTATCAATTTGGTTGAATGTCTATCAGAAACTTTAAAAGATAATACAGAAATAGAAAAACTAATAAAATTTATATTTAAAACTCGTATAACAGATAAAGTTCGTAATAAAATTATTAACGAACAAATACCAACGACATTAAAACAATTTAAAGATCTATTTGAAAAAATATTTAAGCCAAAAAAGAACCCATTGAAACTTCAAAATGACTTATATCGCATTCAGCAAGGAAATAAAACAGTACTCAAATTTGCTGAAGAAATAGAAACATTAGTTGATGAATTAAATGAGATTCATATATCAGAACAAGGTGAAGCTAATAAAACAGTCATCGCTAACATAAATGATACACTAGCTCTAAATGCATTCAAATCTGGACTGAAAGAACCTTTGAAAATGACAATATTTGCAGCCCAACCGAAAACACTTAATGAAGCAGTTAAGCTAGCATCTGAAATTGATTCCAGTGGGAATAACAATGAAAAAATATTAAATATAAAAAATAATAAACACAATAAAAACCATAATGGCAACCATAATAGAAGAACACAAGGATATAACAACACAAGGAATAGAAATTACAACAACTATAATAATCGTAATAACCACAATAATTATAATAATAATCGTAATAATAATAATAATAATAATAATAATAATAATAATAATAATAACCGTAACAGTCATAATCGTGGTGCGAACAACAGAAATCAAAAAAGAATCAATGTGATCAATTCGGGAAACGCGCAAATAGTCCCCGAAGAACATCAGATTGGGGCGAGAAAACAATATATATCAATTAAAAATTGAAAAATTAACAAATTACGTCTTAGCAAAAATAGATATTTCAGATACTATAAGAACATTTCTAATTGATACTGGTGCCGACATTTCAGTAATAAAAGTAAATACTTTAAAAACAAATTCATATATTAATAATGAACAATGTAAAATAACAGGTGTGACAGAAAATGAAATTCAAACCCTTGGAACAATAAATGCATGATTTTTAATAGAAAATGAATATCTACCTCAGAAACTCCATGTTGTAGAAGAAAACTTTCCAATAATAACAGATGGCATCATTGGCAGAGATTTTCTAACAAATTACAATTGTAAAATAAATTATGAAGATTTCACAATCACAATTTGTACTGATGAAACAGATTTCATCGTACCCCTTGTTACCAAAATACAGGAAGAAAAATATATAAAAATGGCAGCGCGAACAGAATCGATCCAAGCAATTAATTGTCAAGTCAATGAAGATAGCATTATTTTGAACAAAGAAATTCAAGACGGTGTTTTTATCGCTAATTCAGTTATACCATCAAAAGGAGTTGTACATATAAAATTTTTAAATACAACTGACAATGAAGTTAAAATTAAAATACCCCCGTTGGAAATACTTCCATTAAAAGACTTCCACATAATAAGTAAAATAGATACAAAAGGAGTATGTGAAGACAGATATGAAAAACTAAAAAGCATATTAAAAATAAATAATCTAGATCAGAAAGCAAAGGATTCATTATTAGAAATATTTAAAGAATTTTCAGATATATTTTATTTGGATGGAGATCGTTTAGGTGTAAATAATTTTTATACACAAAAAATAAATATACACGATAAAAACCCAGTGTATATAAAAAACTATCGTTTGCCGCAATCTCAAATAGAGGAAATAAACTCGCAAATAGAAAAGCTCTTAAAAGATGATATCATAGAACCATCGATTAGCCCATATAACTCCCCATTATTAATAGTACCTAAGAAAAGTAATAATAAAGAGACAAAATGGAGAATGGTAGTTGATTTTAGACAATTAAATAAAAAGATTTTGGATGATAAATTTCCATTAACAAGACTAGAAGATATTTTAGATAATCTAGGCAAAGCGAAATATTTTTCAACGTTGGATTTAACAAGCTCTTTTCATCAAATTGAACTGGAGAAAGAATCTAGACCTTTAACAGCATTTTCAACCAGTAAAGACCATTTTCAATTTAAAAGATTACCATTTGGTCTAAAAATTTCAACAAATAGCTTTCAACGTATGTTATCCATAGCTTTATCAGGTCTTGATGCTCAAGCATTCTTATATGTAGATGATATTATTATCTTCGGATGCAGTCTCAGACATCACAACAACAATTTAATTAAAACTTTTCAAAGATTGAGAAAATATAACATTAAATTGAATCCAGAAAAATGCAATTTCTTACAATCAGAAGTAGTCTATCTGGGACATCTAATAACTAGCGAAGGAGTAAAAACAGATCCTAAAAAATACGACACAGTAGTTAATTATCCAACTCCGACGAATGCAAATGAAACTAAAAGATTTGTAGCATTCTGTAACTATTACAGAAAATTTATTCAGAATTTTGCAGCTATTGCAAAACCACTTAATATGTTATGTCGTAAAAACACTTCATTTATTTGGTCTAAAGAATGCGACACATCATTTCAAAATTTAAAACAAAAATTACTAAACCCACCCATACTGCAATATCCAGATTTTTCAAAACCTTTCATCTTAACAACAGACGCATCAAATTTCGCACTAGGAGCAGTATTATCTCAAGGAGAAATTGGCAAAGATTTACCAATATCATATGCGAGTAGAACATTAAATAAACATGAAATGAATAAATCAATAATTGAAAAAGAGTTATTAGGAATTTACGGGGCAATCAATCATTTCAGACCTTATCTTTACGGCAGAAAATTTACAGTAGTCACAGATCACCGCCCACTTATAAGCTTATTCACACATAAGAATCCTTCATCTAAAATGACGCGTATTAGACTAGATCTAATGGATTACGATTTCGAAATAAAATATAAAAAGGGTTTATTGAACACCAATGCAGATGCCTTATCACGAATACAATTAGACTCAAATGTGCTTAAAAATATGATACCAACTACAAATGAAATTAAAGTGGTGACACGCAACATGCTCAAAGAAAAAGAAAAACACAAAAATACTGCATTAAATGAGATTGATCAAACACAACCGGTAGAGACTGGCCATCTCAGCATCTGGGAATGTTCATCAATTTCTCAAGTAAGAAATATCAGAAGATTGAAATTTATAAAGAGAATAAATATACAAAGTGCGCACAGAAATAATAAATATAATAATGAAGATATAATTAATATATTGTAATGTATGTAGTGGTATGTGTGTCATACTGTCGACTACATGATGTATATTCACCATATATTAAATCTGAAATAAAATAGAATAAGCAAAATTCAAAAAAAAATGTTTCATTTATATGAACACTGCATATATGGTGTGTGCATAGAGTTAATTACATGTGTGACTATATAGACATATAAAAATTATAGTATGGACACACGTAACAACATACTTACTTCATGGGTTTAAGGCTGGTGGAAGTGACTGCTGCGCTTGCTGGCTAGCACGAACTAGCTCGCCGGATGGGGGGTGAGTTTGTCACTTTCCTTAACCCTTTTATTTCGCAGCTTGGAGCAGTAGAAGGTTGTGAAGTCCTTCTACTTAGAATGCTCCAAATCGATTTAAACAAAAAAAAAATGCCGCACCCACACCGTTGAAACTGAAATTATGGCCCCGCTCTGGCCCAAGAATACAGCTACTACCATCGTTGGTCCTGAAAATTAAAAAAAGAATGCCTCGCCCAACGATGACAGGGACTAACCCACCTCAAATAAACATAGCTTGCTGTGGAGCTATGTTCCCATCCTTTGTAGAAAGAGAAAAGATAAAGAAAAGTCAATTCAAAAATTGATAAATAACCATGCTATTTCCATGGTATTTTGGGGTTCTGATAGGGTTTGAAGTTAAAGCAAAGCCATCAAGTAATCCTTTCACAAATTCATTTTATTATTATAAACTTCCCAATTTAAAAAAAAACATGCTATAATATAGTTTATATACCTAACTCAATTTACATATTTTGATACAAAAATATTTGTGTATTATAAGGAAAATTTTTTTTCTTTTTTTTTTCCTTTTTTTTGTTTTAATTTTTTTTTTCTTTTCTTCTTTTTTTTTCTATTTATTCAACTATTTTACAAAGTAAAAAAAAATTATATAAAGTAATGATAATAAAGGTAGTAAAGAAAGATAAACCTAAACATTAACAAAATCATACATACATACTTGTTGACTATTATGTATGTTTCTTTATAATAATAACAGTGATGGTTCTTTATTTGTTTTTGTTTTCTTATGAAACTAACCTAAATACAAATTATTTCTATTTACAATTTTCCTTTTTTTTTCTGTTGTTTTCTTTTCTTATGGGGCCCCTACATTCATTATTATAAAATTTTTAAAAAAACTGTTGGCGCGCTTACCGTACTGATGAAAATGAGGTTGATGATACTGCTGCTGATGTTGTCGTTGACGCTGGTGTTATGGTTGGCGTTATTACTGATGATGTTGGCGATGCTGGAGATGATGTTGTTATTGTTGGTAATGGTGCAGAAGATATTGATGATGCTAATACTGATCAAATTTGATGTAGAGGAAACAATTGTCCCCTGAAATGTTTGATCTTTGCTAATTTCCAGTGATGGTGATATTTAAATTATTGTAGGTTGCTTTTAAACATTTACGATAATTACGATGTTTACAAGAATTTTACGACACATCATGAATACCGTTGATATTTATCAAATAACATAATAACAATAATTCAGCTTTGTGTAACATTTGTTATATAAAATATCTTGCTTATTACATTGAATTACGTATAATTAATTATCGTTTTGAAGTTGGATATTCTGAAATTCAATCACTTATGAACTAAACATAATTGTTATATACTGTATATTTAATTTTTATATAAAATAATTTTTATGATTCTGATTAAACTTTATAATCATAATAATATTTTGTTTCTTAGCTTGTGTCGAATAACATGAGTAGAATATACAAATTTATCATATAAATGTATTACAAAAGGTACAATTGATAAAAAAAATTATATTATCATGTCTGCATGAAATTTAAATTAAAAATAAAAAAACCTTTTCATGTTTCATACATTTGTTCATTACAATTTCAAATGAGTAATTTTAAAATTTAATATATATAACTTGCACAATTTCTAATTAATTTAGATACATTATGAAATCATTCATTATATCAATTATCACATACTATTCACTTTTATTTAAATTTTGTTTTCTTCTTGTGAAACCAAAATTAACATTTTTATCGACAACAATTTAAGCTTTATCGAATGATCATTTTCCAATTTTTTGATAAAATATTTATGATAAACCAAAAATAATGTTTTCAAACATATTTAACCGAAATCTTTAATTTTTATTTTCAAATGAATTTTCAATTACATTTATTCATATATTGTATAATATTATTTTAGTTTAAATTTTTTTTTTTTCTTTTTTTTTTTTAAATTTTGTTTCTTAATTAATTATTTAATCAATATATAAGAAAACTTAACTTTTATTTAACCCATCGCACGTGGCCAAATTTTATATTGTGTTCAATACCTAATTTTAGATGCCGTTATACATTTTATTTAACAAAACGTTTCCTTAAAAATAACTTTTCCTTCCTTTTCTTTTTTTTTTTATAAAAATTTTTTTTTTTTTTTGACAAAATGAACAATATTCCGTACTATTTAATTTATTAAGATAAGCCTTCCAACGTGAGATTAATTTAATTTTTTTAAGATTCACTTATTAAAATTTACTTAATTGATTTATTAAAACCGTACTACCCTACAAAAAAAAAATGCCGGTACTTATGTTTATTCTTGGGCATAGGTTGCCCTTACACCTTTTTAAATTGCAAGAGAAACTGACTCGAGCCCGTGGTGCACTTTTATATTCCCCAAAACAATAGATACATTTTGCTTATTGGAAAATATGAGTGGGGTTTTATGTAAGAAAAATGGAAATTGAAACGATAACTTTACATGTATGTGTAAAGTACCAAATATTTTATCAAATTTCAAAAGATTCTGTGAAAATCTAAAAGAAACTTCCACATGTGGTTAATTATGAAAAAAAATTAGAATTTTTAGAATTTTAAGACATATAATTTTAATATTATAATTCATAAAATAGATTTTGTAGATAATTCTAAATTTTCAAAAATTTAAAAAAAATTGGATTGGCAATGCTTTATTTCATCATCATTTCCACTTCATTTCATGTTTGACCTACATTACCGCTTTTAAACTATGTTATCGGGTGATTTTAAAAGGTAGGAAAGTGGAGTCAAAAACCGGATATGGAATAAAATTAAAAAAATTGTACTTATATAATGAGAAAGGGTATACAGGATCCCATAATTATTAAATTTATACTAATCTCTGGTATATATCTATAAAAGGACAGGAATTATAAGATAATTTTGAAAATTTTAAGGTTTTGAACTAAAACATAGAACTTTTTAGAATCATTGAAAACAACCAATTAGGGTGGCCATACAATTTTTGACGTTTGAAGAACAGTCTGATAAGTGAAGTAAACATGAAAATGGAATTAATGAGAACATGGGGAACTAATTGAAAATAATGGAAAAATTGAGAGAATATATATGTATGCGTGCGCGGCCATTAAAATTGAAAATTGATAATGTAGAGGTATGCATGTAATTTCATATAATACAATGGGAGAATGGACTAATCTACTGAAATGACTATGTATATGTATTGCATTGATAAAGTATATACGTATATAATGGAATGGTCTGGAAATTTAATGGAATCACGTGAATACTACATGCAGTTGTTCTTATCTCATGAGTATTATGCATAAGAACAATAAAAAAAAATTATGCGCGTGTTATGAAAATAATTGCATTGTTGCGCAAAACAACACTTGGGCCTTTTGAAAGACAATTATGTGTACTGTTAGGTACACATAATTAAGAATACAAGAAAATTATGGTGTGACTGAATACAGTCACACAAAAAAAATAGTACCCTCACATTACAATATATATTAATAAAAGAGAGATAAAAATAGAGTATAGTAATGAAACACAATTGAATCTGAGGATTATTGTGAAAAAGCTATCACTCGAATTAAATAAAAATAAAATATATGAACTAGCCATGGCAAAAGATGATGAATTATTTAATATTATAAATATCGATAAATTTAAAAAAGAATATAATGAGTTGCAACAAGAATTAATAAAAAAAGGAAATGCAGAAATAAAGATAATTATATATACACCACCTATAAAAGTGATTGATAAACAAAAGCAGAATAAAATAATAAGTGAATATCACAATACAGCACATGCAGGAGCACATTCTGGAGTTAAAAGAACCATTAACAAAATAAAACAAAGATATATGTGGAAAAATCTGAACAAAATGGTAAAAAACTACGTCAATAATTGTGAAATATGTGCAAAGAATAAACAAATAAGGCATACAAAAGAAAAAGCAATTTTAACACACACACCTTCAACAAGTTTTGAAATAATACAAATAGACACTGTCGGATCTTTAAGACAATCAAAAGAATATAGATATATACTTACCATCCAATGTGAATTGACAAAATATATAGAAGCGTTCCCTATGGAAAACAAAGAAGCTAAGACGATAGCCAAAACTTTAGTAAACAATTTTATATTAAGATACGGACATTTCAAAATACTAAAAACTGATATGGGAACAGAATTTGTTAATGACATCATGCAAAATATATGTAAATATTTTAATATAAATCATGTCACATCGACACCTTTTCACCATGAAACATTAGGCATGATAGAAAGAAGTCATAGAGTACTAAATGAATACTTCCTAGCATTTACTCAAAATGATAACTGGGATGAATAGATACCATATTTTACGTTCTCGTACAATATTACACCACATTCAGACATAGGTATATCACCTTTTGAACTTATATTTGGAAAAATTGCAAAAATACCATCAGAACTTGAATCTGAAAATGCGCAACTGATATATAATTTAGATAACTACGCACAAGAATTAAAATTCCGTTTACAACATGCACAAGAAACTGCTAAGCAATTATTAGATACAGCAAAACGCAAAAGAAAAGACTATCTGGATGATAAAATAAATCCTTTAAATATAATAGTAGGAGATAAGACATGGTTAAGAGTAGGTAATAGAAGAAAATCTGAAAGTCCATATAAGGGACCATACGAAGTAATAGAAACTAATAATGTGAATTCTAAAATTAAGATAGGTAATACAATTAAAGAAGTACATAATAATAGATTAAAAAAAGCATAAAATGTAAACAGCAAAAATATAAACAAATAATAAAATTGTAAACAAAAATATAAACAAATAATAAAATTGTAAACAAAAATATAAACAAATAACAAAAATGTAAACAAATAATAAAAAACAAAAATGTAAACAAACAACAAAAATGTAAAATAAAAACAAAAATTTAAACAGAACAAGACAACAAAAAAAAAAAAAAAAAAAAAATTTTTTTTTTTCTTCACAGAACAATTTTTTTTTTTTTTACCCTTACCCGACCCTGAGGGATGTAATGAATGTAATAACTACATATCATCACAGACAAATATACAGACGTCCCAATGAAACCAAAAATATGTCATCATATAAAATGAAAAAATCGTGTGTCCCCATCTACTTTACATAAATCAAAATGCTTCAATTTAGTTTAGTTTTGAATCCATAAAAATAATATTCAAATAATACCAAACTTTGAACTTGAAACAAGCTTTAAATGAATGTTATTATGTAGTACAATACATATTCATTTTTACACATTTAATGCATATGTTCATAAGTTTGTACAACCAGTACAAACAACTAACAAAGCGTATAGCACATACATAGCACCCATTCACCAGGAAACAATATAAATTTGGTACTGTATTGAATTTATCAGTGTATTTACATACGTATTTATACATATTTTAACATTTGACAGTATATGTAGTAGTGTCGAATGTCTGCTTTGCCTGTGCTTTAAGAATTATACGCAAACGTATTTGCAATAGCCAGAGTAAATTTGTTTTTGTACATTTCAATCTACCTGCTATCGCAGAGAATATAATACATACATACATATATATATATTATTTGTGGTGCTGCTATACGAATACTTCGCAGGTTTATTTCTTTCATCCTTTTTTTTCTTTTTGATGTTGCTTTTGCTATGCCACTATCTTGACACACAATTACATATATATGTGCAGTGTGTATGTAGTATGTTCACTATTGTACATGGATAGAAAAATTATTTCAGGATTTGTTATAATTTTTGACTTGAACATTTAGAATATTATTTTTTAAAAACAGACAAATAAGGGTATTCACGGTTTGGTCTTGTATCATTGTAAACGGTGTAAACTCGTACAATCCTACACCTATTGTAAACATCTTCAATGTAATTTTTACCTACACTGCTTGTAAAAATTTACACTGCTGAAACCCATTGTATATTACTATTGCTTACTATTGTATACGCCATTCTGACATTAAATGCTAAAATAATTTGATTATTTTTATAATATTTTAGCTGACATAATTTGCTTGATTTCAATACAAAGTTTTCGTTCACGATATAGTGTAATGTGTAAGATTTTGGTGTATATTCACACTTTTTACACTCTTACAACATTTCGTGAATACCTCTAACATTATAAGCATTTACACTGGCCTGTGCTGTGCAGTGATAATTTTTATATTTCCTTCTGTATGGTACACTATATCACAAACAATAAACATGTTTATTAAAGAGTATGTTATGTATACAACTTGTTATACACATACGCATCATTATAAATCATTATGGTGTACTATTCTTACTGTGGTATATACATATACGTGACGCATACAAAACATACAATGTATACAAAAACCAGTGCAGGTATATATTTTTTTTCACACAAAAAAAGGAAAAAAATGAAAGAATAACTAGCGATACATATTCCTTCAAAATTTAATATAATGCAAACATTTAATAGGGTTCAATGTCCAATATTATTGTTATATATACCCCATAAGTATAGTATAATCCTTATCTGTGTTTATACATACATAGGACTAAATGATACCTGCAAGACAACATGTACTATGGTAGCATACAATCAGCAATAATATTATCATATCCATATATAAATGTTTATGATATTATATATACTGCCAAATTGCAACAAATAAATCGTATATTTTCTATTATGTAAATATACGAATAAACCCAAACACACTCAAATCAGATTGTTTATATGTATGCGTATATAATTTTATGAACCATATTTTAAAACTTTTATCGAATGCAAGAACAATCGAATATTAACGTACATTTTGAATTTAAATATATCCAAGACTCGAATCTGGATTTTCCAGAACGTCCATATGAATTTGATTTTGTTACATATTTGAATATATGTAGTGAAATATCTGTAATTGTCTGTGATATCATATACCTAACATATAATACAATATGCGACAATATAACATGAGTAGAAGAAACGTGATCTACTCAATAGTAAACAAAAAGTTAAATATGAGTCAAATTAATGCAATTACTTATTTCATAATTGCATATATAATATTAATTGCTTAACATAAGCATGATGCAGCATTTTTAAAAGCTAAGTATATATGAATTATGTTATAAATGTAGATATATGAATATGATATGTAAACATTGCATTGTTTTGATAATGAATAAGGTATATGAACTTAAGTTTGAAATTAGGTTGATTACAAATATTCTATAAATTATGAAATCGTTATAAGTAATAAAAAGAAAGAATATTATTAAGAACATATGTATATAAAATAAAAGAAAACCAATATTTGTACTTTGAAATTATGTCAATAAATTCTTGATATAAGCAATTTATATTTAGTTAATATTAATTACTATTAATTATATGATAAGAATTTTGTATATAAAGAGAAGAATTTTTTTGAATAAAGATACAGTTGACAGTTAAGTCTGATCAAGAAGAATTGGCTGTGATTTTTATTTCAGTAAGTCGGCATTTAATTGCCAGTTTATTTAAAAATAAAATTTCGGCATTTTTGCCAAATATCGGTGCAAATATCGGCACTAACATGCCGCACCAAAATTAATAATTATTACTTTTTTTACAGCTAGGTAGAAATTCCATATCACCTCGGCACCTCAAGCGTTACATGGTATCAGTGCTTCTAACAGCATAGAGTTTGACAAATTTAGGAAAAACGTCTATTATCAAAAAAATATGTCGCTTTTTATTAATAGAATTAGCCAACGGTCCAAAATTGTCTATGTGAATAGTATCGAAATGTAGTTCTCCCTTCGGTATGCTGTGCAAAGTACCCTCAACCCTACCTTAAATTGGGGAATAATATGCGCATTTTAAGCATGTGCTGACATAATCTTTAATCTTCCTTTTCATACTTGGGAACCAATAAGTACGGTTCAAAAGTTCATAAATCTTGTCCGTTCCCAGGTGGCACATAGTGTCGTGTGTTTGGATAACTCGACCTTCCATAGCTTTGGGAACATAGAAACGAATTTTATCGTCAACTTTCCTATAGATTAGGCCATCAACCATTTCGAATAAAGAACTTTCTCTCTTTTCCAACTCTGATGCTATGGAAGAAATAACAGGATCTTGTCTTTGTGAAGCAGCTAACAGGTACTCGAAAGTTTCATCAGTAACATGAAGAATATTGATCGAACGACTTAACGCATCCGCATGCATCATTCGGAACCATCACGATGTTCGACGACGTAATCAAATTCTTGGAGCTCTAAAGCCCAAAGAGAGATACGGGGATTTATCGATTTTTTGTTTAATGTCAGAGTCAATGACTGACAGTCGGTAATAATTCACTGACACGTTTAGAGAAGTAAGCAACAGGGTGGAATTTACCATCCTGTTGTTTTTATAACAAAATTGATCCAGAACCAATAGTTGATGCATCGCAGTGCAACTGAGTTTCGGCAGAAGGGCTATAAATGGATAGGACTGGAGCGTCAATCAATTTAGATTTCAAAGTTTCGAAGGCCTCTATTTCATTTTTAGAAAAATTGAATTTGGCATCTTTCTTGATTAAGTCACACAGAGGTTTTGCCATTGATGCAAAATTATTAATGAACTTTCTGAAAGATGAGCATAAACCTAAGAAACTTTGTACGTTTTTCACACATGTTGGTAATGGAAAATCACTAATAGCCTTTAAATTTTCTTCATTGGGACGAATTCCTTCATAATTAATCCTATAACCGAGGAAAATTATTTCTTCTTTAAGAAAGTAACATTTATCAAGTCTTAATTCTAGACAATTATGATTAATAATATCTATCACCTTTTTGAGTATATCAATATGTTCCTCCATAGTTTCTGTAGCGATAAGTATATCGTCAATATAGGACAACACTTTGCCAGTGGAAATTAATGGTTGAAAAATCGTTTTCATATATTTCCAGTGTTGTGCATGTAATCTTCGTTGACGTAATCTACGCGGTTGTCTACACGTAAAGTATGTATGTAGACAATCGTCAGATTTTTGAGTAGACAAAGAAGATAATGTAGATAATGTAGACAATGCAAGTTTAAATTTATAATAAAAAAGTAAATCCATTGAATTAATGAATTGAATTATGAAATAACCATAATGTACTTAGAATTATATTTGATATATAAATAAGACATTTAATAACGATTTTAAATATTCATAAATATTAATCCTAGCACTGAAATTTAAAACAATAAACTAAGTAAAATTTCACATTGAAATCATTTATGATTTATTGAAATCAGTGATGTATTTATGACTTTATATCATAACTGTGCCATCGGCTCGGCATTGAAGGTGATACTCATGCCTATAAGAAAATATATTCAAACATTTTAAATAAATTAGAAAAAAATAAGTTTATTTCTCATTTAGATCATCGTGATCCATGGTATAAAGAATAATTACTCTTTAATAGTAAGAAGTGTAAATGAGTAATAATTATTCTTTATACCATGATCGTCATCATCATTCACCTTATCTTGTATACATACGCAAAGAGATGCACATATATGAAATCCGTATTAAAAAAATAAATATTTGAATGAGAGACAGCTGTTGTACTAAGACTGACAGTTCTTTCTCTACATGACTACATTATCTACTTTGTTTACTATTTGTCGAAATTGTCTACACTAAAATAATTGTCGACGCAGTTGTCTACACTGTAACGTAGACTTTAATAGATTACACGTAAATGCACAACACTGTATATTTCTCGAAGACAGCTGGAGCATTTTTTCAGCCCAAAGGGCATACGCAAATACTCAAACTGTCCAACGGGAGTAATGAAAGCGGTGTATTTAACTGAGTTTTCCGAAATTTTGACATGATGGAACCCCTGTTTTAAATCTAGTGCTGAGAAATATTTTTTATTTTTTAGCCTGTCCACCAGATCTTCTATTAAAGGCAGAGGAAAATTATCTCTAACTGTTATCTTGTTCAATTGACGATAGTCTATGCACAAGCGTAATACCTTATTTTTGTTTTGGACCAGAACTATTGGTGACGCGTATGGTGAGCTAAAATGTTCTCCAATTCTATCCGATGTGTATGAGGTAATCTTCCAGGTGTACTATAAAAGGGTTTACTATCAGTAACCTCAATATTCATTTCAAAATCTACTGTTGGATTACAAAATTCATTTTTACTACCGTAGGACCAAGCTGACGTAATAATTTGTTCTACTCTTCTAATTGTTTGATAAGGTAAGTTATCATTAATGTTTAACTTTATCTTTAAATCGTTTTCGTCCGTTACATTTATGCATAATATTTGTTTAGTAAAATCATCGACGTTATTAACATACGACATACCTGAGTTTTCATCATCAGCGTAATTTTCCTTACAGGGTGGTGCAGTGTTTTCATTTAATGTTTTTCATCGTCTATGTGATCGTTTTTTACATTAATATTTCTTAGTTGTAAATTACTAATTAACAAAAAATTTCTACCTAAAACAATAGGATAAGTCATTGAGTGTTTTCTTACAACATGTAATTCAACATCATAAATTTTGTTATAAAAATGTACTTTTGAATTTATTAAACCTATAACATACAAACGGCTGTTGTTGATGCCAAGAAACCTATATTTATCTGGATCCACAGGGTGTACCACACAAGTTGGCAGGAATTGTTCCTGTACGAAACTAATTGGGCTACCTGAATCGAGTAATGTCAACAGGTTGCACTCGAACGTATGATTCTTATCTCCGGCTTGGTACGTAAGGTAGTGTTCAAAGTCATTAACAGCACACTGTTGTTCCGATGCTCGTATAGTATATTAGATCTGATTCGTCAATGTTTGCCGTCCGATCTCTTGTATCGCGAACATGTATTGTTGCCAAGTTTCATTTTGTTTCCTCTTACGATTTCGGAGTTCGTTGTGAACATCAGCTGACGTCATCTTTCTACCAAATTCTCGAACTATGACTTCCTTCAGATCAACCCAAGATTTTACCGAAATTGTTCGAAGAAATAATTTTGCCGTCCCAGTTAGTAAACGACAAGCGTAGACAAGACATGTTCGATCATTCCAACGTAGAATTTCAGCAGTTTCGTCAATATGTTTGACCCACTGATTGACATCATATTTGTCGTCACCACTAAATGTATTTAAAGATTCTTCGACGTCTCTGAAATTAAAAGACTGTGTAGCTGTTAAAAATTCTTCATTTTTATTTAATTCTGAAAGTTGTTTTTTTAACTCGATGATTTCCTTTCTTTTCCTTAATTTTTCCCTCAGCATTTCAAGCTCTGCATCTTCTTCGTTCTGTTGTAAATTATCATCTTCGTCATTGGTCAAATCTTGTTGATTGCTGTTTCTATTTGAGTCATCACGAGTTGACTGAGTACTACCCGAAGATGATTGATCTTGAAAAAGATGACTATCTTCAGGAAAATGTAGTGCAATATCTTTGTCATTAAGATTCTTTACTGCATTTTCTAGCCTAACCATTAATTCACTTTTATTTCCAGTCGTTTTGTATCCTAATTCACCCAATTTAATTTTGAGCGTGGTAAATGTGGCATTATCTATAAAGTTTCTGAATTTTTCTTACATTTTTTTTTTTTTTTTTTTTTTTTTGGGCAAAGAAAACGATTTTTCTTAAAAATTAAGTTATTTTTTAAAGGAATAAAAAAGAACACTTGGATATGAAATAACGTGTTGTATAAAATTTGTCTTTTGAAATTCAAAACACAGTTTTGGTGAGATTGAAAAGATATTTTCGGATTTTTTCCACCGACCACGTTTTTTTTGTTTTGAAATTTATACGTATGCACAAAAGGTACTATCCCACTTCTGAGATTTTATAGTAATTGATTACCCCGAAACACAATTATTTTCACAATATATCCTTTATTTTTAACCTTATAAAAATTAACCAATCAATTGTACACTTTTTATCCCTATAACAAAACTAAAAACTTTTACATCATTATTCTTTTTCTTATAATTTTCTTACACTACAGACTGCACCACTTACTCATGATTAAATTATAAATTACCTCCTTCTGTCAAAGATCAACTTACACCGGTCTCTATATATATATCGTACGACATAGTAATCTAACTATTACTCAGCAAATAATTAACTATTATACTTAGCCGACATCTATATTTAAATAGAAGAAATATAATTGAATCATAAGTATATTATATTTCAACTCTTACAAAATAAATAAAACAAATTACTTTTCTTACAATTTTAATTTCTTTTTTTACATTTTTACATATGATATTTTGCAAAACACAGCTTTCATAATGGGATATTGCAAGACATACACAACGTTTTCGTCCGTTTTTCTATTTCTTTTTCTGCGCAGTTTCTACAACGACGCCGTTTTTGTCCTATAATAGGTAAATGTTCACCTACTCCCGTTAAGACTGTCCCACGTTTGGAAGTTCGGCCGCTTGTATAACGATGTTTAATTTTCGCTCTTTCTTTCCCGTAAGCAATCAGTTCTCCGCTAAAGGAATTAAGAATTCAATGAGTGGATGTTAAATCCACCCCAAAAAAAAATAATATGAAAAAAGTTTAATTTAACATTAATTAAGAAAGGTGCCGGTTCAAAATGTTTAATAAAATAAAAACACAATGTTCTTCAATTTACGTTATAAATTTTATTAAAAAATTCTCTTAACTCTAACAAATTCAATATCTTAAAACTAAATTACAAACAATTATAAACTATTTAAAATAATATGTATTTCTAACTAAATTTAATTCAATTTATAAAAAGAAATTCAATATTTTTAATTATAATAATATTTCGATCAACCGGAAATAGTTATACAATAAATTTTTTACAAATCAAAACAAAATTTGAATTTATACAAATGAAATATATAAAATTTTACTTTAATTTATAGTTTGTATATGTATAATAATTATGCAAATAATTTTAACGAATATGTTAACGGAATATGAATTTATGCAAATGAAATATCTCAAATTTACTTTAATTATAAATTTTGCATATGTTCTTAGCTTATTAAATACTAACTAAAAATTCGTTGGTATAGGTCGACCTACACGGATAGATGGCGTTGTAGAAATTATGTTGCTTGAAGAACTGCTGCTGAATATAACGATGACGAACCAATTACAATGTTTGTTTGAATTTTAAATTTTCAAAAAAAAATCGTTACGCGAACTGAAGATTGCCGACGGGAATTGACGACTGTCGAGATGAAATATTTTTTACTGTCTCGATGAATTTTCTAATTTTCCAAAATACTTCAATTTTTTGATGATACTTTCGGCGACGAAACCTCAGAAAATTTCTAAGTCCTAGAAATTTTCTAAGTATTTAGCGATGTTGAATTTCTACTCGAAGTATTAGAAAATTTTATAAAAAACTTTTCTAAGTATTTTTACAATAATAAATTCCGGCTCCAAGTGTTAGAAAATTTCTATAAGAAATTTTCTAAGTATATTTTTTGACGATGATTTACTTCGACGTTCCCTAATTTCTGTAAAAATTCTAAGTATTTTTACAGAAATTCCTAACTTTTCCCTAAGTACTAGCTCAACACGCTAGATTTTGATAGGACTCAACACGTCCAGGCTGATGATTTGGTCTCTTGTTTTCCTTGCTTCAGTCTCAACACGACAGTATACACAAGTAATTGCAAAAGACAAATTTTTCTGCGAATCGCAACCCTTTATATACCAAATTTTCGCGGTTCTGGAATTTTCTTTTTCTCCGTTGTTGAAATGTTTTACTATTTATCTCATATTCTCGTCTTTTTTATAAAACCGTTTTTTTTCAAATTGTGTCTGCTAATTCGAATGACAATTTATGGTGATTGTGAATAACTCTATTGGTAATTATTTCACTGGTAACTTTTTGACAATTTGACAGTACTGGCATGGTCATATATATATATGTGTATATTATATATTATGCATATATGTTTAAATGTTTTTATTTTTTTGTTAATGTTCATTGTTTATGCACTGCAATTAAATATTTTGTGTTTAATGTTTTATGTTATATATTGTGCTATGTGGATTGTTTTTGTTTTTGTTTGTATGCTATGTTTATAAACATTTTTTATGTTACCTGCTTGTGCATATTCATGTTATATGTTCCATATTATTGCATATATTTCTGTGTTATATGTTTGATTACGTTGATTGGTTTACATTTTTTTTTGTACGAAATATTATATGATCGCATTGTTTGTCTTGAAGTGTTTGTAACCTTTTTTTTTTTTTATTATACATATTTTTAAACACTGCCCCCTTTTTGTTTGATTATTAAAAATGTTGAATGACGATTCAACATCCTCCCGGAACGCGCAAAAAAATTAATTAACTTATTTTATTGTATGTATTGTTATTTTAATTTTTATTTATGTAATAAATGAATATCATGTTGAATCATTTTAGTTTTCTTTATTTTCTACCATAAAATTCACCTTTGATTTATTTAAAAATTTAAACCTTTTACTCTGACCATGCCATCCTTTGTTTTTAATTTTTAGTCTTTATAATTGTTCGTTTGTCGAAATTTTCGCGGTATTTTCACAACAATTTCATTTGTGTTCCAATATGTGAATCGAATTACCGTCTCATCATTCACCCTGTGTCGGTATGATTTTTTCATCGATTTAATTTTTTCCCATGGAATAGGAGATTTTTGAAGCATTTTGCTAATGCGTGTTGCTTTTCTATGTTCAGTATTTCGTTTTATAAATTGTTGTAGTTGTTTGTTGAGACTATGTGGTTCATGTATGTGTAACATGAATACGTTTGTTGATTGTGTGGCACGCCCTGTGTTGCCCATCACAATCCAACCCAATTCCGTTTTCAATGCGATTGGTTTATCTAAGTGTTTTGATCGTATTATTCCGTCTTGAATAATACTAGTATATACTTCTGCTCCTAGTAGCAAGTCTATACTTCCTGGAATAGCATAATCAGGATCAGCTAGCTTCAAATTTCTCAAATGATTGAAACCTGATGTTTCAATGCGTTGTGTAGGTAGTTGGCTAGTGATACTGTTTACCACTAGCGCTTTGACTCTCTGCTTATAGTTTCCGTTTACCGATTCCAACGTGAATTCGGTCTGTAATTTGGCTCTAGTGGCACTGCTCTGGTTGAGTCCACTAATGAGTTGATTGGTTCGTGAATGAGAGAGCTTCAAACGTTTTGTTGCCGCAGCGGTGATACAAGTAGCTTGAGACCCTGAGTCAATCAGAGCCCTCAGAATTTGTAGCTGACCATTACCGTCTCGTATTTTTACTTGTGCTGTTGCTAGCAAAGTTTCATTAACAATCGTAGAAAAGAAATTCTTGAGTGAATCTTCTTTTTCATGTAGTTGAGCAGAAGTCTGATTTGTCGCTGATAAATTCGCCGAAAAATTATCATGTATCAAAGTGTGGTGCTTCTTCATGCACTTCTTGCATGAACTATTGCTTGTGCAGTTGATGAATCTATGGCCTGATTCAAGGCAGTTTGTACATAAGTTATGTTTTTTAACGAAGTTCAATTTCTCTATTGCTGATAATGTTTTAAATTTCGAACAATGGCAAAGTCTATGATCAGACTTACACTGTGGACAATGTGTACCCTGATTGGTACCCTTAATATTTTGATTTGAAGAAATCTTGGTTTCACCTGAAGGGTGTATAGCTTCTAATACTCTGAATCTGGCTTCTAAGAATTCTATCAATTCTTGAAATGAAGCCACCTCGTTTTTCTCGCTTTGCTTTATCTCCCACAATTTTCTTGTTTCTGGTGGTAATTTCTGCAGCGTAAGATACACAATAATAGGGTCCCAATTTTCAATGTTTACCTTTAATGTTTTTAATTCATGAAGGATCTCTTCTGTGTTGTTAAGTATGTCTTTCATGGATTGAGCGTTTTCGGTTTTTATTAAAGTTATTTTACACAATTTTTCTAATTGTGCATTGATTAATACCCTATTATTATTGAACCTTTTTTCCAATGTTTGCCATGCTTTATAATAGTTTGTTCCAATGACTTCAAATATGGTTTAATAATTCTTGCAGCCTCACCAGAAACACAAGATTTTAGGTAGTGTAATTTTTCAACTTCTGAAATTTCCTTGTTATAATGAATTAAATTTGTGTACAAATCTTTAAATGATCGCCAAGATTTGTAGGTACCATCAAATTTAGGCAAAGTAATAGGTGGTAGTTTGATTTTCGATTTTTGTGGAGATACGAGAGTTGTAACATGTGTGGAGCCACCATCATTTGAAACGTTACTTGATTTGGCTAACGAAGTAATTTTTTCTTGTAGCTCTGTGATTAAACTAAAACAAGTTTCTTCAAATACATCGTATTTATTTTGCTCAATATACTCGGCAGTGAGTTTACAATCTTCAGCTTGATAAATTAAATAATGATTATCCCTAAACTTATCAGTTAATTCATTTAATTTTTGTATTCTACGTTCATATACATTAATTGGTTGATTTTCAGTTAAATTTTGTTTAATTCTGATTGTAACAGTATTTAATTCATTTTCCAAAGCAGTTTGTAATTTAATTAAATTCTGAATGTTATGCATTTTTACAAATTTTTATAGTCTATCTATAAATTGAAGAAAATTGAGTTTCTATTTTATCCGGCTCGAAGGACCAAATGTTAAATCCACCCCAAAAAAAAAATAATATGAAAAAAGTTTAATTTAACATTAATTAAGAAAGGTGCCGGTTCAAAATGTTTAATAAAATAAAAACACAATGTTCTTCAATTTACGTTATAAATTTTATTAAAAAATTCTCTTAACTCTAACAAATTCAATATCTTAAAACTAAATTACAAACAATTATAAACTATTTAAAATAATATGTATTTCTAACTAAATTTAATTCAATTTATAAAAAGAAATTCAATATTTTTAATTATAATAATATTTCGATCAACCGGAAATAGTTATACAATAAATTTTTTACAAATCAAAACAAAATTTGAATTTATACAAATGAAATATATAAAATTTTACTTTAATTTATAGTTTGTATATGTATAATAATTATGCAAATAATTTTAACGAATATGTTACAATCGAAAACGGAATATGAATTTATGCAAATGAAATATCTCAAATTTACTTTAATTATAAATTTTGCATATGTTCTTAGCTTATTAAATACTAACTAAAAATTCGTTGGTATAGGTCGACCTACACGGATAGATGGCGTTGTAGAAATTATGTTGCTTGAAGAACTGCTGCTGAATATAACGATGACGAACCAATTACAATGTTTGTTTGAATTTTAAATTTTCAAAAAAAAATCGTTACGCGAACTGAAGATTGCCGACGGGAATTGACGACTGTCGAGATGAAATATTTTTTACTGTCTCGATGAATTTTCTAATTTTCCAAAATAATTCAATTTTTTGATGATACTTTCGGCGACGAAACCTCAGAAAATTTCTAAGTCCTAGAAATTTTCTAAGTATTTAGCGATGTTGAATTTCTACTCGAAGTATTAGAAAATTTTATAAAAAACTTTTCTAAGTATTTTTACAATAATAAATTCTATAAGAAATTTTCTAAGTATATTTTTTGACGATGATTTACTTCGACGTTCCCTAATTTCTGTAAAAATTCTAAGTATTTTTACAGAAATTCCTAACTTTTCCCTAAGTACTAGCTCAACACGCTAGATTTTGATAGGACTCAACACGTCCAGGCTGATGATTTGGTCTCTTGTTTTCCTTGCTTCAGTCTCAACACGACAGTATACACAAGTAATTGCAAAAGACAAATTTTTCTGCGAATCGCAACCCTTTATATACCAAATTTTCGCGGTTCTGGAATTTTCTTTTTCTCCGTTGTTGAAATGTTTTACTATTTATCTCATATTCTCGTCTTTTTTATAAAACCGTTTTTTTTCAAATTGTGTCTGCTAATTCGAATGACAATTTATGGTGATTGTGAATAACTCTATTGGTAATTATTTCACTGGTAACTTTTTGACAATTTGACAGTACTGGCATGGTCATATATATATATGTGTATATTATATATTATGCATATATGTTTAAATGTTTTTATTTTTTTGTTAATGTTCATTGTTTATGCACTGCAATTAAATATTTTGTGTTTAATGTTTTATGTTATATATTGTGCTATGTGGATTGTTTTTGTTTTTGTTTGTATGCTATGTTTATAAACATTTTTTATGTTACCTGCTTGTGCATATTCATGTTATATGTTCCATATTATTGCATATATTTCTGTGTTATATGTTTGATTACGTTGATTGGTTTACATTTTTTTTTGTACGAAATATTATATGATCGCATTGTTTGTCTTGAAGTGTTTGTAACCTTTTTTTTTTTTTATTATACATATTTTTAAACACTGCCCCCTTTTTGTTTGATTATTAAAAATGTTGAATGACGATTCAACATCCTCCCGGAACGCGCAAAAAAATTAATTAACTTATTTTATTGTATGTATTGTTATTTTAATTTTTATTTATGTAATAAATGAATATCATGTTGAATCATTTTAGTTTTCTTTATTTTCTACCATAAAATTCACCTTTGATTTATTTAAAAATTTAAACCTTTTACTCTGACCATGCCATCCTTTGTTTTTAATTTTTAGTCTTTATAATTGTTCGTTTGTCGAAATTTTCGCGGTATTTTCACAACAATTTCATTTGTGTTCCAATATGTGAATCGAATTACCGTCTCATCATTCACCCTGTGTCGGTATGATTTTTTCATCGATTTAATTTTTTCCCATGGAATAGGAGATTTTTGAAGCATTTTGCTAATGCGTGTTGCTTTTCTATGTTCAGTATTTCGTTTTATAAATTGTTGTAGTTGTTTGTTGAGAATATGTGGTTCATGTATGTGTAACATGAATACGTTTGTTGATTGTGTGGCACGCCCTGTGTTGCCCATCACAATCCAACCCAATTCCGTTTTCAATGCGATTGGTTTATCTAAGTGTTTTGATCGTATTATTCCGTCTTGAATAATACTAGTATATACTTCTGCTCCTAGTAGCAAGTCTATACTTCCTGGAATAGCATAATCAGGATCAGCTAGCTTCAAATTTCTCAAATGATTGAAACCTGATGTTTCAATGCGTTGTGTAGGTAGTTGGCTAGTGATACTGTTTACCACTAGCGCTTTGACTCTCTGCTTATAGTTTCCGTTTACCGATTCCAACGTGAATTCGGTCTGTAATTTGGCTCTAGTGGCACTGCTCTGGTTGAGTCCACTAATGAGTTGATTGGTTCGTGAATGAGAGAGCTTCAAACGTTTTGTTGCCGCAGCGGTGATACAAGTAGCTTGAGACCCTGAGTCAATCAGAGCCCTCAGAATTTGTAGCTGACCATTACCGTCTCGTATTTTTACTTGTGCTGTTGCTAGCAAAGTTTCATTAACATTCGTAGAAAAGAAATTCTTGAGTGAATCTTCTTTTTCATGTAGTTGAGCAGAAGTCTGATTTGTCGCTGATAAATTCGCCGAAAAATTATCATGTATCAAAGTGTGGTGCTTCTTCATGCACTTCTTGCATGAACTATTGCTTGTGCAGTTGATGAATCTATGGCCTGATTCAAGGCAGTTTGTACATAAGTTATGTTTTTTAACGAAGTTCAATTTCTCTATTGCTGATAATGTTTTAAATTTCGAACAATGGCAAAGTCTATGATCAGACTTACACTGTGGACAATGTGTACCCTGATTGGTACCCTTAATATTTTGATTTGAAGAAATCTTGGTTTCACCTGAAGGGTGTATAGCTTCTAATACTCTGAATCTGGCTTCTAAGAATTCTATCAATTCTTGAAATGAAGCCACCTCGTTTTTCTCGCTTTGCTTTATCTCCCACAATTTTCTTGTTTCTGGTGGTAATTTCTGCAGCGTAAGATACACAATAATAGGGTCCCAATTTTCAATGTTTACCTTTAATGTTTTTAATTCATGAAGGATCTCTTCTGTGTTGTTAAGTATGTCTTTCATGGATTGAGCGTTTTCGGTTTTTATTAAAGTTATTTTACACAATTTTTCTAATTTTGCATTGATTAATACCCTATTATTATTGAACCTTTTTTCCAATGTTTGCCATGCTTTATAATAGTTTGTTCCAATGACTTCAAATGGTTTAATAATTCTTGCAGCCTCACCAGAAACACAAGATTTTAGGTAGTGTAATTTTTCAACTTCTGAAATTTCCTTGTTATAATGAATTAAATTTGTGTACAAATCTTTAAATGATCGCCAAGATTTGTAGGTACCATCAAATTTAGGCAAAGAAATAGGTGGTAGTTTGATTTTCGATTTTTGTGGAGATACGAGAGTTGTAACATGTGTGGAGCCACCATCATTTGAAACGTTACTTGATTTGGCTAACGAAGTAATTTTTTCTTGTAGCTCTGTGATTAAACTAAAACAAGTTTCTTCAAATACATCGTATTTATTTTGCTCAATATACTCGGCAGTGAGTTTACAATCTTCAGCTTGATAAATTAAATAATGATTATCCCTAAACTTATCAGTTAATTCATTTAATTTTTGTATTCTACGTTCATATACATTAATTGGTTGATTTTCAGTTAAATTTTGTTTAATTCTGATTGTAACAGTATTTAATTCATTTTCCAAAGCAGTTTGTAATTTAATTAAATTCTGAATGTTATGCATTTTTACAAATTTTTATAGTCTATCTATAAATTGAAGAAAATTGAGTTTCTATTTTATCCGGCTCGAAGGACCAAATGTTAAATCCACCCCAAAAAAAAATAATATGAAAAAAGTTTAATTTAACATTAATTAAGAAAGGTGCCGGTTCAAAATGTTTAATAAAATAAAAACACAATGTTCTTCAATTTACGTTATAAATTTTATTAAAAAATTCTCTTAACTCTAACAAATTCAATATCTTAAAACTAAATTACAAACAATTATAAACTATTTAAAATAATATGTATTTCTAACTAAATTTAATTCAATTTATAAAAAGAAATTCAATATTTTTAATTATAATAATATTTCGATCAACCGGAAATAGTTATACAATAAATTTTTTACAAATCAAAACAAAATTTGAATTTATACAAATGAAATATATAAAATTTTACTTTAATTTATAGTTTGTATATGTATAATAATTATGCAAATAATTTTAACGAATATGTTACAATCGAAAACGGAATATGAATTTATGCAAATGAAATATCTCAAATTTACTTTAATTATAAATTTTGCATATGTTCTTAGCTTATTAAATACTAACTAAAAATTCGTTGGTATAGGTCGACCTACACGGATAGATGGCGTTGTAGAAATTATGTTGCTTGAAGAACTGCTGCTGAATATAACGATGACGAACCAATTACAATGTTTGTTTGAATTTTAAATTTTCAAAAAAAAATCGTTACGCGAACTGAAGATTGCCGACGGGAATTGACGACTGTCGAGATGAAATATTTTTTACTGTCTCGATGAATTTTCTAATTTTCCAAAATAATTCAATTTTTTGATGATACTTTCGGCGACGAAACCTCAGAAAATTTCTAAGTCCTAGAAATTTTCTAAGTATTTAGCGATGTTGAATTTCTACTCGAAGTATTAGAAAATTTTATAAAAAACTTTTCTAAGTATTTTTACAATAATAAATTCCGGCTCCAAGTGTTAGAAAATTTCTATAAGAAATTTTCTAAGTATATTTTTTGACGATGATTTACTTCGACGTTCCCTAATTTCTGTAAAAATTCTAAGTATTTTTACAGAAATTCCTAACTTTTCCCTAAGTACTAGCTCAACACGCTAGATTTTGATAGGACTCAACACGTCCAGGCTGATGATTTGGTCTCTTGTTTTCCTTGCTTCAGTCTCAACACGACAGTATACACAAGTAATTGCAAAAGACAAATTTTTCTGCGAATCGCAACCCTTTATATACCAAATTTTCGCGGTTCTGGAATTTTCTTTTTCTCCGTTGTTGAAATGTTTTACTATTTATCTCATATTCTCGTCTTTTTTATAAAACCGTTTTTTTTCAAATTGTGTCTGCTAATTCGAATGACAATTTATGGTGATTGTGAATAACTCTATTGGTAATTATTTCACTGGTAACTTTTTGACAATTTGACAGTACTGGCATGGTCATATATATATATGTGTATATTATATATTATGCATATATGTTTAAATGTTTTTATTTTTTTGTTAATGTTCATTGTTTATGCACTGCAATTAAATATTTTGTGTTTAATGTTTTATGTTATATATTGTGCTATGTGGATTGTTTTTGTTTTTGTTTGTATGCTATGTTTATAAACATTTTTTATGTTACCTGCTTGTGCATATTCATGTTATATGTTCCATATTATTGCATATATTTCTGTGTTATATGTTTGATTACGTTGATTGGTTTACATTTTTTTTTGTACGAAATATTATATGATCGCATTGTTTGTCTTGAAGTGTTTGTAACCTTTTTTTTTTTTTATTATACATATTTTTAAACACTGCCCCCTTTTTGTTTGATTATTAAAAATGTTGAATGACGATTCAACATCCTCCCGGAACGCGCAAAAAAATTAATTAACTTATTTTATTGTATGTATTGTTATTTTAATTTTTATTTATGTAATAAATGAATATCATGTTGAATCATTTTAGTTTTCTTTATTTTCTACCATAAAATTCACCTTTGATTTATTTAAAAATTTAAACCTTTTACTCTGACCATGCCATCCTTTGTTTTTGATTTTTAGTCTTTATAATTGTTCGTTTGTCGAAATTTTCGCGGTATTTTCACAACAATTTCATTTGTGTTCCAATATGTGAATCGAATTACCGTCTCATCATTCACCCTGTGTCGGTATGATTTTTTCATCGATTTAATTTTTTCCCATGGAATAGGAGATTTTTGAAGCATTTTGCTAATGCGTGTTGCTTTTCTATGTTCAGTATTTCGTTTTATAAATTGTTGTAGTTGTTTGTTGAGACTATGTGGTTCATGTATGTGTAACATGAATACGTTTGTTGATTGTGTGGCACGCCCTGTGTTGCCCATCACAATCCAACCCAATTCCGTTTTCAATGCGATTGGTTTATCTAAGTGTTTTGATCGTATTATTCCGTCTTGAATAATACTAGTATATACTTCTGCTCCTAGTAGCAAGTCTATACTTCCTGGAATAGCATAATCAGGATCAGCTAGCTTCAAATTTCTCAAATGATTGAAACCTGATGTTTCAATGCGTTGTGTAGGTAGTTGGCTAGTGATACTGTTTACCACTAGCGCTTTGACTCTCTGCTTATAGTTTCCGTTTACCGATTCCAACGTGGATTCGGTCTGTAATTTGGCTCTAGTGGCACTGCTCTGGTTGAGTCCACTAATGAGTTGATTGGTTCGTGAATGAGAGAGCTTCAAACGTTTTGTTGCCGCAGCGGTGATACAAGTAGCTTGAGACCCTGAGTCAATCAGAGCCCTCAGAATTTGTAGCTGACCATTACCGTCTCGTATTTTTACTTGTGCTGTTGCTAGCAAAGTTTCATTAACAATCGTAGAAAAGAAATTCTTGAGTGAATCTTCTTTTTCATGTAGTTGAGCAGAAGTCTGATTTGTCGCTGATAAATTCGCCGAAAAATTATCATGTATCAAAGTGTGGTGCTTCTTCATGCACTTCTTGCATGAACTATTGCTTGTGCAGTTGATGAATCTATGGCCTGATTCAAGGCAGTTTGTACATAAGTTATGTTTTTTAACGAAGTTCAATTTCTCTATTGCTGATAATGTTTTAAATTTCGAACAATGGCAAAGTCTATGATCAGACTTACACTGTGGACAATGTGTACCCTGATTGGTACCCTTAATATTTTGATTTGAAGAAATCTTGGTTTCACCTGAAGGGTGTATAGCTTCTAATACTCTGAATCTGGCTTCTAAGAATTCTATCAATTCTTGAAATGAAGCCACCTCGTTTTTCTCGCTTTGCTTTATCTCCCACAATTTTCTTGTTTCTGGTGGTAATTTCTGCAGCGTAAGATACACAATAATAGGGTCCCAATTTTCAATGTTTACCTTTAATGTTTTTAATTCATGAAGGATCTCTTCTGTGTTGTTAAGTATGTCTTTCATGGATTGAGCGTTTTCGGTTTTTATTAAAGTTATTTTACACAATTTTTCTAATTGTGCATTGATTAATACCCTATTATTATTGAACCTTTTTTCCAATGTTTGCCATGCTTTATAATAGTTTGTTCCAATGACTTCAAATGGTTTAATAATTCTTGCAGCCTCACCAGAAACACAAGATTTTAGGTAGTGTAATTTTTCAACTTCTGAAATTTCCTTGTTATAATGAATTAAATTTGTGTACAAATCTTTAAATGATCGCCAAGATTTGTAGGTACCATCAAATTTAGGCAAAGAAATAGGTGGTAGTTTGATTTTCGATTTTTGTGGAGATACGAGAGTTGTAACATGTGTGGAGCCACCATCATTTGAAACGTTACTTGATTTGGCTAACGAAGTAATTTTTTCTTGTAGCTCTGTGATTAAACTAAAACAAGTTTCTTCAAATACATCGTATTTATTTTGCTCAATATACTCGGCAGTGAGTTTACAATCTTCAGCTTGATAAATTAAATAATGATTATCCCTAAACTTATCAGTTAATTCATTTAATTTTTGTATTCTACGTTCATATACATTAATTGGTTGATTTTCAGTTAAATTTTGTTTAATTCTGATTGTAACAGTATTTAATTCATTTTCCAAAGCAGTTTGTAATTTAATTAAATTCTGAATGTTATGCATTTTTACAAATTTTTATAGTCTATCTATAAATTGAAGATAATTGAGTTTCTATTTTATCCGGCTCGAAGGACCAAATGTTAAATCCACCCCAAAAAAAAATAATATGAAAAAAGTTTAATTTAACATTAATTAAGAAAGGTGCCGGTTCAAAATGTTTAATAAAATAAAAACACAATGTTCTTCAATTTACGTTATAAATTTTATTAAAAAATTCTCTTAACTCTAACAAATTCAATATCTTAAAACTAAATTACAAACAATTATAAACTATTTAAAATAATATGTATTTCTAACTAAATTTAATTCAATTTATAAAAAGAAATTCAATATTTTTAATTATATACAATAAATTTTTTACAAATCAAAACAAAATTTGAATTTATACAAATGAAATATATAAAATTTTACTTTAATTTATAGTTTGTATATGTATAATAATTATGCAAATAATTTTAACGAATATGTTACAATCGAAAACGGAATATGAATTTATGCAAATGAAATATCTCAAATTTACTTTAATTATAAATTTTGCATATGTTCTTAGCTTATTAAATACTAACTAAAAATTCGTTGGTATAGGTCGACCTACACGGATAGATGGCGTTGTAGAAATTATGTTGCTTGAAGAACTGCTGCTGAATATAACGATGACGAACCAATTACAATGTTTGTTTGAATTTTAAATTTTCAAAAAAAAATCGTTACGCGAACTGAAGATTGCCGACGGGAATTGACGACTGTCGAGATGAAATATTTTTTACTGTCTCGATGAATTTTCTAATTTTCCAAAATAATTCAATTTTTTGATGATACTTTCGGCGACGAAACCTCAGAAAATTTCTAAGTCCTAGAAATTTTCTAAGTATTTAGCGATGTTGAATTTCTACTCGAAGTATTAGAAAATTTTATAAAAAACTTTTCTAAGTATTTTTACAATAATAAATTCCGGCTCCAAGTGTTAGAAAATTTCTATAAGAAATTTTCTAAGTATATTTTTTGACGATGATTTACTTCGACGTTCCCTAATTTCTGTAAAAATTCTAAGTATTTTTACAGAAATTCCTAACTTTTCCCTAAGTACTAGCTCAACACGCTAGATTTTGATAGGACTCAACACGTCCAGGCTGATGATTTGGTCTCTTGTTTTCCTTGCTTCAGTCTCAACACGACAGTATACACAAGTAATTGCAAAAGACAAATTTTTCTGCGAATCGCAACCCTTTATATACCAAATTTTCGCGGTTCTGGAATTTTCTTTTTCTCCGTTGTTGAAATGTTTTACTATTTATCTCATATTCTCGTCTTTTTTATAAAACCGTTTTTTTTCAAATTGTGTCTGCTAATTCGAATGACAATTTATGGTGATTGTGAATAACTCTATTGGTAATTATTTCACTGGTAACTTTTTGACAATTTGACAGTACTGGCATGGTCATATATATATATGTGTATATTATATATTATGCATATATGTTTAAATGTTTTTATTTTTTTGTTAATGTTCATTGTTTATGTACTGCAATTAAATATTTTGTGTTTAATGTTTTATGTTATATATTGTGCTATGTGGATTGTTTTTGTTTTTGTTTGTATGCTATGTTTATAAACATTTTTTATGTTACCTGCTTGTGCATATTCATGTTATATGTTCCATATTATTGCATATATTTCTGTGTTATATGTTTGATTACGTTGATTGGTTTACATTTTTTTTTGTACGAAATATTATATGATCGCATTGTTTGTCTTGAAGTGTTTGTAACCTTTTTTTTTTTTATTATACATATTTTTAAACACTGCCCCCTTTTTGTTTGATTATTAAAAATGTTGAATGACGATTCAACATCCTCCCGGAACGCGCAAAAAAATTAATTAACTTATTTTATTGTATGTATTGTTATTTTAATTTTTATTTATGTAATAAATGAATATCATGTTGAATCATTTTAGTTTTCTTTATTTTCTACCATAAAATTCACCTTTGATTTATTTAAAAATTAAAACCTTTTACTCTGACCATGCCATCCTTTGTTTTTAATTTTTAGTCTTTATAATTGTTCGTTTGTCGAAATTTTCGCGGTATTTTCACAACAATTTCATTTGTGTTCCAATATGTGAATCGAATTACCGTCTCATCATTCACCCTGTGTCGGTATGATTTTTTCATCGATTTAATTTTTTCCCATGGAATAGGAGATTTTTGAAGCATTTTGCTAATGCGTGTTGCTTTTCTATGTTCAGTATTTCGTTTTATAAATTGTTGTAGTTGTTTGTTGAGACTATGTGGTTCATGTATGTGTAACATGAATACGTTTGTTGATTGTGTGGCACGCCCTGTGTTGCCCATCACAATCCAACCCAATTCCGTTTTCAATGCGATTGGTTTATCTAAGTGTTTTGATCGTATTATTCCGTCTTGAATAATACTAGTATATACTTCTGCTCCTAGTAGCAAGTCTATACTTCCTGGAATAGCATAATCAGGATCAGCTAGCTTCAAATTTCTCAAATGATTGAAACCTGATGTTTCAATGCGTTGTGTAGGTAGTTGGCTAGTGATACTGTTTACCACTAGCGCTTTGACTCTCTGCTTATAGTTTCCGTTTACCGATTCCAACGTGAATTCGGTCTGTAATTTGGCTCTAGTGGCACTGCTCTGGTTGAGTCCACTAATGAGTTGATTGGTTCGTGAATGAGAGAGCTTCAAACGTTTTGTTGCCGCAGCGGTGATACAAGTAGCTTGAGACCCTGAGTCAATCAGAGCCCTCAGAATTTGTAGCTGACCATTACCGTCTCGTATTTTTACTTGTGCTGTTGCTAGCAAAGTTTCATTAACAATCGTAGAAAAGAAATTCTTGAGTGAATCTTCTTTTTCATGTAGTTGAGCAGAAGTCTGATTTGTCGCTGATAAATTCGCCGAAAAATTATCATGTATCAAAGTGTGGTGCTTCTTCATGCACTTCTTGCATGAACTATTGCTTGTGCAGTTGATGAATCTATGGCCTGATTCAAGGCAGTTTGTACATAAGTTATGTTTTTTAACGAAGTTCAATTTCTCTATTGCTGATAATGTTTTAAATTTCGAACAATGGCAAAGTCTATGATCAGACTTACACTGTGGACAATGTGTACCCTGATTGGTACCCTTAATATTTTGATTTGAAGAAATCTTGGTTTCACCTGAAGGGTGTATAGCTTCTAATACTCTGAATCTGGCTTCTAAGAATTCTATCAATTCTTGAAATGAAGCCACCTCGTTTTTCTCGCTTTGCTTTATCTCCCACAATTTTCTTGTTTCTGGTGGTAATTTCTGCAGCGTAAGATACACAATAATAGGGTCCCAATTTTCAATGTTTACCTTTAATGTTTTTAATTCATGAAGGATCTCTTCTGTGTTGTTAAGTATGTCTTTCATGGATTGAGCGTTTTCGGTTTTTATTAAAGTTATTTTACACAATTTTTCTAATTGTGCATTGATTAATACCCTATTATTATTGAACCTTTTTTCCAATGTTTGCCATGCTTTATAATAGTTTGTTCCAATGACTTCAAATGGTTTAATAATTCTTGCAGCCTCACCAGAAACACAAGATTTTAGGTAGTGTAATTTTTCAACTTCTGAAATTTCCTTGTTATAATGAATTAAATTTGTGTACAAATCTTTAAATGATCGCCAAGATTTGTAGGTACCATCAAATTTAGGCAAAGAAATAGGTGGTAGTTTGATTTTCGATTTTTGTGGAGATACGAGAGTTGTAACATGTGTGGAGCCACCATCATTTGAAACGTTACTTGATTTGGCTAACGAAGTAATTTTTTCTTGTAGCTCTGTGATTAAACTAAAACAAGTTTCTTCAAATACATCGTATTTATTTTGCTCAATATACTCGGCAGTGAGTTTACAATCTTCAGCTTGATAAATTAAATAATGATTATCCCTAAACTTATCAGTTAATTCATTTAATTTTTGTATTCTACGTTCATATACATTAATTGGTTGATTTTCAGTTAAATTTTGTTTAATTCTGATTGTAACAGTATTTAATTCATTTTCCAAAGCAGTTTGTAATTTAATTAAATTCTGAATGTTATGCATTTTTACAAATTTTTATAGTCTATCTATAAATTGAAGATAATTGAGTTTCTATTTTATCCGGCTCGAAGGACCAAATGTTAAATCCACCCCAAAAAAAAATAATATGAAAAAAGTTTAATTTAACATTAATTAAGAAAGGTGCCGGTTCAAAATGTTTAATAAAATAAAAACACAATGTTCTTCAATTTACGTTATAAATTTTATTAAAAAATTCTCTTAACTCTAACAAATTCAATATCTTAAAACTAAATTACAAACAATTATAAACTATTTAAAATAATATGTATTTCTAACTAAATTTAATTCAATTTATAAAAAGAAATTCAATATTTTTAATTATATACAATAAATTTTTTACAAATCAAAACAAAATTTGAATTTATACAAATGAAATATATAAAATTTTACTTTAATTTATAGTTTGTATATGTATAATAATTATGCAAATAATTTTAACGAATATGTTACAATCGAAAACGGAATATGAATTTATGCAAATGAAATATCTCAAATTTACTTTAATTATAAATTTTGCATATGTTCTTAGCTTATTAAATACTAACTAAAAATTCGTTGGTATAGGTCGACCTACACGGATAGATGGCGTTGTAGAAATTATGTTGCTTGAAGAACTGCTGCTGAATATAACGATGACGAACCAATTACAATGTTTGTTTGAATTTTAAATTTTCAAAAAAAAATCGTTACGCGAACTGAAGATTGCCGACGGGAATTGACGACTGTCGAGATGAAATATTTTTTACTGTCTCGATGAATTTTCTAATTTTCCAAAATAATTCAATTTTTTGATGATACTTTCGGCGACGAAACCTCAGAAAATTTCTAAGTCCTAGAAATTTTCTAAGTATTTAGCGATGTTGAATTTCTACTCGAAGTATTAGAAAATTTTATAAAAAACTTTTCTAAGTATTTTTACAATAATAAATTCCGGCTCCAAGTGTTAGAAAATTTCTATAAGAAATTTTCTAAGTATATTTTTTGACGATGATTTACTTCGACGTTCCCTAATTTCTGTAAAAATTCTAAGTATTTTTACAGAAATTCCTAACTTTTCCCTAAGTACTAGCTCAACACGCTAGATTTTGATAGGACTCAACACGTCCAGGCTGATGATTTGGTCTCTTGTTTTCCTTGCTTCAGTCTCAACACGACAGTATACACAAGTAATTGCAAAAGACAAATTTTTCTGCGAATCGCAACCCTTTATATACCAAATTTTCGCGGTTCTGGAATTTTCTTTTTCTCCGTTGTTGAAATGTTTTACTATTTATCTCATATTCTCGTCTTTTTTATAAAACCGTTTTTTTTCAAATTGTGTCTGCTAATTCGAATGACAATTTATGGTGATTGTGAATAACTCTATTGGTAATTATTTCACTGGTAACTTTTTGACAATTTGACAGTACTGGCATGGTCATATATATATATGTGTATATTATATATTATGCATATATGTTTAAATGTTTTTATTTTTTTGTTAATGTTCATTGTTTATGTACTGCAATTAAATATTTTGTGTTTAATGTTTTATGTTATATATTGTGCTATGTGGATTGTTTTTGTTTTTGTTTGTATGCTATGTTTATAAACATTTTTTATGTTACCTGCTTGTGCATATTCATGTTATATGTTCCATATTATTGCATATATTTCTGTGTTATATGTTTGATTACGTTGATTGGTTTACATTTTTTTTTGTACGAAATATTATATGATCGCATTGTTTGTCTTGAAGTGTTTGTAACCCTTTTTTTTTTTTATTATACATATTTTTAAACACTGCCCCCTTTTTGTTTGATTATTAAAAATGTTGAATGACGATTCAACATCCTCCCGGAACGCGCAAAAAAATTAATTAACTTATTTTATTGTATGTATTGTTATTTTAATTTTTATTTATGTAATAAATGAATATCATGTTGAATCATTTTAGTTTTCTTTATTTTCTACCATAAAATTCACCTTTGATTTATTTAAAAATTTAAACCTTTTACTCTGACCATGCCATCCTTTGTTTTTAATTTTTAGTCTTTATAATTGTTCGTTTGTCGAAATTTTCGCGGTATTTTCACAACAATTTCATTTGTGTTCCAATATGTGAATCGAATTACCGTCTCATCATTCACCCTGTGTCGGTATGATTTTTTCATCGATTTAATTTTTTCCCATGGAATAGGAGATTTTTGAAGCATTTTGCTAATGCGTGTTGCTTTTCTATGTTCAGTATTTCGTTTTATAAATTGTTGTAGTTGTTTGTTGAGACTATGTGGTTCATGTATGTGTAACATGAATACGTTTGTTGATTGTGTGGCACGCCCTGTGTTGCCCATCACAATCCAACCCAATTCCGTTTTCAATGCGATTGGTTTATCTAAGTGTTTTGATCGTATTATTCCGTCTTGAATAATACTAGTATATACTTCTGCTCCTAGTAGCAAGTCTATACTTCCTGGAATAGCATAATCAGGATCAGCTAGCTTCAAATTTCTCAAATGATTGAAACCTGATGTTTCAATGCGTTGTGTAGGTAGTTGGCTAGTGATACTGTTTACCACTAGCGCTTTGACTCTCTGCTTATAGTTTCCGTTTACCGATTCCAACGTGAATTCGGTCTGTAATTTGGCTCTAGTGGCACTGCTCTGGTTGAGTCCACTAATGAGTTGATTGGTTCGTGAATGAGAGAGCTTCAAACGTTTTGTTGCCGCAGCGGTGATACAAGTAGCTTGAGACCCTGAGTCAATCAGAGCCCTCAGAATTTGTAGCTGACCATTACCGTCTCGTATTTTTACTTGTGCTGTTGCTAGCAAAGTTTCATTAACATTCGTAGAAAAGAAATTCTTGAGTGAATCTTCTTTTTCATGTAGTTGAGCAGAAGTCTGATTTGTCGCTGATAAATTCGCCGAAAAATTATCATGTATCAAAGTGTGGTGCTTCTTCATGCACTTCTTGCATGAACTATTGCTTGTGCAGTTGATGAATCTATGGCCTGATTCAAGGCAGTTTGTACATAAGTTATGTTTTTTAACGAAGTTCAATTTCTCTATTGCTGATAATGTTTTAAATTTCGAACAATGGCAAAGTCTATGATCAGACTTACACTGTGGACAATGTGTACCCTGATTGGTACCCTTAATATTTTGATTTGAAGAAATCTTGGTTTCACCTGAAGGGTGTATAGCTTCTAATACTCTGAATCTGGCTTCTAAGAATTCTATCAATTCTTGAAATGAAGCCACCTCGTTTTTCTCGCTTTGCTTTATCTCCCACAATTTTCTTGTTTCTGGTGGTAATTTCTGCAGCGTAAGATACACAATAATAGGGTCCCAATTTTCAATGTTTACCTTTAATGTTTTTAATTCATGAAGGATCTCTTCTGTGTTGTTAAGTATGTCTTTCATGGATTGAGCGTTTTCGGTTTTTATTAAAGTTATTTTACACAATTTTTCTAATTGTGCATTGATTAATACCCTATTATTATTGAACCTTTTTTCCAATGTTTGCCATGCTTTATAATAGTTTGTTCCAATGACTTCAAATGGTTTAATAATTCTTGCAGCCTCACCAGAAACACAAGATTTTAGGTAGTGTAATTTTTCAACTTCTGAAATTTCCTTGTTATAATGAATTAAATTTGTGTACAAATCTTTAAATGATCGCCAAGATTTGTAGGTACCATCAAATTTAGGCAAAGAAATAGGTGGTAGTTTGATTTTCGATTTTTGTGGAGATACGAGAGTTGTAACATGTGTGGAGCCACCATCATTTGAAACGTTACTTGATTTGGCTAACGAAGTAATTTTTTCTTGTAGCTCTGTGATTAAACTAAAACAAGTTTCTTCAAATACATCGTATTTATTTTGCTCAATATACTCGGCAGTGAGTTTACAATCTTCAGCTTGATAAATTAAATAATGATTATCCCTAAACTTATCAGTTAATTCATTTAATTTTTGTATTCTACGTTCATATACATTAATTGGTTGATTTTCAGTTAAATTTTGTTTAATTCTGATTGTAACAGTATTTAATTCATTTTCCAAAGCAGTTTGTAATTTAATTAAATTCTGAATGTTATGCATTTTTACAAATTTTTATAGTCTATCTATAAATTGAAGAAAATTGAGTTTCTATTTTATCCGGCTCGAAGGACCAAATGTTAAATCCACCCCAAAAAAAAATAATATGAAAAAAGTTTAATTTAACATTAATTAAGAAAGGTGCCGGTTCAAAATGTTTAATAAAATAAAAACACAATGTTCTTCAATTTACGTTATAAATTTTATTAAAAAATTCTCTTAACTCTAACAAATTCAATATCTTAAAACTAAATTACAAACAATTATAAACTATTTAAAATAATATGTATTTCTAACTAAATTTAATTCAATTTATAAAAAGAAATTCAATATTTTTAATTATAATAATATTTCGATCAACCGGAAATAGTTATACAATAAATTTTTTACAAATCAAAACAAAATTTGAATTTATACAAATGAAATATATAAAATTTTACTTTAATTTATAGTTTGTATATGTATAATAATTATGCAAATAATTTTAACGAATATGTTACAATCGAAAACGGAATATGAATTTATGCAAATGAAATATCTCAAATTTACTTTAATTATAAATTTTGCATATGTTCTTAGCTTATTAAATACTAACTAAAAATTCGTTGGTATAGGTCGACCTACACGGATAGATGGCGTTGTAGAAATTATGTTGCTTGAAGAACTGCTGCTGAATATAACGATGACGAACCAATTACAATGTTTGTTTGAATTTTAAATTTTCAAAAAAAAATCGTTACGCGAACTGAAGATTGCCGACGGGAATTGACGACTGTCGAGATGAAATATTTTTTACTGTCTCGATGAATTTTCTAATTTTCCAAAATAATTCAATTTTTTGATGATACTTTCGGCGACGAAACCTCAGAAAATTTCTAAGTCCTAGAAATTTTCTAAGTATTTAGCGATGTTGAATTTCTACTCGAAGTATTAGAAAATTTTATAAAAAACTTTTCTAAGTATTTTTACAATAATAAATTCCGGCTCCAAGTGTTAGAAAATTTCTATAAGAAATTTTCTAAGTATATTTTTTGACGATGATTTACTTCGACGTTCCCTAATTTCTGTAAAAATTCTAAGTATTTTTACAGAAATTCCTAACTTTTCCCTAAGTACTAGCTCAACACGCTAGATTTTGATAGGACTCAACACGTCCAGGCTGATGATTTGGTCTCTTGTTTTCCTTGCTTCAGTCTCAACACGACAGTATACACAAGTAATTGCAAAAGACAAATTTTTCTGCGAATCGCAACCCTTTATATACCAAATTTTCGCGGTTCTGGAATTTTCTTTTTCTCCGTTGTTGAAATGTTTTACTATTTATCTCATATTCTCGTCTTTTTTATAAAACCGTTTTTTTTCAAATTGTGTCTGCTAATTCGAATGACAATTTATGGTGATTGTGAATAACTCTATTGGTAATTATTTCACTGGTAACTTTTTGACAATTTGACAGTACTGGCATGGTCATATATATATATGTGTATATTATATATTATGCATATATGTTTAAATGTTTTTATTTTTTTGTTAATGTTCATTGTTTATGTACTGCAATTAAATATTTTGTGTTTAATGTTTTATGTTATATATTGTGCTATGTGGATTGTTTTTGTTTTTGTTTGTATGCTATGTTTATAAACATTTTTTATGTTACCTGCTTGTGCATATTCATGTTATATGCTCCATATTATTGCATATATTTCTGTGTTATATGTTTGATTACGTTGATTGGTTTACATTTTTTTTTGTACGAAATATTATATGATCGCATTGTTTGTCTTGAAGTGTTTGTAACCCTTTTTTTTTTTTATTATACATATTTTTAAACACTGCCCCCTTTATTTTTGATTATTAAAAATGTTGAATGACGATTCAACATCCTCCCGGAACGCGCAAAAAAATTAATTAACTTATTTTATTGTATGTATTGTTATTTTAATTTTTATTTATGTAATAAATGAATATCATGTTGAATCATTTTAGTTTTCTTTATTTTCTACCATAAAATTCACCTTTGATTTATTTAAAAATTTAAACCTTTTACTCTGACCATGCCATCCTTTGTTTTTAATTTTTAGTCTTTATAATTGTTCGTTTGTCGAAATTTTCGCGGTATTTTCACAACAATTTCATTTGTGTTCCAATATGTGAATCGAATTACCGTCTCATCATTCACCCTGTGTCGGTATGATTTTTTCATCGATTTAATTTTTTCCCATGGAATAGGAGATTTTTGAAGCATTTTGCTAATGCGTGTTGCTTTTCTATGTTCAGTATTTCGTTTTATAAATTGTTGTAGTTGTTTGTTGAGACTATGTGGTTCATGTATGTGTAACATGAATACGTTTGTTGATTGTGTGGCACGCCCTGTGTTGCCCATCACAATCCAACCCAATTCCGTTTTCAATGCGATTGGTTTATCTAAGTGTTTTGATCGTATTATTCCGTCTTGAATAATACTAGTATATACTTCTGCTCCTAGTAGCAAGTCTATACTTCCTGGAATAGCATAATCAGGATCAGCTAGCTTCAAATTTCTCAAATGATTGAAACCTGATGTTTCAATGCGTTGTGTAGGTAGTTGGCTAGTGATACTGTTTACCACTAGCGCTTTGACTCTCTGCTTATAGTTTCCGTTTACCGATTCCAACGTGAATTCGGTCTGTAATTTGGCTCTAGTGGCACTGCTCTGGTTGAGTCCACTAATGAGTTGATTGGTTCGTGAATGAGAGAGCTTCAAACGTTTTGTTGCCGCAGCGGTGATACAAGTAGCTTGAGACCCTGAGTCAATCAGAGCCCTCAGAATTTGTAGCTGACCATTACCGTCTCGTATTTTTACTTGTGCTGTTGCTAGCAAAGTTTCATTAACATTCGTAGAAAAGAAATTCTTGAGTGAATCTTCTTTTTCATGTAGTTGAGCAGAAGTCTGATTTGTCGCTGATAAATTCGCCGAAAAATTATCATGTATCAAAGTGTGGTGCTTCTTCATGCACTTCTTGCATGAACTATTGCTTGTGCAGTTGATGAATCTATGGCCTGATTCAAGGCAGTTTGTACATAAGTTATGTTTTTTAACGAAGTTCAATTTCTCTATTGCTGATAATGTTTTAAATTTCGAACAATGGCAAAGTCTATGATCAGACTTACACTGTGGACAATGTGTACCCTGATTGGTACCCTTAATATTTTGATTTGAAGAAATCTTGGTTTCACCTGAAGGGTGTATAGCTTCTAATACTCTGAATCTGGCTTCTAAGAATTCTATCAATTCTTGAAATGAAGCCACCTCGTTTTTCTCGCTTTGCTTTATCTCCCACAATTTTCTTGTTTCTGGTGGTAATTTCTGCAGCGTAAGATACACAATAATAGGGTCCCAATTTTCAATGTTTACCTTTAATGTTTTTAATTCATGAAGGATCTCTTCTGTGTTGTTAAGTATGTCTTTCATGGATTGAGCGTTTTCGGTTTTTATTAAAGTTATTTTACACAATTTTTCTAATTGTGCATTGATTAATACCCTATTATTATTGAACCTTTTTTCCAATGTTTGCCATGCTTTATAATAGTTTGTTCCAATGACTTCAAATGGTTTAATAATTCTTGCAGCCTCACCAGAAACACAAGATTTTAGGTAGTGTAATTTTTCAACTTCTGAAATTTCCTTGTTATAATGAATTAAATTTGTGTACAAATCTTTAAATGATCGCCAAGATTTGTAGGTACCATCAAATTTAGGCAAAGAAATAGGTGGTAGTTTGATTTTCGATTTTTGTGGAGATACGAGAGTTGTAACATGTGTGGAGCCACCGTCATTTGAAACGTTACTTGATTTGGCTAACGAAGTAATTTTTTCTTGTAGCTCTGTGATTAAACTAAAACAAGTTTCTTCAAATACATCGTATTTATTTTGCTCAATATACTCGGCAGTGAGTTTACAATCTTCAGCTTGATAAATTAAATAATGATTATCCCTAAACTTATCAGTTAATTCATTTAATTTTTGTATTCTACGTTCATATACATTAATTGGTTGATTTTCAGTTAAATTTTGTTTAATTCTGATTGTAACAGTATTTAATTCATTTTCCAAAGCAGTTTGTAATTTAATTAAATTCTGAATGTTATGCATTTTTACAAATTTTTATAGTCTATCTATAAATTGAAGAAAATTGAGTTTCTATTTTATCCGGCTCGAAGGACCAAATGTTAAATCCACCCCAAAAAAAAATAATATGAAAAAAGTTTAATTTAACATTAATTAAGAAAGGTGCCGGTTCAAAATGTTTAATAAAATAAAAACACAATGTTCTTCAATTTACGTTATAAATTTTATTAAAAAATTCTCTTAACTCTAACAAATTCAATATCTTAAAACTAAATTACAAACAATTATAAACTATTTAAAATAATATGTATTTCTAACTAAATTTAATTCAATTTATAAAAAGAAATTCAATATTTTTAATTATAATAATATTTCGATCAACCGGAAATAGTTATACAATAAATTTTTTACAAATCAAAACAAAATTTGAATTTATACAAATGAAATATATAAAATTTTACTTTAATTTATAGTTTGTATATGTATAATAATTATGCAAATAATTTTAACGAATATGTTACAATCGAAAACGGAATATGAATTTATGCAAATGAAATATCTCAAATTTACTTTAATTATAAATTTTGCATATGTTCTTAGCTTATTAAATACTAACTAAAAATTCGTTGGTATAGGTCGACCTACACGGATAGATGGCGTTGTAGAAATTATGTTGCTTGAAGAACTGCTGCTGAATATAACGATGACGAACCAATTACAATGTTTGTTTGAATTTTAAATTTTCAAAAAAAAATCGTTACGCGAACTGAAGATTGCCGACGGGAATTGACGACTGTCGAGATGAAATATTTTTTAGTGTCTCGATGAATTTTCTAATTTTCCAAAATAATTCAATTTTTTGATGATACTTTCGGCGACGAAACCTCAGAAAATTTCTAAGTCCTAGAAATTTTCTAAGTATTTATCGATGTTGAATTTCTACTCGAAGTATTAGAAAATTTTATAAAAAAACTTTTCTAAGTATTTTTACAATAATAAATTCCGGCTCCAAGTGTTAGAAAATTTCTATAAGAAATTTTCTAAGTATATTTTTTGACGATGATTTACTTCGACGTTCCCTAATTTCTGTAAAAATTCTAAGTATTTTTACAGAAATTCCTAACTTTTCCCTAAGTACTAGCTCAACACGCTAGATTTTGATAGGACTCAACACGTCCAGGCTGATGATTTGGTCTCTTGTTTTCCTTGCTTCAGTCTCAACACGACAGTATACACAAGTAATTGCAAAAGACAAATTTTTCTGCGAATCGCAACCCTTTATATACCAAATTTTCGCGGTTCTGGAATTTTCTTTTTCTCCGTTGTTGAAATGTTTTACTATTTATCTCATATTCTCGTCTTTTTTATAAAACCGTTTTTTTTCAAATTGTGTCTGCTAATTCGAATGACAATTTATGGTGATTGTGAATAACTCTATTGGTAATTATTTCACTGGTAACTTTTTGACAATTTGACAGTACTGGCATGGTCATATATATATATGTGTATATTATATATTATGCATATATGTTTAAATGTTTTTATTTTTTTGTTAATGTTCATTGTTTATGCACTGCAATTAAATATTTTGTGTTTAATGTTTTATGTTATATATTGTGCTATGTGGATTGTTTTTGTTTTTGTTTGTATGCTATGTTTATAAACATTTTTTATGTTACCTGCTTGTGCATATTCATGTTATATGTTCCATATTATTGCATATATTTCTGTGTTATATGTTTGATTACGTTGATTGGTTTACATTTTTTTTTGTACGAAATATTATATGATCGCATTGTTTGTCTTGAAGTGTTTGTAACCCTTTTTTTTTTTTATTATACATATTTTTAAACACTGCCCCCTTTATTTTTGATTATTAAAAATGTTGAATGACGATTCAACAGTGGAAGTTTTCGATGTTTTGTTTCTTGAAAAAGAATCCAAGAATTAGATATGCACACCATAAGAATTTTTTGAAAAACTTTCTTCCACCACTTTCCAGATTTCCGATCTACATCATATAGTGAAGAAAACTGATCTGAAAGATCAACTCCTCCCACATATTTATTGTAGAATGCAATGGCTTCAGGACATGGTATCTCTACTTTTTTTCCATTTTTTGCTGTCCTTTCGACGCGGATTATTTTGTCAGTGTGACAATTACTAATTAACAAAACTTCTTTTGTATCTTGCCATCTGCAAGCTAAATATCCATTGCTATTGTATTTGAAAACACACTGACCTCTTTGTAATTTTTCGTCACGAAAATTTGGTAAATTTTTTCTGTTTTTCATCATCGTACCCACTAAGCCAAATTCCAAATTCTGTGCAAGATTAACAGTTGTAAAAAATCGGTCGCAACAAATAACAGTAGATTGTAGTGATTGAATCAGCAATCTTTATAAACAAACTTTTAGGAAATATTTTGAAAAAAACATCCAATTCACTGGAGCTTCTGTTTATATTCGCTAAAATCGTTGCCGGTTTTAGATCTGGTATACGTTTACGAGGCACAAAATTATAATTATTGTTGTTATTGTAATTATGTATGTTACTTGGTTCTTTTGGTTCTGTGCTTTGTACTTCTGCAGCAGGTTTTTCTTGCTGTTCTTGAGGAGTATTTTCTTCAGCTTCATTTTCAGCACATGATTCGAGTTCTTCATCTGTGCTATCGATATAAGATTTTGAATAATTGGGATCAAGAACACTATCATCGTCATCGAAGCCACTGCCTTCATTCGAACTGACTTCTTCTAGCAACTTCAACATTTCAACTTCATCCAGTTTTATTTTTCTAAAATAATGGAATTTCTTTAGGTCAGATAAAGTTATGACTGTTGGGATATATATGTTCCTCCGATATTTACTCGTGGGACGTATATGTCCCGATGTCACTTTTTTCCTAATAAAATGATTTTTCTCAAATATTTCATAAATAAAATAAAATGTTACAAATAAAAATACTCACTTCGATATTTTCCAATAAAAAACTGTAGAATTTTGCTTGAGAAACTAATAAAAAACTTAACTTTTTACACTATTTGACTTTACATGTACTGCTTCAATTGCAAACTAAAACATGTTGAAGAGAAAACACGTGCACAAAACATGTTTTGACAAGTCTGTTCTATTGGATATAGATTAGAAGTGAGCAATAGATACTGATGGAACAAATGAAATTTGAAAATTTATAGGAAATTGGCTTAATAGTCAAACGAGAACATGTCTTGGGACAATATGTGCCATTAGTATTGAAAGGGTTAAGCGGTCCGGAATGTCGAATAGTCGTTGCATAATGCACCATAAAATGATGCTTTGGTTTCAGATATTCAAATAATTTAATGTATTTCTTGTGATGTTTTGAAACAAAGTCATTGAGTCTATTTAAATAATTTTCAGAAAATTTTCTTAATAGAGTTATATCTACTACTTGTATTAAATAACAAAGTAATTCCCACTCTTCTTTTTCATCTGGTATTAAATCTCCAATAAACAAACGTAAGAAGTGAATGAAGCTTCACATTTCAGTCGCTGACATTTTTAAATTACTGTTTCAATCTATCAATATTTATACCTCGACATGAATTTCCAATGTCAATTTCACCATACGTAAACATCCGCTTGCTGTTGTTAAATGTTTTAAAGTGAAATAATTTTTTGCTTAATTACGGTGCGAGTCTGGATAAGAGATCTCTTATTTCTCTTATTCCTCTTATCGATTTTATTGCAAATTACATACTTTTAGGAGTTAAATTAATTTAAGTAGATAAGAGATGTGATCAGCTGATCTCTTAACTTCAGTGGTGAGTTTTTTAATGAATTTTGACATTGTACTTTTGAACGTTTTTAACCTAAAAAGTCTATTTTAACGGAAAAAAATCTCTGAACTTATGAGGTCATCGATGAAGTTCTCTTATATCTTTTATTAATTATTGATATTCAAAGTATTGTATTTGTTGAATATCATAGCTTATCATTCCTTATTTCGAACATTGGTTCAAATATGATACGATTGAATGCAGTAACATCTTTCACATCTGCACAAATATTTGATTAGGTTTTTATTGATATAAACCTAAGAACATAATTGTGTAATTCACAACACACATCGTAATACCTATAGCATATAGTTGCTTGGTATATGAATCTCGATGTACTTAGCATACAGTTGCTTTGTACAAGATACAAATACATATCGTAATACCTATAGCATATAGTTGCTTGGTATATGAATCTCAATGGACTTAGCATATAGTTGCTTTGTGCCAGATACACATAATTATATCATGATACCTATAGCATATTGTTGCTTGGTATAGAACAAATGCATCTTGCGATACAAGCATGCACATGTTTCGGTTAATTCCTAGCATTCACACTATCCTATGCAAATATTTGCTAAGATGATGATATCCTTTCTTTATGATCACAAAGGATATCATTTTCTTGCTTTCATGTACTCCGATACAATAAATGCGTTCCTTGCATATTTCGTTATGGGTACATTGATACTCAGACACAAAGATTTGGTTGGTTATCAACCAATACAAACAATTGCATAAACTTTCTATGCTTCGGAATGAAGCATACTACAAAGATCTAGGAAGATCAAAGAAAAAAGGATAGTGTTATTACACAAATTTCACTTCAGTGTGAAATTTGTTGTGTAGTCGCGAACCGAAACATGCATTTCACACTTTTTTTATCCTTACAGATTCTTCTTTTTTTGAAGAAAGGAACCGTCCAACATAGAGGAGAAGGACTGTTCAATTCATCTTCCATTTATTAACATCTTGACAGTGGAGCTGGTCGATGGATTTTATACCATCGGACAATATTTTTAAAAATTATAATATTAAAAGAAAAAATTAGTATAGTTTGATATTGTCATTTGTGTTGTTTGGTACTCTGTATAGTTAATTGTTTATGGAAATATAAAAAAGTATTTGTGAAAAAGCAAAATTTGGTTTATAATAAACAAGAAACTTTGTAACCAAAAATTCGTGTTTTGATTTATTTGTGTTCTTTTATTTATTTTCGGTAATATCACTAAAAAAGCTTGGTGATACTGAACAGTATTCGTGTCGTGCATATTGTGAAAAAAAGTGATAGTAATAATAATAATAATAATATATGTAATCATAATAGTAATAATAAAATCTCAATATAGCATTAATAATAATAATAATTATAATAATAAGTAATAAACTGAATATTTCGATTTAATAAAGAAATTGTTAAAATCGAAGAGGAATTTTTGTTATTAATTTTAAATAAAGCGGCAAATACGGTGGAAAGAAGGTAAAATATTGTTTTGATTTCTTATATTGTTTGTATCTTTCTAGTTTAATTTTTGTATTGCATATTATAATAGTTTTCTCACTGTATAACATAATATCATGTGTTCAGTATACAATTACATACAGTGATAATTTTGTACTAACATAAAATTTAATATCTATCTAATATTATAGAAATTCACAAGGCATTTCTTTGAGGAGCATACGGGATGATGCCAATCCCTTTACAACGTCTCGTGCTGCATTTGTGAGAAATTTTCGCATGCCTCAAAGCATTGTGATAAAATTAATTGAAAAATTAAAAGTACATGATTTGGAAAATTCTAAAATACCATTTCATTTAAAAGTTCTGGCGGCATTAAATTTTTTTGCAACTGGTTCATATCAGAATTCTGTCAGACATCATAATAACATTAATATGAGTCAGTCTTCGATATCCCGTATTGTGCAATATATTTCAGATATGCTGAATCAGCATATGCAGAATTTTATAAAATTTCCGATAAATGCATCAGAAGAACTGGAAGTAAAAAATGTTTTTTTTATAATAAATATGGCATAGAAAATACAATTGGTTGCATAGATTGCACACACGTTGCCATAGTAAGTCCGCCAGAATCAGATGATCGACATCCACCTCGCGTCTATCGTAATCGAAAGAGGTTCTACAGTATTGATGTCGAAGCGGTATGATTTTTCAAAATATATAAAACATAAAGATAAAATATGTAAAAATATAATATATATGATTCCAGATCTGTGACTCTAACTTGATGTTCTTATACGTCAATGCTAAACATCCTGGGTCATGCCATGATAGTGCCATATGGACTACATCACCTATACGACCTTATATTCAGCGCTTACAAAGCCAAAGTAGCTGCTGAATTCTAGGTGATTCTGGGTATCCACTTGAGCCATGGCTAATGACTCCATATCTTAATCCATCGCAGGATTGTGAAGAAAGATATAATGCTTTGCATATAAGAACAAGAAATTCCATTGAGCGAGCGTTTGGTATTATAAAATCTACATTTCGATGTTTATTAAAACATCGAACTCTTCATTACCATCCAACTAAAGCTAGTGAAATTATAAATTCCTGCTTCATTTTATATAATTTTCTACATAAAGAAAGAGTTATTATTATTATTATTATTATTATTTATTTATTTATAGTCAGTAAACTGCCTCACCCCCGCCCATACCATGACCCACCAGGGCCTTTTGGCGATCATTTTTACAGTGTACTTAATGGCTATTTACATTTTGTTACTGTGGTACTAATTATGTTTGGCGCGTGACCACACTATCCCCTTCACCACTTCTGTGGTATAAAGACGATAGCGGCTTCACCTCCTCACATCGATAGTACCCAGTTTCTTATTTATATTCGTTAGTGGTGAAGTCTTATTACTAAGGTTAGTACATAAGGCCTAGACCTCTTCGAGGAAGAGGTACAAATTCTTATATCTAGGTGTATTTTGTATAGTGCTCGGCCTCGTCAACACTCCGTCCATTCTTACGTGGGAAGAGTGGTATCGGCTCCTCTGTTCTATACAAAATTGCCCATTTGAGCCTTTATCTAATTCTATTTTTACAAAATAAATTTTTTTTTATTTTTTTTTTGTTTTTGTTAATTCTATTTATTATTGTTGTTGGGCACGATGTCTTGGTTTGTATTTATATTTTGTTCGTCAGTCTGTAATGTGTGAGTAAAGTAAATAAAGTGGAGTTACCATCCTGTGCGGGATTCAGCAACTCCCTTCTACTTGCGTCTTGTTGTCCCAGGGCTGTCGCAGTCTGGATCTGACAGTCGGACAGTCCGTTAGCAGTCTTGTAGCGTTCGCATGTAAAGTGTTCCTACAGCAAGGGCAGATTGACCTCTCCTCTCTGGTTGTTGAGAAAGGATGGGTCAATCTCGTATGCCCTGTCCGCAATCTTAAAAGGGAGGTCTATTGAGCTCTACCCAACGCAGGGTTGTATTTTGGAGCCCTGAGATCCCGGTTGATCTCCCAGTAATCCCGTGCAGTGTCTGATCCAATATCTTGGAATCTGGCCATTCTTCGTACATTCAATTGTACCAGCCCGATCCTGTATATAGCATTCGGGTTTGGCGGAATGAGCCGGTTCGACTCATCTACTACACCAATGGCTGCTTTGGCTGCCTGGTCAGCCTGCTAATTACCGTCAATGCCCACGTGTCCCGGTATCCAAACTACCTGTATGTCATGCTGGGAGATTAGTGGTCTGATTCTGGAGACTAGGTGGTCTATATTTCCAGGGTTTTTTAGAGCCTGGACGACTGACAATGAGTCAGTGAAGATCACCGAAGCTCTTTTATTTTCTGCCCTCATGGCTGCAGCGATTCACACTGCCGTCAATTCGGCGTCAAATACCTGAGCTTCCACTGGTAATCTCCGCTGAGTCACCGTCCTGTATCCAGTCGAGCCGCGTTTGCTGACCACTGCTAGACCGACGCCAGTGGTGGTTTTACTGGCATCAGTGTACAGTAGCAGCCTATCCCTGAACTCCTCACAGTCGCGCGCGTGCAGTGCACGAAAGACCTCCGGACTGGTGTCTTCCTTGCGGTAAAAAATTAAGTCGTCTCGTATGTATTGTCTGATGTCTCTGTCTGAGGGTGCGTTTTGGGGAATTGGGATTGGTAGGGGTTTTTGTGGGAATCTGCCATCCAGACGAGGGATCGTCATAACAGATCTTCGCAAGGAGGATGATATGATCCGACTCTTCCTCTCCAAGAAATCCCAAACAATTCCAGACAGGGAAGACCTGGGGTCCCCTACCTGCCTGGAAGCAAACCTCAGTCTTAACTTCATTATACGGTCCTCCAGACCCAACACTCCACATTCTACCAGTAGAATGGGGATAGGGGTTGAACGGTACGCCCCTGATGCAACTGGGAGGACCTCATTCATTGCTGTCTGTATGGATTTTTTGTACGTTGGTGAACAGTCACCAAAGAGGGTCAGATCATACCCTGTTATGCCGTTTACTAATACATTAGCAATGTGAATGAGTGCCGATGGTGGGGCACCCATTCTGCCTGCTGCCAGCATCTTTATAAGGTTGTGAACCTTGTGGAGTTTATTCACCACTACTTGCACATGATCTTGCGATGTGGCTCGCTTATTGAAATGGATTCCTAAAATCTTCATGCTAGATGACGGACTAATTACGCGTGAAGCGATACGTACTTGGTTTACGGTGCAGTTCCTTTTCCTGCAAATATGGAGGAATTCCACTTTTTCAAGTGGAATTTTCCCTCCATTATCTCGCGCCCGCTTCAAGGTACCCTTGTACGGTACTTGTACGGACCTTGATCTGCCTGTTGGACATGAAACTATAGATTGTTTTGGTAAATCTTGGATCCACACCCCAAGAGGTCAGTTTCTGGCATACGAAACAGGCTGGAATTCTATCGTATGCCTTTTCAAGGTCTAGTGAAAGGACACTAGAATGACCTCTGAATGAATGAAGCAAGCCCTTCTTCCAGGTCGTGTAGGAGAGTGATTGTACCTCTCCTCGGGCGGAAACCATGCTGACCAGAATTAATCAGTTCCTCAGTCACTATCTGAAGTCTTTTCCCCATAATCTTCTCCAATATTTTGGATAAACATGGGAGAAGGGATATGGGTCTGTAATCCAGTGCGCGCTTTGCAGTTGAAGTTTTCTTCGGAATCGGTATCAGTGTGGCTAGTTTCCGGTCATTTGGGAAAGTTCCGCACGCCAGAATGTTGGAGTACAACTCTGCAATTCTGATCTTGATTTCTCTCGGTAGTCGTCTCAACATGCGATAGCTTATTTGGTCGTCCCCCAGTGTGGAACCACCGAAGGAATCTAATGTATTTTCCAATTCACTGCGAGGAATTGGACCAGCTAGATGGTATTTTACATGTTGAAGTGGGTCCACCGAGTATGCAGCTTTCTGGTCGATAACCGATTCCGGAAGGCCAAGATCGCTAGAAACTGAGGCCTATGAAGATGCAAACTCTTCTGCGATACCAAGTGAGTCGGTGACCGTCCCATCAACTGTCATAAGAGATAGTACGGCTGAAGGTGGTTTGCCATAAAGACGTTTCACCTTCATCCCTGCATCCGTCAGCGAGTCAGATGGGATAATCGAGTTGGCGAATGCCTGCTAAGAGGCCTTTTTCGCCGTTTTCACCGCCCGCTTCACTTGTGCAGTTAATCTTTTGAAGTTGGTCGAGTTTGCGCTGGTAGGGTTTCTTTGGAACCTCTTCCAAGCAACATTCTTTTCCTTAATAGTTTTCTTAATGTCTCTGATTAGCCAAGGTGGCTCATAGCAGATCTTTGGTCGTACAGAAGTCATAGACAAGGTTGCAGCCGATCTTATTATTCTTTTGATACTGGCTGACTCTTTATTTATGTTGCTGCTCTGGGGATGGTCTCTGTTTAGTCTCAGAGCAACATGGGCGAACAAGTCCCAGTCAGCTTTGTCTTCAACTAAACGCGAGGAAACTTTTTGGGTTGCTAGCCTATTAACGCTATTGATTATGATTGGGAAGTGGTCGCTTCCCTCTGGATTATCATGGAGTGCCCAGGAGAAATTGCTAGCTATGTGGCTTGAAGCCAAGGTAATATCAATTGCGGAGCTAGTATGGTGTGTCGATGACACGAAAGTGTGGGCTCCGTCATTTAGTAGCATGTGATCGGATTCGAGTATCCAGTCTGCAATAATTGTACCTCTAGGATCAGATCTGTGATCCCCCCAGAAGTGTTGATGGGCGTTAAAATCGCCACCAATTATTGAAGCGGATGGGAGTTGGTTTATAAAATTAACTAGGGTGGGGGTGTCGATAAAATCGGTTCTGGTAATGTATACCGATGAAAAGGTCATTGGAGGCGATGTGTGTACGGTGACAGACACATTCAGGAAGTTCGACGTTACGTCGAGAAGTGAATGACTTATACTGGACCGAACAAGTATACCAACTCCTCGTGAACGAGCCGAGGAATTACTGTCTGAAAAATGACAGGTGTAACCTCAAAAGTTCGGGGGTCCATTATTTGAATAGATTAAAGTTTCCTGTAAGAGAATAATGTGCGGTTTGTACCGACTTATGAGTATTTCAAGATTGTGCTGATTGGCACGAAAACCTCTTATATTCCACTGGATGCAGGTGAGCTCCCGTGATGTTAGTTGTGAGCTCGAAGTAAAATATGCCGCCATTTGGTTTTATGTAAGACCAAAGGGCAGACTTGGATTGAGGTTCGCTGAGGCGTGAAGGACTTATAGCTCCTCGGGGATATCCATGTCCTCATTGTCTGGGAGTTGGATTATGTATTCGTCAGTCAGCTTAGGTTGAAATGGAATTTCAACCTTGGCAAACTGACTAATGAGTTTTGTAAAGGGTTGTTTGCTGCCCAGGTATTTGTTACCTTGGGCTACAGTAATTTCTTCTAACCTTTCTCTGGAGGTCGCCTCTAAACGGCAGATTTCCTCCTTTGAAATGAAAAATCTATCAATTGTAGTTTTGTTGTTGTTTATGAATGCGTTGTTTTGTGTTGTAAGTTGTGAATTTGTATTTGTTGTATTATTTGTTGTACTAGTGATTTGTTTTGGGCTCTTTTTTGTATTGGTATTGATTTGTGTTATTGGTTGTATGTTTGTGTTTGTTTTCTTGTCTGTTGTATTCGGTTTTTGTGCTGGAGAGTTGTTTGCGGTGTTGGTTGTTACGCTGGACTTTTGATTGTCTAGCGTCTTAACTGTCTGGTTTGGACTTTGTTTGATAGTGGTTCTTTGTCCCGTCTTGTTGTTGCTGCTGTTAGTATTCTGAGTGTGGTTAACGTTTTTGTTCGTCATTGTGCTGTGTAAGTTTGATCATGCTGCCGTTTGGGCATATGTCTTCGTGCCCAATCGGTTTGCTAGGCCGCTGTTGGTTGGTGGTGTCTGCATATTATTCCCAGCAGATGAAGTGGGGTTACGTTCGAAATACTCCCTCTAGCCTGGTACTTCGTGCGACGTTCGTTGCACATGATTTGTAGAATCTCTTTTTCGCGTTGGTATGAAGGGCACCCTGCGTCAGCTGCCCCATGATCCATGGTTCTGCAATTAATACAATATATGCTACTACATACCTCATCATGTTCAGCCTTCTCTGATCCTCATGTAGCACATCTGTCTTGTCCCCCACATCTATTTATTGTGTGTCCCAAAAGCTGGGACTTGTGACACCTCATTGGGTTCATCACGTATTTCCTTACTGGAATACGCATGACCCCACATGCTTTTACAAATTGGGGCGGTTTGTATGACTCAAAGGTCAACACAATCGTACCAGTTGGGTTTGCTGCTGTCGGGGACTCTGCCTGTCTTCTGGTAATGTGGCGTGCTGCAATAACCCCTTGGCCCTGGAAGTCCTCGAGTATATCCGCTTCCGTCACATACTTGAGTTGTTGGCATCTGATTACTCCCTTTGAGGTATTCAGCCCAGCCACATAATCAATTTTTACTGGGATACAAATATCTTTAGACAAGGTAAGTTTATTTGTCTTAATAAACTTATCGGCTGTCGCTTTGTTTTTGATAAGGAGTTGGACCCTCCCATCATTACGCCATTCAACTTCGAGAATTTCTTTGGAAATTCCTTGTAGAGATTTTAGGACCCGAAAGACATTAAACTGCTCAAGCTTGTGATATATAGGATTGTCTTTCTGGGATTTAGCTTCATCGATAACCAAACTCTGCACTGTGAAAAACTTAGTCTCGTTATCGGTGCTTTGTTTTGTAGGCAGGTCCGGGAATACTGATGAATGAAAGGAGATCAGATTATTTTTTTTTCTTTTTTTTTCACCCTGTTTTTTTTTCATCCTGTTTTTTTATTTTTAATTTGGGTCACCCTGTATTCCATTAAGACATGGTATTGTGTAAGGCTTGAGGTGCCGAGGTGATAAGGAATTTCTACCTAGCTGTAAAAAAAGTAATAATTATTAATTTTGGTGCGGCATGTTAGTGCCGATATTTGCACCGATATTTGGCAAAAATGCCGGAATTTTTTTTTTAATTAAACTGGCAATTAAATGCCGACTTACTGAAATAAAAATCACAGCCAATTCTTCTTGATCAGACTTAACTGTCAACTGTATCTTTATTCAAAAATTTTTTCTCTTTATATACAAAATTCTTATCATATAATTAATAGTAATTAATATTAACTAAATATAAATTGCTTATATCAAGAATTTATTGACATAATTTCAAAGTACAAATATTGGTTTTCTTTTATTTTATATACATATGTTCTTAATAATATTCTTTCTTTTTATTACTTATAACGATTTCATAATTTATAGAATATTTGTAATCAACATAATTTCAAACTTAAGTTCATATACCTTATTCATTATCAAAACAATACAATGTTTACATATCATATTCATATATCTACATACATCTTATGTTAAGCAATTAATATTATATATGCAATTATGAAATAAGTAATTGCATTAATTTGACTCATATTTAACTTTTTGTTTACTATTGAGTAGATCACGTTTCTTCTACTCATGTTATATTGTCGCATATTGTATTATATGTTAGGTATATGATATGTAGTTATTACATTCATTACATCCCTCAGGGTCGGGTAAAAAAAAATAAGATATATTGCATTCCCATACCTTTGATGAAATCATGCTTGCTGAGGTAAGCGAGTGGGTAATAATACATTACTTTCCTAGGACATCGCTGTACAAAATGTAATCGATGCGGTAAACTCTAAATGTACTAGCGTATTCATTACCACATCGATGTTGTAATGTCTAAATTTCCTGCTGGGTGAATACATATGTAAATACACTGATAAATTCAATACAGTACCAAATTTATATTGTTTCCTGGTGAATGGGTGCTATGTATGTGCTATACGCTTTGTTAGTTGTTTGTACTGGTTGTACAAACTTATGAACATATGCATTAAATGTGTAAAAATGAATATGTATTGTACTATGTACATAATAACATTCATTTAAAGCTTGTTTCAAGTTCAAAGTTTGGTATTATTTGAATATTATTTTTATGGATTCAAAACTAAACTAAATTGAAGCATTTTGATTTATGTAAAGTAGATGGGGACACACGATTTTTTCATTTTATATGATGACATATTTTTGGTTTCATTGGGACGTCTGTATATTTGTCTGTGATGATATGTAGTTATTACATTCATTACATCCCTCAGGGTCGGGTAAGGGTAAAAAAAAAAAAATTTTTTTCTGTGAAGAAAAAAAATTTTTTTTTTTTTTTTTTGTTGTCTTGTTCTGTTTACATTTTTGTTTTTATTTTACATTTTTGTTGTTTGTTTACATTTTTGTTTTTTATTATTTGTTTACATTTTTGTTATTTGTTTATATTTTTGTTTACAATTTTATTATTTGTTTATATTTTTGTTTACAATTTTATTATTTGTTTATATTTTTGCTGTTTACATTTTATGCTTTTTTTAATCTATTATTATGTACTTCTTTAATTGTATTACCTATCTTAATTTTAGAATTTACATTATTAGTTTCTATTACTTCGTATGGTCCCTTATATGGACTTTCAGATTTTCTTCTATTACCTACTCTTAACCATGTCTTATCTCCTACTATTATATTTAAAGGATTTATTTTATCATCCAGATAGTCTTTTCTTTTGCGTTTTGCTGTATCTAATAATTGCTTAGCAGTTTCTTGTGCATGTTGTAAACGGAATTTTAATTCTTGTGCGTAGTTATTTAAATTATATATCGGTTGCGCATTTTCAGATTCAAGTTCTGATGGTATTTTTGCAATTTTTCCAAATATAAGTTCAAAAGGTGATATACCTATGTCTGAATGTGGTGTAATATTGTACGAGAACGTAAAATATGGTATCCATTCATCCCAGTTATCATTTTGAGTAAATGCTAGGAAGTATTCATTTAGTACTCTATGACTTCTTTCTATCATGCCTAATGTTTCATGGTGAAGAGGTGTCGATGTGACATGATTTATATTAAAATATTTACATATATTTTGCATGATGTCATTAACAAATTCTGTTCCCATATCAGTTTTTAGTATTTTGAAATGTCCGTATCTTAATATAAAATTGTTTACCAAAGTTTTGGCTATCGTCTTAGCTTCTTTGTTTTCCATAGGGAACGCTTCTATATATTTTGTCAATTCACATTGGATGGTAAGTATATATCTATATTCTTTTGATTGTCTTAAAGGTCCGACAGTGTCTATTTGTATTATTTCAAAACTTGTTGAAGGTGTGTGTGTTAAAATTGATTTTTCTTTTGTATGCCTTATTTGTTTATTCTTTGCACATATTTCACAATTATTGACGTAGTTTTTTACCATTTTGTTTAGATTTTTCCATATGTATCTTTGTTTTATTTTGTTAATGGTTCTTTTAACTCCAGAATGTGCTCCTGCATGTGCTGTATTGTGATATTCACTTATTATTTTATTTTGATTTTGTTTATCAATCACTTTTATAGGTGGTGTATATATAATTATCTTTATTTCTGCATTTCCTTTTTTTATTAATTCTTGTTGCAACTCATTATATTCTTTTTTAAATTTATCGATATTTATAATATTAAATAATTCATCATCTTTTGCCATGGCTAGTTCATATATTTTATTTTTATTTAATTCGAGTGATAGCTTTTTCACAATAATCCTCAGATTCAATTGTGTTTCATTACTATACTCTATTTTTATCTCTCTTTTATTAATATATATATTAATTATATCTTCATTATTATATTTATTATTTCTGTGCGCACTTTGTATATTTATTCTCTTTATAAATTTCAATCTTCTAATATTTCTTACTTGAGAAATTGATGAACATTCCCAGATGCTGAGATGGCCAGTCTCTACCGGTTGTGTTTGATCAATCTCATTTAATGCAGTATTTTTCTGTTTTTCTTTTTCTTTGAGCATGTTGCGTGTCACCACTTTAATTTCATTTGTAGTTGGTATCATATTTTTAAGCACATTTGAGTCTAATTGTATTCGTGATAAGGCATCTGCATTGGTGTTCAATAAACTCTTTTTATATTTTATTTCGAAATCGTAATCCATTAGATCTAGTCTAATACGCGTCATTTTAGATGAAGGATTCTTATGTGTGAATAAGCTTATAAGTGGGCGGTGATCTGTGACTACTGTAAATTTTCTGCCGTAAAGATAAGGTCTGAAATGATTGATTCCTAAATTCCTAAATAACTCTTTTTCAATTATTGATTTATTCATTTCATGTTTATTTAATGTTCTACTCGCATATGATATTGGTAAATCTTTGCCAATTTCTCCTTGAAATAATACTGCTCCTAATGCGAAATTTGATGCGTCTGTTGTTAAGATGAAGGGTTTTGAAAAATCTGGATATTGCAGTATGGGTGGGTTTAGTAATTTTTGTTTTAAATTTTGAAATGATGTGTCGCATTCTTTAGACCAAATAAATGAAGTGTTTTTACGACATAACATATTAAGTGGTTTTGCAATAGCTGCAAAATTCTGAATAAATTTTCTGTAATAGTTACAGAATGCTACAAATCTTTTAGTTTCATTTGCATTCGTCGGAGTTGGATAATTAACTACTGTGTCGTATTTTTTAGGATCTGTTTTTACTCCTTCGCTAGTTATTAGATGTCCCAGATAGACTACTTCTGATTGTAAGAAATTGCATTTTTCTGGATTCAATTTAATGTTATATTTTCTCAATCTTTGAAAAGTTTTAATTAAATTGTTGTTGTGATGTCTGAGACTGCATCCGAAGATAATAATATCATCTACATATAAGAATGCTTGAGCATCAAGACCTGATAAAGCTATGGATAACATACGTTGAAAGCTATTTGTTGAAATTTTTAGACCAAATGGTAATCTTTTAAATTGAAAATGGTCTTTACTGGTTGAAAATGCTGTTAAAGGTCTAGATTCTTTCTCCAGTTCAATTTGATGAAAAGAGCTTGTTAAATCCAACGTTGAAAAATATTTCGCTTTGCCTAGATTATCTAAAATATCTTCTAGTCTTGTTAATGGAAATTTATCATCCAAAATCTTTTTATTTAATTGTCTAAAATCAACTACCATTCTCCATTTTTTCTCTTTATTATTACTTTTCTTAGGTACTATTAATAATGGGGAGTTATATGGGCTAATCGATGGTTCTATGATATCATCTTTTAAGAGCTTTTCTATTTGCGAGTTTATTTCCTCTATTTGAGATTGCGGCAAACGATAGTTTTTTATATACACTGGGTTTTTATCGTGTATATTTATTTTTTGTGTATAAAAATTATTTACACCTAAACGATCTCCATCCAAATAAAATATATCTGAAAATTCTTTAAATATTTCTAGTAATGAATCCTTTGCTTTCTGATCTAGATTATTTATTTTTAATATGCTTTTTAGTTTTTCATATCTGTCTTCACATACTCCTTTTGTATCTATTTTACTTATTATGTGGAAGTCTTTTAATGGAAGTATTTCCAACGGGGGTATTTTAATTTTAACTTCATTGTCAGTTGTATTTAAAATTTTTATATGTACAACTCCTTTTGATGGTATAATAGAATTAGCGATAAAAACACCGTCTTGAATTTCTTTCTTCAAAATAATGCTATCTTCATTGACTTGACAATTAATTGCTTGAATCGATTCTGTTCGCGCTGCTATCCTTATGTATTTTTCTTCCTGTATTTTCGTAATAAGGGGTACGATGAAATCTGTTTCATCAGTACAAATTGTGATTGTGAAATCTTCAAAATCTATTTTACACTTGTAATTTGCTAGAAAGTCTCTGCCAATGATGCCATCTGTTATTATATTGGAAAGTTTTCTTCTACAACATGGAGTTTCTGAGGTAGATATTCATCTTCTATTAAAAATCATGCATTTATTGTTCCAAGGGTTTGAATTTCATTTTCTGTCACACCTGTTATTTTACATTGTTCATTATTAATATATGAATTTGTTTTTAAAGTATTTACTTTTATTACTGAAATGTCGGCACCAGTATCAATTAGAAATGTTCTTATAGTATCTGAAATATCTATTTTTGCTAAGACGTAATTTGTTAATTTTTCAATTTTTAATTGATATATATTGTTTTCTCGCCCCAATCTGATGTTCTTCGGGGACTATTTGCGCGTTTCCCGAATTGATCACATTGATTCTTTTTTGATTTCTGTTGTTCGCACCACGATTATGACTGTTACGGTTATTATTATTATTATTATTATTATTATTATTATTATTATTATTACGATTATTATTATAATTATTGTGGTTATTACGATTATTATAGTTGTTGTAATTTCTATTCCTTGTGTTGTTATATCCTTGTGTTCTTCTATTATGGTTGCCATTATGGTTTTTATTGTGTTTATTATTTTTTATATTTAATATTTTTTCATTGTTATTCCCACTGGAATCAATTTCAGATGCTAGCTTAACTGCTTCATTAAGTGTTTTCGGTTGGGCTGCAAATATTGTCATTTTCAAAGGTTCTTTCAGTCCAGATTTGAATGCATTTAGAGCTTGTGTATCATTTATGTTAGCGATGACTGTTTTATTAGCTTCACCTTGTTCTGATATATGAATTTCATTTAATTCATCAACTAATGTTTCTATTTCTTCAGCAAATTTGAGTACTGTTTTATTTCCTTGCTGAATGCGATATAAGTCATTTTGAATTTTCAATGGGTTCTTTTTTGGCTTAAATATTTTTTCAAATAGATCTTTAAATTGTTTTAATGTCGTTGGTATTTGTTCGTTAATAATTTTATTACGAACTTTATCTGTTATACGAGTTTTAAATATATATTTTATAAGTTTTTCTATTTCTGTATTATCTTTTAAAGTTTCTGATAGACATTCAACCAAATTGATAAAATTTGTTAATGATTTCGGTTCACCATTGAATTCTGGTATTATTTTAAGTGTTGTGCTAATATCAAATGCTGCCATTGTTGTTGTTTCTTTTTCTGATGAATTTTGTGTGCTAAGACTATCTGAATATTCTTCGCTACTAATACTATTACTACTATCTTGATCACTATCAATATCTTCTATTTTAACTTTAGAATTTATTATATTTTGTATCTGATTATAAATTTCTAAATATTTGTTCTTATAATTTGTGCAATCATATGTTTTTGCTAGTGTTTTTAATTTTTTATTAAAATCTTCTTTTGAATAATCTAAATATAATTTTTTTTTGTAATAAATATTTGTCTGAAAAATTCCTATTTGGATTTTTTTTGAATATAGCCAATATGTTTTGTAACTCTTTTATCAATTCTTCTAAATTATTCATAACAAAAAAATTATTTTTATATTCAAAAGGAAAGAAAAAGTAAAAATTATTTATATTATTATTATTATTTATTATATATTTTATATATTTACATTATTTCTATTTATTTCTTTTTTTATACTTTTTTTTAATTTATTTTTAACATAACCTATTATAATTATTACAATTAGGCATACAACTAGACTTATGATTATAATTTTTGAAGTCTCATATTTTTGATTGTTATTGATGCTGCTGTCGTTGTTGATCGAGGCTGCATTCACTATTACTTCCTCTTTTGACTTTCCGCTGCCCATTGCTCTTTTCGAATGTTTTTTATTTTATTTAAGAAAAGGTTCTTCTATTCTTTGGTAACTGCCAAATTTACCAAACGGTATAGTTCCGCTATAGCTTTTCTTTCCCTGACCTTTTTTCCTCCTCTTTTTTTTATCTTTATTTTTATTTCTTCAATCTTTGGTGTTTCAATTGTTCAATTTTTATTTCTTTTTCTGTATTCTTCTATGGATATTGGTCGTGGTCCAGCTTTAATATTATCTCTTAAATCTTCATGCAGAGATGGATTTATTCGTATATGTTGCTGTAGCGCTTCTTGTGAACTTGCATTAAAGTTACATCTGTCGCAGTGAAATAAATATTTTTCCATGTGGTTTCGCAGGGTCGCCATGTAACGCTTGAGGTGCCGAGGTGATAAGGAATTTCTACCTAGCTGTAAAAAAAGTAATAATTATTAATTTTGGTGGTGGCATGTTAGTGCCGATATTTGCACCGATATTTTGCAAAAATGCCGAAATTTTATTTTTAATTAAACTGGCAATTAAATACCGACTTACTGAAATAAAAATCACAGCCAATTCTTCTTGATCAGACTTAACTGTCAACTGTATCTTTATTCAAAAATTTCTTCTCTTTATATACAAAATTCTTATCATATAATTAATAGTAATTAATATTAACTAAATATAAATTGCTTATATCAAGAATTTATTGACATAATTTCAAAGTACAAATATTGGTTTTCTTTTATTTTATATACATATGTTCTTAATAATATTCTTTCTTTTTATTACTTATAACGATTTCATAATTTATAGAATATTTGTAATCAACCTAATTTCAAACTTATGTTCATATACCTTATTCATTATCAAAACAATGCAATTTTTACATATCATATTCATATATCTACATTTATAACATAATTCATATATAGCTTTTAAAAATGCTGCATCATGCTTATGTTAAGCGATTAATATTATATATGCAATTATGAAATAAGTAATTGCATTAATTTGACTCATATTTAACTTTTTGTTTACTATTGAGTAGATCACGTTTCTTCTACTCATGTTATATTGTCGCATATTGTATTATATGTTAGGTATATGATATGTAGTTATTACATTCATTACAATTGGGTCACCCTGTATTCAAGTTTTCAATTTGCAGATGGCTTTGGGACACCCTGTATTTTAGTTTTGCAGCTGTCGAAAACTTAATATTGTTTCGTCATTAAACAGTACAAACGGCTACCAGCTGCTGGCACAACCAGCGCTGGTAACTTCTGATCAATCCAAATTTGAGCTGGTTGCTAGCAGCTGACAATAAAAATAAAATGGGGATTTCTGAGATAACATAGTTGTCGACGTCAAAAATAAGTAAGTTTATGCATTATTATTTATGTAAGAAGTAAAGTGTAAAATAAAGTGAAATTGACAATTGAATTATTGATAAAAAACAAGTTAAAAATAGGATTAAATAGCTAATTTAAATAATTTTTTTATTATTAAAATCTTGACTAATTTATTTTGTGATACTACATAGTTTTGTCTTATTTATAAACTTAATTTTATAGGGAAAAAATTCATTACAAATTTATAAAAAAAGCCAAATCAAAACGACGAACCAATTATTTTTAGTGATATCAGTTTATACAATTTTTTTAGTCATTCATCTTATAAAAATATGACAAAATTAAGCCAGGAACACTTAATTCAATTACTAGAACTCGTTAAAGACAATGAATGCCTATGGATGTACACATCAGAAAATTATAAAAATAAGCAAGCTAGACTCGTTGCTTACAAAAGCATAATGGAAAAAATGAATTTTATTGATATAGAAGAAGTTAAAAAAAAAAAATAAAATCTGTGAGCGATACTTACATTCATGAAAAAAATAAAATGAAAAAGTCAATGAAATCTGGTGCTGGAGTAGAAGATAAATATAGCACACGATTAGTTTGGTACAGAATTGCAGATTCATTTTGGTCTTTCACCAAAGGACGAGATTCATATGACAGTATTGTACATTTAAGTAATATTTATACATACATATAAAATGTTTTTATAAAATTTATTTAACTTTCAGAATGGAACAATTGATATAGAAAAAGGGAATTCAAGTTTAGCTGCAGATCTACCAGATTTACATTTCAATGACGAAAGAAAACGTCCACTTTCTAACGTAAGTATGAGCTGCTTTACGTGAACAATTTTTCATGTAAAGAAATACTACAATGATTTTGATTAGATTAATAGTACAAAATATTGTAAAATTCTTTTCACAGAAAGAAAATGTTACCTCTACAATATTAAAAAAAAAAAACTTAAACGAGATAATGATGTTATGCCTACATATATCCAAAATGCGTTGTCAAAACTGGACAGTTTAAAATCATCTACACAAGTGCAGGATGAGTTTTATTACTTCGGTCAAACTGTTGCTGGACATTTAAGAGCTCTACCTGCTATATCAGCTGTTAAAATGCAGTCTGAAATTTTAAACCTTTTATGAAAAGAAAGGCAAAATTGCATAAATGAGAGCTGTAAGAGCAGTCAACAAAGTTCTAATATCAGTGACATAGTGTTTGAGGACATCTCGGCTGCATCTTCTCCAAAACAAAGCAAAGACATCCTTTCAGAAGCAATTTCAGCATCTTTAGATAATAGTGATTTATTTTAAATGTTTATTTGACTTTAGTTATATAAAAATAATTAAATTAGACTGAAAATACATTTTTATGAAAATTATTAAAAATAAATTTTAATTTTTTTTTTTATAAATTAAAAACATTTTTAAAATAAAGTACATTTGTGCAATATGTGATTTTTACTCTATTTTATGCCATTGCCAGTCAACAGCTCCTGTGGTCATAAAATAATTTTTATAAGTTTCGCGGATTGCAGAAGCAGCTTTTGAATAATTATTGCCTGATAAATCTTTGGCAGATTGCAGTACTTGTTCATCCGCTATTTCCCTTCTCCACTGCACAGGAGTAATCTCTCCAGTGTCCATATTTTCAATGTCCACACATCCATTTGGAATATACACTTTACAATCTGTTGTTCTAAGCTAGTTATGTATGCAGCAACAAGCTTTAACAATTTCATCCACTTTACCTTTTCTGAATCTTGAAGCTAAAATTCCAAACGAATTTTCTACAACTCTTCTTGCCCTTGACAACCGATAATTAAAAATTCTTTCTTCTCTGTTTAAAAGGCCATGGTGTGAGTGAATATGGTTTCATCAAATATTTACTTAAAGGAAATACATCATCTCCTACAACGATTCCTCAATTTGGGAAATTTATATTTCCATTTTCAATACTTGTTTTTAGTGTTGATTCCTTAAAAATTGAACTGTCATTCACTCGACCATTTTTTCCTACGTCTAAAAAATCATTTGTAATTTATATAATCACTATTGGTGGCAGGGGGACATTTCATACGAATATGTTTCCCATCAATGGCTCCACAGCAATTCGGAAAATTCCACCGTGTAGCAAAGCCATCTGCAATACTTTTCCATTCATTTTCTGAAGAAGGAATCTTTACAAAAATAGTTATGGTTATATTCGACTTTCGTAATAAATAGAAACAAAATTTCAGAATTTACCTTTATAAAAAATTTTAACTTATCAAAAATTGCTTTCAAAACAGGAATCAGAAATTGTGAAATTGTGCACTTAGGAACTCTATAAGCATGTTCTAGAGAACTAAAAGAATCACCTGAATTGAAAAACAGTTTTAGTATCATTTCAATTAAACTCATCTCTATGACTACACAACCTACATATATATGTACGTATAAATAATATTACCTGATGCAATATATCTCAATGTTATTTCCAATTTTGTACGAGCTGGAATAGCTTCACGGAAGAATGTATTTTTTTTTTGATATGTCATTCTCAATTAACGACAATAACTCATCAAATTTTGCAGGAGTCATACGGAGATGATTTGTATATGTCTTTGGGTCTTCATATCTAATTTTTTCTAATAATTGTCCACTTAAACCAAATTGTGGTCTTTGCAAAATCCAATCTCTGGTCCACAATTTTCTTTTTCTCTTTATTTTTTTTTCACACATTTTTGCAATTTCTATTTTCACAATTTCACTTACTACTTCGAAACCAATTTCAAACAACTCTTCATTAGACGCCATTTTATTTAATTTTTACTTTTATTCAATTTTATTTAATGTTTTTAATTTTATTCTAATTCAATTACAACTTAAATTTCATAAACTCATTCAAAATTTAAATGTGTTATATTTATGTTATATTAGATATATATTTTACATTAATCCAGCAGATGACAATTATCAACAATGTAAACACATTTCTAGCTGGTCGGCTAATTGCTGGTAGTACCAGCAGCTGGCAACCAGCTAAATGTAAATCAGGCATAATACTTATACTTAATTACAATTTACACACACGATCTAACTAAAAACACGTCTGCTCTCGACCGATGTTCCATGCGGAATAAAGAAGGAGTTTTACAAGCCGAAATGATAATTGAAGATGAAGATGTTGCTGAATATGTATTTACAAGTAAGCACTTCATAATAACTAACGTTTTAAATTATTTAAAAAGTATACAACTAAATATATAACTTTACATTTACTTTTTTTTAGATGATGAAAATTCGAATCTCTATCACAGAGCTACTCGTATTCGAAATAATTATGCCATACATTTAAGACGAGATTAAATTTCATTTCATGACATTCTAAAGTTTTTATTCTAAGAAGAACAAATGTTTTAGTAACAAAAAAAAGAACAGCATTAAAAAGTTTTTTATTAAATTTATTTTTATACTAAATAATATAACTGAGTATATCTAAAGAGTAATATTAATAATAATGTGAATAATAATAATTTGAATAATTTTAATAATAATAATGTGAATAGTAATAATAGTATAATAACAATAATAATATTAAGAATAATAATAATAATAATAATAATAACAATATTATAATAATAGTAATAATGTTAATAATAAAAAAGGCCTCCTTGGTTAATAAAGTAATAAAAAAAACCTATTTACTTATTTAAATTATTTACAATTTTATCTGCAGCTGCTGCGATAGCTTCAGATATGATATTATCTGATTCAATATGTCCAGCAGCCATATCATTTACTGCAGTAGTTAGACGAGAAGTTGACTCCTGTAATTGACGACCAATTACTCGTCTGCTTTCAATTAATCGATTGATACTACCAGCCAGTTTTTCAAAAGCTATAAAATATGTAAGTAGTAAGTAACCCACCTCTGCCTTTAAATATACATAGTGTACGGTAAGGACAACAAACACGGAAGTGGACACATTTTCGAATCGCGTGTATCGGAGCGGTCGAAATGGAGTGATTTTCTGAGACGGAAAGCTAGAAAAACGACTTTTTCTGTGTGGATAATTTCTATTAAATGGTGATGGTAAAATAATGATGTTTATTGAATAGTGATGGTAAATTAATGATGTTTATTGAATAATGATGGCGGATTAATGATACTGAATAGACCAATGTTGTGAGTGTGTAAAGAGTAAAACAGGTGCATTTAATTTTTACAAAGCTTTATTTTGAAATGCTATCTGACTGCGACTCGATTTTGATACTACCGCAAATATGTAAAAGCATGTATTTTGAAAGTGGGTACAAAATTGAAAAAACAGTAAAGAGCTTGAAAGTTTTCCCTACCAGAATGAAAAGTATTGATATGACCCCTACCAAAAATGAAAGTGAATTTTTAAGTCCGTCCTATGTAAACAAAAATTGTTATCACATTACGTAAAATATATGTCAATAATAAAAAGTATTGTATGTGAACCCTACCAGAAATGAAAGTGAATGTTTAAACATTAAGTCCGTCCGATGTAAACAAATTGTTATTTTTTGTAAAACAGCAATTATTTTTTTGGTTATTGAATGAAACAACAGGGTGATAAAATAAAAAAACATTTTTGGATATGATTTTTTTATAAAATTTATTTTATCTTTTTTATAAAATTTATTTTATCTTTTTTACTGGTCTGTGGTAAATTTTAATTATTTTCTTGGTAGATTTCTTATTACTTTCTTTATCACTTGATTGCCTCTTGCGTGATTCCATTTTTTAAAAATGCAATATAAAAGTTTAGAGTTTAAATATTTATACTCTTCGGAACAACATAAATAAGTTTTTCATATCTAAATTGTTAACATGTTTGATCATGTTCAATCTTGTCTTGGTTTACAAATCTGAAAACAGGTTTTTCGTTGTGAAATTCCTCCTTTCTGATTTCTGTTACCTTGAATTTTTTTGTTTTTCTTCTTATTCTTGAAAATTTTTGTATATACTGCTAGTATTTTTTGATCATTTGATGCATATTTGTATGGAGAGAACTGTTTTATAAAACGAGGCATACTCCAACCTTTACATTTAGAAAATAAATATACACAGCAGTAATGTCCACATGTAGAGGAAAAATCTCCCTGTATTTTTCGAGAGTTACTTGAAAAGTATGTGGAATTACGTAGTAAAAATTTTAAAAAGAATTTATTATGGGAGTATATACCGAAAGAATCGAAATATTCGGCGGGGCCATGTTTAGGTAAAAAAAATGCAACCCAATGAGTGCCTTCTTTATGTGTTGGATCTGTATTGGCAATAACGAGAGCTGGTTTCGTAATTCTTTCCGGTAGATAATCACATGGGAATACCCCTATAAAATTGATTTTTGTTGTTTTGTTATTTCTCAATGCATTTCTTATTTCAATAGTGTTCATTTTGTAGTAGGCTCGATTTCACATCTTTGCTGGAGGTCAATGATTTTTGTAGAATTACTTGTGTAGTTCATGATAAATTCTTTGTTTATAGAGCCATTTACCAAGATAGTATCAAATTTGCTGATAACTTTTGTCAAGTCTACATCAACTCGTCTAAATTGAAAATTACCAAATGTGGTTGGTGTGTTAGTTACCTCGATTCCTTCACATTGTTCGAAGGCACCTCTTGTTAGATACTGATATAAAATTTCTCGAGTAAACGGTTTACATGGAGATGTGAATCCACAGAATGAAATTTTTCGAGCGAATACGAGATTCGCATCGTTTACTAAATATTCGATGTTAACAATACACTGACTCATGTTGAGAATTTTTGAATGAAAGCAGTGTATGCACTACACTGTCAAGAAATCTAACTGCGAGTGTCCTTATATACTTTTTCTTCACCTTAGAAAGTCGTGTATACGTTTCTATCTTTATCGATTTCAACAGAAGCATCGTATTCAGTATAAACAATACATGTCACGGTATTTTTGAGTGCTTCATGAAAGCGTCCTTCGATTCTAACAGTCCCTTGGTTGAGTAAATTCCCACAAGTTGAATTGTACGAAACGTCTGCCGTAAGATCGAAAGCAAGTAAGAAACAGCCATTGTCGAAAAAGTTTTTAGTTATTTGATGCCCCTTATCAAAGTAGTGTATACCTGTTCCTTTGAATAGTGTGTTGTACCCTTGTGTACTTATAGGTTTATTTTTCGAATAATCAAATTCTAGCGGTTGATTAGGCACTTGTACACCATTTACCAGCAAACCAAAATGCGTGATTTTATTGTGTTTGAAGTTGAAAGGGTTTTGTGTACGATTTCCTGTATATGCACTATTGTCAACCATTCCAAATACTAGTAAATTTGGTAATTGTCCGATAACAGTGTTGTCAAGAGAAAATGTTGAACTGTTTGCTGGAATTGTATATATTTTTACTTCAACACGTTTGTATGGGTAAATCGCATTTGATTTTTGAAGTACTCGTTCATGCGACAACATTATACTTGGATTTACAGTCACATGATTCATGTACATCGTTGCATCCAAAATTTTCAAAATTGGTGTGGCATCTGACTTACATAAAAAGTAAAAATCAGTTTTCTCTAATGACAACACCACACGTAAATCAACACCGTTAATTAGCAAATTTTTGCTGATTGAAAATGTCACCATGTATTTTACCCATCAATTCAACTTCACAACTTTTATCAAACAATTTCCTTCTGTTCAAATAACCTTCATTCTCTTCATTCAATACGATCGGTTCCATGTTATTCAAATCTAGATACCATCCGCTACTTTCTAAATGAGTACTTACTGCATCTTTTCCATAATTCAGTAAATTTTCAATGTATGCTCTGTAATTATAATTGTTGTCGGTTTGAGAGATTGGCTTTCCGTTTAAACATATTGAATATTGACGAAAAAGTGAATGTACAATATTATTCACTACACCGGCGGCATCCCCTGCATAAAGTGTTTCCTTACCATCTTTCAATTCCACCATTTGTAACCTTAATCGAAGGTATATGCTTGATAGATCACGGTATGTATCATCATGTCCCAAAGAAACAAATTCGATGACGGATGCATTATCCAGTGAGGCTATAGGCTTATAGGCTACTTCTTCCGTTTTCAAAATACTACTTTGAACAGGAGTTCTCGAAAATAAATCTAATTCTGATTTCATGCATGCAGTATATGAACCCATTTTTTTATTAATTGTCAAATATATCTAAAACACGTTTTTTTCCTTTTCTCTGCTGCGTTTTCCGCTTCTTTTTTTGTTTTCTGACTTGTCTTTTATTCCTTTTACGTGGTGGTGCACGTCTCTTTCGTTTTGCCGAAGATACCAAATGAAGAATTGCACCAGGATTACGTCTTTTTATAGCCATTCTATTTATATTTCCCAAAATCCCTGTTCCTTTCTGATCTTGTGTTTGGAATAACTTATTTATCCCCTTTTTGGCTAATTCTTCTACAGCAACTTTTCCTTGCTCTTTTAAAATCTGTTGAATTGGCTTGTCAGAACTACCTATTTCTGACCAAACAGCTTTACCTGTTTTCAGTGCTTGGTTTTTGACGGCAGTCAGGCCAGAACTCAAAAGAGGCTTTAAATATCGTAATAGACCCCCGAAAAAATTTCCAATACCTCTACCACGTTGATAGATTAAAGGTCCCCTGTATATTTCTCCAATATCACTATATCCACCTCCAGATTGACGCAGATAATATTGTGTGTAGTAACCATCCATCACCACATCCTTTCTAAATTTTACAAACGTGTCTCATATTTATATCTTTTTTAAAAACGTTTAAAGTGTAACATTATGTATGTTGGTAAAATAGTTTTTTTAAAATCTGCCAACAAACCAAGATTATCAGATATCATCACTGAAATAGTTTCAATATATGTTTTTTCTATGGGGCAGTATTCAACATTTTTGAAACGTAAAACATTTTCGTTTTCTTTCAACGGAATTACTCGTAAAAATCGAGATCGCATATCACCAATCATTCTTGGTTTAATTATATCTGTGTAAACAAAAAGAATTTCAATTCCCACGTAACAAGACTCCTGTTTCTGTGTTGTCATCACAGGATCTTTCTGTTCTAACGAACGTTCAAATCCATTGTTCAAGCTGTCCACAATTTCTTTCACTTCATCAATTTTCGATAACACGGTTTTCTGTCCTTTTTCGATATCAGCAATACGAAACGATTGAGCAAAGGATTCTGCTAATAGATTTGGATTTCGCCTATCTTTTGGTATGTTCAAAAATAAATCAGTAACGAAGTTTGATAGGTCATCTGTTTTTGTATCGATAGAAACTGGTGTTGTTGAATACACTCCATCTGCTTTTTTTTCATATGGTACATCTACTACTACACTTTCTCCAGTTATCGATCTCCCTCCTCCAGGTGGCTCTGCATTTAACGAGTCTTTATTGAGACGATCCAGCATTTCAAAAATAATTTTTTGTATGGAGTCGACTTTCTTCTGTTTTTCATTGTCCGTTAACGGTTCATCAAATTTCAAATTTGTAATCATAAGTGAAACCAATTCTCTCATTGAAATGTTTGGTGGTAACGGCATTTTAATTTGAATGGTTGCATCAAGCTCTTCTAAACGGATTTTAAATAAATCATCAGGCTTAGCTTCACTCTTACGTTTCAGACTATTTTGTGGATGTACATAACTGTCTATAATATTCTCTAGTTTTATGTGTTTTCTTTGACTTCTTGGAATTTGACCAATCAAATCATCGATAAAATCTTCAACCGAACTATAATTTTTAAGCTTTAAAATAATGTTATCTGATGTTTTTCTATCCTGATATACATGCATGATAAAGTCATCGGTCTCTTTTGTGTAATTTATTTCAGGAATTACATTATCTATGAAACCATCTTCCAACCGTTTGTAAATTCTCTCCTTTACATCATTCAAATACATCACATACCAAGACGGTGTTACCGCATTGTAAAATGAAGCTAAGAACTTTGAGAAATTAAGGTGACCTGCTCTGAATGTAAATTTTTAAGTTCTTCTTTTGACCATTCGAATCGAACAACTTCATTTACTGCTACCGACATTATTCGATTCACCTGTCGTAGACTTCTACTTCCAATCTCTACATGTCTTTCATCCAGTTTTAGTTTTTTTATAAAATTTCATTTCGATATCGTTCACCAAATGATATTTCCGTAAGACCGACACGCCAATCCGTACCGAGTTTACACGGTTGTGACAACATATTTATAAACTTAGATAAAGTATTTTCAGGGTAATACTTTAAAGAATTGTTGCTGAGAAGGCAAACATAAAACTCATTATCTTCTATGTCGGTAGGCATTTTTCAAAAATACTGAACACAAGTTATCGATTCTACCTGTATTTATATTGTTAACAAGCTAATTATTTCATTGTCGGCCATTGAAAATTTTATCAAAAGATGTCGTCTTTTCTTGTAATCTTTTGCTTTTTCTGATCGGAAAATTTAGTTGTTGCTGAGTAGGATCTAATAAAGATGGCTTAAGTAAAGGTGCTCGGGGGGGAGCTGCAGCTCTTTCCTCCTGGTTAACCTTTTCTATCTGCTCTTCTATTTCTTCAACGCTCATATCTAGTGGTACAGTGTATTGTGTGATTCCATCAGCACCAGTTATTACCTCATAATCTTTTTCTGCTCTTCGCACTTTTGCAGCCTGTTTTAAACTTTTTCCAATGCCACTAGCCGATAATCGCCGTTTTTCTCTATATGACAAAAACGATTTTCCTGTCGGTTGATCATCTTCACTTAAGTTTGTTCCAAAAATTTCTTCAATATGTTATGATTCTGATGTTTCTTCAATATCAAATTCTGATTGCTTTTTATGTGTAATGTTATCTGATAGATGTCGTCCTTTACGCTTCAGATTCGAAAATGTGATTAGTTTATTTCGATATCTATACCATTTATCACTATCTGATAAGTCTTTATTCTCTAATATTTTTATTATTTCTTTGTCCAATGCTGATTTATTTAGTGAGAAATCAAAACTTTGCTTTAATTTTTCATACACTTCAGGGGGTGGTAGTAGCAGCATTCTATTTAATGTATTATTTCTTTGCATATATTTCAATTAATGATCCAACAACACCAGATAAAAGACTACCTAATAAAGCCGGTAAAAATCCTCCACGTTGAATTAAGATTTTTCGTTGCGCAGTACAGATTTTTATAACTGAATCAATCTACGCATCTCTCTTTTATAGGGACACAGTGCTTTATATGTTTTCGGGCAAAGTTTATGATTTCCATTTAAAGTGTTCATAGTAATTTCACATAAAGTTTTAATAATTTCAGTTTCCGCAGCCTTGATTATGGTCTTCCGAAAACTTGGTTTAACATTTTTTAGTACATATAGCATATGCCTGTTGTCCTTTAATCGTTTCAATTTCCGCACCATTTTCAGAATTCAATAAACTTCTGAGACAAAAACAGACGATGTAATCTTTATTAAAAATATCTGTTCGGAATCTCAGCAAATCACTATGTCTTGTGTTAAATCAAATAACAAGTACCCGCGTGGCTTTTGCGTGCTTTCGTTATATATTCTAATCAGTTTCTTCGGATTTTCTGGATAAATCTGTCGAGCCAGATAGTTGAACTGGGCTACATCACGAGGGTTTTTTAGAACGATAATATAGTTACTGTTAAGAGAAATATCCCGGCTAAATTTACCTTGATGAAATACATTTTGGGTAATTAGAATAACTGATAGGTTTCGATGATGTGAATCTTTGATAAACAATTCACACACTTGTTTACAGTATGCATTCATCATTTGATCATCTAAAACTATTAAAGTGGTTTCGTTTTCATAATTTGTATAATTTTCTGGTATAACATCAGTGTAATGTACATTCTCAAAATTCATATTTTTGGGTACAGCATTTTGTTCACCATTACACCAAATTACTTTTCTGATATTGGGTGTAATAAACCGCTTATTGTCATTTAATAAGTTCTCCACAAATGTGGTTTTTTCGCTTTTTGTCGGACCTGCAACCATCATTGTAAATGGGTGTCGAAAAGGTATCATTATCTATATTTAATCTTTATTCTTATAAACTTTTTGTAATTCTTGATAATAAAAACGACCCTGGATTTACTTGCCTTTCAAGTCTTGTAAGACAAATAATGGATATGGTTCACGATTAATCACTTTTAATAACTTTAAATATCTCTTTTGACCATTTTTCAGTATATCCATGTTCGAAAGTGGGTTTTTTCTTAATCACTCTAATGTAGTCCCCAACGAATAAGTCAACTTTTAATTGCGAATCTTTTCTGAAGTTATTCTTAATAGTTTCAATTATTCTTGGTACATCTTTTGATGTTACGTCTATCGGTTTCATTTTTATTGTAGTGTGAACTGTATTATTATAAGAACTTAATAAATAAGGTAAAATATCAATGTATCGTTAGTCAAATGATTCGTAAAATATTTAAACATTTTCTCCTTTATTGTACGGTTAAATCTTTCAACAACAGCTGCTTTATTTGTTGAAGCTATTTGCGGAAATCTTTGTTGTATCCCATTAAATTTAAGATATGAAGTTAAAATCGAGTTTTTAAATTCTCGTCCTCTATCACTTTGAATAGTATCTGGTTTTCTTTTACTGTCAACAATAATCTTTCTTAAACCCTTAGTAACTTCGGCACCAGTTTTATTTCTCAATGGAACCATCCAGCCGTATTTTGAAAAAACATCAATAACTGAGAGTATAAACGAATAACCATCATTGTATTTTTTAAGCATCTTCATATCGCATAAATCAATTTCCCATAACTGGTCAATATGTTGCAGATAATAATGATTCCGTTGAAATCTTCTTTGAACTGGTTTGTGTAGTGTATAAACATCCTGTGCTCTAAGCCAATCTTTTATTTCCTTGTGTGAAATTTTTTTATTTTTAACTGCCTTATGCAATCTAGATTGCGACGCATATACTTCACTATTATTAAGATTGTAGAATTTCTTTCCAAGCAAAGAGTAATCTTTATTTTGTGCCATCACTTTCAAATTTACTCAAAAACCTTTTATAGAACAAGTGTTATATATATATACTATTCTAACCCGATTAGTATAAAAGGAATTTTTCAGTTTTTCAATTTTTCAGTAAGAATGTTAAACTTGAAGCGAGATCACGATCGTCTGAAAACTTTTAGTAATTTAAATATTACTGAAACAAAGTCACAAAAATTTGCGAAAAGTGGGTTTTATTATACTAACTGTAAAGACTGTGTTAAGTGTTTTTTTTGTTCCTTAGAAATAAGTGCATTCAATTGTCCAACAGAAGTAGAGGCAGAACATTTACGTCTTTCTCCAAATTGTTTTTTTGTTAATGGAAAAGATGAATGTGGACCATACGGAAGAGTAATTGAACCACAAAAAACATCAAAAGCCTTATATGTATTGTTTCACATACTAAAATTTCTAGGCGGAGGACTTATTATAACAGGGCTTTTTTGTGAAATATACCATGTTATTACTTCAATGAGAAAATAAGATAAATCAGATACCAGAAAACAATAAAAGCTGAAAATTGAATGCGAAAATTACAGAAGCGTTTCAAAAATAAAGACAGACAAAACATTGTGTTAAAAAGTATTACACGTACATATAAAGATAAAAAATGGTGAGTATACATAGTAAGTATCAATTAGTACATAATATTCGTAACTTCATTTTTTTTTCATTCCAGAATACCTTCGATCTTCTAAATACGGTAGCAGAGGGTGACTGTGACACACTCATACCCATTAACATTACCCATCAACCCTTACATTATTATAGATCATCTATAATTTCTTTCAGAAAATGAAATTCGTCGAGATTTTGAATTGAAATATTCTTCACGATCTAAATTTATTTTCATTTCACACTTAACCGCAGGCTCAGTAGTCTGATTTAATATTTTTAAGTAATTATTATAAATATTCTTTACACTTTCTTTTATTTTGAAATTTACATTTTTTGAAAATTTTAATTCATTATCTTTTCCAATTTCTTCACAATTTATATTTAAAATTTGTTGTTCAGTTTCATCTACATCTTTTAAAACAGAATTTTCAACATTATTATTTTCACAAAATTTTTTAAATGATTTTTCTTTAACATTTAACTCAATACCTAGAGATTCGAATAAATCTCTTCCAATTATCATATCTGTTTGCATAGTATTATTATTTACTACGTATAATTTTACATATTTAAAGTCTTCAAAAACTCTCATCCAACTATTATATGTACCATATATTTCCAATTTTGAGTTATTTACACCATATATATTAAAAGGAGTACAATCTTTGTGTTATAATTATCTACTAACTTTTCTTTAATTATTGAAATTGAACTACCTGTATCAATGAGAGCATACAAATTTTTTTCAACTATCTTACCTAAAAAATCTTTAGGAAATATGACAACCTTTTCGACAAATTTTGACTTCAAACTTTCATCAATATTGTTCACTGTTTTCCTTGCTGAGTTTGATGTTGTTGCACTGGTTTTATTTTTCTCTGGACAATTGTTGACAGTATGATCAGGGGAACCACATCCAAAGCAAGATCCATAAACTCGTTTCTGTTTTTTACAATCAATAGCTATATGGCCTGCAAGTTCACAATTATAACATTTTTTTACTGGCTGCTGAGGTTGCTGTTGTAATTTTGGCTTATATTCTTTTTTCTCTTTTATGACATCAACAAAAGATTGCAGAAGGTCTTCCTTTGTTGAATCTTTGTATTCGTGCCTGATTCATGAGAACACGATCATCAAATCCATCAATTACTGCATCTATAAATTCATCTTCTGGCATTTGAATTGTATTAGCTAAACACAGTCTCATGAAAATAGTCTGAAAACTTTTCATTGAATTTCCATATACGTAAATCGAATTTTTTCCTTTGATGTTTGTTGAATCCAGTCAACATAATTTCATCTGAAAATAAAAAAAAATAGAGAAATTTTAGAAAAATGATCAAAAACATACTTGAATAAAATAACTCACCTTGTTACAGTAAATGCATGATCCGCCCAGTAACCACAGTAGCTAAAAAATAAGAAAATAAGTAATTAATTAATCAACATTGCAATAATAATAAATAACAAAAATAGAACACTATACACAAAACACAGAACAACACAAAATGTAAACATAAAAACATAACCAAAACTACATATATCACAATTACAAAACTATTTACAAAACACAACAAAACAATAAATAGAATTATTTACACCACAAAACACATAAATAAAAATTTAACAACTATATATTTAAATTACATAAATCACGATCACAAACATATAACACAATAATCACAAAATTATAACATTTATAAACACAAATAAAAAAAAATTAATATTATTCATTACACATCACAAATACACTATATTTGACACTTTCTAAACAAAATGTATGTAGGTAAATGTAAACAAATATTTACCAAGTTATTTGATTAATTATTAGCTGTTCCAATTCCAAATGTGTATGTACCAGCTGAATTGAAAACGTACCAGCTAATATCATTCACAATCGAAAAATGTACCATATGTCACATCAGTTACTATTCGGAAAAATGTTCCAATAAGAAAGACAGACGATGAAACAAATAGAAAATTTATCACCAACGGGGAAAATAGAAAATTCCAGAGTTTGCAAATTTTGCTATATAAAGAATGAAATTCGCAGAATTTGTCTTTTGCAATTACTTGTGTATACTGTCGTGTTGAGACTGAAGCAAGGAAACCAAGAGACCAAACTCATCAGCCTGGACGTGTTGATCAGTCCTTTCAAAATCTAGCGTGTTGAGCTAGTAAGTAGGGAAAAGTTAGGAACTTCTGTAAAAATATTTAGGATTTTTACAGAATTAGGGAATCATCGAATTTAATCTTCGTCAAAACACTTAGAAAATTTCTTAAACAGAAATTTTCTACTGGAAATTCGTCATCGGAAAATTATTAAAGTTGATTTTTTCAAGGGGACTTAGAAAATTTGAAAATTTTCTAAAGAAAACATCGCGGAAAAGCATCATCAAAATTAGAAGTATTTGAAGTACACATTAAATTTCATCGAGACAGTCAGAAATATTTCATTTCGACAGTCATCAATTCCCGTCGGCAATATTCAGTTCACATATCGACTTTGTAAAAATTTGAAATTCAAACAGTCATCGTTATCTTCAGCATCCGTTCTTCAATCAACATAGTTACTACAGTGCCATCTATTCGTGTAGGTCGACCTATACCAACGAATAATTAGTTAATTAGTATTTAAGAACGTATGCAAAATTTATAATTACAAATAAATTAAATTTGATAATTTTTTTGTTGTAATAAATTTATAATTTTGATTTGTAAAGTAGTTAGTTAAATTTATTGCATAATTACTTCCGATTTAATTGAAATATTGTACATATATAAATTTTATAATTAGAGCAAATTTTATATGTTTCATTTGTTTTGATTTGTAGTATATTTAATTGAAATTAATTGCATAACTATTTCCGGTCTAACTGAAATATTATTATTGAAAATATTGAATTTCTTCATTTTTGTATATATATTACATTAAATTTATTAGAATTTAAATACATACAAATTTAAGCATTTTTTTTTGTGTAATTTAGTTTTAAGATATTGAATTGTTAGACTTAAGAGAATATATTTTAAAGAAAGTTTATAACGAATTGTAAAAAAATTGTGTTTTTATTTTATTAAAAATTTTGAACCGGCACCTTTTCATTTTTAATGTTAATCTTTTGAGTGGATTTAACAATGTTGTTTATTAATTTTAATATCAAAAATATTTTTTAAATTGTTCAAAAGTTCTTTTAAATCTAAATTTATATGATCAGGATTTGAAAGAAACCATTTAGCAGCTTAATTCTTCAATTTATTAATGACAATCAATTTCATTTCATTATCCGAAATTTGGTATTGTTCCTGAATATTTTGTATTTGTTGTTTCCACAATAAAAAATTTTCTTCATCGCCACTAAAATTACTTAATAGATCAATAATTTTAATTCTCATTGTCATATTTTCTAAATGAACCAGCTTAAGTTCACTTTTTAATTCCATTAATTGTTTTTCCTTTTTTAAAATTTCAATTTCTTTTTTCAAAATTTCTATATCACTAACTTTTGTTTTGTTTACTTCATGTGAAACGTCAAAATTTGTAACTGAATTGCTGAATGCTAAATGTGTTGTTGGTGGTGTTGATGGTGAAACACTTTTATCATTTGTTGTATTTTTAGTTTGTGTTGGTCGTATAGTATTGACATCACTTGGTGAATTTATTTCAATTGATGATGTAATAGCATCAGCGTCTTTTCATCCACCATTTTGATTATTTTTATGATGATTTTTTAATTGTTCATATAAAGTTAATTTATTACCGGATGAAGAAAGTCCGAAATATCTTAATTCTTCTCGAAGCACTTTCTCTGAGGATTCTTTGCAAGATAACATCTTCAAACTTTAATATTTTCTTTAATTTCCAAATCACGCACTACCAGGTCACCTCTCTTTAACACGTAGCTTATACCCTACACCTGATTTTGTAAGGGATTTACTTACTTTTCCATTTAAACCCTGTTTCATTTAAAACAATTTATTATTTTTTATCAATTTTTTATTACACAAAAAGAAATTCTTAATAAAACTTCAATAATAATAATTCCAATAATAATAGTAACAATTTCAATTTTATTTTGTCATAGTCTCGACAATTCTCTAGAAAGAACTAACTCGAAAATCAAAATTATTCAATCTCTCTTACCAACTTAAAAATTAGAAAACCAATTTTATTATAACATCATTGCCAGCTTGCTTACACTATAATACAGAAAAAACTACAAAAAATTCAAAATGATTGTTTATATATATATAGTTATGCTGTGTGACGTCATAGCAGTATCTTCCTTCCTAATGAGAGATGGAAGCACCAGCATATGTATTATGTACTGTGTATAGTGATAATTATACACAGGGCCGAATTGTACCTGTGAAAATTTAGTATCACACACATGACGTCATACTTACGTCTTGATATGATGGATGGTGGTAGTGGCGGCTACGCTTGCTGGCTAGCACGGAACTAGCTCGCCGGATGGGGCGTGAGTTTGCCACTGTTCCATACCTCTTTTGTTTTCGTAGCCTGGAGCAGTAGAAAGTGGTGAAATCTTTCTACTACGAATGCTTCATTATCAAATTACAATAAAAAAAACAGCACCCACACCGTTGAATCTGTAACTATGGCCCCGCTCTGGCCCAAGAAAACAGCTACTACCATCGTTGGTCCTGTAAATTAAAGAAAAGAACCCCTCGCCCAACGTAGATAGGATCTTACCCACCTCAAACAAACATAGTCCGCTGTATGACTATGTTCCCATCCTTATAAGAAAAAAAAAAAAAGTCAAATCAAAATTTGATAGATGGCAATGCTGTTTCCATGGTATTTGGGGTTCTGATAGGTGTTGAGTTTAAAACAAAAGCCATCATGTAATCCTTTACAAATCCATTTTATTCTTATAAAAAAAATATTCTAATTTAAAAACAAATTCATGCCATATCGCTGTCTGTAATTCTAATTCAGTTCACATATTTTAGATACTGAAATATCTACAATTTTACAAGGAATTTTTTTCGTTTTTTTTCCAATAAATTTTCTTAAATTGAGTCAATTTTTTGTCGTTGTTGTTGTTTCATTTTTTTCTTGTCTTATTTAATTATTTTATAAAATAAAAAAAAATTTTTTATTTTTTTAAAAATTTAATTAAAAGCAATAATAATAATAATAGTAAGGAAAAATAAACGTAAACACTAACAAAAAAATCTACATACATATTTATTGTATATTATGTATGTTTCTTTATAAGAGTAGTAGTAGTTGTTGTTTTTTTTTTTTTTTTATTTTGCTCTTATAAATCTAAACTAAATAACAAATTATTTTTATTTTCATTTTTTGTTTTTTTCTAACTTATCTTTTTTTCTTAATTTATCTTTATTATTTTATCATTAATGGGGCCCCTGTATTTATTAGTATAAAATTAAAAGAATTGTTGGCGCGCTTACCAGTGAAGATGATGATAAATCTGGTAGTGATGATGTTGTAGTTAATGTAAGATGGTGATGTTGTCGATGATGGTGGCGATGTCGCTGATGTTGCTGTTGATTATGATGATGATGAGGACTCGATAGTCATAGAATGATGATAATGTTATGATGTTAGGGATGATGGCGATGTTGTTGTTTTTGATGATGTCAAAGCTGATGATGATGATGGCAAAGAAGCAATGAAAGCTTCAATTTGTTGGAACCTAACCTCCAGAGAACGTTTTGTTTTTTTTTTATCTCTAAACGAAGATTCAATAGCTTTTTAGGTCCTTTTCCATTATTCCTTGTAAAATGTGCACTCACAGATATGATTTTAATTTGCTTTTAACTTTGCGCTCTCTTTTTTTTTTTGTTTATTTACAATTATTTTTAGTAAAAAAAATTTTAAATACATCTAAACTATGTTTTTCTTAATTATTTAATCATTATTTTTTTTCTTTTTTCTTTATGTTTTCATGATAATTATTGAATTTTTGAACCCAGTAGAGACTTCTTAAAACATTTTACTTCTTTTGTTTGTTTATTAAAGTTTTTTTTTTTTTTATTTATTTATAAATTCTGTTTATTTATAACTTATATTACATTGTTAAGTTTTTAATTATTTATTAACACAAACAATTTTAAGAATACGTATCATCAATAAACTCAACTACTCCAGTAAAAGAAATATACCGAAAAATCAAAACATTAGAAGGAAAAAATAATTATCATCAACTTAATACTGTCAAAATAAAAAACAAAACTATCACAGATATTAACGAAATTTGTAACCTCACCGCAGAACATTTCCAATCAATATCCAAAAACTCCAACTATGATTCCACTTTTCAATACATCAAACAGCAATACGAAAAGATACCTTTTGAAATACCATTAGGAGAGCATGAAAGCTACAACAATAACTTCACCATAGCAGAACTAGAATATACTCTGACACAAATTAAAGGATCATCTCCCGGCATAAATCCAGTACACTACGATATGATTAAAAATATGAATATCTCACAAATGAATTATATTCTAAAATTTTTCAATCAGATCTGGAATTGCGGTAAAATACCTGGAAAAGTGCATGGAAAGAATTTCTGATTATACCTATCCTAAAACCAGGAAAAGCATCTCATAGTATTGATAATTACAGACCTATATCTTTAACAAACGTCTTATGTAAACTGATGGAAAGAATGATCAACAAAAGACTAACTTGGTACTTGGAAAAACACCAAAAACTCGACCCACATCAATTCGGATTCAGAAAAAATTTTAGCACAATAGACGCACTTTCACTCCTTCAATCTGAAATAATAAATAGTTTCAATAAAAACGAATACCTTATTGCAATTTTCATTGAGATAGAGAAAGCATACGATCGCGTATGGAGAAGAAATATTATAGAAGAAGAAAAGAAACTAAACATAAAAGGCAACATGCTTAGATTCCTTAAAGATTTCTTAGAAAATAAAATATTTAGAGTATTAATAGGCAATAAACTTTCTAACAAATACGAAATGGAAAACGGTATACCCCAAGCTTCTGTACTAGCACAACCCTTTTCACAATTGCAATAAACAGCATAAAAAAGGTCACAAACAGTAGCATAAAACATATAGCATACGCAGATGACATTGTACTATACACCTCACACAATAACATAAAATATGCCCAAAAGACGATACAAAATAGTGTAAATGAATTAACTAAATGGATACATACAAAAGGAATTAAATTATCATCGCAAAAAACTAAAGCCATGATTTTCACTAAAAAAAGGAAAATTGAAACTATCAATGAAATCATACTTGACAATAATATTATCGAATATGTCACTGAGCATAAATATCTAAGAATGACTCTTGACAAAAAACTAACATGGAAGCAACACATTAACAATAAAATAAATAAATGCAAAAAAGACCTGAATGTACTAAAACTCCTCTCCAGCACAGAATATGGATCCGACCGACAAACACTGCTTAAAATCTTGAAGACAAACATAATACCAAAAATGGATTATGCATCATACATATTTTCTACAGCTAACAAAAACTTACTAAAAAAATTAGATACAGTATTAAATTCATTCCGGCATAAGAATATCTACAGGAGCATTCAGAACAAGCCCGATAATCAGTCTAATGGTAGATGCGAATATCATGACAACTGAACTTAGACATAATATACTAAACTTAAGAGCATGTCCTCCTGAAATCAAAAATTAAAATTGAAAACTCACACGACGAAAATATCTAACAAATACATTCAAAAAATATTTTTATCGTTGTGTTAGTTTACTTTCTGTTGTTATTTTTTTTTTTCATTTATTTTACACTAACCTTCTTTTATTTTGTTTTGTAAATTTTGTGGGTATATGAAATGCGCAACTAATAAAAAAAAAAATTCAATTCTTAATATTATATGAGGACCGAAGGCAGAAAAGCAAAAAAAAAAAAATTTCATAAAAAAAAGTACACGTCATAACAAAACAACGTAGTGTACATATAATCATTGAAAACAAAATTATATTACACTTCCAAAAAACTACATGTATACACTATACAGTACAAAAAATGTTCTTCATTATGTTACTCTAACTACTTTATTCGCAACGATAAAGCATTGTATTGTACAAATGGTTGTTTTTTTTTTTTTGTAATACATATCCCAAGTAGCACAAAGTTTTAACGAAGTATATACGACGTCATGACGACAGTTTTTAGCTGACTTCGTAGTCGCAAACCTTTTAGAGTCTTAAAGACGTTGTTCAGGCGTTATAGCAAATAGTTATAAAGTGGTCATAAATCAAGCCTTTATGTGGTTTTATAACCTATGTTTTGTTAGCATAATACGACGTTTTTTTTACAACTTGTTGTAACTTATATACAACTGGCACGTATAAGAGTAGGCTACACAGTCATAATAAACACTATACAACCGACTATACAACTTCTAAATGGAAGTCATTTTACTAAGTTCTAAAGACTACACAACGACCGGTTACACAACCTTTTAGTTATAAAAACTTTAATGCAATATACTTACACAATACATTTGTAATAATATCATAAAAATGGCAGGTCGTATGAAAACGAATAAAAACATAATTAAACCGTATAAATATTGTTCTTCGTACTACCGTAAAGTAAAAAACTATTCGCTTTTTACTAAAAAACAAAATGAAAACGTAAAAGTTATAGAAGTGGGTGAAAAAATCAAATTAATACAAGGTTCTTCACCAGTCGAAAACATAATTTTTGAAAGTCGTGAAGATATTGATTGTTGTAGTGATTTTGGTAATTTTGGATATGAACCTTCTATTGATAGCGCAAGTTCTTGTGAACTTATTTTACCTTTAAAAGAAAGTTTGAGAATGTGGGCTTTAAAACATAGTGCCACTCACTCGGCTGTTGATAATTTATTACAACTTTTAAATGAAAATGGTATACAATTACCAACAGACAGCCGAAGTCTTTTACACACGCCAAGAAATGTTCAAATAGTACCAATGGGAGTTGGCGAATTTTGGTTTCATGGATTGAAGAATTGTTTATTTAATATATTTCAAGAAACTCAAGATTTGATTCCTGGAACTTTGTTTCTTAATTTTAATATGGATGGACTACCGATTAGTCGCAGCTCAAAATCTGAATTCTGGCCCATTTTATGCTCCATTTTTTTTAAAATAAATAACAATGAAATGTCAGATGTAGTTGTATGAGGTTGTATTAAGTTTTTATGCAACTCATATACGACTATCGAGTTTTATAAGCGACACATGAAAACCTTATAGGTTGGATATGCAACTAAGTCATATATAGCGCTCTTATTGATTTTATAAATTATGATATGCAACCTGTTGAGTTTTTATAACTATTAAGAATTTCTAAAGTCGTATATAGGCTTTAATTACTTCAAAGTTTTTACATAAAATGTAAATATTTCAAAATGGAGAATAGTTAATAAATGTAAATTTTTTTCAAAAAAATTAAATTTCAGGGCGAAAAATTGCAAGAATCACAATTTAAACATATTTTGAAACATTTTGTAGTCATAAAATTTCATTTCATCACAGGATCAACGTACATCTGCAATCAATGTGTACTACATATTCCACTCATATCGAGGCTCTCGTTTTACCACAGATAACAGCAGTACAACCAACAATCAAAATCGACACTTCAAAATGGACTTTACCATCGAATATAAAATTAGCTGATCCTTACTTTAATATTCCAAAGGGAATAGATGTATTACTGGGAGCTGAAATGTATTATGAACTATTAGCATTCGAACAATTTAAAATTGGCAATGGTCTTCCAACAATACAAAATACACGATTGGGTTGGATAGTTGCTGGAGGAATCAAAAATCAATTTTCTACGATTATGACCTGTAATATATGCACTGACCTACCTCTTGAAAGGGCAATTGAAAATTTCTGGAAAATTGAAGAGGCTAAAGAACAGTCTTCAACAATGACAGAAGCAGAAATCCAATGCGAAAGGTTCTTCATAACTACCACTCAACGAAATAGTGAAGGACGTTTTGTAGTTAGACTACCGTTCAAAAATAATCAAAATCAATTAGGTGACTCAACGGGGTATAGACGTTTTCTGGCTTTAGAAAAACGATTGTATAAAGACGAATCTTTACGCAAACAGTACGTGCAGTTCATGGATGAATATCTTACACTCAATCATATGGAACCTGTCAACCTTCAAACAGTTAAGGGACCAAGATATTTTCTTCCGCATCATTGTGTATTGAAACCAGAAAGCTCATCAACCAAATTGAGAGTTGTTTTTGATGCTTCATCAAAAACAACTACAAACATTTCATTAAACGATATACTACACAATGGTCCAGTCATTCAAGATGATCTGTTTGCTATATTAATACGATTTCGCATGAAAAAATTTGTTTTCACGGCAGACATACAAAAAATGTACCGACAGGTACTGGTCCACGAAGATGATCGAAAGTTTCAACTTATTTTCTGGAGAAGAAATACTGAAGACGCTATTAAGTGCTTTCAATTAAAAACAGTCACATACGGCACAAGATCTGCACCATACCTTGCAACAAAATGTTTGCAAAAATTAGCTCAAGAAGGTGAGCAAAAATATCCAACGGGTGCAAAGGTTTTGGGAAAAGATTTCTATGTAGATGACGTCATAACTGGAGCTGACAGACTTTCAGATGTACTTGAAATGCAACAACAGCTAGTAAAACTCTTGAAAGAAGGAGGATTTGAACTCAGAAAGTGGTGCGCAAACCATCCAAAATTGTTGTCACATATTCCAATTGAACATCAAGAAGTCCAAATCAACTTTAACGATAGTGAAGATCAGCAGATAAAGACTTTGGGGCTAACATGGCACCCAAAAACTGATAACTTTGCCATAAGGGTTAACCCTAATAAATCTACAAAAATTACAAAACGCACCGTTGCATCAGATATAGCAAGATTATTCGATCCTTTGGGAATGTTGAGTCCTGTCATCATTAATGCTAAAATTTTCCTGCAAGATTTATGGCAATTAAAATTGGAATGGGATGACGAACTTCCAACAGAGTTACAAAGCCAATGGTACAAATTTCAAGAAAATCTTAGCTTACTGGAGAAATTTCAAATTCCACGATATGTACTGTGTAATAATATTACAAGGCAAGCTCAACTACATACATTTGCGGACGCTTCTGAAAAGGCGTATGGAGCAGCCGTCTACATACGATCAACAGATAAAAACGGACAAATCAGTGTCAGATTGTTATGCTCAAAAACAAGAGTGGCTCCAATTAAAAAAATCACACTGCCACGTCTAGAACTCTGTGCATGTGAATTAGCTACCGAACTAACAGAGCGAGTAGCAAGAATTTTAGACATGCAACAAGCACCTACATATTTTTGGTCTGATTCGGAAATAGTGCTTTCATGGATCCATTCATCACCATCGCAATATCAAACATTTGTAGCGAACCGAGTTAGCAACATTCATAGATCATCGGTACCAGAACAATGGCGGCATGTATCATCAAAAAATAATCCTGCAGACATTCTGTCAAGAGGTTTAGAGGTTGCTAAATTACATCAATGTAACATCTGGATATATGGTCCACTATATTTATATGGAAATGAAGAGTCTTGGCCTGCTCAATTCAGCAATAAAATTCAATGTCCGTTAGAAAGAAAACGCAAGGCCACCACATTAATTGTCGCTCCACAAGAAAACAAGAATGTAATTGAACAAATCAATCATGGAAATTCATTCCGAAAACTACAAAGAGTCATCGGTTATTTGTTACGGTTCTCACAAAATACAAAAACAAAAACTCGTCAACCTGAACATAAGGCAATCACAGCAAGTGAAATGCAGGAAGCACTGTATAAAATCATAAAATTAATGCATCAAGAATCCTTCACCAACGAATTGAAGCAACTTCATACACATGGAAATGTTGATAAACAGAGTTCAATGAGTTCCTTGGCTCCATATTTAGATTCTCGAGGAATCATACGAGTGGGTGGCAGACTGGAAGCATCATCGCTACCATATGATGCCAGGCATCAGATGCTTCTTCCATATCCACATGAATTGACAAAATTACTTATGACTGAGCTGCACAAGGAGAATGATCATATAGGACCACAGGGATTGCTCTCTGTCACTAGACAACATTTTTGGCCAATGAAAGGTAAAACAGTGGCAAGATCGATCACACAAAACTGTGTTACATGTTTCAAATCAAAACCAAAAACATTAAATCAGATAATGGGAAATCTGCCATCAGACAAAATAGAACCAGCTCGTCCATTTTTGAATTCTGGAGTAGATTTTTGTGGACCCTTATGGGTACACTTTCACACTAGGGGGCGTCAACCACGGAAAAGTTATCTAGCTGTATTTTGCTGCTTCGCAACAAAGGCTGTTCACTTAGAATTAGTGACTGATCTGACAACAGAAGCATTTATTGGAGCTCTAAAAAGGTTCATGGGGCGAAGAGGAAGATGCAAGCATCTGTACTGCGACAACGCAACCAACTTTGTAGGTGCCAAAAATCAATTAATGGAATTATCACATTCTATCTATACAGATAAATCGCAAGAGAATATTGTCAACTCATGTGCATCAAAGGGAGTTGAATTTCGATTTATTCCACCCAGATCACCCCATTTTGGTGGACTGTGGGAGGCCGCAGTGAAATCTGCCAAACACATGTTGGTAAAAATGGTTCAGTCAGCAAATTTGTCGTATGAAGAAATGGAAACAGTCATCATCGAAATTGAAGCCATATTGAACTCAAGGCCTATCACTCCCCTTTCATCAGACCCAAACGATTTATCAGCGTTAACTCCAGGTCATTTTTTGATAGGTGAACCTTTAATTTCAACTGTTGATCCCGAGTCACAGCCAAATAAAACGAATTTGCTAACTAGATGGAAGCTTGTTGGTCACTTTGATGAAGTGGTCACTTGGAAGAATCATTAATGTTCACAAGGGAAGCGATGGAATGGTCCGCGTTGTTGACATCAAGACAGCAGGAGGCGTACAAAAACGACCAGTAACTAGACTGGCTCCATTACCACAAGAAATCGGTAATGAAGAAGCTGCGAGTGAATTACAAACCAGTAACATTCAAGAAGCAAATAAGCCGAATTCAGCCGACGAATTGCCAACCAAGAAAAGAAGAGGGATGTCATTGCTAACAACCTTTTAGTAATACGTCTTACTCTACCCATCATCAGTGAATCATCAACCAACAATTCACCAGCAACACAAGCAGAATTCACCGTTAATTGAACCAGAGGTCCAAGGTGGCGAGAATGTTCACATTCATGAACATAAATTTTGATGTTGCAGCAACTCTTCAATACATATAATATTTTACAATTAACTTTAATTATCTACATTATTAAATTCAATCATATCTGTTAATTCAATATTTGCATAAATAATTTCTATATTTGTAATTTGATACTTCTTTTATTTCCGTTCTTTGATATTCTAAAAAAGGTTTAACTAAATTTGTAAAATTTGTATTTTTAATTTTTGTAACAATTAATGAAATATGATACTTTGTTTGATTTGATTAATTGCATTAATATCAATTTTCATAAATTTAATTTTTTATAATTTTATGACTTCAAATTTTAATTATTTGTTGATTAATCATTTATTGTTTTTTATATGAGTATTAATATTTTGCATTAATATGTAAAGTATATCATTTTAATTGATTTACATTATGTAAAATTTGTATATAAACGAAATTATTGGATTAATAAAGTCAGTTATTATTTTATAACCAACAGAAAAACAACTCAGATTCATTTTTTCGTTAAGTAATTCCACTTAACAAATACTACAAAATCTGTACAATTGATACAAGAATCAATTGTACAACTTCATCAAGGTCTAGGTACATGAACCTTAGACACAAATTTAGGTTAAAAATCACAAATCTGTACATTGATACAAGAATCAATTGTACAACTTCATCAAAGTCTAGGTACATGAACCTTAGACTCAATTTAGGTTGAAAACACACAATTTTTGGATTCAACAAAGCCGGTGTTTCGGAAATCATTGAAAACAATGTATAATTTTTTAAAATGTGCCTTTCAAACATGGTATTTTTCGTTTTTAATGTAAAGATAAATTGTGCTAGTGATCGAAAGTTGCTAAATAAAAATAATACACAAAAAATGCCTCTATTGTTATTTGGTTAACATGTTGAACTCATAAACAGGTACTGTGTAAGTTTCAGGTAGGCATAATTTTGACCATTTCTGCACTCCTTTGATCCTGAATAACTCAATAACGGATAAAGATATCATATTCTGGTTTTTTTGTTTGAAAAGAAAACATTTTTGTGCTTCGACTACAAAAATAAAAATATTTTTTGTAGTGCAAATATTTTTCAGGAACCCAATTTATACACAAAATTTTTTAAAAAATTCGTCATAAATTTTGACGTCAGGATTTCTTTTTATTTAGAACCGAATTCCAAAATACTAGTTATAGTATATGAATATAAAGGTCATTTAGTTTCCTATTATTCTTTAGAATTCTAAATTTTCCAAAGTAGGGTGTACAAAAAGTTACACATGATTTTGTATTTGAAGGTCCTGCAAAAAAATCAAAATTTTCAACGCCCTCTACCGTCAAAAATAGGGTCGATAGAAATTTTTGGTAGTACAATTTTTTTCATGAAACATTTCAAGGAATTCCGTGGTACTAATTTGTACATGTTGAATCGGGACACCCTGTATAATCACCAGAAGAATGATGCAATTTCATATCGCGTATTTATACGAAATGCATGCTTTGGAGAATTTGGTGGGGGGAATTTTAATAAATTTTAATAAACTTTTGAGAGAAAAGATAAAATTACGTATGGATTTCAAAATGGCGAAGCAACAACACAATAGATGATTAATTAATTAGAGGAAAATTATTATTTAGGGGTTCCATGAAAATTAAAATTTATGTTTGTTTTACTTGTATTTTTATTATATGAATATATTGTACAATTATTATTTAAGTATAATTATTATAAGTAATAATTTTGACTCACTGACTAACTATTGACTGTCTGACTGTTCTCACTAGACTCTAGACTGACTGTTGTACTGTTACTGTTTTCTTATAGTTATAAATTATGACTTATAATATAATGACATTATTAATATATATGTATTATTACATCTCTTTTTTTTTTTTTTTAAATATAAATCAATCTTTTATTTTCAAATTATATAACATTAATTATAATTCAATCTTTTATTTTTATTTTATATAAAATTAATTATAATTCAATCTTTTATTTTCAAATTATATAAAATTAATTATAATTCAATTTTTTATTTTTATTTTATATAAAATTAATTATAATTCAATCTTTTATTTTCATTTTATATAAAATTAATTATAATTCAATATTACAGGTGTTTTTATTTTTCTACCGTAGCTAGATATGCGTTCATTTCCGTATTCAACATGCTTTTCTAAATTATGTGATTTATTTTTATTTTCGTCTAATTGTTGATTTTCCATTCTCGACTGTACAACTTCTTTGTTGTCTTCTTTTTCATTGTTAGGCACTTGTAAAATATGTTGTCTGTTTCTTCTGTAAGTATTACCATTTTCATCTTTTATAATATATGAATGTGGTTCTTTACATTTCTGTATAATAACTCCAGGTATCCACGTGGAATTTATATCTTTTTTATAATATATCTTTTCATCCGTTTTAAGTGGTTTTAACTTTTTGGCATTTTTATCATAATAAGTTTTAGACTTTTTGTTTTGTTGTGCAATATTTTGTTTAAGTTCTTCATAATTTATTACTACTGGAATTAGTTCTTTTTCCAACAGTGGTAACTTGGTTCGAAGTTTTCTTGACATTAATAGTTCAGCTGGTGAAGGTATTTACCTTTTTGACTTGATCTATATTGTAAGAGAGCTAAATATGGATCGTTATTTGATTCCAAACTTTTTATGAGAAGTTTTTTAACTACTCCTATCATTCTTTCTGCAAGGCCATTAGAGCGCGGAAGATAAGGACTAGATGTTATATGTTCTATTCCCCACTCTTCACAAAAACTCTGAAATTCTCTCGAATTCATTGGAGGTCCGTTGTCAGAAATTAATTTTTTCGGTATGCCATGACGCGCAAATATAGATTTCAAATGTGTAATAACAATATTACTAGAAAAAGATTTATTTAAAGTAGCAATTTCGATAAATTTAGAGAAATAATCTACAACTAATATGTATTTTTTATTTTTGAATTCAAACAGATCCATTCCTACTTTGTACCAAGGGATAAATTCATATTCATGTATTTTAAGGGGCTCTTTCACATTTTCATTACGATGCCTAATACATATTTCACAATTTAAGATCATATTTTCAATATCTCTATTAATATTTGGCCAATAAATTGAGTTTCGAGCTAAAGCTTTGCACCTTGATAGTCCTAAATGACCTTCATGAATTTTTATTAACATTTCTTTACGTAATACATGTGGTATTATCAAATTTTTTCCTTTAAAAACTAAGTTATCTATAATATGCAATTCATCTCTGAAGGTGAAATATGGTCTGGCGTTAATTTCTACTTATTTAATATTTTCTGGCCACCCGTTTAAAATATAATTTGTTATATTCTTCAGAATTTCATCTTTTAATGTGTAATCTTGTATGAGTTTGAGTTTGTCTTCTGTGACTGATAATTGTGAAGTCATTAAATTACATTGTAATTGAAATTCTGATTCTAGATCTGTTACGAATTGTGACTTTAGTGCTGCCCTTGATAAGGTATCAGCGATAAACATTTCTTTACCTGGTTTGTATTTAACTATTAAATCATATGATAATAGGCGCAACATCATAAACTGTAAACGAGGTGGAACTTTATGAAGAGGTTTTTGAAAAAGGGGAACAACAGGTTTATGATCTGTTTCGATCTCTACCGTTCGTCCAAATATGTATTGGTGATATTTTGTGCACTCGAATAATATAGCGAAAAGCTCTTTTTCAATTTGTGCATACTTTTTTTGCGATTCAGTTAGACTTACTGACGCATAGGCTATAGGCTGCTTATTTTGCAAAAGTACAGCTCCAATTGCATCTTTTGAAGTATCTACAGATAATGTTAACGGGAGTTCCGAATTATAGAATTTTTAGAATATAGAATATTTAGAAATTGAATCTTTCAAATTTTTAAATTCACTTTCGTGTTCGACAGACCATTGCCATTCATTTCCTTTCTTTAATAACTGACGTAAATTTGAAGTTTTTGCTGATAAATTCTGTATAAACGATCCTAAATAGTTTATCATGCCTAGAAACCGTTGTAAACTTTTTACAGAATCTGGACGCGGAAGTTTGACAATTGCTTCTATTTTGGATGGATCTGGTTTAACACCTAATTCATTAAACAAATGTCCCAAATATTGGATTTCATTTTGCCAAAATTTTGATTTGTTCCTATTAAATTTTATACCTATTTCAGTAGCTCTATTTAATACAGCTCTGATTGTATTATCATGCTCTTCTTTATTGTTTGAATATATTAAGAAGTCGTCTATATAAATGATTAAATTAGATATGTCTTTAAACAGTTTTATCATCATACTGTTGGAGAAATGTGTTTTATTACATTTTTCCTACTCTTAACCCTTTTTTCCTTTTCTGTAGAAATTCTACAGAAGCAGAAAAAAGGGTTAAAAGTCTTAAAAAAAAGAAAGGAAAGGTTTTATTGGAGGCCGAGCGGACCCTTAAAAAGAGGGAATTTTAATAGAATAAAAGATTTGACTTACCCTTTTCTTTTTCCCTTATGTTGCCCTTTTTCATAAAATAAAATAAAACTAATTGTTTTCCTCACACAGAAAAAAGAAATTTTATTCCAAATTTTTTGTAGAGAAAAAAAAAAACGAATTAACTTAATTTACAAAAAAAGAAGGTTAATTAAACTAAATTTTATTTAATTAAAAATTTAATTAAAAATTTAATTAAAGATTAACTAAAAAAAAAACGACTTAACTAAAAAAAAAAAAAGACTGAACTCGAACAACTCAACTAACTCAAAAAACTGCATTGACTGAATAATAAAAACTGCATAACTAACTAAAAAAAACGTGTATAGTGACGACAGCATTCATATACCTGTCGTCACATACAAAAAAAAAAAGAATCGATCTTCTGGAAGTTTCTATCAATTCGCCGAAAGATGACAACGTCAACGAATTGATAGAGACTTCCAGTGGAAAGTGAAACAACTTTCTACAACGAATGTCAACGAAATAAAAAAAAGTGATTATAACGTTGACATTTGACGTTGTAGAAAGAAGAAGACCACATAAAAAAAATGTAAACAAAGAAGTGTCAATTTTAAAGGTAAGTATGTGTATAAAATCATTTTAATTAAAATTATTTCAATCCAGATGAATTAATCAATTAATCCATTTTTTTTTAGGTGGTGATTTCCAACACGACCCCCCGTTTGAAGGCTCAAAGTTCCGACTGAGCCTTTAGAGTGTCCAGATGTCACTGATAGGCCAGGATTACCTGAAAGAAAAGAAAAGAAAAACAGGCTTTCCGCAGTGAAAAGTTCTAGACACTTTAATAAAATAAAGCAATAAAAGAAAAGGCTCACTGGGTAGGAACGCGGAGAAGTGAGGAAAGGAAGAGTTCGGGTGTGATTCCTTAGATTATTCTAGGAGCTAGACAACTACAGTGGGCAATGCATATGCGGTTGAAAGTTCGAGGCTATAGGGTACTCTACATGATTAACTCTTCGCCCCATATAAAACATCCCATTCCACTACCGTGCTCTGAATTAGCGAGAGAAGAGGAAGAAAGGCAAGTAGGCTTCCCAAATTTAGGAAGGTAGGTTTAGATGGTCTCCACAAGTCGCTCTCCTGAATCCTCCTTTCGCAATGGTTCTAAAAGAAAAAAAACGCAGCCAACTCACCAACGTCTCTGCCACTGTTTCAGCCCATCAATAGCTCAGCACCTCTTCGTTCTTTGAGCTTCAGAACTAATGGACTTTCCATTCCCTATTTCCCCCTTGAGGTCCAATTGTTGTCCAATATGCTACAAAACTTCCATTGTGTTTCTGCCACTGTCGCACATCGTGCCGTAGCGGAACAGTTGTCCGCAGTAGGTCTCCGCAATAGCCTAAACTATCAGGTCTTCTCTGATGAGCCTACTTCTCCTAGAGTCTATCACAGTACGCTCAGGGGATTTCCGCGTAGTGTCCCTGAGACATCGCATCTGCGTATCATGATTTCTGCATACAATGTGGATGATGGGAAAATCGAATTTCTGAACTGTGTCTGTCCAGAAAGCTCGCAAGGGGCCCATCAACCACCCCACAAATTATTACAACGCAGTAGGGGTCGATGTCTCACAAGGTAGGATCGAGAGAGCTAGGCAGCTTCCTTCGGACTACGCAGAAAATCTGTTACTCACTGGGCGTTTTACTGTGGGACTTGTTGACCTCATAGCCATCTTGGAGTCACCGCAGCACTGCTCCCGAAAAGTCACTTTCCCGCGACATTGATGGCTTTCCCTCAACAAAAGTTCCAATATTCACAGATGCATATTGGACAAGAAGTCCTCAAAAGTCCAGGAACGAATGAATGGACTGCCCAAATAGCCCGATAATGTGCCGCAGAGACCTCGCACAGGACCATTCCGATTAGGCACCGTAAAGAAGCAGGGACGTTAGTTAATTTAGAAGGCGGATTTCGTGAGAAACGAAAAAAAAAGATCCATCTATTTCCTTCCAGTAGATTGTGGGGGACTGTATTGCATCTTGAATCTTAATCCCTCTCACCACTTCCCTTAGGGTATAGGACTCGTCTCCATAAGAAGAAGAGGGGAATAATGATGAAAATTTTCAATCCGCAGGCCAAACCAGATAAAGGAAGGGTATAGATAAAATTTCCAAAAAAAAAAAAAAATCAAAATGTGGGGAACACCCTGTAACAATTATACACTATTACCTGGTTTTGCCCGCAGACACGAAAATGATCACCCTGCCATGGAGCAGTCTATACAACACTGTAGTGGAAAATGTGCAAACAGGAATATCTAAATTAAAGAACAACAAGGGTGTACAATGAAAGTAAAATTCAAAATTTGTTACAAGTAAAAAGATGAACAACAGTCTTAAGAAGGAAGCAAGAAAGTTTGATAACAGGAAGGGAGTGGTACACTTTATGCGCACAGGATAGGTAGAAATTTCTACTAAAATGAAGCACTATAAAGAAAGGGACCACCTGTTACAAAAGAAAGTAGGCCTTTTGAAACAGAAAGGGTGTGGTATACTTTATGCGCACAGGATAGGTAGAAATTTCTACTAAAATGAAGCACTATAAAGAAAGGGACCACCTGTTACAAAAGAAGGTAGGCCTTTTGAAACAGAAAGGGTGTGGTATACTTTATAGGCAGCAAAAAAAATCGAAATTTCAATTTTAGGCGCGATAAAGAGAGGGACCACCCTGTTACCAAACAAACAAACAAAAAATGATCTTCGTTAGGACTGAAGAGATCAAATTCACTTGTAACAAAAAGAATTTAGGGCACCCTGCAAAGCATTAAACACCCTGTAGAATTCAATTTTATAAATAACTGATTTCATATAACCTTGGTTGAACTATGTACTACACGTGTATAACTGACTAACAAAACACGTGTATAACAAAAGAAAAGAAGTAAAAAAAATGAAATACACGTGTTTTATATAATGTAGCCCAAGAACAACCAAGATTATATAAAAAAAAAAGACTAATGCACTGCACTTTTTTATAATTGCACCCCTTTTTTATACAAAAAAAAAAACACAATATCCAATTATAATGGAACAACACAACCAAAGATTGTTGCCCCAAGTGTCTCTACTTTACCTTTTATGTACTTTGCTTTTCAAGTACATAAAAAAAAAACTATGCGAAAAAAGAAAATTTATAAAATTTGTAAAAAAAAAATGGTAAAAGGAAAAAAAAAGAAAAAAAAAGGGTAATAAGATCAGGTGGTGGTGGCAGGATCCTATTTCTAAGATCAATCGGAGCACCCCACACCTGACACCAATGTTGGAAAAATGTGTTTTATTACATTTTTCCTACTCTTAACCCTTTTTTCCTTTTCTGTAGAAATTCTACAGAAGCAGAAAAAAGGGTTAAAAGTCTTAAAAAAAAGAAAGGAAAGGTTTTATTGGAGGCCGAGCGGACCCTTAAAAAGAGGGAATTTTAATAGAATAAAAGATTTGACTTACCCTTTTCTTTTTCCTTTATGTTGCCCTTTTTCATAAAATAAAATAAAACTAATTGTTTTCCTCACACAGAAAAAAGAAATTTTATTCCAAATTTTTTGTAGAGAAAAAAAAAAACGAATTAACTTAATTTACAAAAAAAGAAGGTTAATTAAACTAAATTTTATTTAATTAAAAATTTAATTAAAAATTTAATTAAAGATTAACTAAAAAAAAAACGACTTAACTAAAAAAAAAAAAAGACTGAACTCGAACAACTCAACTAACTCAAAAAACTGCATTGACTGAATAATAAAAACTGCATAACTAACTAAAAAAAACGTGTATAGTGACGACAGCATTCATATACCTGTCGTCACATACAAAAAAAAAAAGAATCGATCTTCTGGAAGTTTCTATCAATTCGCCGAAAGATGACAACGTCAACGAATTGATAGAGACTTCCAGTGGAAAGTGAAACAACTTTCTACAACGAATGTCAACGAAATAAAAAAAAGTGATTATAACGTTGACATTTGACGTTGTAGAAAGAAGAAGACCACATAAAAAAAAATGTAAACAAAGAAGTGTCAATGTTAAAGGTAAGTATGTGTATAAAATCATTTTAATTAAAATTATTTCAATCCAGATGAATTAATCAATTAATCCATTTTTTTTTAGGTGGTGATTTCCAACAATACTATGAAAAATTTCAGGAGCTGACGAAATTCCAAAAGGGAGTCGCAAAAATCTATATCTGCCAAAAGGAGTATTAAAAGTGCATAGTTTTGATGATTCCGTGTCTAAAGGAATCATATAAAAACCAGAATTTGCATCTAATTTAGAAAATATTTTAGCACCACTCAGTTTTTCTTTTACTTCGTCTAAGGTAATAAACAGGTGATGAGCACGACAAATTGCTTTATTAAGATTACGTGGATCAAGACAAATTCTAATTTGACCACTTAGTTTTCTTACAATTACTATTGAATTTACCCATTTTGTTGGTTCTTCTTCTTTAATAATAATGTTTAGCTTTTCTAAACGATTTAATTCTTGTTGTAGTTCATTTTTTAAATTAAATGGTATTTTTCTTAGGCAATCAACAACTAGACTGACATTTTCTTTCAAAGTTAATCGACATTGTTTTTTGATACACCCTATACCCTGAAAGACTTCATTATAATTATTTAACAATTCATTATTACAGTTATCTATATCGGTATTTTCTTTAGACTTTATTTGAATCTCATCTACTCTTTTAACCAAATTTAACAATACACAAGTTTGTAATCCTAATATAGTATTAGTTTTTACATTAACTAAATGAAATTTAATTTTATATATTTCCTTTTTATGTTCACATTTCATTGTTGCTTCTCCATTTATATTAATATTTTTGCCTATAAATGTAGATAATTCGGTATTACTTAAATGTATTGTTTCATTTACCTTTATTGTGAAAGTATTCATTGACATAATATTTGCTTGTGCTCCAGTGTCCAGCTGACACAATACATCTTTGTTGTTGATTTTTATTGTTTCACACCACATGTTTGATGAGTTGACTGCATTACATTTTATTTGACCTAGAAAAAGAGTATCGTCGCTTTCTCTTTCTTTATATTCTGCTTCTATATTTTTTATAGCTGCCTTCTTGTTCATCACTGTTTTACACATATTTGCAAAATGGTTTAGTCTATTACATTTTTTACATACCAGTCCGATTGCAGGGCATTTATGTCTATGTATTTGACCACATCTAGTGCATTTAGTTTTATCAGCTGCTTTCTTCTTCTGACTTCCTTTGTTGTTTTTATCGTAAGTATTATTGCTGTGTTTGATTATTGCTATGAAACTGTTGTCTGTTTTTTCGGCAGATAACGTTTTTGTTCTTTCTTTTGTTATTTCCATTATTCTGGCTATTTCTATTGCTTTATCCAGCTTTGTCTCACCATCACTTAGAAGTTTTTCTTTAATTTCATTATGATTAATATGTAAACCACAAATGAAAATATCTCGTATTAATTCCTCCCTCAACGAGCCAAAATTACAATTTAGACTCAAATTTTTTAAAACTGTACTATATTCTTCAATTGTTTCTGATGGACTTTGTTTTCCTGTAAAAAACTTGTGTCTTTCTATAGCGGTATTTACTTTAGGAAGAAAATGATTATCGAACTTTTTAATAAGTTCATCATATTTTATATTATCCACTTCACTATTAAAAGAAGTAAAAATTTCAAATGCACTTGGTCCCATGTGATGTAAAAGAAGTGCCACTTTTCTAGAATCATCTTCTGATTCTAAGTCAGTTGCCTTTAAATAAATTTTAAATCGCGTCAACCAATTTTTCCATGCTGTCGCCAAATTTGCATTTTTAAAATTCATTGGCTGTATTGAAAAAAATTGTTGCGTCACTCTTGATTTTTCACTGTCTTCTTTCGGCATTTTATAATTTTACAATAACACCTGACACCATGTTTTACATGTATTTTTATTATATCAATATATTGTACAATTATTATTTAAGTATAATTATTATAAGTAATAATTTTGACTCACTGACTAACTATTGACTGTCTGACTGTTCTCACTAGACTCTAGACTGACTGTTGTACTGTTACTGTTTTCTTATAGTTATAAATTATGACTTATAATATAATGACATTATTAATATATATTGTAAAAAGAGAATTTTCTATGTTCTTTTCTTAACCCTTTTCCGTAAAAGAAAAGGAGAAAGGGTCAAAATTCAGCCCAAAAAAGGGTAAAGAAAAGAGCAAAGGACGAAAATTAGGGGCCGAGCGTAGCCAAAAAAAAAAAAAGAAAATGGGAAAAAAATGATAAAATAATAAATGGGGAAAACCAAAGGAAGAGAAAAAACACTTACCAAAACAAATTATAATTTTTTTTTTTTTTTTTCACTTTTATTTAACCCAAAAAAAACAAAATTCAACAATTTTAATTAAAAAAAAAAAAAAAAACTTTACAAGAAAAACTTTACTTAAAAAAAAAACTACTTTAAAGAAAACTACTTTACTTAAAAAAAACTTTACTTTAAAAAATTTTACTAAAAAAAAAACTACTTTATTTTTTAAAAAAAAAAGAAACTTTAGTTAAAAAAAAGAACAACGAACTCTACTCCACTTTAAACTTTACTTTAAAAACTCAATTAAAAAAAAACTCTTCTGTGTTGTGACGAGCCTGTTTATATACTCGTCGTCACACGCACAAAAAAAATAAAAAAAATAGTAAACAGTTGTACTCTGGAATTTTCTATCAATTCGCCGCCCGCCGTAACGCCAACGGATTGACAGAAAATTCCAGTGGCAACGTTCGTTGTGTTTTGCTGAATCTGTTTACAATAAAAAAAAGAAGAAGATGATGACATTTTGCTTCAAAAGTGACAATGTAAAAATTACAAAATGTAAACAAAGTGAAATTGAAAAGTTACAGGTAAGTATAAGAATTGTTTTGATTTTTTAATTATAATTATTTAATTAAATTCTAGAATTAATTTATTCTTTTTTTTTTTTTTCAGGTTTACAACAGTATTATTACAACAATGTTGTGTTGTAGATAATTTATGCCCCCATTCAGACAAATATGTTTTTTTCAGTTTTTTTTTACATTTATTTTAAAAATTTTACATTTTTAACGTTTGTGGTGAGTAACAAAAAGTACATTTAAAAAAAATGTACTAATAAAAAAAATGTTTATGGTAACACTGAAATCATTTTAGGTGAGTACGACTATGCAAATACGTCAACATTTTTTAAAATGTATTAGTAAAAATTGAGCATAGCCGAACATGGATTAGCGTTCGCCTCCAACGATCGTGCTTTTTTGAGTATTTAGAATTGAGACGAATACTTCTTCGTATTCTTCATATAATATTTTCATTTGGAATGGCTTCACATATTTGTAAATTAGTGGGAAAATTACATTCATCCCAGTTTAATAAAAAATTTGTGAACGCCAAACAACTTTTAATTGAAACAGAATAAGGAGAAATAATATTTAACAGAAATAAGTTATAACAGACCTTATGATATTTTCGTAGTTATTAGACATCGAATAAAGTTATTTATTGCACTAAAGAACAACAATCCTGTCAAGGAAGAAAAATCGTCCTGGGATGGAGTATGTCCCAATAGTAGTTTATGTTTGTACAGATGTGTCCCAGCAGTAACAAAAAAGTAATATACAAATAAATAAAACAAATTACTTTTCTTACAATTTTAATTTCTTTTTTTACATTTTTACATATGATATTTTGCAAAACACAGCTTGCATAATGGGATATTGCAAGACATACACAACGTTTTCGTTTCTACAACGACGCCGTTTTTGTCCTATAATAGGTAAATGTTCACCTACTCCCGTTAAGACTGTCCCACGTTTGGAAGTTCGGCCGCTTGTATAACGACGTTTAATTTTCGCTCTTTCTTTCCCGTAAGCAATCAGTTCTCCGCTAAAGGAATTAAGAATTCAATGAGTGGAAGTTTTCGATGTTTTGTTTCTTGAAAAAGAATCCAAGAATTAGATATGCACACCATAAGAATTTTTTGAAAAACTTTCTTCCACCACTTTCCAGATTTCCGATCTACATCATATAGTGAAGAAAACTGATCTGAAAGATCAACTCCTCCCACATATTTATTGTAGAATGCAATGGCTTCAGGACATGGTATCTCTACTTTTTCTCCATTTTTTGCTGTTCTTTCGACGCGGATTATTTTGTCAGTGTGACAATTACTAATTAACAAAACTTCTTTTGTATCTTGCCATCTGCAAGCTAAATATACATTGCTATTGTATTTGAAAACATACTGACCTCTTTGTAATTTTTCGTCACGAAAATTTGGTAAATTTTTTCTGTTTTTCATCATCGTACCCACTAAGCCAAAACATCCAATTCACTTGATCTTCTGTTTATATTCGCTAAAATCGTTGCCAGTTTTAGATCTGGTATACGTTTACGAGGCACAAAATTATAATTATTGTTGTTATTGTAATTATGTATGTTACTTGGTTCTTTTGGTTCTGTGCTTTGTACTTCTGCAGCAGGTTTTTCTTGCTGTTCTTGAGGAGTATTTTCTTCAGCTTCATTTTCAGCACATGATTCGAGTTCTTCATCTGTGCTATCGATATAAGATTTTGAATAATTGGGATCAAGAACACTATCATCGTCATCGAAGCCACTGCCTTCATTCGAACTGACTTCTTCTAGCAACTTCAACATTTCAACTTCATCCAGTTTTATTTTTCTAAAATAATGGAATTTCTTTAGGTCAGATAAAGTTATGACTGTTGGGATATATATGTTCCTCCGATATTTACTCGTGGGACGTATATGTCCCGATGTCACTTTTTTCCTAATAAAATGATTTTTCTCAAATAAAATAAAATGTTACAAATAAAAATACTAACTTTGACATTTCCCAATAAAAAACTGTAGAATTTTGCTTGAGAAACTAATAAAAAACTTAACTTTTCACACTATTTGACTTTACATGTACTGCTTCAATTGCAAACTAAAACATGTTGAAGAGAAAACACGTGCACAAAACATGTTTTGACAAGTCTGTTCTATTGGATATAGATTAGAAGTGAGCAATAGATACTGATGGAACAAATGAAATTTGAAAATTTATAAGAAATTGCCTTAATAGTCAAACGAGAACATGTCTTGGGACGGTCCGGAATGTCGACTAGTCGTTGCATAATGCACCATAAAATGATGCTTTGGTTTCAGATATTCAAATAATTTAATGTATTTCTTGTGATGTTTTGAAACAAAGTCATTGAGTCTATTTAAATAATTTTCAGAAAATTTTCTTAATAGAGTTATATCTACTACTTGTATTAAATAACAAAGTAATTCCCACTCTTCTTTTTCATCTGATATTAAATCTCCAATAAACAAAGGTAAGAAGTGCATGAAGCTTCACATTTCAGTCGCTGACATTTTTAAATTACTGTTTCAATCTATCAATATTTATACCTCGACATGAATTTCCAATGTCAATTTCACCATACGTAAACATCCGCTTGCTGTTGTTTAATGTTTTAAAGTGAAATAATTTTTTGCTTAATTACGGTGCGAGTCTGGATAAGAGATCTCTTATTTCTCTTATTCCTCTTATCGATTTTAGTGCAAATTACATACTTAAAGGAGTTAAATTAATTTAAGTAGATAAGAGATGTGATCAGCTGATCTCTTAACTTCAGTGGTGAGTTTTTTAATGAATTTTGACATTGTACTTTTGAACGTTTTTAACCTAAAAAGTCTATTTTAACGGAAAAAAATCTCTGAACTTATGAGGTCATCGATGAAGTTCTCTTATATCTTTTATTAATTATTGATATTCAAAGTATTGTATTCGTGTCGTGCATATTGTGAAAAAAAGTGATAGTAATAATAATAATAATAATATATGTAATCATAATAGTAATAATAAAATCTCAATATAGCATTAATAATAATAATAATTATAATAATAAGTAATAAACTGAATATTTCGATTTAATAAAGAAATTGTTAAAATCGAAGAGGAATTTTTGTTATTAATTTTAAATGAAGCGGCAAATACGGTGGAAAGAAGGTAAAATATTGTTTTGATTTCTTATATTGTTTGTATCTTTCTAGTTTAATTTTTGTATTGCATATTATAATAGTTTTCTCACTGTATAACATAATATCATGTGTTCAGTATACAATTACATACAGTGATAATTTTGTACTAACATAAAATTTAATATCTATGTAATATTATAGAAATTCACAAGGCATTTCTTTGAGGAGCATACGGGATGATGCCAATCCCTTTACAACGTCTCGTGCTGCATTTGTGAGAAATTTTCGCATGCCTCAAAGCATTGTGATAAAATTAATTGAAAAATTAAAAGTACATGATTTGGAAAATTCTAAAATACCATTTCATTTAAAATTCTGGCGGCATTAAATTTTTTTGCAACTGGTTCATATCAGAATTCTGTCAGAATTCATAATAACATTAATATGAGTCAGTCTTCGATATCCCGAATTGTGCAATATATTTCAGATATGCTGAATCAGCATATGCAGAATTTTATAAAATTTCCGATAAATGCATCAGAAGAACTGGAAGTAAAAAATGTTTTTTTATAATAAATGTGGCATAGAAAATACAATTGGTTGCATAGATTGCACACACGTTGCCATAGTAAGTCCGCCAGAATCAGATGATCGACATCCACCTCGCGTCTATCGTAATCGAAAGAGGTTCTACAGTATTGATGTCGAAGCGGTATAATTTTTCAAAATATATAAAACATAAAGATAAAATATGTAAAAATATAATATATATGATTCCAGATCTGTGACTCTAACTTGATGTTTTTATACGTCAATGCTAAACATCCTGGGTCATGCAATGATAGTGCAATATGGACTACATCACCTATACGACCTTATATTCAGCGCTTACAAAGCCAAAGTAGCTGCTGAATTCTAGGTGATTCTGGGTATCCACTTGAGCCATGGCTAATGACTCCATATCTTAATCCATCGTAGGATTGTGAAGAAAGATATAATGCTTTGCATATAAGAACAAGAAATTCCATTGAGCGAGCGTTTGGTATTATAAAATCTACATTTCGATGTTTATTAAAACATCGAACTCTTCATTACTATCCAACTAAAGCTAGTGAAATTATAAATTCCTGCTTCATTTTATATAATTTTCTACATAAAGAAGAAGTTATTATTATTATTATTTATTATGGGTGTGAGGTCAGTAAACTGCCTCCCCCCCGCCCTCACCATATCCCACCAGGGCCTTTTGGCGATCATTTTTACAGTGTACTTAATGGCTATTTACATTTTGTTGCTGTGGTACTATTTATGTTTGGCGCGTGACCACACTATCCCCTTCACCACTTGTGTGGTACAAAGACGATAGCGGCTTCACCTCCTCACATCGATAGTTCCCAGTTTCTTATTTATATTCGTTAGTGGTGAAGTCTTATTACTAAGGTTAGTACATAAGGCCTAGACCTCTTCGAGGAAGAGGTACAAATTCTTATATCTAGGTGTATTTTGTATAGAGCTCGGCCTCGTCAACACTCCGTCCAATCTTACGTGGGAAGAGTGGTATCGGCTCCTCTGTTCTATACAAAATTGCCCATTTGAGCCTTTATCTTATTCTATTTTTACAAAAAAATTTTTTTTTATTTTTCTTTTTGTTTTTGTTAATTCTATTTATTATTGTTGTTGGGCACGATGTCTTGGTTTGTATTTATATTTTGTTCGTCAGTCTGTAATGTGTGAGTAAAGTAAATAAAGTGGAGTTACCATCCTGTGCGGGATTCAGCAACTCCCTTCTACTTGCGTCTTGTTGTCCCAGGGCTGTCGCAGTCTGGATCTGACAGTCGGACAGTCCGTTAGCAGTCTTGTAGCGTTCGCATGTAAAGTGTTCCTACAGCAAAGGCAGATTGACCTCTCCCTCTGGTTGTTGAGAAAGGATGGGTCAATCTCGTATGCCCTGTCCGCAATCTTAAAAGGGAGGTCTGTTGAGGTTGTATTTTGGAGCCCTGAGATCCCGGTTGATCTCCCAGTAATCCCGTGCAGTGTCTGATCCAATATCTTGGAATCTGGCCATTCTTCGTACATTCAATTGTATAGTTTGTTCAAAATTCGTAGCGAATAATCTGCGCATGTTTCTCATGAAATTAAATATGTACATAAAATGATTATATGTATTTGTGTTTTTCTCATATAAACCGGAAAAAAAGAAGAAGAAGAAATTAAAAAAGATGCATAACCCACCCGTCGTGCACCGTGATCGGTGAATAACTGAGTAATTCACTACTCAGCCATTCAATTTATTACAATAGTCGAAAACTAATCGTACAGTGCGAGACAAAAAAAATTTTCGACTGTTTTTATTTTCATGAAAATTGAGTTCACCTTTTTCTTATACTAAAAATTTATTCTTATGAAGTTATCATGATATTTTCTATAAAATTAACATCTAATACCTTTTTTAAATTGCTTTCCATAATTTTTGAAATTTTAGAATGGAGAATCGTCCCAAAATAAAAAAAATACAATTTCTAAGTGTAATAAGACTGTTAACTTAACAGAAAATGATAGCGTAAGCCCATAAGAGCGCGATTTCGATGTTAAAGAAAAGATCAACTAAATATTCATGAAAATAATAACAGTCATCCTTTTTTTGGCGAGCACTGTGAAGTATGGCGTAATTACACTGTTAGAAAATTTATAATTGTTTAAAAAGTAATAAAGAATGAGAACTTTTTCAAATAAATTTCTTTAAAATAATATTAATGTAAAAATAATATTAATGAAATAATTTACATATATACAAGTATATTTAAGAAAAGAAAAAAGTCAATTACAATTATTTTTTCGGTAATTATTTAGATTAGATTACTTTGGCGAATTATAAAGCCCTGAAATTAAGAAATGTGATATTAAATCATGAGTCTTAATAGGAATATGTTGAATGTGAAACCCATAAATGTCCATAGCTTCATAATGTTGAGCAAATGATTTATTAATGCAAAAAATCGTCCATATATACACATATATGTATACAAGTAGTAAGTAACCCACCTCTGCCTTTACATAGTGTACGGTAAGGACAACAAACACGGAAGTGGACACATTTTCGAATTGCGTGTATCGGAGCGGTCGAAATGGAGTGATTTTCTGAGACGGAAAGCTGGAAAAACGACTTTTTCTGTGTGGGATAATTTTTATTAAATGGTGATGGTAAAATAATAATGTTTATTGAATAGTGATGGTAAATTAATGATGTTTATTGAATAATGATGGCGGATTAATGGTACTGAATAGACCAATGTTGTGAGTGTGTAAAGAGTAAAACAGGTGCATTTAATTTTTACAAAGCTTTATTTTGAAAAGCTATCTGACTGCGACTCGATTTTGATACCACCGCACATATGTAAAAGCATGTATTTTGAAAGTGGGTACAAAATTGAAAAAACAGTAAAGAACTTGAAAGTTTTCCCTACCAGAATGAAAAGTATTGATATGACCCCTACCAAAAATGAAAGTGAATTTTTAAGTCCGTCCTATGTAAACAAAAATTGTTATCACATTACGTAAAATATATGTCAATAATAAAAAGTATTGTATGTGAACCCTACCAGAAATGAAAGTGAATGTTTAAACATTAAGTCCGTCCGATGTAAACAAATTGTTATTTTTTGTAAAACAGCAATTATTTTTTTGGTTATTGAATGAAACAACAGGGTGATAAAATAAAAAAACATTTTTGGATATGATTTTTTTATAAAATTTATTTAAATATGATTTTTTTTTTACTGGATTACTGGTTTGTGGTAAATTTTAGCTTAATAAAACCTCCTCTGGCTTCATCTTTACCTTCGAATACCAGATAATTTTCTGGTATCTGATTGAGTTCGTCCAGTTGACGTTGGGTTTTAATCTTCTCCGAGAATCTTGGCGGTAGAAAAGAGTACGTGTTATCAACAAAGTGGATAGTGAGACGCATACCATATTTTGTTTTAATATATTTAAAGGTACGTATTTTGTACCTTTTGTTGACCTCGAGGTTTGTGATGGGTATGAGTGTGTCACAGTCACCCTCTGCTACCGTATTTAGAAGATCGAAGGTATTCTAGAATGAAAAAAAAAATGAAGTTACGAATATTATGTACTAATTGATACTTACTATGTATACTCACCATTTTTTATCTTTATATGTACGTGTAATACTTTTTAAGACAATGTTTTGTCTGTCTTTATTTTTGAAACGCTTCTGTAATTTTCGCATTCAATTTTCAGCTTTTATTGTTTTCTGGTATCTGATTTATCTTATTTTCTCATTGAAGTAATAACATGGTATATTTCACAAAAAAGCCCTGTTATAATAAGTCCTCCGCCTAGAAATTTTAGTATGTGAAACAATACATATAAGGCTTTTGATGTTTTTTGTGGTTCAATTACTCTTCCGTATGGTCCGCATTCATCTTTTCCATTAACATAAAAACAATTTGGAGAAAGACGTAAATGTTCTGCCTCTACTTCTGTTGGACAATTGAATGCACTTATTTCTAAGGAACAAAAAAAACACTTAACACAGTCTTTACAGTTAGTATAATAAAACCCACTTTTCGCAAATTTTTGTGACTTTGTTTCAGTAATATTTAAATTACTAAAAGTTTTCAGACGATCGTGATCTCGCTTCAAGTTTAACATTCTTACTGAAAAATTGAAAAACTGAAAAATTCCTTTTATACTAATCGGGTTTGTTATGATAATAACTTTGAATTATATAGTTACGGTAACACAGTCGTAAGATGACATTTGTTATTTTACGTATACAGCTAAATATAATTATATATATGTATTGTATATGTATTGTACATCACACACATTCTGCACTTCACTTGTAATAGAGTCATTGAACATTAAACTTGTAATATTATAATAGTCAATAAATATTAATAATAATAGATATTAAAACATGGTGTCAGGTGTTTAAATATAAAATAATATATAAAAAAAAAAAATTTAGAAATGGCTACGATAAATGTGCCGGTACCTAAAGAAATAGATATAAGAAGTTCCAATGTAGTTGAAAATATAAAATTCTTCGAAGCAGCTTGGAATAATTATGAAATTGCATGTCAGCTAGACGCGGAAAAAAGTGAACGACGCGTGGCAATACTATTATCTCTTATAGGTCCTGATTGTTTTAAAATTTTTCAAAATCTGCAATTATCTGCAGCAGAAAAGAATAATCCAAAAGAAATAATAAAAGCGATAAAAAATCATTTTCAGCCTCAGATAAATGTTATATACGAAAGATTTGTATTTAATTCAGCTAAACAGGAAGATGGTGAAACGATGGAATCCTTTGTGTGTAGATTAAGAGAATTAATTAAAACGTGTGGTTACAGTGATAATGACCGAAATAATTTTATCAGAGACCGGTTAGTTGTCGGTATACAAAATAATGCTCTACGACAAAAGTTATTAATGGAGACAAATCTAACCTTAGAAAATGCCATTAAAATATGTGCTATTTCTGAAATTGCTACTGAACAATCGAAACAAATCAAAGGTGAAGGTTCATCTGAAATTAATGTAGTGAATAAAAAGAGTATCAAAATTATTAGAAACAAAAAAAGTAAGAAATGCATTTTCTGTGGTAGAAAACATGAATTTAAGAATGAATTATGTCCGGAATACGGTAAAAAGTGCAAGAAATGTTCACGTGTAGGTCATTTTAAAGTCGTATGTCTTGCAGCTGTTTCCACAAATAAAAACAACAGTAACAGGAACAAGAAAAAACCTGTCAACTACACTGAAAGTGAGATTAACACAGAAAATGAGACAGATGATGAGTTACTGCATATAGTACAAATTAATAATTTGAACACACAAAAGAAACGAATAGTAATAAAAGAAACAAAAAGGGAATTTTCTCTTCCCGTGTACAATTTACTGAAGCCTTGGTCTATCTGATTGAAAAAATTTGTGTTAGCTTTTCTTTAAATCCACTTATATATTTTTTATTATGCTTACCAAGGAATGACCAAAGGACTGCTTATATAATGGCCACTCATCCAATATTTGGCTAAGACCAGATGCTTCTTTTAAACATTCTTTTCTAATATTAAAAGTTGACTCCCATTTTTTTCTTACTTCCTCCATAGGCTCAATATTATACTTCAACCATTTATTTGTTCATGTGTTTTGTGTACTGTGGATAGTTCTATTTATTTTGTGTTATGATTGTAAATAGTTTTGTGATTATGTATATTTGTGTTATGTGTTTGGTTATGTTGTTTGTTTATATTTTGTGTTATTCTGTTTGTACTATTTGTTTATGATTTTGTGTTATTTATTATTAATTTATTTATTTATTATTATTATTAATTATTTTTATTTCTAATCTTTTATTTTTCTTTTTCTTTTTTTTCAGATTACAAAAAATATTGAATGACGATTCAACAGACTGATTCACAAAATTATTATCCATTATAATTATTTTTCATACTAACAAAATTCCGATACAATTCACTTGAGAAGTCAAACCAAAATAAAACAAAATTTGAAAAGAAGAATATTCAATTGCAAATACGAAATGCAATATCAACCGGTAAAATAAAAATAAAAAAAAATAAAAAAATTTAAACAACGGAATAAAAGAAACAAATCTAGTAAATCAAGTACAATTTGATTAAAAACAAGAAAAAATTTCTTTGTTTAGGGCTTTACAATAGATAATACTGATAATTCTTTTATTCAATACTAGATCAAATTATATAAGGAGTGTGCCGAAAAGTTTTACACGTTTTTAATTTTTGTGTTAAAAGTAAATATAAAACAATAACGGAATATCCTAAAATAAATGTTGAAAAAATAAAATAATTAGTTAAAATAATAAATTTACTCTATCACTTCCTTATTATTTTCAAAAGAACAACACTTTTCAAAATTTTACTTTAAAATTTAATTGATATTTAAATATATCACTATTCAAAATATTAAAAAAGTTAAATTTATTCACTCCGTTTTTTTTTTCTAAAATTTAAATTTGAATTCTACAATGAGTCTGAAATGCGTTAAATCATTAAACAGATTGATTATAATGACACAAAAATCATTGAATAAAATATCAAAAATAATACAATATTTTAAAAATCTACCTGTCAAGGATATTAAAACTATTTTTTTATCTACATACCTCTTTATATGAATGAAAATTTACAAATATTATATGTAGTCTAATATTAGATTTAATACAGAAAAAGGTTCTGAATTTAATTTTCCAATTCTAAAAAAAAAAAAAAAAAAAAAAAATCGATATTATAATAAAAGATTTGCATTTCAATAAATTGAATGGTAAATTTCGGCACATGAAGTTATAAAATTGTACATTTAAGTATATAGACATAAAAAAACTGTTTAGTTATAAACAAAAGAACCGAAAAAGAAAGGAATTAATGTATTTAATTACTTTGTAAAATAAAATATAGATAATAAAAAGGAATTTTCAAAGAAATAATTTATCATACTGCATACAAAGACACATATATATATACAGGCAACTCTCGATAAGATGACCAAATTAAGTGTCAGACTGTTTCATCTTTTCGAATACCTTTTTTTCGGAAGACAGAATTCACTCAAAGTTAACAACCAATCAATTAAAAAATGTATTTCATTTATGTATTATTTTTTATTAACTACACATTTTTACATTTAGTGTCTGTTTTTTCCTTTTTATTAATTTTTCTTTAATCGCCAGTTGTTTTAATTCTCTCAGTGCTTCAATTAATTCAAATTTGCATTCACGCTCTTCTGCAAATTCTATGGCAGAATTTAAGGCATCTATAGCTTGTTCTGGTGCAACATTGTTTTCGTATGGTGGAGGATCATCAACTTCTGCATTTTCTGACTCAGAAGAAGACATTTGATCATTTATTTCTATAATATCATTATTCCATTCAAAGATTTTATCCACAGTGTAGTTTTTCTGCAAAATTATTTGTAAGTTTTTTTTAACTGATTTATTATTTTATACACAATAGCTAGTTACACAAACCTCAGAAATGTTTGAAAATAGAGTTACAGCATCACTAACTGCTTCATTCATGACAGTATTCTCATAACGCATTACATTTTGAAGTTGCATCAATGGAATATCGTCTTCAGGATCAAAGTCGTTAATCATAACTAAGATTTTTTTAAAAATACTGTGGATAGTTGTAGAAGGAACTTTATTTCATGCAGAACACAGAAATCCGAAAACTTTTTTAACCGCTTATGCGGTTTATTACACCCAATATCAGAAAAGTAATTTGGTGTAATGGTGAACAAAATGCTGTACCCAAAAATATGAATTTTGAGAATGTACATTACACTGATGTTATACGAGAAAATTATACAAATTATGAAAACGAACCCACTTTAATAGTTTTAGATGATCAAATGATGAATTCATACTGTAAACAAGTGTGTGAATTGTTTATCAAAGATTCACATCATCGAAACCTATCAGTTATTCTAATTACCCAAAATGTATTTCATCAAGGTAAATTTAGCCGGGATATTTCTCTTAACAGTAACTATATTATCGTTCTAAAAAACCCTCGTGATGTAGCCCAGTTCAACTATCTGGCTCGACAGATTTATCCAGATAATCCGAAGGAACTGATTAGAATATATAAGGAAAGCACCCAAAAGCTACACGGGTACTTGTTAATTGATTTAACACAAGATATTAGTGATTTGCTGAGATTCCGAACAGATATTTTTAATAAAGATTACATCGTCTGTTTTTGTCTCAGAAGTTTATTGAATTCTGAAAATGGTGCGGAAATTGAAACGATTAAAGGACAACAGGCATATGCTATATGTACTAAAAAATGCTAAACCAAGTTTTCGGAAGACCATAATCAAGGCTGCGGAAACTGAAATTATTAAAATTTTATGTGAAATTACTATGAACACTTTAAATGGAAATCATAAACTTTGCCCGAAAACATATAAAGCACTGTGTCCCTATAAAAGAGAGATGCGTAGATTGATTCAGTTACAAAAATCTGTACCTGCTCAACGAAAAATCTTAATTCAACGTGGAGGATTTTTACCGGCTTTATTAGGTAGTCTTTTATCTGGTGTTGTTGGATCATTAATTGAAAAATATGCAAAGAAATAATACATTGAATAGAATGCTGCTACTACCCCCTGAAGTGTATGAAAAATTAAAGCAAAGTATTGATTTCTCACTAAATAAATCAGCATTGGACAAAGAAATAATAAAAATATTAGAGAATAAAGACTTATCAGATAGTGATAAATGGTATAGATATCGAAATAAACTAATCACATTTTCGAATCTGAAGCGTAAAGGACGACATCTATCAGATAACATTACACATAAAAAGCAATCAGAATTTGATGATACATTGAAGAAGAAAGATCGTGCAATTCAAACGAGATATACAAGGAATAAAGAGGGTTCAACACAAACTGAAAAAAAATTAACGCAGGACAGAATGATGCAGACCGAACCAGAAGATATTGAAGAAATTTTTGGAACAAACTTAAGTGAAGATGATCAACCGACAGGAAAATCGTTTTTGTCATATTGAGAAAAACGGCGATTATCGGCTAGTGGCATTGGAAAAAGTTTAAAACAGGCTGCAAAAGTGCGAAGAGCAGAAAAAGATTATGAGGTAATAACTGGTGCTGATGGAATCACACAATACACTGTACCTCTAGATATGAGCGTTGAAGAAATAGAAGAGCAGATAGAAAAGGTTAACCAGGAGGAAAGAGCTGCAGCTCCCCCCCGAGCACCTTTACTTAAGCCATCTTTATTAGATCCTACTCAGCAACAACTAAATTTTCCGATCAGAAAAAGCAAAAGATTACAAGAAAAGACGACATCTTTTGATAAAATTTTCAATGGCCGACAATGAAATAATTAGCTTGTTAACAATATAAATACAGGTAGAATCGATAACTTGTGTTCAGTATTTTTGAAAAATGCCTACCGACATAGAAGATAATGAGTTTTATGTTTGCCTTCTCAGCAACAATTCTTTAAAGTATTACCCTGAAAATACTTTATCTAAGTTTATAAATATGTTGTCACAACCGTGTAAACTCGGTACGGATTGGCGTGTCGGTCTTACGGAAATATCATTTGGTGAACGATATTGAAATGAAAATTTTATAAAAAAACTAAAACTGGATGAAAGACATGTAGAGATTGGAAGTAGAAGTCTACGACAGGTGAATCGAATAATGTCGGTAGCAGTAACTGAAGTTGTACGATTCGAATGGTCAAAAGAAGAACTTAAAAATTTAACATACAGACCAGTGGTCCGTTTCTGTAACTTACAAATTGAGTAATTCTCAACTGAAATACTCTATCCGACGTCATTTTGACGTCATTCTCTATCGTACCGTTTCTGTAACGTGGTGAAATTGAAAACTCTACTGAAACAATTTTCTCTACTGCAAAAGTGTTTCTGTAAGTCTGTTGAGTTGAGTTAATTCTCTACTGGTTGAGTTTCTTTTTCGATAGAGTATTAGCAGTTGATAAGGATATAAAAGTAAAAATAAAGTGTATTATAAGTATATATAGTGATTGAGTTTTAATTTTTTCGATAGAGTAGTGCTAATTAATAAGGTTAAAAGGAGTAAATTAGTTATTTTTTAATAATAGAATAGTATTTAATTATTTTTTTTTATAGTACTAATTTCATATTATTAAGTATTATAAAGTGTATTAAGTATTATTAATAATAATAAAGTGTAAAAATAATTTGTTTAAATATGAATGCAGAAAAACAGGTGAATATTTACTTAAAATAAAAATATACATACAAATAATTTTAGATACATATTTTACATTTTATCTTCGGTTTATTTTTAGAAAAATTTTTGTATGTACATATATGTATGTATTTCAATGTATAAAATGTAATATTTTATGAGTAGATATATACAAAACTTAAAAGTAAATCAAACTTTCAGAATAAGTTTTACCACATATAAAATAAATACTCATATGTCCAACGTCCATATAAAGAAGTGTAACCAATTTTTTCCAGCAACCGACACGACCAACCGACAAAAAGCACAAAAAGCAACCGACAGAAGTTTTCGTGAGAAAGGCTTTTTCTTTATTCTCTCTGTTTTCTCAACTTGTTATACATACACATAACATTCATTCAATACATACATAATTTGTTATATGAACAAAACGAACAAAACATAGGTACATTTCAATTTCTTCAAATGATCATGTATATAATGTAAGGATCAATATTGAGTTCATAATGATCTGGTATATAAATATAATATACGTTTATTCATATGCATGAATAAACAATGTTTGTATACATGATAACTGTGTATATGTATGTATGCTTTGGTGATAACGCGATAAAATAATAGAAATCCATTCTAATACAATTTTAAAAATAAAGTAACCGGTTTACATAATAAATTGTAGACATGCAGTACAACATGCTGCTGCTTATGCATAATAGCAAATACTATATAGAATGAATATATGTATATATACACTGTTTATGTGATTTATGTACATGAATGAATGTATACATCTAAAATTGAATAGCCATTTGGGCAGGTATTAGTCCTCAACCTACGAACAAAATATTTAAAAAATTCAATCGCTGCGAAAAGGATTTTCATATTTTTAACCTTTTTTAACATGATCTAGAGTGCGTTCATAAATATTACATTAACCATAATCATGGTATGGTATAGTTTAAGCGATGTTATGTTGTACTACAGCCATAGTTATTTTCAAAAAAATTTTTATAAATAGTTATATTTTTTGTTTGTCAAAAATTAATTAATTTTTAAAAATTAAGTTTAAAACAAAATTAATTAATTTCAAATAAATTAAATTGAAATTTCACAAATTCACAACACAAAATTAAATGACAAACGATTTTTTTATTGTCAATGTCATTACCACTTAAAGGTTTACTACGTACATGCTTACTCTCGAGCATGGCTAATTTTTGACATCAAATAGTTAAAAATTTACTTTATTACAGATGTTTATGAACGCTAAAAATTCATGTTGGTAGTTATGTTTTACTATGCCACCACCATTTTGAACGACGAATGATAACTATGGTTAACTATAGTTAACTATAGTAACGTTTATGAACGCACTCCTAGTGGATCTAGTATTTTGGCATGAATAAATATATTAAAATAGGTCATGAATACTGTATACATTACAGATCCTGGTATATATCATTGAATAATCTATTTTTATAATCATTACACTTGTATGTGTACAAAATATCATATTTATATAGATGTATACATTCATTCAATTTATGTATATCACATAAATTGTATATATGTGTTTATTAGAATCAAAAGGGTATCATAGGAATTTTTCAAAAAAGAGTTAGATATGCCAGTTTGTTAGTTAGTTTTTTTTCTATTAGAAATAGTTTAAATAATTTGAAAAAGTTTCCATTTCTTCTTTAAAAATCGAATCGAAAATCAGTGTTTTTTTTTTCAAAAGGTAACCATTTCCTTATTTTTAAGTATCAAAAAGATTATTTTTATTTGTAGGCATTATTTTTTGTTATTTTTTTTTGTTTTTATGAATTATTAATAAAAAATAATTAAGTTTCGAATTTTTTTATATATGTTTTCTTCTTTTTCACGAGTTTCATTTTAGATATTTAATTTCAAAAGGTAGCATTTTCCATGTATCAGTTTCAAAAAGTAACCTTTCCAAATTTTATATGTAGTTTCAACTAAAACCGTAAGAAATATATTTTTTTTTATTTTTTTGAATCGTGTTTATTTATGCTAAAGAAAATGATTGGTTTTAAAAATGTGTGACAATAGCAGTAATATGGATATGACAACATTTTCATGATTATCTCAATTTCACTTAACACTCCTATGATCCCCTTTTGATTCTAATAGACACATATTATTCATTTTATATAGTATTTGCTATTATGCATAAGCAGCAGCATGTTGTACTGCATGTCTACAATTTATTATGTAAACCGGTTACTTTATTTTTAAAATTGTATTAGAATGGATTTCTATTATTTTTATCGCGTTATCACCAAAGCATACATACATATACACAGTTAGCATGTATAAAACATTGTTTATTCATGTATATGAATAAACGTATATTATATTTATATACCAGATCATTATGAACTCAATATTGATCCTAACATTATATACATGATCATTTGAAGATATTGAAATGTACCTATGTTTTGTTCATATAACAAAATATGTATGTATTGAATGAATGTTATGTGTATGTATAACAAGTTGAGAAAACAGAGAGAATAAAGAAAAAGCCTTTCTCACGAAAGCTTCTGTCGGTTGCTTTTTGTGCTTTTTGTCGGTTGGTCGTGTCGGTTGCTGGAAAAAATTGGTTACACTTCTTTATATGGACGTTGGACATATGAGTATTTATTTTATATGTGGTTTTACGTTACTTTGATTTAAATGTTACAATTGTTGTTTCATTTTCATAAATTCCTGTCTAATTGAAAACTCACCATACCAATTCTCTATCGAGTGTTACAGAAACAGCAGAACTCTACTAGTAGAGTTTAGCGATTGAAAATCGTATTACGTCACAGAATTGAGAAATTTCTCTATCGAGTTACAGAAACGCACTACAGGTCACCTTAATTTCTCAAAGTTCTTAGCTTCATTTTACAATGCGGTAACACCGTCTTGGTATGTGATGTATTTGAATGATGTAAAGGAGAGAATTTACATAGATAATGTAATTCCTGAAATAAATTACACAAAAGAGACCGATGATTTAATCATGCATGTATATCAGGATAGAAAAACATCAGATAACATTATTTTAAAGCTTAAAAATTATAGTTCGGTTGAAGATTTTATCGATGATTTGATTGGTCAATTCCAAGAAGTCAAAGAAAACACATAAAACTAGAGAATATTATAGACAGTTATGTACATCCACAAAATTGTCTGAAACGTAAGAGTGAAGCTAAGCCTGATGATTTATTTAAAATTCGTTTAGAAGAGCTTGATGCAACAATTCAAATTAAAATGCCGTTACCACCAAACATTTCAATGAGAGAATTGGTTTCACTTATGATTACAAATTTGAAATTTGATGAACCGTTAACAGACAATGAAAAACAGAAGAAAGTCGACTCCATACAAAAAATTATTTTTGAAATGCTGGATCGTCTCAATAAAGACTCGTTAAATGCAGAGCCACCTGGAGGAGGGAGATCGATAACTGGAGAAAGTGTAGTAGTAGATGTACCATATGAAAAAAAAGCAGATGGAGTGTATTCAACAACACCAGTTTCCATCGATACAAAAACAGATGACCTATCAAACTTCGTTACTGATTTATTTTTGAACATACCAAAAGATAGGCGAAATCCAAATCTATTAGCAGAATCCTTTGCTCAATCGTTTCGTATTGCTGATATCGAAAAAGGACAGAAAACCGTGTTATCGAAAATTGATGAAGTGAAAGAAATTGTGGACAGCTTGAACAATGGATTTGAACGTTCGTTAGAACAGAAAGATCCTGTGATGACAACACAGAAACAGGAGTCTTGTTACGTGGGAATTGAAATTCTTTTTGTTTACACAGATATAATTAAACCAAGAATGATTTGTGATATGCGATCTCGATATTTACGAGTAATTCCGTTGAAAGAAAACGAAAATGTTTTACGTTTCAAAAATGTTGAATACTGCCCCATAGAAAAAACATATATTGAAACTATTTCAGTGATGATATCTGATAATCTTGGTTTGTTGGCAGATTTTAAAAAAAGTATTTTACCAACATACATAATGTTACACTTTAAACGTTTTTAAAAAAGATATAAATATGAGACACGTTTGTAAAATTTAGAAAGGATGTGGTGATGGATGGTTACTACACACAATATTATCTGCGTCAATCTGGAGGTGGATATAGTGATATTGGAGAAATATACAGGGGACCTTTAATCTATCAACGTGGTAGAGGTATTGGAAATTTTTTCGGGGGTCTATTACGATATTTAAAGCCTCTTTTGAGTTCTGGCCTGACTACCGTCAAAAACCAAGCACTGAAAACAGGTAAAGCTGTTTGGTCAGAAATAGGTAGTTCTGACAAGCCAATTCAACAGATTTTAAAAGAGCAAGGAAAGGTTGCTGTAGAAGAATTAGCCAAAAAGGGGATAAATAAGTTATTCCAAACACAAGATCAGAAAGGAACAGGGATTTTGGGAAATATAAATAGAATGGCTATAAAAAGACGTAATCCTGGTGCAATTCTTCATTTGGTATCTTCGGCAAAACGAAAGAGACGTGCACCACCACGTAAAAGGAATAAAAGACAAGTCAGAAAACAAAAAAAAAAGCGGAAAACGCAGCAGAGAAAAGGAAAAAAACGTGTTTTAGATATATTTGACAATTAATAAAAAAATGGGTACATATACTGCATGCATGAAATCAGAATTAGATTTATTTTCGAGAACTCCTGTTCAAAGTAGTATTTTGAAAGCGGAAGAAGTAGCCTATAAGCCTATAGCCTCACTGGATAATGCATCCGTCATCGAATTTGTTTCTTTAGGACATGATGATACATACCGTGATCTATCAAGCATATACCTTCGATTAAGGTTACAAATGGTAGAATTGAAAGATGGTAAGGAAACACTTTATGCAGGGGATGCCGCCGGTGTAGTGAATAATATTGTACATTCACTTTTTCGTCAATATTCAATATATTTAAACGGAAAGCCAATCTCTCAAACCGACAACAATTATAATTACAGAGCATACATTGAAAATTTACTGAATTATGGAAAAGATGCAGTAAGTACTCATTTAGAAAGTAGCGGATGGTATCTAGATTTGAATAACATGGAACCGATCGTATCGAATGAAGAGAATAAAGGTTATTTGAACAGAAGGAAATTGTTTGATAAAAGTTGTGAAGTTGAATTGATGGGTAAAATACATGGTGACATTTTCAATCAGCAAAAATTGCTAATTAACGGTGTTGATTTACGTGTGGTGTTGTCATTAGAGAAAACTGATTTTTACTTTTTATGTAAGTCAGATGCCACACCAGTTTTGAAAATTTTGGATGCAACGATGTACATGAATCATGTGACTGTAAATCCAAGTATAATGTTGTCGCATGAACGAGTACTTCAAAAATCAAATGCGATTTACCCATACAAACGTGTTGAAGTAAAAATATATACAATTCCAGCAAGCAGTTCAACATTTTCTGTTGACAACACTGTTATCGGACAATTACCAAATTTACTAGTATTTGGAATGGTTGACAATAGTGCATATACAGGAAATTGTACACAAAACCCTTTCAACTTCAAACACAATAAAATCACGCATTTTGGTTTGCTGGTAAATGGTGTACAAGTGCCTAATCAACCGCTAGAATTTGATTATTCGAAAAATAAACCTATAAGTACAAAAGGGTACAACACACTATTCAAAGGAACAGGTACACACTTCTTTGATAAGGGGCATCAAATAACTAAAAACTTTTTCGACAATGGCTGTTTCTTACTTGCTTTCGATCTTACGGCAGACGTTTCGTACAATTCAACTTGTGGGAATTTACTCAACCAAGGGACTGTTAGAATCGAAGGACGCTTTCATGAAGCACTCAAAAATACCGTGACATGTATTGTTTATACTGAATACGATGCTTCTGTTGAAATCGATAAAGATAGAAACGTATACACGACTTTCTAAGGTGAAGAAAAAGTATATAAGGACTCTCGCAGTTAGATTTCTTGACAGTGTAGTGCATACACTGCTTTCATTCAAAAATTCTCAACATGAGTCAGTGTATTGTTAACATCGAATATTTAGTAAACGATGCGAATCTCGTATTCGCTCGAAAAATTTCATTCTGTGGATTCACATCTCCGTGTAAACCGTTTACTCGAGAAATTTTATATCAGTATCTAACAAGAGGTGCCTTCGAACAATGTGAAGGAATCGAGGTAACTAACACACCAACCACATTTGGTAATTTTCAATTTAGACGAGTTGATGTAGACTTGACAAAAGTTATCAGCAAATTTGATACTATCTTGGTAAATGGCTCTATAAACAAAGAATTTATCATGAACTACACAAGTAATTCTACAAAAATCATTGACCTCCAGCAAAGATGTGAAATCGAACCTACTACAAAATGAACACTATTGAAATAAGAAATGCATTGAGAAATAACAAAACAACAAAAATCAATTTTATAGGGGTATTCCCATGTGATTATCTACCGGAAAGAATTACGAAACCAGCTCTCGTTATTGCCAATACAGATCCAGCACATAATGAAGGCACTCATTGGGTTGCATTTTATTTACCTAAACATGGGCCCGCCGAATATTTCGATTCTTTCGGTATATACTCCCATAATAAATTCTTTTTAAAATTTTTACTACGTAATTCCACATACTTTTCAAGTAACTCTCGAAAAATACAAGGAGATTTTTCCTCTACATGTGGACATTACTGCTGTGTATATTTATTTTCTAAATGTAAAGGTTGGAGTATGCCTCGTTTTATAAAACAGTTCTCTCCATACAACTATGCATCAAATGATCAAAAAATACTAGCAGTATATACAAAAATTTTCAAGAATAAGAAGAAAAACAAAAAAATTCAAGGTAACAGAAATCAGAAAAGAGGAATTTCACAACGAAAAACCTGTTTTCAGATTTGTAAACCAAGACAAGATTGAACATGATCAAACATGTTAACAATTTAGATATGAGAAACTTATTTATGTTGTTCCGAAGAGTATAAATATTTAAACTCTAAACTTTAATATTGCATTTTTAAAAAATGGAATCACGCAAGAGGCAATCAAGTGATAAAGAAAGTAATAAGAAATCTACCAAGAAAATAATTTTAACTCCAACTGAAAATGTGTTATTAAACTACACTTACTATTTGGATGATTACCAAAAACGAAAAATTACACTTGGATTTGATACAACAACTTTCGAAACAAAAATTATCTGCAGTTACATTGGCCGTTTTCCTGTATCAGCAACCTATACAGGATGGACTTCAGCTTATACATATCTCACTAATCTGAAAAGTGAAATTAGTGGACGTATATCTGAAAATAACCATAAACCAAAAAAGGAATACAGAATACCAGTTGAAATTGGTAGTATTCGAATAAAGGAATTGGAACTTCTTAAATTATTTGATATGTTGGAGTTTTTAAACATTGTGATGTACCATAATCATTCCGCTTCGGAAAGTGTGAAGGAGTACTTCAACCAGTACGTTAGCAGATGTAACACAAAAGATGTGGAAAAATTATCTAACTACGATTTTTTTATACCAACACGATCTTCGTACGTACACATAAATTATTCTAGACTTTTTTACGAATTTCCCCTTTTCTGTAGTTATAATATAGTTCTTAATAAACTGATTATGAACATGTAATTTTTTTTTTATTTTTTAGTTTAGTAAATATACGTTTATGTAAATATTTTTTGTAAAATAGAACAATGGAAAAAACATAAAATAAAAAAGTTTTTTTATTCAATTTTATTTATTAACATATACAGGTAAATATTTACACAATTCTGTACTGCACATCGACTATATATTTCTTTTTTGTGAATATTACAATCTGTTTGAAAATTTCGAAGTTCCCTTAGTCTAGGTATTTTGAGCTGTATGACTGGTGGCCGGAAATAACACCAAATGAAATAATACCAAATTGGTATTATTTCACTTTCAAATGGAAATAACACCAAAAATTGAAATTTGGTATTATTTCCATTCCATTTTATTTGAAAGTGAAATAATGCCAAATTTTTAATGGAAATAAGGCCAAATTTTAATTTTTGGTGTTATTTCCATTTGAAAGTGAAATAATACCAATTTTTTTGCTTTTTTTTGTTTTGCTTAAAATTATTGTAATTTTTGTGTTTCAATTTTTATGGTAATTTTATTAAAAATTGACCTGAAAAATTACAACTTTATCATATTGATACTGTTAGGTTTTTTTATTGTATAAAAATCTTGATAATTGAATATAAATGATATTATGTTATATTATATTGAATTACATAGAAATATAATTATAATATAATATTTATGTACAGAACATTAAATGAAAATGTAGAAATAAATTTGAAGTAGTGTATTGTAGAAAGTTATTTGAAGTGAAGATATGGCTAGTGAAGATAGTGAAAATAATATTTTTAATTTTGAATTTTGTGAAGGACTTAGAAAAGACAGTGTTCTGCTTTATATTCCGGAAATAAAACAGTTATATCGTTTTAGAACAAATTCAAAAAACGCGAAAAGATATGTTTGCTATCAAAAATCATGCAAATCTAGTGTAGTGATAGATATGCAAAATCAGTTTTTGTGTCGAAAGCCAAAAAATAGTTCTAATCATAATCATCCTACACAAGAAAATATTAGAAATAAATTGAAACTTTTGCAATCTATTAAAAGCCGATGTGCAAATGTATCGTTGAAAAGAAATTATGTTCGAGAAATTTTTGATAGTGAATGTTTGAAAAATAAAGAAGGTGCTTCCGAATTACAATTTGGAAAAATACGAAGACAGCTTCTAAACATTAGAAATCAAGTATTTCCAAAATCACCAGCAACAGTTAAAGATATTTGTGATTTATTTAATAATAAAATATTTATGGAAAATTTTGGTATGTCTAAGTATGACAAAAGTGAAAAATTTTATAAAGGAACTGTTATTGAGAATGATTTTGCATATTCTTTGTTTATATCACCAACAATTTGCAACGAATTAAATAAAAAAAATTATATTCCAAGAAATTATTTAATAGACGGTACTTTTAATATTGTACCACATGGTGAATATAAACAAATTTTAACAATTCATATTCTTTATAACGAACACGTAAGTATGTCGTACATTATTAATTTTTTTATATTATAAAATTTCTTTTTAGAAATGTATTTTGTATAATTTAATAAATAATAATCAATTTCGTTTTTTATCACATTTTATGTGTTATATTTTTGAAAATCATGGTTTTATATCATTTACAGATCTTTCCAATCATTTATATTTTGCTGAATCGTAAGAGCGAAGAGATTTATACCCATGCTTTTCATTACATAAATGCTAATTTGTTTGAACTGAACCCATTATCGTTTACAAGTGATTATGAAAAGGGTTTGAGAAATGCATTGAAAAAAGTGTTTACTTCTTCGTCATTTAATAGTTGCTGGTTCCATTATTGCCAAGCACTTAGACGAAATGCTGCGAAAATTGATACAAATTTTATTAGACAATTACGTTCAAACAAAAATGCTAATCGAGTTTTCCGGAAATTTTTAGCTTTACCATTGTTAAAACCTCAAGATATAGTTAAGGCATATGATATATTGAAGTCTGAGGCCAGAAACTCCCAATTTATTAGAAGAGGGGTTAATATTTTTGAAAAATTTCTTAAATATTATGAAAAACAATGGATGAATAAGGTAAATATTTCAAACTTCTTATTATTTTTTAAACTATATACATATACATATATATGATATATATAATATATAATATAAAATAATGCAATATATATATATTTAATATTTTAGGAGAAACCAGAAGGAATATCTGTTTATATGAGTGTCGTACGCACAACAAGTGCATTAGAAGGGTTTCATAGCCAACTTAGTAAAAAAATTGCGAAAAATGGAAATTTTTTTAAATTTCTTGACTCTTTATTAGAGATCGATGCTATAAAAACAACAGAATTTAAAAATTTATCCGATGGATTGTATGAAATTTTTGAACCACCGAAAAAGAAATATAAAAGAAAGCACCAATTAATAGAAGAAGCATTGCAAAAACTAGACAAAAACAAAATTACCATTGAAGATTTTATGAATTATATATCTAATTCTAATAATCAATTTCTATCTAATGAATTAGTTATGCAAAAGATTATTGATAGTGATAATGAGCAGGATGAGAATGATGATGAAACAGAAACAAATGAAAATGAAAATTTGTTGTGCGTCATATGTTGGGAGAAGTCTAGAGAAATATTGTTACGACCATGCAATCATTTTAAATTATGTTTCGATTGTTACGAAAAAATGAAAGAAAATTATACAAAAAATGGAACGCCGATTCTATGTCCAGAATGTCGTAAAATTGTAAATAGTTCTATGAAAATTTATTATTAGAATAAAAATAATCTTTCATTTTTATTTCCTCCTTAATAAAAATTATTGAAAAAAAAATTTGTTTGCACTTTTTTTATAATTATTTCACTTTAGATTTATGTACTATTTTTGATTTTGAGTACATGTTATCCTTGTGCAGGGGCCCGTGCTACTCTCCTTTGTATCTTTACAATTTTAGTAATGTTACATTTTTGCGTGTCATTCTTGCGCAGGGTGCCATGTTAATTTTTTTTGTATTTTTGTGCACATGTGTATGTGTGTATGTGTATTTGTAGAAAGCAAATCTGATATGTGTATGTCTGTATAGAAAATGCTTAATGCATACACCTTCAGATTTGCCTTCTACTAATGCGCCTACATACACTCTCAGATTTGCCTTGTACTAATGCGCATACATACACTTAGAAATTTGCCTTTTACTAATGCACATACACACATACACAACGCACACACTCTCAGATTTACCTTCTACTAATGCACATACATACACTTACAGATTTGCCTTTTACTAATGCGCATACATTAACTGCACAACGCACACACTTATATATTTACATTCTACTAATGCACATACATACACTCTCAGATTTGCCTTGTACTAATGCACACACACACATGCACACGCGCACACTCTCAGATTTGCCTTCTACTAATGCACATACACACATATACACATGCACACAAACACACACACAAACAAACAAACAAAAATATACAAAATACAAAAGGTGATAAGAGGGTTTTTAATTCATCAATTATCACGAGCTAGCGATTCGGAAGTTTCCCCCTTTTTATCTATATGTCAAAAATTTATTCTAAAACGAAATAACACCAAATTGGTATTATTTCACTTTCAAATGGAAATAACACCAAAAATTGAAATTTGGTATTATTTCCATTTGCAAGTGAAATAACACCAATTTGGTGTTATTTCGTTTGGTGTTATTTCACGGCACCGTATGACTTCTGATGTTGGTAAATACTTTTTTATGAACTTTTCTTTTACCTCGCCTTTCACGTATATGGTAGCGTTGTCAAAATCCTTAAATATTTGTGTCATAACACTGTAATTGGTGTCTTCGTCATTCCAATCTAAACCATTTATATTTTCCATGTCATATTGATTTTGTTTCCGTGCTTTGTCCGATAATTCTTGAAACGGATACGGTGGTTGAAAATGGTAACGTAATGGACAGATTGATTCAAAAGAAAGTATTTCGAGTTCCTTCGCAAAATATTGCCCATTATTTCCACAAACAAATTGAATATCAAAAATAAATTTATTCATCTTTTTGAACAGAGAGCAAGGAGTGAAATGAAAAACTTTTTTATTTTGTCATCATTTTATATTTTTTTAAAAAAATGTAGTACATAAATTCAACTTAACATTAAATACAAAAGTCTAATCTAATTATAAAATTTTAGGTTTTTTGAATCCATATGGATAAGAAAAATATTCATCTTCTACTATTCGCTTATCAAATGTAAATGATAAATGTTTTTTTTCAACAGAGGATATGATAACTCCAGGCCTGGTTGTTTGCGCTTGATTTTTCTGTCGTTTTTTACGCAAAAATCTTCTTTTTCAATGTCACTTTGTATCATCAAAGATAATACAGTCCTACTAGATGAACCATTTCATTTTTTTTATTTAAATGTTTGTATGTTTGCCAAAAATAAAGATCGAAAAAGTTTTTCGAAACAATATCGAAAAAGAGCGAAAGTTTATAATTCAGGAGGGATGTAAATATGAGAGAAAAATAAGAATATTTATATAGAAGAATTAGTTTGTGAGTTGCATGACTGGTTTACTAAATTTTATATGGTTTTGAGTGGTACCATCACTTATTTGGGGTGCGTTCATGAACATTACTTTAACCGTAGTCATGGTGTAGTATTGTTTAAGCAAAGTTATGTTATACTACAGCCATAGTTATGTTAACTTCAAGTGGTTTTTGAACGCGATTTTTACCATAGTAGTAGCAATAAATTATCATTCAGCTGTCAAGTCAAGTTTAAAAAATTTTTACATATTATAATTATATTTTTTGTTTGTCAAAAATTAATTATTTTTTAAAAATGAAGTTTAAAACAAAATTAATAAATTTCAAATAAATTAAATTGAAATTTTCACAATTCACAACAAAAAATGAAATGACAAACGATTTTTTATTGTCAATGTCATTACCACTTAAGGGCTTACTATCGTTACTATCGTTAACCATGCTCTCGAGCAGGGTTAATTTTTGACATCAAATAGTAAAAAATTTACTTTACTTCAGATGTTTATGAACGCTAAAAAGTTATGTTGGTAGTTATGTTTTACTATACCACCACTATTCTGAACGACAAATGATAACTATAGTTAACTATAGTAACGTTTTTGAACGCACCCTTGATATGATATTATACTTGAATAAGTAAAAATAAATGGATATTTTGTACGCAAGCAAATGCTTTAGAATTAGAATACAACAATTGACAATAGGGCTGTTTCAAATTTTTTTTTATTGTATTGAGTTGATCGTCGTATTTAATATATGAATGACTTGAGAAAGGAGGTATTTCATATTTCATGTATTTTTATATATGTATGTATGTGTTGTTATGTTAATATGCCTTGTCGCGTGCTATATATGATCTGACATAAATTACTACTACTACTTCTAATTGAAATGCATATATAGAATTGTATTTATATCAAAGACCATATAAATATATACATTTATACGGTCTTTGGTTATATGTATTTCCTGTATAGGTTTACATTATTTTCTGTTCTGATGTAGGATTGTAGAATATTTAGCAACAGAGGTTTTTACGTATGCATACATTATAATTACTGTAGCATTTGTACTGTACTCTGGTCTATACATTTATACGGTCTTTGGTTATATGTATTACCTGTATAGGTTTACATTATTTTCTGATGTAGGATTGTAGAATATTTGGCAACAGATGTTTTTACGTATGCATATATTATAATTACTGTAGCATTTGTACTGTACTCTATACATTTATATGGTCTTTGATTATATGTATTACTTGTATAGGTTTACATTATTTTCTGATGTAGCATTGTAGAATATTTGGCAACAGAGGTTTTTACGTATGCATACATTATAATTGCTGTAGCATTATACCAGAGATACTATATAAATACATATAAATATGTTTTTACATAGAATCACAGATCAGATACACTTATCTGTGATAGTATATAGTATCTTTGATTATACATAATATATGTATACATTATGGATATATTATGGTTTTATTTTGTTATGTTTTTGAGTTCATTGACTTATGAATGCAAGATACGATTATATACTATCATATCCCGTGAATTGAATTTCTTCTTGAAATTTTTAAAGAATGTCTTTTTTAATGTTTGGGCCTTAGGACTTCTGAAAAAATAAAGTATTATTCTGATTTATGATCATAATATAGAAATTTAAAAATCAGGTGTTTTGTGAATTACCAAATTTTTTTATAGACTGAGTCAATTTGTTTTCTAACTATAAGATAAAAATTGATATTTTCAAATTAATATGGAACATAATTTACAAATATGTATATTTTTCTAAATCTTGAGGATAATGAATTTTAAATTATTTACAATATTTTTTAAAAACAGAAAGCTTAAAAATATTTATTTCAAAATTTTTAAATTTTATTTCGTTGATGTTTTTTGTGTGTGGTATAAAGTATATACTCAAAAAATTCTATATACTAGCGCTGATGAACATTTAATTAGATTCAATGAAAATTGATAATTATTTGTAGCTTGAAAAATATTATATATGTATATATAGGTATATATATAATAAACAACATGTCATGAAGTCGAAAATAAATTATTTGTAAATTTATGGATTTTTATGATTGAATGCAATCAAATTTTTTTCATTTATGTTTGTTTGAAAATAAATTATTAAGTAGAATGGGCCTATAATTCTAGTCCTAGAAATATTTTGGAGATCCGTATTATCAAAATATCTTCAGTAGTGATTCAAAAAATTATGTTTGAAAATAACGTGGAATAGGTTTACGTATAGTAAATTATAATTGCTTATTTGATTTTTGAATTCAAAATTTACCTTTGTATTTTAACATTTCTATTAAATTGATAACTCATAAACTATTTAATATTATTCCTAAACAAAATTGCCGGCAATAAAAAATAAAATTGTAAAATTTATAATATATTTCTACTTATAAATTTGAATGAAAATTTTTAATTTGATGCATTCATTTAAAAGCGCGAGAACTGGTCAGTTCTGCATGGTGCGGTCATGGTGTTGGCAAAGAAGAGGAAATTAATCTGACCTGTCTCTACTTTAGAATATATTATCAGAAATTTGAATAGCCTCTGACATTTAGTATTATTCATAAATATTTGTATACAGCATTTTTTTTAAACAAAAGTTTTTAAAATTGCATGTTTTTTATATAAATAAAATAAACTCCTAATTTTTTAATTTTTAATTCTGTTCTTTTCTATAAAATATATGTAACTTTGTTTTGAACTAAAATGATCCTAATGAATTCGGACAAAAAAGCGATGAATTATCAATTGTTCTCACAATATTTTAATACAGTTGAAATTATATTTATGGATTTATAATGTTTCGAGGATGCATTTCCAATTATTAATTAATTAGAAATTAAATGCCGTGAAAAAGTAGTTGTGAACAATACTGTACATCCAGTTTTAATTTAACTGTAGTTGGAAGACAGTTTTCAAATTTAAAAATTTTAAAATTAAATATATTACTATATATGATTTATAAAGTATAATATTAATATGCAAATTATGTATAAAAATATCTAAGAAAGTCATAGCAAAGCAGAAGAAAAATTTTGATCACGATCAAAGTGGATTTTGCACTTATAATAGTGGTAACGTAGTAAATGAAATATATATTGTTCAAATATAGATATTGTGGTATCTTAAAAGGATATTTGCTTGAGGCCTGTTACCTATCAAAATTGTTATTTAATTCTTTTCAGAGGAAAACCATCAGATTGCAGCGTAATTGATAAATATTCGGTAATTATAAACTTTCGCTGTCAGCTAGTTTTCTTTAAACATTAAAAATCGAAAAATATATGAATCTTCATGATTCTAGTCTCAAAATATTCCATTTAACTTCGTATTTATGAAAAAAGTATAATAGTTACAGTTTGATGCGTAGGAGAGTGTGGGTAGATAGTTAAAAGAGCATATGAAAAAATCAGTTTAATTCAGTTCAAAAATGTTGATCAGTGTTAACGAATGACGCTAATTATACAGCACTTTTCATACTCTTTTAGCATCCCCGCACCGACCTGCCAAAATTCTCTTTTTTTCAATTATATTTTAGTTTTCATTCTATAAAATTTTTCAATCTTACTAATGAAAAATTACTCATGAGTAATCACCACCCACCACCCCCCACACCACTCCCCCGCATCAAACAGACACTATTATATTCTATTCATAAATCCGAAATCAAACCAAAGTTGAAAAAAAAGCAAAAAGGTTGACTTTTCAATTTTTTATGAGTAAAAAACCAGCTGATTGCGAAAGTGTATATGTAATTACCAAATAATGTATTCATATATCTATGAATAACAAAAAGGTTCATATTTATCATTACACACAAATATTTTCATAAAGAAATATGTTAAGAAAGGTCATTGATACTATATACATTATAGATCCTGATATACTATATACATCATTGAACAATCTATTTTTATAATTACACTTGTATGTATGTGCACAAAATACCATATATACGATGTATACATACAATCATGTATATCGCATAAACAGCACATTCATTGCATATAGTATTTACTATTATCTATTCTGCATAAGCAAGCAGCATGTTGTTATTAATGTCTACTATGTCATGTCTATTATGTATGTATTAGAATTAGTTTTTACATCGCATTCAATGTTATACCAAAGACCACAAAGACCAATATAATATTCCATGATATAATATATTTTATATATCGGTCTTTGGTTATATCAAACTTGTTTATTCATATTATATGCTTTATGTATGTATGTGTACGAGATCGTCTTCAATTCAATATGGATCCTTACATATCCTTATGCACGAGCATAAACCATACATGGAAAATAAATATATATGATCAAAATCTCTCAAAAATGTTCAAATTTATATTTATAAGTTCCAGCCAATGATATTCATTTATTCTATTTTCAATACTCAAAATATACATTTACATATAAATAACACTTATATGTGTGGAATATCATATGAATTAAATGTACATTTTAAATAGCATTGTGTATTGTTTAGTGCTGCAAAACATTGACAGGTGTTCATTTCATTTGTGAGAGCAAATATTTATAATAAATGAGAACAAATTCGAAACACTATGGTCCGTCTACACAATTAGTTTTGATAACTCGATTTACAAAAACAATTCCTTTATATCACAGACTGTCAGACACATTTATTGAAATCATTATAATTGTGTACAGGGTACATAACTCAAAGCAATTCGAAAAATTTTGAAAAACTTTTTTGATTTTGATGAAGCTTTTTCGATCTTTATCATATATGTGAGTGTGTCGTTTTTGGAAAAATTACCACTTACACTAAAAAGAACATCTATTGAGACGAAGAACTATATTATCTTTGGTATCATAGATTTCAATCGTTCAAAATTAACAATTTTACAACTGTCAAAATTAATAGATATACATTTACATTTATTAATATATTCAGGACCTTTACTAGTTTCAATTTTAAGACTGTAAGTTTTAGGTCCAGTGCTTACAAATTCTGAGATGTAAGAACCAGGACCAAAACATTCAATCTCATCTGTTAAATCACCCAAAAAACCCGAAATTTCAAACGGGAATGGATTATTTTTTTTTTCTACAAAAATTATACTATCAGTGTCGCAATACAAAATTGCTTTACCAACCTTTTCTAATGCTTCGTAGAGTTTTATTCTTGCAAATGCAGTTGTATATGCAGCAATTGGTATATTTACATGAGGCAAGGAGTTTAAGCTTTCATGTATATATTTCCAAGTAATCCAGATATTGTCATCATTTATTGGTAATAAAGAACAAATTTCTATACCGGAAGATTGTATGAACTCATTGAAATCTTTAAAATTATGAACAACCTTAGTGAAAGTTCTATCCTCTTTTTGTGCGAATTTCCCCCAAAATGAATTTAAGCAGATTTTAGCTGTGCTACGCTTACCAGGATTATTTCGGATCTGCTCCTTATCTAAAACAATATCTTCCTTTATCCGATAGCGTTTTAAAAAATCTTCCTTTTTTTTTCAGACGCATACTTTTCACTCCATCCAGTTGCTTCATGCTTAATTTTTAAAAAAGTGTTCACATATTCTGTAAACAACCCTCCACTTTTAGTTTTTGGGTCATAGATAGTGTAGTCGTATTTCCAAACTTCAAAAATTTTTTTTATCCTATATCCCTTCTTAATAGCTAATGAAATTTCCGGAATAACCCAAGTACCTGTGATTAGTCTTTCTTCTTCACTATGTTGACATTCAGAAATTTTGTATTCTTTTGCACACTTTCTACAAAGCGCAAAATATAATTTCAAATTACTTCTAAAAGGTAGAACAGGTAGAAACAAATCGCTTGGAGGAACAACTGAGCATAAAATAAACCCATGCATTGAAAGTATTTCCGAAAGTGATGGTATATTTTCATTTCGAAATATTTCAGGATGCCCAATCGGATACGGAGAATATTTATTGATATATGGATATAAACTAGTAAAATCTAAATATCTTATAACTTCATTTGTCTCAACTTTATAATGTAATCTGAATACTTCTGTGCGGCCTCCAAATACCGCGTTACGGGGATTAAGTGGTGACGCAATATTTCTAACATATGTATTCAGTTAATTTGATGTTCACGCTAGGGTTATCTTTTAAAAACTTTTTAAATTCACATTCCCATATATACACTAATTTGTAACCGCTACGTTTAATTGTATCAATTCTTCTTAGTGTACTTTCAAAACGCTGATTCAAAGTTTCTATCTTTCGATTTGAATTATCATTTACTTCTTGTATTTTGAAACACTCTTTACAACCATGATAATAACACCCGAAGAATTCATATACTGTTTTTGTGCTTGAAATATACCCATCAACTAGTAACCCACTTTTTTCTAATCTCACTTCACCTTTGTTATTTGCTGAGAGTAGTTCTTCTTTACTTTTCAAGTTTTCCCATGCAAGCCATTTAGCAGCAATGAATGACTGGTTTTGATATTTACAGTAACCAGATTTTGGCATTATACCCAAGGCATTTTTCTTGAGATAGTTTTTTCTAAAAACAAGCATACATGCTGAAGCAATAGTGATTGATTCCACAAAAGGATTAATCTGAGTAACACTTAAAAATTCTGTCATAAATCGAATACAACCCAACCGTAAGATACACACGTCGTTCAAACAGTATTTTATCATTTCTCTCCTATTGTGAAAAACTTCTAGGGAAGCTGAATTATACCATTTTAAAAAATCTTCTCTCTCTTTAACTTTCATCGTATTATACCCATACATTTCTGGCGAAGGATATTTCCCAACATATGTTATATTTTCAATCGTGTGTAATGCTAAGGTCACCGATGAAGAGAATTTCTACCTAGCTGTAAAGATGTTAAAATATTAATTTTGGTGCGGCATGTTAGTGCCGATATTTGCACCGATATTTGGCAAAAATGCCGAAATTTTATTTTTAATTAAACTGGCAATTAAATGCCGACTTACTGAAATAAAAATCACAGCCAATTCTTCTTGATCAGACTTAACTGTCAACAATATTTTATTCATAAAATTCTTCCCTTTATATACAAAATTTCTTATCATATAATTAATAGTAATTAATATTAAGTAAATATAAATCACTTATATTACATATATGATTTGCTTAATCAAGAATTTATTGACATAATTTCAAAGTACAAATATTGGTTTTCTTTTATTTTATATACATATGTTCTTAATAATATTCTTTCTTTTTATTACTTATAACGATTTCATAATTTATAGAATATTTGTAATCAACCTAATTTCAAACTTAAGTTCATATACCTTATTAAGTAACAATACAATACAATGCTCACATATCATATTCATATGTTTACGACCTATGTTAATATTTATAACATAATTCTTAAAAGCTTAAACTGCTGTATCATGCTTATGTTAAGCAATTAATATTATATATGCAATTACGAAATGAGTAATTGCATTAATTCGACTCATATTTTTAAATGTTTGTTTACTATTGAGTAGATCACGTTTCTTCTACTCATGTTATGTTGTCGCGTATTATATTATATGTTATGTATATGATATGTAGTTATTATTATTCATTACATCCCTCAGGGTCGGGTAAAAAAAAAAATTTGTGTCTTACATTTTTGTTTACAATTTTGTTATTTGTTTATATTTTTGCTGTTTACATTTTTTGTTTTTTATTCTTTGTTTACATTTTATGCTTTCTTTAATCTATTATTATGTACTTCTTTAATTGTATTACCTATCTTAATTTTAGAATTTACATTATTAGTTTCTATTACTTCGTATGGTCCCTTATATGGACTTTCAGATTTTCTTCTATTACCTACTCTTAACCATATCTTATCTTCTACTATATTTAAAGGATTTATTATATTTAAAGGATTTATTTTATTATCCAGATAGTCTTTTCTTTTGCGTTTTGCTGTATCTAATAATTGCTTAGCAGTTTCTTGTGCACGTTGTAAACGGAATTTTAATTCTTGTGCGTAGTTATCTAAATTATATATCGGTTGCGCATTTTCAGATTCAAGTTCTGATGGTATTTTTGCAATTTTTCCAAATATAAGTTCAAAAGGTGATATATACCTATGTCTGAATGTGGTGTAATATTGTACGAAAACGTAAAATATGGTATCCATTCATCCCAGTTATCATTTTGAGTAAATGCTAGGAAGTATTCATTTAGTACTCTATGATTTCTTTCTATCATGCCTAATGTTTCATGGTGAAAAGGTGTCGATGTGACATGATTTATATTAAAATATTTACATATATTTTGCATGATGTCATTAACAAATTCTGTTCCCATATCAGTTTTTAGTATTTTGAAATGTCCGTATCTTAATATAAAATTGTTTACTAAAGTTTTTGCTATCGTCTTAGCTTCTTTGTTTTCCATTGAGAAGGCTTCTATATATTTTGTCAATTCACATTGGATGGTTAGTATATATCTATATTCTTTTGATTGTCTTAAAGGTCCGACAGTGTCAATCTGTATTATTTGAAAACTTGTTGAAGGTGTGTGCGTTAAAATTGTTTTTCTTTTGTATGCCTTATTTGTTTATTTTTTGCACATATTTCACAATTAGTGACGTAGTTTTTTACCATTTTGTTTAGATTTTTCCATATGTATCTTTGTTTTATTTTGTTAATGGTTCTTTTAACTCCAGAATGTGCTCCTGCATGTGCTGTATTGTGATATTCACTTATGATCTTATTTTGATTTTGATTATCAATCACTTTTATAGGTGGTGTTATATAATTATCTTTATTTCTGCATTTACATTTTTTATTAATTCTTGTTGCAACTTATTATATTCTTTTTTAAATTTATCGATATTTATAATATTAAATAATTCATCATCCTTTGCCATGGCTAGTTCATATATTTTATTTTTATTTAATTCGAGTGATAGTTTTTTCACAATAATCCTCAGATTCAATTGTGTTTCATCACTATACTCTATTTTTATTTCTCTTTTATTAATATGCATATTAATTATATCTTTATTATTATATTTATTATTTCTGTGTACACCTTGTATATTTATTCTCTTTATAAATTTTAATTTTCTAACATTTCTTACTTGAGAAATTGATGAACATTCCCAGATGCTGAGATGGCCAGTCTCTACCGGTTGTGTTTGATCAATCTCATTTAATGCAGTATTTTTCTGTTTTTCTTTTTCTTTAAGCATATTACGTGTTAACACTTTAATTTCATTTGTAGTTGGTATCATATTTTTAAGCACATTTGAGTCTAATTGTAATCGTGATAAGGCATCTGCATTGGTGTGTAATAAACCCTTTTTATATTTTATCTCGAAATCGTAATCCATCAGATCTAGTCTAATACGCGTCACTTTAGATGAAGGATTCTTTTGTGTGAATAAGCTTATAAGTGGGCGGTGATCTGTGACTACTGTAAATTTTCTGCCGTAAAGATAAGGTCTGAAATGATTGATTGCCCCGTAAATTCCTAATAACTCTTTTTCAATTATTGATTTATTCATTTCATGTTTATTTAATGTTCTACTCGCATATGATATTGGTAAATCTTTGCCAATTTCTCCTTGAAATAATACTGCTCCTAGTGCGAAATTTGATGCGTCTGTTGTTAAGATGAAAGGTTTTGAAAAATCTGGATATTGTAGTATGGGTGGGTTTAGTAATTTTTGTTTTAAATTTTGAAATGATGTGTCGCATTCTTTAGACCAAATAAATGAAGTGTTTTTACGACATAACATATTAAGTGGTTTTGCAATAGCTGCAAAATTCGGAATAAATTTTCTGTAATAGTTACAAAATGCTACAAATCTTTTAGTTTCATTTGCATTCGTCGGAGTTGGATAATTAACTACTGTGTCGTATTTTTTAGGATCTGTTTTTATTCCTTCGCTAGTTATCAGATGTCCTAGATAGACTACTTCTGATTGCATTTTTCTGGATTCAATTTAATGTTATATTTTCTCAATCTTTGGAAAGTTTTAATTAAATTGTTGTTGTGATGTCTGAGACTACATCCGAAGATAATAATATCATCTACATATAAGAATGTTTGAGCATCAAGACCTGATAAAGCTATGGATAACATACGTTGAAAGCTATTTGTTGAAATTTTTAGACCAAATGGTAATCTTTTGAATTGGAAATGTCCTTTACTAGTTGAAAATGCTGTTAAAGGTCTAGATTCTTTCTCCAGTTCAATTTGATGAAAAGAGCTTGTTAAATCCAGTGTTGAAAAATATTTTGCTTTACCTAAATTATCTAGAATATCTTCTAGTCTTGTTAATGGAAATTTATCATCTAAAATCTTTTTATTAAATTGTCTAAAATCGACTACCATTCTCCATTTTTTCTCTTTATTATTGCTTTTCTTAGGTACTATTAATAATGGGGAGTTGTATGGGCTAATCGATGGTTCTATGATATCATCTTTTAAGAGCTTTTCTATTTGCGAGTTTATTTTTTCTATTTGAGATTGTGGCAGCCGATAATTTTTTATATACACTGGGTTTTTATCGTGTATATTTATTTTTTGCGTATAAAAATTATTTACACCTAAACGATCTCCATCCAAATAAAATATATCTGAAAATTCTTTAAATATTTCTAATAATGAATCCTTTGCTTTCTGATCTAGATTATTTATTTTTAATATGCTTTTTAGTTTTTCATATCTGTCTTCACATACTCCTTTTGTATCTATTTTACTTATTATGTGGAAGTCTTTTAATGGAAGTATTTCCAACGGGGGTAATTTAATGTTAACTTCATTGTCAGTTGTATTTAAAATTTTTATATGTACAACTCCTTTTGATGGTATAACAGAATTAGCGATAAAAACACCGTCTTGAATTTCTTTGTTCAAAATAATGCTATCTTCATTGACTTGACAATTAATTGCTTGGATCGATTCTGTTCGCGCTGCCATTTTTATATATTTTTCTTCCTGTATTTTGGTAACAAGGGGTACGATGAAATCTGTTTCATCAGTACAAATTGTGATTGTGAAATCTTCATAATTTATTTTACAATTGTAATTTGTTAGAAAATCTCTGCCAATGATGCCATCTGTTATTATTGGAAAGTTTTCTTCTACAACATGGAGTTTCTGAGGTAGATATTCATTTTCTATTAAAAAGCATGCATTTATTGTTCCAAGGGTTTGAATTTCATTTTCTGTCACACCTGTTATTTTACATTGTTCATTATTAATATATGAATTTTTTTTTTTTTTTTTTTTTTTTTTTTTAAAATATACATATATACATACAATGTATATAGTATATATTAAGTGCACGCGGATACTCAGTCCATTATGGCACCGCCGATCAGTAATTTTATGTCAGATATACATTATTATCCAGTTTATCATCAGTAATCAGTTACTGGTGTACATTGCTGATGGGAAAAATTATTGATCGACTTGGGCAAGAGTAGTGCGCTGGCTGGGAATATATGAATTTGTTTTTAAAGTATTTACTTTTATTACTGAAATGTCGGCACCAGTATCAATTAGAAATGTTCTTATAGTATCTGAAATATCTATTTTTGCTAAGACGTAATTTGTTAATTTTTCAATTTTTAATTGATATATATTGTTTTCTCGTCCCCAATCTGATGTTCTTCGGGGACTACTTGCGCGTTTCCCGAGTTAATTACATTGATTCTTCTTTTATTTCTGCTATTTGCACCACGATTATTATTGTTACGGTTATTATTATTATTATTATTATTATTATTATTATTATTATTATTATTGTTACGACTGTTATTATAATTGTTGTAGTTGTTACGATTATTATAGTTGTTTTAATCTTTACGTTTGTTATAGTTGTAATTTCTATTCCTTGTATTGTTATATCCTTGTGTTCTTCTGCCATTATTATTTTTATTGTGTTTATTGTGTTTTATATACAATACGTTTTCATTGTTATTCCCACTGGAATCAATTTCAGATGCTAGCTTAACTGCTTCATTTAGTGTTTTTGGTTGGGCTGCAAATATTGTCATCTTCAAAGGTTCTTTCAGTCCAGATTTGAATGCATTTAAAGCTAATGTATCATTTATGCTAGCGATGACTGTTTTATTCGCTTCACCTTGTTCTGATATATGTATTTCGTTTAGTTCAGCAACCAATGTTTCTATTTCCTCAGCAAATTTGAGTACTGTTTTATTTCCTTGCTGAATACGATACAGGTCATTTTGAATTTTCATTGGGTTCTTTTTTGTCTTATAAATTTTTTCAAATAGTTCTTTAAATTGTTTTAATGTTGTTGGTATTTGTTCATTACTAATTTAATTACGAACTTTATCTGTTATACGAGTTTTTAGTATAAATTTTATCAATTTTTCTACTTCTGTATTATCTTTTAAAGTCTCTGATAAACATTCAACCAAGTTTACAAAGTTTGTTAATGTTTGTGGTTCACCATTGAATTCTGGTATTATTTTAAGCGTTGTACTAATATCAAATGCTGCCATTGTTGTTGTTGGTCGAGGCTGCATTCACTATTACTTCCTCTTTTAATTTACCGCTGCCCATTCTTCTTTCCGAATTTCTTTTATTTTATTTAGGAAAAAGTTCTTTTCTTCTCTATATTTCTTGAAGAAATAATAAATATTTGCAGCTAGAACATTTAACCGATGTTCGCAGGGTCGCCATGTAATGCTAAGGTCACCGATGAAGAGAATTTCTACCTAGCTGTAAAGAAGTTAAAATATTAATTTTGGAGCGGCATGTTAGTGCCGATATTTGCACCGATATTTGGCAAAAATGCCGAAATTTTATTTTTAATTAAACTGGCAATTAAATGCCGACTTACTGAAATAAAAATCACAGCCAATTCTTCTTGATCAGACTTAACTGTCAACAATATTTTATTCATAAAATTCTTCCCTTTATATACAAAATTTCTTATCATATAATTAATAGTAATTAATATTAAGTAAATATAAATCACTTATATTACATATATGATTTGCTTAATCAAGAATTTATTGACATAATTTCAAAGTACAAATATTGGTTTTCTTTTATTTTATATACATATGTTATTAACAATATTCTGTCTTTTTATTACTTATAACGATTTCATAATTTATAGAATATTTGTAATCAACCTAATTTCAAACTTAAGTTCATATACCTTATTAAGTAACAATACAATACAATGCTTACATATCATATTCATATGTTTACGACCTATGTTAATATTTACAACATAATTCTTAAAAGCTTAAACTGCTGTATCATGCTTATGTTAAGCAATTAATATTATATATGCAATTACGAAATGAGTAATTGCATTAATTCGACTCACATTTAAATGTTTGTTTACTGTTGAGTAGATCACGTTTCTTCTACTCATGTTATGTTGTCGCGTATTATATTATATGTTATGTATATGATATGTAGTTATTATATTCATTACACGTGTTAAAATAATAGGGATAGTACCCCTTTTCATAATTTTTTATATCAAAAACTTGAGGAAATTTTACTAAAGGAATAGATAAGAAATTCAAGGAATCAATAAATCTTACTTGTCCACATGCTAATTTCATTATTTTGGTTCCGTTCAGTATAGGTTCTATTTTCATTTTTCTCGCTGTAAGATCATTAATTAAAAAGTGCCCGTCATATCCCTGTAAATTATGTGCTATACAAAATACACTGGACACAAAAGAGCGAGGTTTTAATCAGTAATCTAAAAATTGTTTGACAACATTTGTCTTATTATTTTACTCAAAAATGTGTTGTCTATCACCGCATACCCCGCATTTTTCTTCCATATTTATATTTTCGTAGCAGTTATAACATATTTGCTGTGCAACGTTTAAATTGACAATATGTAGGTAGGACGAATCGTTTCCCTCTAGTGTAGTGTTTTAAGTACTTTCACAATCAAAAAATATCATAAGAAATTTTTGTTCGTTTTTACCTTTATATGGTTTAATATAACAACGGTGATCTGAAGTAACTATTTTTGAACATAAGTTGCAAAAGTATTCATCACAAATATGTTCTTCGAATTTCCTCTTATCAAGTACAAGAAATTTATGACATAATTTACATATCTTGAAAATATCGCATATAGTCTTATTCTTAATTTTATTCTGAAGATCATTATCGAAGCAAGTTTCACCTCTAAATGTACTATTACAAGTGTTACATGTTTTTAATTTATCAATAAATTCACATGGTGGGAAAGAATTACAATAAGAACATTTAACTTCACACTTATGTAACGGTCTTCCCATTAATTTATCACAAAATGAGCAAACATATTTTTTGTTAAAAAATCCTGTAAGTGATTTTATTACAAAATAATGTTGTAAATTTCTAGAGTAGAAAAGATACATTTTTTTAGTATTAGTTTTTTCAAGGGGAAGTTTAAAGAAAATAGAACTGGAGTATTTTAAATCATCAAAAACAATTATTTGATAATCATTTATACATTTTTGAAATTTGTAAAGATCTTGATTATTATAACCTTCTTCACTTAGGAATAACTTTTGTTCTCTTACACAACTGTTTTGCTAATTTTTCTAGTGAATTTATTGTAGTAACATGATCAAAGTCTTTTATATTCATTTGAATCCCGTAGCAAATACTCCTTGGAAGACAATCAGTACTATCGTTTTTTCCTACATCAACTACGCTATTCTTTCTAATTAACACCTCATTTTCTTCCATATATCTAGGATCAATCTTACCTCCACCAAACGGAAAATTAATAATATCTGCATTCATTTGCAGAGCATCATCTGCAAGAAATGTTGCGTTCGACTGATTTACATTTGAAATCAATCCAGTTATATATTTACCATCTATTTCACTAACTGGTCTCAAACTGGACCAAATAGGTTTTACTTCAGGTGAATTTGGAAGAACAATTGAAAAACTAATTTTACTTCCCGGTAAAGAATTATGTGTCATATTATTAATAACATCATCAAAAGCTTTTTCCAGAACTTGTAAAGGATTTTTCTCTTTATCACTAAAATCTTTTAATCGAAAAACCATTTTTATACCTTCTACATTGAATTTTTTATAAAATGTACTTCTTCTAGACAAACATTCAAAACTTTTATTTAAACCACTACCAGACTGAATAATATTTTCAGGGGTTTTTTCAATTCTTTCTAAGACATTATTTTGAATTGTTTTTACCGGAGAGCTATCATCCTCAGTACTTTTTAAAAAATTCATTGTTTCTTTTAATACATTAATTGACGAAAAATCATTTGTGGTTATTGAATATTTGGTCGCTACATTTAAAAATGAATATTTTTTTCCATAGAAAAATCGATCTTTTTCTCTTTTAGTTTCTTCAATATAAAATTAAAAGATTGCAAAAATAAATCAGTACTTAATTCTAGGGCACTTTGTAAGTGTTTTATGACGTCCTTCGAACTCATCATAAATGTAAAAAATATAGTTATTTTTTTTTTTCAATCAATCCGACGTGAGTCTTTTAAAAAATTTCTATTTTTAAAATTTTTTTAATGTCTTTTTTAAAAAAATCATTTTTTTAATTTTTATTCCTTTTTTTTACAAATTTAAAAAAATTTCTGTTTTTACATTTTTTTAAATACCTTTTTTAAAAAATCATTTTTTATTTTTATTCCTTTTTTTTACAATTTTTTTCTTTTTTCAAAATTTTTTGTTGATTTTTAAGATTTTTTAAATCTTGCTTTAATTTTTCTTTTATTTTTGTATCTTTTGTGATACAAATTATCCTATATAAATTTGCCTGCTCCTTTCTCAATCTCACTATTCTCCCTCCTCTTGATTTTTTTTTTTCTTAATTATCGGTGCTGGTATATTCTCAGGCTTCAGTCCCTTCTGCCTTAACCGATATTCCTCTATGGTAATTGGCTTCGGACCAGAATATGGATTTTCTTTTATATTTTTCTTCAATTCTTTTACACCTCCAGTATTCATCTGTATTTTTAGAAAATTAAATATTAAACAATTTTTCAAGAAAGTTTCTACATGACACGCAGAAATGCCGATCGTAGTTAAGTGTCACATAGCACCTAAAAAGATGCCAGTCGTGACAAACTTTTTGAAAAAATTTTAACTTACCTGATCAAGTATTTTTCATCTGAATACTTTCAAGCTTATGATTTTTTATTTAAAATATTATCGTTTTTAAAAAAATAATTTTCGATAAATTATCATACAAAATTATGTAAATACAAACTTCATAGTATTACGTCATAAATTGAGTTTCAAAATTATATCATTTTCATTTTCTTATAAAAATATTACATTTACATTATTTGATATTTGTTTTCATGCAAAAAATTAAATACATAGTATTAATGATTACATACTATATGAAAAAAATATGTTTTAATTTCAAAATATACAAGTACTTAATTAATAAAGTTAAATTTTATTGATATTGTTTTGCACAAAGTGAACATCGGTTTCATTTTTATTGTAGTGTGAACTGTATTATTATAAGAATTTAATAAATAAGGTAAAATATCAATGTATCGTTAGTCAAATGATTCGTAAAATATTTAAACATTTTCTCCTTTATTGTACGGTTAAATCTTTCAACAACAGCTGCTTTATTTGTTGAAGCTATTTGCGGAAATCTTTGTTGTATCCCATTAAATTTAAGATATGAAGTTAAAATCGAGTTTTTAAATTCTCGTCCTCTATCACTTTGAATAGTATCTGGTTTTCTTTTACTGTCAACAATAATCTTTCTTAAACCCTTAGTAACTTCGGCACCAGTTTTATTTCTCAATGGAACCATCCAGCCGTATTTTGAAAGAACATCAATAACCGAGAGTATAAACGAATAACCATTATTGTATTTTTTAAGCATCTTCATATCGCATAAATCAATTTCCCATAACTGGTCAATATATTGCAGATAATAATGATTCCGTTGAAATCTTCTTTGAACTGGTTTGTGTAGTGTATAAACATCCTGTGCTCTAAGCCAATCTTTTATTTCCTTGTGTGAAATTTTTTTATTTGTAACTGCCTTATGCAATCTAGATTGCGACGCATATACTTCACTATTATTAAGATTGTAGAATTTCTTTCCAAGCAAAGAGTAATCTTTATTTTGTGCCATCACTTTCAAATTTACTCAAAAACCTTTTATAGAACAAGTGTTATATATATATACTATTCTAACCCGATTAGTATAAAAGGAATTTTTCAGTTTTTCAATTTTTCAGTAAGAATGTTAAACTTGAAGCGAGATCACGATCGTCTGAAAACTTTTAGTAATTTAAATATTACTGAAACAAAGTCACAAAAATTTGCGAAAAGTGGGTTTTATTATACTAACTGTAAAGACTGTGTTAAGTGTTTTTTTTGTTCCTTAGAAATAAGTGCATTCAATTGTCCAACAGAAGTAGAGGCAGAACATTTACGTCTTTCTCCAAATTGTTTTTATGTTAATGGAAAAGATGAATGTGGACCATACGGAAGAGTAATTGAACCACAAAAAACATCAAAAGCCTCATATGTGTTGTTTCGCATACTAAAATTTCTAGGCGGAGGACTTATTATAACAGGGCTTTTTTGTGAAATATACCATGTTATTACTTCAATGAGAAAATAAGATAAATCAGATATCAGAAAACAATAAAAGCTGAAAATTGAATGCGAAAATTACAGAAGCGTTTCAAAAATAAAGACAGACAAAACATTGTCTTAAAAAGTATTACACGTACATATAAAGATAAAAAATGGTGAGTATACATAGTAAGTATCAATTAGTACATAATATTCGTAACTTCATGTTTTTTTCATTCCAGAATACCTTCGATCTTCTAAATACGGTAGCAGAGGGTGACTGTGATACACTCATACCCATCACAAACCTCGAGGTCAACAAAAGGTACAAAATACGTACCTTTAAATATATTAAAACAAAATATGGTATGCGTCTCACTATCCACTTTGTTGATAACACGTACTCTTTTCTACCGCGAAGATTCTCGGAGAAGATTAAAACCCAACGTCAACTGGACGAACTCAATCAGATACCAGAAAATTATCTGGTATTCGAAGGTAAAGATGAAGCCAGAGGAGGTTTTATTAAGCTAAAATTTACCACAGACCAGTAAAAAAGATAAAATAAATTTTATAAAAAAGATAAAATAAATTTTATAAAAAAATCATATCCAAAAATGTTTTTTTATTTTATCACCCTGTTGTTTCATTCAATAACCAAAAAAATAATTGCTGTTTTACAAAAAATAACAATTTGTTTACATCGGACGGACTTAATGTTTAAACATTCACTTTCATTTCTGGTAGGGTTCACATACAATACTTTTTATTATTGACATATATTTTACGTAATGTGATAACAATTTTTGTTTACATAGGACGGACTTAAAAATTCACTTTCATTTTTGGTAGGGGTCATATCAATACTTTTCATTCTGGTAGGGAAAACTTTCAAGTTCTTTACTGTTTTTTTAATTTTGTACCCACTTTCAAAATATATGCTTTTACATATTTGCGGTAGTATCAAAATCGAGTCGCAGTCAGATAGCATTTCAAAATAAAGCTTTGTAAAAATTAAATGCACCTGTTTTACTCTTTACACACTCACAACATTGGTCTATTCAGTATCATTAATCCGCCATCATTATTCAATAAACATCATTAATTTACCATCACTATTCAATAAACATCATTATTTTACCATCACCATTTAATAGAAATTATCCACACAGAAAAAGTCGTTTTTCCAGCTTTCCGTCTCAGAAAATCACTCCATTTCGACCGCTCCGATACACGCAATTCGAAAATGTGTCCACTTCCGTGTTTGTTGTCCTTACCGTACACTAAGTATATTTAAAGGCAGAGGTGGGTTACTTACTACTTATACATAATATATTAATATATTTATTAAATTTCCTCAGGTTTTTATAGTCTTCAAAAAAGGACACGTAAATGCAGGTATATATTGAATACGAAATTCTTTTGGAATAAAAATAATTTGAAAATCTGGGAAGACCTGGGGTCCCCTACCTTCCTGGAAGCAAACCTCAGTCTTAACTTCATTATATGGTCCTCCAGACCCCACACTCCACATTCTACCAGTAGAATGGGGATAGGGGTTGAACGGTACGCCCCTGAGGCAACTCGGAGGACCTCATTCATTGCTGTCTGTATGGATTTTTTGTACGTTGGTGAACAGTCACCAAAGAGGGTCAGATCATACCCTGTTATGCCGTTTACTAATACATTAGCAATGTGAATGAGAGCCAATGGTGGGGCACCCATTCTGCCTGCTGCCAGCATCTTTATAAGGTTGTGAACCTTGTGGAGTTTATTCACCACTACTTGCACATGATCTTGCGATGTGGGTCGCTTATTGAAATGGATTCCTAAAATCTTCATGCTAGATGACGGACTAATTACGCGTGAAGCGATACGTACTTGGTTTACGGTGCAGTTCCTTTTCCTGCAAATATGGAGGAATTCCACTTTTTCAAGTAGAATTTTCCCTCCATTATCTCGCACCCACTTCAAGGTACCCTTGTACGGTACTTGTACGGACCTTGATCTGCCTGTTGGACATGAAACTATAGATTGTTTTGGTAAATCTTGGATCCACACCCCAAGAGGTCAGTTTCTGGCATACGAAACAGGCTGGAATTCTATCGTATGCCTTTTCAAGGTCTAGTGAAAGGACACTAGAATGACCTCTGAATGAATGAAGCAAGCCCTTCTTCCAGGTCGTGTAGGAGAGTGATTGTACCTCTCCTCGGGCGGAAACCATGCTGACCAGAATTAATCAGTTCCTCAGTCACTATCTGAAGTCTTTTCCCCATAATCTTCTCCAATGTTTTGGATAAACATGGGAGAAGGGATATGGGTCTGTAATCCAGTGCGCGCTTTGCAGTTGAAGTTTTCTTCGGAATCGGTATCAGTGTGGCTAGTTTCCGGTCATTTGGGAAAGTTCCGCACGCCAGAATGTTGGAGTACAACTCTGCAATTCTGATCTTGATTTCTCTCGGTAGTCGTCTCAACATGCGATAGCTTATTTGGTCGTCCCCCAGTGTGGAACCACCGAAGAAATCTAATGTATTTTCCAATTCACTGCGAGGAATTGGACCAGCTAGATGGTATTTTACATGTTGAAGTGGGTCCACCGAGTATGCAGCTTTCTGGTCGATAACCGATTCCGGAAGGCCAAGGTCGCCAGAAACTGAGGCCTATGAAGATGCAAACTCTTCTGCGATACCAAGTGAGTCGGTGACCGTCCCATCAACTGTCATAAGAGATAGTACGGCTGAAGGTGGTTTGCCATAAAGACGTTTCACCTTCATCCCTGCATCCTTCAGCGAGTCAGATGGGATAATCGAGTTGGCGAATGCCTGTCAAGAGGCCTTTTTCGCCGTTTTCACCGCCCGCTTCACTTGTGCAGTTAATCTTTTGAAGTTGGTCGAGTTTGCGCTGGTAGGGTTTCTTTGGAACCTCTTCCAAGCAACATTCTTTTCCTTAATAGTTTTCTTAATGTCTCTGATTAGCCAAGGTGGCTCATAGCAGATCTTTGGTCGTACAGAAGGCATAGACAAGGTTGCAGCCGATCTTATTATTCTTTTGATACTGGCTGACTCTTTATTTATGTTGCTGCTCTGGGGATGGTCTCTGTTTAGTCTCAGAGCAACCTGGGCGAACAAGTCCCAGTCAGCTTTGTCTTCAACTAAACGCGAGGAAACTTTTTGGGTTGCTAGCCTATTAACGCTATTGATTATGATTGGGAAGTGGTCGCTTCCCTCTGGATTATCTTGGAGTGCCCAGGAGAAATTGCTAGCTATGTGGCTTGAAGCCAAGGTAATATCAATTGCGGAGCTAGTATGGTGTGTCGATGACACGAAAGTGTGGGCTCCGTCATTTAGTAGCATGTGATCGGATTCGAGTATCCAGTCTGCAATAATTGTACCTCTAGGATCAGATCTGTGATCCCCCCAGAAGTGTTGATGGGCGTTAAAATCGCCACCAATTATTGAAGCGGATGGGAGTTGGTTTATAAAATTAACTAGGGTGGGGTGACGATAAAATCGGTTCTGGTAATATATACCGATGAAAAGGTCATTGGAGGCGATGTGTGTACGGTGACAGACACATTCAGGAAGTTCGACGTTACGTCGAGAAGTGAATGACTTATACTGGACCGAACAAGTATACCAACTCCTCGTGAACGAGCCGAGGAATTACTGTCTGAAAAATGACAGGTGTAACCTCAAAAGTTCGGGGGTCCATTATTTGAATAGATTAAAGTTTCCTGTAGGAGAATAATGTGCGGTTTGTACCGACTTATGAGTATTTCAAGATTGTGCTGATTGGTACGAAAACCTCTTATATTCCACTGGATGCAGGTGAGCTCCCGTGATGTTAGTTGTGAGCTCGAAGTGAAATATGTCGCCATTTGGTTTTATGTAAAACCAAAGGGCAGACTTGGATTGAGGTTCGCTGAGGCGTGAAGGACCCTGAGGAGCTTATAGCTCCTCGGGGACATCCATGTCCTCATTGTCTGGGAGTTGGATTATGTTATTCATCAGTCAGCTTAGGTTAAAATGGAATTTCAACCTTGGCAAACTGACTAATGAGTTTTGTAAAGGGTTGTTTGCTGCCCAGGTAGTTGTTACCTTGGGCTACAGTAATTTCTTCTAACCTTTCTCTGGAGGTCGCCTCTAAACGGCAGATTTCCTCCTTTGAAATGAAAAATCTATCAATTGTAGTTTTGTTGTTGTTTATGAATGCGTTGTTTTGTGTTGTAAGTTGTGCATTTGTATTTGTTGTATTATTTATTGTACTAGTGATTTGTTTTGGGCTCTTTTTTGTATTGGTATTGATTTGTGTTATTGGTTGTAGGTTTGTGTTTGTTTTCTTGTCTGTTGTATTCGATTTTTGTGCTGGAGAGTTGTTTGCGGTGTTGGTTGTTACGCTGGACTTGTGATTGTCTTGCGTCTTAACTGTCTGGTTTGGACTTTGTTTGATAGTGGTTCTTTGTCCCGTCTTGTTGTTGCTGCTGTTAGTATTCCGAGTGTGATTAACGTTTTTGTTCGTCATTGTGCTGTGTAAGTTTGATCCTGCTGCCGTTTGGGCATATGTCTTCGTGCCCAATCGGTTTGCTAGGCCGCTGTTGGTTGGTGGTGTCTGCATATTATTCCCAGCAGATGAAGTGGGGTTACGTTCGAAATACTCCCTCTAGCCTGGTACTTCGTGCAACGTTCGTTGCTCATGATTTGTAGAATCTCTTTTTCGCGTTGGTATGAAGGGCACCCTGCGTCAGCTGCCCCATTATCCATAGTTCATCAATTAATACAATATATGCTACTACATACCTCATCATGTTCAGCCTTCTCTGATCCTCATGTAGCACATCTCTCTTGTCCCCCACATCTATTTTTTGTGTGTCCCAAAAGCTGGGACTTGTGACACCTCATTGGGTTCATCACGTATTCCCTTACTGGAATACGCATGACCCCACATGCTTTTACAAATTGGGGCGGTTTGTATGACTCAAAGGTCAACACAATCGTACCAGTTGGGTTTGCTGCTGTCTGGGACTCTGCCTGTCTTCTGGTAATGTGGCGTGCTGCAATAACCCCTTGGCCCTGGAAGTCCTCGAGTATATCCGCTTCCGTCACATACTTGAGTTGTTGGCATCTGATTACTCCCTTTGAGGTATTCAGCCCAGCCACATATCCAATTTTTACTGGGATACAAATGCCTTTAGACAAGGTAAGCTTATTTGTCTTAATAAACTTATCGGCTGTCGCTTTGTTTTTGATAAGGAGTTGTACCCTCCCATCATTACGTCATTCAACTTCGAGAATTTCTTTGGAAATTCCTTGTAGAGATTTTAGGACCCGAAAGACATTAAACTGCTCAAGCTTGTGATATATAGGATTGTCTTTCTGGGATTTAGCTTCATCGATAACCAAACTCTGCACTATGATAAACTTAGTCTCGTTATCGGTGCTTTGTTTTGTAGGCAGGTCCGGGAATACTGATGAATGAAAGGAGATCAGCGGCTGTTTGTTTCTTTTCACCCTTTTACTACTTGGTGGTTCTGAGGTTGGGCCGTGAGCTAAGAGGGCAAATGATTTTGAGTCGCCCCCTGGGGACCGTCCCATTTTGCTTTATTAGCCTTTCTCTACTGTTGTATTTGCACCTTGTTTGAAAATTGACACTGCTATTATTGTTTTTTATTATTTCTTTTATTTTAACTTTTATTATATTCACTTTTCTTTACACTTTTTCCACCATGTTTTTAATGGTATTTTTATTTTATTTTTATTTTATTTCTTTATTATTATTTTTTTTTTGTTTTATTTTATTTTTTTTTTCACCCTGTTTATTTATTTTTATTTTGGGTCACCCTGTATTCCATTAACACATGGGATTGGGTCACCCTGTATTCCATTAACGCATGGATTGGGTCACCCTGTATTCAAGTTTTCAATTTGCAGATGGCTTTGGGCCACCCTGTATTTTAGTTTTGCAGCTGTCGAAAACTTAATATTGTTTCGCCTCCGCACTTCACATACCGGAAGCGAAACGCACCTGCACAGTTTTTATTTCTACTATGGAGTCTATTTCTCTATATACTTAACCCTCTAGCAGGACAATTTTTTTTTTAATGATAAATTCATGAATAGTTAATTTCGATGTGCAGAGCACGATAGTGATGTCAACAAAAAATTTGTATTTACCGTTTTGTCTGCAGGTGAGAGAACAGGTAAGCTGCCAAAAGGCGGGTAGTCCAGGAAAAAGGAAAAAATAAAAGACAGGTGTGATTATTACTCTACTCTGTTTTATTGCATAAGAACAAAATAAATTTATAAAAATGACGGTAAGAAATACAAATAAAAAAAAATGAAACATTATGGTTTAGTATGATAAATTTGAAAACATTTTTTTGTTGATGATAGGCACAAATTTACCTTACATTTTAAACAAAACATTTGTGTTTCCGATTTGCAACCACCCAATTTACAGGTCCGCTTACCAGAACGATCTAGTTGGTCTGGCATATGACCAACATCATCGTAGCGAGCATCGAATCCCAAACCATATGCTTTTTTGGTTTTAGGTGATTCAAACTTTTGTGATGAAGCTTTTGATGGTCTACCTGCTGATTTTCTTTCTGGCTTTTGTTGATATTGGCACAATCCTTGTGCAACTTGTATACGGAATTTTGGTAGCTCAGCAGTACCTCCACCTACATGAATACGTCTGTGCAAAAGATACGCATTAACTAATGTCATATCAAGAAAATGATAAAATAATTTCAACGAAGCACTTTTCGTTTTAATGCGAATATGATATCGTCCCAAGAGGCCGTCCATAAGATCCACGCCTCCCATATGGTAATTGTATTCTCTGATAATTCGTGGACATTCAATTTCAATAAATTTTTTATTCTGCCGATCATATCGAGATATTTTTTCAGACTGAGTTTGTATATTTGCTATCAAAAATGGTTTTACACCAACATACGTAGATACCAGTCGAACATTTTTGGTGTCTTTCCACAGTACATTCGTTATATCTACACCATAAGCAGTACCCACATACTCTTCCATATATCCTCTATTTTGACCTTGTGTTTGGAGTGCTTTGTCAGATGACAGCTTGCAATTGTTGATGCGATTAGTACGAACTGTGCCCAATGCATAAATACCTCGAGCTCTTAAGTAAACCATAAGTGGCAACGACGTGTAGAAATTGTCGAAGTACAAAATATGATTTTTGAAATCTGGTACAGTCTGTGTTAAACGCACAACAATATTGCCAGTTGCTCCCAAGTCAGGAGTATTCGGAAGCACCTTATTATCATTTTTGCCACAATAAACTTCAAATCTATACGAATATCCAGTGGAATCACATAATACGAACAGCTTCATGCCCCACTTATGAGGCTTGTTGGGCATATACTGCCTGAAGGCACTTATCATTTTTGTAGAGCACATCTGCTCGTCAACGCACAACCTCGCCAACTTAGGAACTGAATCAAATTTTTCATTCAAATGATCATATACTGGTCTGACTTTGAACAGCGAATCGTGACCAGGATGAGTACGATCTTTCATTAATGTGAAATCATTGAATCGGATGTATTTCCGGATATCACAAAACACCCTTGATGTCATTGTTCTTCGAATTGCTTCGAACGAATGTTCACCCCAATATTCTTCCACGCTCGGGTAACGATAAACTGACATGTAAATTAGAACTCCAATATACTGTCTTATTTCCACATTACTTACTCGAAATTTAGTATTCACATCCTGTTGCCTGGCGTTCAAATTTGTGTAATGGCAGATTTTCTCTATCAGCTCATCAGTAAAAAAATATTGAAAACATTGAAATGGTGTTTTCAATTCGTTGAATTGCTCCGGTAATTTGGCTTCTCCGCAAAACACCACTTCGTTTCGATGTAATTGTAGATGTTTTTTTCGCCAAGTTATTTTGTTAAACTCATCTGATTTGAATTTGATATTGGCCGGATCAATAGTAATTCCTCCGTTATTAGGTTGAATATCCGGTCCTCCTTCGTCTTTCTCCGGTGGTGGAGAACGAGGTCGTTTTTGACGTTTTCCTTTCAACCGTACATGATCAGTCAAGGTGGGTGCTGGCATTAGTGATGCATCTGTCAGAAGCGGTTCATGTGCTTGTTGTTGTTGTTGCTCAATTGAAGGAGAATGCGACTTAGATTCACCTGGTGATGAGATATTGCTGAGGTTCAAGCTGACATTTATAGCTCTACTAAGAAAATCAGCAGACGATGCTCTTCTCAATTCTGCAATACAATTGTCAATTTCTGCCTCATCCTCGGGCGCTATTCGATAATCTGGGTCTTTGACACTATCGTCATCATCATCGGAGAATTCGACGGAGCCATTATCAATATCAGATTCGGGATCAGAAATTGATTCCAACATTTGTAATACCTCTTCTTCAGAAAGCTTCGATAAGTAATGTTTTCGCTTTTGGAAAACCGGAGAATAGACCACTTTTTTTTGACCAGACATTTCTGCAAAATAAATGCACTAAAAGATATAGACGGGTTGACAAATAATACTTATGCAATAATACTCACTTATTTTATGAAAATTGTATGCAAAAACGTATACCTCACACGGATTCGTTTATGAAAATTTTATGCTAAAACTTCACTTTACACGGATTACCCGCCTTTTGGCAGCCTGACTTTCCTAATAGCTAGTAGTCGATTTTTTTTTCAAAATTAGTAAAACACCAAGATTTTCTCAAACTATATGTAATTTTCTGATCACCAATATTTTTTATGCTTCCAGAAACAACTATATATATTTTTAATAAATAATTTAAATTTTCACTGCAATAACTAATAATTTTTCGACCTGTTGAATTGAAAATTCCACTTCAAATGACAGTAACTAACTAACGCATGGTACAATTCCCGCCAAATTTTTTTTTTGAATAGACCTGAACACAACAGAAGGCATTGCAGCAACACAAAGTTTACAAAAATATTACATTAACAGATAATTGAATCAAAGCGTTGCCTGCCAAAAGGCGGTCAGTCCTGCTAGAGGGTTAACTAAAACCACTATAATATACACTGATTTGTCATGAATTCAATTTTATATTATTTTTAAATTGTGCCTTTAAACTGCATAAAGATATTTTGAAACTATATAAATGGAGTCCTTTTATCCATAGAATTAATAAATCGATGTCACTTATAATATAAATATAAATTTATTTATAATTAAGTATTTAATTTATATTTATAAAAATTTGAATGCCTGATTTATATTTAGCTGGTTGCCAGCCGCTGGTACCACCAGCAGCTGCATCAGCGCAGTATAAACGGCTACCAGCTGCTGGTACAACCAACGCTGGTAACTTTGGATCAATCCAAATTTGAGCTGGTTGCTAGCAGCTGACCATAAAAATAAAATGGGGATTTCTGATTCTGAGATAACATAGTTGTTGACGTCAAAAATAAGTAAGTTTATGCATTATTATTTATGTAAGAAGTGAAGTGTAAAATCAAGTGAAATTGACAATTAAATTATTGATAAAAAACAAGTTAAAAATAGGATTAAATAGCTAATTTAAATATTTTTTTTATTAATAAAATCTTGACTAATTTATTTTGTGATACTACATAGTTTTGTCTTATTTATAAACTTAATTTTATAGGGAAAAAAGTCATAACAAATTTATAAAAAAAGCCAAATCAAAACGACGAACCAATTATTTTTAGTGATATCAGTTTATACAATTTTTTTAGTCATTCATCTTATAAAAATATGACAAAATTAAGCCAGGAACACTTAATTCAATTACTAGAACTCGTTAAAGACAATGAATGCCTATGGATGTACACATCAGAAAATTATAAAAATAAGCAAGCTAGACTCGTTGCTTACAAAAGCATAATGGAAAAAATGAATTTTATAGATATAGAAGAAGTTAAAAAAAAAATAAAATCTGTGAGCGATACTTACATTCATGAAAAAAATAAAATGAAAAAGTCAATGAAATCTGGTGCTGGAGTAGAAGATAAATATAGCACACGATTAGTTTGGTACAGAATTGCAGATTCATTTTGGTCTTTCACCAAAGGACGAGATTCATATGACAGTATTGTACATTTAAGTAATATTTATACATACATATAAAATGTTTTTATAAATTTTATTTAACTTTCAGAATGGAACAATTGATATAGAAAAAGGGAATTCAAGTTTAGCTGCAGATCTACCAGATTTACATTTCAATGACGAAAGAAAACGTCCACTTTCTAACGTAAGTATGAGCTGCTTTACGTGAACAATTTTTCATGTAAAGAAATACTACAATGATTTTGATTAGATTAATAGTACAAAATATTGTAAAATTCTTTTCACAGAAAGAAAATGTTACCTCTACAATATTAAAAAAAAACTTAAACGAGATAATGATGTTATGCCTACATATATCCAAAATGCGTTGTCAAAACTGGACAGTTTAAAATCATCTACACAAGTGCAGGATGAGTTTTATTACTTCGGTCAAACTGTTGCTGGACATTTAAGAGCTCTACCTGCTATATCAGCTGTTAAAATGCAGTCTGAAATTTTAAACCTTTTATGAAAAGAAAGGCAAAATTGCATAAATGAGAGCTGTAAGAGCAGTCAACAAAGTTCTAATATCAGTGACATAGTGTTTGAGGACATCTCGGCTGCATCTTCTCCAAAACAAAGCAAAGACATCCTTTCAGAAGCAATTTCAGCATCTTTAGATAATAGTGATTTATTTTAAATGTTTATTTGACTTTAGTTATATAAAAATAATTAAATTAGACTGAAAATACATTTTTATGAAAATTATTAAAAATAAATTTTAATTTTTTTTTTTATAAATTAAAAACATTTTTAAAATAAACTACATTAATTTGTGCAATATGTGATTTTTACTCTATTTTATGCCACTGCCAGTCAAGAGCTCCTGTGGTCATAAAATAATTTTTATAAGTTTCGCGGATTGCAGAAGCAGCTTTTAAATAATTATTGCCTGATAAATCTTTGACAGATTGCAGTACTTGTTCATCCACTATTTCCCTTCTCCACTGCACAGGAGTAATCTCTCCAGTGTCCATATTTTCAATGTCCACACATCCATTTGGAATATACACTTTACAATCTGTTGTTCTAAGCTAGTTATGTATGCAGCAACAAGCTTTAACAATTTCATCCACTTTACCTGGCAGTAAATCGATTGGCCTTGTAAAAATTCTAAATCTTGAAGCTAAAATTCCAAACGAATTTTCTACAACTCTTCTTGCCCTTGACAACCGATAATTAAAAATTCTTTCTTCTCTGTTTAAAAGGCCATGGTGTGAGTGAATATGGTTTCATCAAATATTTACTTAAAGGAAATGCATCATCTCCTACAACGATTCCTCAATTTGGGAAATTTATATTTCCATTTTCAATACTTGTTTTTAGTGTTGATTCCTTAAAAATTGAACTGTCATTCACTCGACCATTTTTTCCTACGTCTATAAAAATGAATCTGTAGTTGCTGTCTACCATTGCAAAAAGGACAGTACTAAAAAATCCTTTGTAATTTATATAATCACTATTGGTGGCAGGGGGACATTTCATACGAATATGTTTCCCCTCAATGGCTCCACAGCAATTCAGAAAATTCCACCGTGTAGCAAAGCCATCTGCAATACTTTTCCATTCATTTTCTGAAGAAGGAATCTTTACAAAAATAGTTATGGTTATATTCGACTTTCGTAATTAATAGAAACAAAATTTCAGAATTTACCTTTATAAAAAATTTTAACTTATCAAAAATTGCTTTCAAAACAGGAATCAGAAATTGTGAAATTGTGCACTTAGGAACTCTATAAGCATGTTCTAGAGAACTAAAAGAATCACCTGAATTGAAAAACAGTTTTAGTATCATTTCAATTAAACTCATCTCTATGACTACACAACCTACATATATATGTACGTATAAATAATATTACCTGATGCAATATATCTCAATGTTATTTCCAATTTTGTACGAGCTGGAATAGCTTCACGGAAGAATGTATTTTTTTTTGATATGTCATTCTCAATTAACGACAATAACTCATCAAATTTTGCAGGAGTCATACGGAGATGATTTGTATATGTCTTTGGGTCTTCATATCTAATTTTTTCTAATAATTGTCCACTTAAACCAAATTGTGGTCTTTGCAAAATCCAATCTCTGGTCCACAATTTTCTTTTTCTCTTTATTTTTTTTTCACACATTTTTGCAATTTCTATTTTCACAATTTCACTTACTACTTCGAAACCAATTTCAAACAACTCTTCATTAGACGCCATTTTATTTAATTTTTACTTTTATTCAATTTTATTTAATGTTTTTAATTTTATTCTAATTCAATTACAACTTAAATTTCATAAACTCATTCAAAATTTAAATGTGTTATATTTATGTTATATTAGATATATATTTTACATTAATCCAGCAGATGACAATTATCAACAATGTAAACACATTTCTAGCTGGTCGGCTAATTGCTGGTAATACCAGCAGCTGGCAACCAGCTAAATGTAAATCAGGCATAATACTTATACTTAATTACAATTTACACACACGATCTAACTAAAAACACGTCTGCTCTCGACCGATGCTCAATGCGGAATAAAGAAGGAGTTTTACAAGCCGAAATGGTAATTGAAGATGAAGATGTTGCTGAATATGTATTTACAAGTAAGCACTTCATAATAACTAACGTTTTTAATTATTTAAAAAGTATACAACAAAATATATAACTTTACATTTACTTTTTTTTTAGATGATGAAAATTCGAATTTCTATTACAGAGCTACTCGTATTCGAAATAATTATGCCATATATTTAAGACGAGATTAAATTTCATTTCATGACATTCTAAAGCTTTTATTCTAAGAAGAACAAATGTTTTTGTAACAAATAAAAAGAATAGCAAAAAGAATATTTGTATAGGGATTTGTTATATTTGGAGATTTTGGATATATTATTTCTAAATATGGGATATAATAAACATATCTATTACACTACTTTCATGTTTTTTTATGAAGTTGAATTATATTAATTAATAATTTAAATGAATTTCAAACAGCACCGAAACTTACACATAAAATTTGAAAATTTTAAAAATTTACCTGAATTTTCCATTTTCTTAATTTTCTGGCAATTTTTAAATAATAATTAAATTTTTATATTTACAATTAAAAAATAATGCACGACACTTTAATTTAAACAAAAACTTTAAGAAAAGTAACTTAACTAAAAATTAATATTACCGTTATGTACATGTACTGCCTTCTTTCCATTTTACAGATAAAGGCATTAACACATGTGTGTATCTATTTTGCATTAGATTCATTGAGAATTAAAGGCTGTGTGAATTAAAAACGCTATGACACATTACAAATAAAAATGAAAATTAAAAATATAAAATTATTTTACTCAAATTGTTTGTTATTATTATTATTATTATTATTATTAAAGGTAGGCCTTGCAACTCTTAAAATTAGGTTATTTAAGGCTTATACTATCTTTTACATATATTTATGAATTTGATTTAATTAAAAAAGGCTAATATTATTATTCTTATTATTAACAATTGTTATCATTATTATTGTTGTTTTGTTATTATGTATTTTAATCTAAATTTTATTATATAGTTTTATTTGTTTAAAGAAATTGATTATATTTGAAAGTGTTTCTTTTTTTTCGCTTGCAAGATCTTTCAATCCATTTATATTTAATTTATTTCTGTGGAATGTGAGGTAGTTGCATTCTTCCATTAGATGTTTAATGGTTAATGGGTTATTGCATTTGCATTTGGGTGGTTGTGATTTGTCTATAGGTATTTATGTGTGAGATTTGTATGTCCTGTTCTTAGTCTTGTGAGAAAGGTTGCATTTTTTCGTGGTAGTGTGTTTATATTGGACCAAGGTGTAGTGTCATCTTTTATTTCTCTAATTTTGTTGTTATTTTGTGTGTTTTTCCATTTTTCGTTCCAATTTTTATGGATGTTTATTTTTGTTAATTTTTTTAAATCTTTTATATTTATTTCATTGTTTGGGTTTATATTAAGATTTAGTGCTTCTTTTGCTAGTCGATCGGACTCTTCGTTTCCTTTGATGCCAATGTGACTAGGTATCAACATGAAAGTATAGTTTTTATGGTTTGTGAATAGTTCGTCTTTTATAACTTGGGCTATTGGGTTTTCGGGATATAATGAGACAAGGGATTGAATGGAGCTTAGTGATTTTTAGTTTCGGCTATTGCGTTTAGTATAGCATACAGTTCTGTGGTGTGAATGTTAGTGTAGTTATTTAGTCTATAGTTTTTATTAATTTTGTCTATTATGAAGGCACAGCCTGATTTTTCGTTTTGTACTGATCCGTCTGTAAAAATTTTTGTGTATTTTCTGTATGTAGTATTTAATTTCTCTATGTATAGTTGTTGATAAATTTGGGGGCTTGTTTCTTGTTTTTTCAGTTTTACTATTTCATTGTCTATGGTAATATTTGGAGTTAGCCAGGGAGGGTTTGAGGGTAGATGATATTCAATTATTTTCTTTTTAAATGGAATTTTATATTTTTGTGCTAAAGATTGTGCTCTACAAAGGAGGGGTGTGTACTTGTATTCTTTTTATTCGTTGGTACTGCTAAGGATGGGATGGTTTTCTTGTGAGTTGATTCGTAGGAGTAAATGGATTGTTTGTATGTCTCTTCTGTAATTTAAGGGAATTTGTCTTGCATCTTGTAGTAGGCTATCTACTAGGGTTGTTCTAAATGCTCCTATACTAAATCTTATTCCAGTATGAAGTATTGTGTTTAGGGTTTTTAAAATATTTGGATTAGCTGATGAATATATCGGACTGCCGTAATCAAGTATTGGTAGTATTATAGAATTGTGGATTTGAAGAAGTGTTTTTCTACTAGATCCGTACTCGTTGTTACATAAGATTTTAATTATATTCATAGCTTTTGTTGCTTTTGTTTTAATATCTTTTACATGTGAGTTCCATTTTAGTTTGCTATCGAATTTTAGTCCTAAAAATTTGTGTTCTGGTGTTATTTCTATATTCACATTGTTAAGTATTAGATGTGGGGTTCTGTAAATTTTATATTTTTTAGTAAACATCATAAATTTAGACTTGGTGGCTGAAAAGGTCATTCCATTTGTTTTAGTCCATAGTGTCAGTTGATTGATTGTATTTTGTATGTTTTCTGTAATTTTATCAATGTCCTTGTCAGATGAGAAGATTGTCAAGTCATCAGCATACATTACGTGTTTTGTTGGTGCTTGTATATATTTGTTTATTTCATTTATTCCAATTAGAAAGAGAGTTGTACTGAGAACTGATCCTTATGGGATACCGTTTTCTGCTGATCTTTTGGATGATGTTGTGTTTTCAATTGCTACTTTAAATTTTCTTGAAAGAAGGAAGTTCTTGATAAAGTTGAGAATATTGTCTTTTATGTTTAGTTGTATGGCATTGTCAATCATTTTTTGTCTCCATATTCGATCATATGCTTTTTCGAAGTCAAAGAAGCCAGCGATCATGGACTGATTCTTAGAGAAAGATTTTTGGATTTCTGTTTCTAAATATCCTATTGCACCAATGGTTCCGAGGTTTCTCTTGAAACCGAACTGGAATTTGTTTATTGATTTATTTTTTTCTAAGAACCATGTGAGTCTTTTATTGACCATTTTTTCAAGTATTTTGCAAAGACAATTAGTAAGAGATATTGGCCGGTAATTAATTTGTATCTTAGGATCAGTTCCTTTTTTTAGTATGGGTATCAGTAGGGATTCTCTCCAGTTTTCAGGAAATAAATTATTTGTCCATATGTAGTTGTAAAATTTAAGTAGATATTCTTTTTGGGAGTAAGATAGGTGTTTCAGCATATCATAATGTATTAAGTCTGGTCCTGGTGAAGAGCCTTTAACATTTTGGAGAGTATATTCTAGTTCTTTCATTGTAAATAGTTTGTTATAGTTTTCTGTTGAGTTGTGTGGGTGGTTTTGAAGGGTGTACGGTGAAGTTTTGGTAATGTTATTGTTTGTTGAAATAGTGTTTTGGCAATTTTTGTTATTAAAAGATTTTTCAAAGTAGTCGGCCAGTTTATTACAAATTTCTAGTATTTCGGTTATTATTTCTTGAGTTGACGTTTGTAAAGCTACTATTTTCTGGAATTGGTTTTTGCCGTTTAGTGTTCTTATTTTTCGGAAAATTTCACTGGAAGTTGTTTTATGTGTAATAGAAGAAATATACTTTTGTCAGGTTAATTTTTTGTATAGACGTATTAATTTTTTGGTTTGGTTTTAGATTTTAAAAAATTTATAAAGTTTTCCTGAGTGGAATTTTTTTAAAATATTTTTAACATTTTCTTTTTTCTTTGATGGCGTTACTGATTTTTTCATTCCACCATGGGACATATTTTTTATTTTGGTTGGTAAGAGTTAAAGGTATTGATAATTTGGCAGCTTTGAGAATTTCTTCTCGAATGTGTGTTTCAAAAGAGTCGGCATTAATGGGGTTACTTAATGGTTTTTCAAATTTTATGTTTTTTTGATAGATGTTCCATTTAGCTTTTTTTGTGTTGAAAGTTGTTCTTCGGTTAATCGTATCGGTTTTTAAATTTATTTGGGTAATTATTGGGAAGTGATCACTTCCGTGAAGATCGCTTTCAATATACCAGTTTAGAATGGGGTGGATTTGTGGTGAACACATAGTGAGATCAATATTAGAAAATGTTTTATACGAAAAGTTAAAGTGTGTAGGGTTTTTGTTGTTGAGAATATTTAAAGTATTGTTATTTATGAAATTTTCTATTTCAATCCCTTTTTGGTCTTTTTTATCAGATCCCCACAAAGGGTTGTGAGCGTTAAAGTCTCCTACTATAATTACAGGTTTTGGATTTTGTTTATATAATTTACATTGGATTATGTTTATATATTTATATGAACAATTTTTATGTGTTAGTATCATGTTAGTATGAAAAATTATTTGTATGCTTTTATGTTATCTTTTTTTCTTTTTTGTTTGGGCTAAATCCAGTGTGTTGTTTTTTGGATCTTCCTCGTTTTTTTTGCGATATAGTTGTATAGTTTTCACCTTGTGTTTCGAGATTTTCGTCATCTGTTATTACATCGATTTCTGTTTCATTTGTTTTGTGAGAGATGTTGAGGTAGGTTGGGTTTTTCTCGTTGTTTTTTTGGATTGTGTTTGATTTATTGTTTTGTGTTGTTTGGGTGATTTTTTCTATATTTGTGTTGTTGTTATTGATTGATGTTATTGAAGAGTTTTCTTATTGGGCTGGATTGTTTTTGTTGGTTTGTATGTTGCTATCATCATTGTTTTTTTGTAATGTTTTGTTTGTCGCTTTGTTCTCTGGGTTGTTATTCAGTATTGATGCGTAGGAGGTATAAATGTTTGAAGAAATAAATCTTCTTGTATATATTGCTCTTGCCGTTTTCATATCGGTTTGTTCTATTGTTTTAATTTTTGTGATTTCTTTTTGTTTTAAGAATGTTGGGCAATTTTTGCTTATTGAATTGTGTGTATTGGATTGACGATTTGTGCATTTGGTTGTTTCATTGCATTTTTCTTTTGTTATGTTGTTTTCGTCGAAATGATATTTTTTATCACAATTTAAGCATTGTTTTCTTTTTTGCAAATTTTTGTTGTATGGCCGAAGTGAAAACAATTCCAACATCTTAGAGGTGGTGGAATGTATTGTCTGACTTTGACTTTCTCATAACCGATTTTTATTTTGTTAGGTATTGTTGTTGTATTGAACGTTAAAAAGAACAGTCCAGTTGGATTTTCTTGATCGTTGTCTTTTTTGTGATTCTTTTGATTTCGATAACGTTTTGTTCTTTTAGTTCTTCAAGTATTTCGTTATCGGATAAGTAAATGAGGTCGATGTTATATATTACTCCCTTGCTTTTATTGAGTTTTTCGTGTTCGTATGTCTTGATATTTATATCGGGCGACAGATTTTTCATATTTAACAGTTTGTTTGCTTGGTTTATGTTTTGTGCTTTAATTAATATAGTCCAATTTCTGAGTTTTTTGCATAAATTGAGTTCTCCACTTATTATGTCATCTATTCTTTTTTTAATTAGGAATGGTGAAACGGGAGTTAGTGTTTTACCTTCATCTAATCTTTCCATAATTAAATATTTTGGACCTGTAGTTGAGAAGAAATTTGTTTTGTTTGAATTGATGTTTGGATTTTTATCTGGTGGTTTTGGATCTGGATTTGGGAGAAAATCTATGTCCATTTTTTTTTTGTTTAAATTTATTTATTTAATTTTTTAGCTATTTATTTAAAATAAATAGTTATTAATCTTTGAAGTCTATAAGATTGTAAATTCACTATAAATCGCACTTGATTTTCGTTATTTATATTCTCACTATTTGTGTTTTCACAATACAATTATATAATTTTATTTAATTTAATTATTAAAAATTGTCATTACAGAATTTTATTAATTTTGTGTAGCACACTAAAAACAAAGCGTGCTATGTAACATTTGTCAAATGTTTATAAAATTTTTTATTTTTTTGAAATTAATTAAATAATTAATTAATTAATTTTTTATTTATTAATTAAATAAACCGCCTTCAAACTTTTACCATTTATTAATTAATTTTAATTTTTTTTTTTTTAATTTTTCTGAGTAAAAATTTTTAATTTTTTTTAATTTTTTTAATTTTTTTAATTTTTTAATTCTTTTTAATTCCTTTTAACATGACTGACTTCTTCGGTTGCTAGTCTGATTATGAAATTGTTTGTTTTTTCATTATATTTTTAAAAAAAAGTTCATTTTTTTAATTTCAATCAATAACTTACTGTTACAAAAAAAGGAAAATTTTATAATTTCCGCAGTAGTGTGTAGCTGTCTTTACTCTTAATTTCAAATTTGACGTTGTCAATATACTGTCATTTTTCGTGAGGTGAGTTTAAAACCAATGCTAAATCTTATGTCATTTTATGTGGTGAACCTCTTATCCAGAATACCGATTCCTATTAAAAAATACATTTCACCAAAACTTTAGGGAAATAAGAGGAATAAGAGATCTCTTATACAGAATCGCACAGTTAGATTATATCAACGGTAATATTTTGTGTAACATGAAATGAATTAATTGTGTTAAAAATACTGTTGAATTTATACCATTTAACTTCTCGTCATTTGTTTTTTTATCATTATTATATTCTTCTTTACATCTCAAAGCAGAGCTTTGTTCTTTATCATCGGTTTGCATTTCAGATTTAAGTCTTGTGCGTAATCTGCAATACTTGTTGCAGTTAAATGATTTGGAAAAATCTAGTATACTTTTTACACCTAAATTGTCGCCCAATAAAGCACCTAATACAAAATGTACATGGAAAGTTCCTTATTCGTCTTTATATCATTGCCGTTTTCTTCTAAGAATTTAATGTTCTCTATAAGTTTATAAAATGAAGAAGAATTTCCATGTTCTTTGACATATTTTGATTTTGTAAAACCAGCAACGAAAATATATTTTAATGAAGAGGAAATATGTTCTGGTAATACAGGAAAAGTGTAGTACAAGGCACAAAGAGAGTCACAACCAGAGTGACTTCCAAGAGAATGATTGACTTCAAAATCATCCACATATAAAAAAAATGGAATGACAATTTTGTCCTTGAAAAGCAATAATTTTGTTTTAAAGCATTTTCCACTAATAAAATTTGATATATTGCTATCTACAATAAAGTTATTTATATTTTTTAAACATTCATGGAGGACATTAGGAAGTTCAAAAAATTTTTTAAACTGAAATACTAGGGGTTGAATGTATGCTTTGCAGGCATTGAATCTAGCGAAGGATTTCCTCTTACAATAACTTCTCGAATTTCATTATTAATAAGATGAGCACTTGATAATTGAAACAAATCACTACCTTCCATAAACTTCGAAAATTTGTATTCTGTATTAATTTTTATAAAAGGGCTACGACTAAATTCAAAAAATTGCTCAATACTTTGCCATTGATCATCAGATATAAAAGGCAGAATAATATCTTTCATAGAATCAACAACCAATTCTACAAAGCTTCTCACTTTTTTCTGCATTTCTGTAGCATCTTTTCGCGTAAAGTTTTGTTTTCCATATAGATCAGATAAAAATTTCATAGCATTATTTTGTAAATCTGAAATCTTTAAATCAATTACATTAGATGAACTAATTCCCACATTATCTGTATTCGAACTGTGGTTACAAATATTGTCTTGATTCGTATTTTTATAAATAGGTGAGTTATCAATTGCTAAATTTTTCGAAACAGAAGATTCATCAATTGACTGATTAATTTCTTTATTAATATGCGGCTGTTTTATTCAGGTACATTTTTGCTTTCGTCTTTACGTGATTTCACTAAATGTTTTTTAAATGCTTTACGATTTAAGAAAACTTGATTACAATTTATCTCTATACATTTATAAGTTCCAATACTTTCTATTTTATGAAATACTTTTAAATGACTTATTAATTCATTTGCAGTTAAATATTGCTTAAAGCATATGTAACATAACATTTTACTGATTCAACGATTAAGCCTTTTGTATTTCAGAATTATTAAAATTAGAAATTAAACCAGACATTTTTGGAGAAATTTTGTCAAAATCTGTAGTAATTTCATAAAAATATCTTTGAATAAATGTATAAACTCCCTCACAATGACGAGGATAGTTCAAATGCAAAGCGTCAACAATTTTATTACAGCAGTCGAGTGCTGATAAAAATGTAGAACGTTTCAGTTTTGCACCATCAACATATATAAAAAATTGACAAAGTTCCGACAAATTTTCTCCAATTACAATTTTAAGTGGTTGCAAAGTATTCTTTTCAATGAAGTACCTATTTCTAATCTCACTTATTTCTACTTCAAAATCACCCAAAGATTTTATGAGTAAAATCATGCAATCCATAGATTTTTTAACAGTCACTTTCTTAGTATGTCACTGATTCTGCCTACTGGTATATTAACTGCGTTTAATAGAAGTGTTGCAATATATTCTCGAGATTCTGGAAAAAAGTTATTAATTTTAAAATTATTTTTATAAAATTTATAAATTATAAAAATTGGGTTTACCCCCTTTCAACTAATCATTAATTAATGATAAAAGCTGTAAGTAATGTTTGTCTTTTATATTTTCCCTATAATAGAGAATTGCTTTGTTTACAAAAGTAGTCAATTTGCTAAAGAGTAATAAATATTTATCCCCATAGAGCTGCTTAAAGTCTTCGTTAATCTGTAGAAAATGTTCATTCTATAGTTTAAAATAAATAAAATCATACACAATATGTTATACCAAATAAAGGGCAAAATCACAATTTTTGTATAATGGCCATTCATAAAGTAGACTCGGAACTCAATATCTGCTGTCGTCTATGTTGATATGACTGATTCCACTTTGGCGAAATTTCATCCAATGAAGACTGATTGTATTTCAGTCAGACCTGTAGACCTTCAGTAATTGTTTCATCCACCTCCGGAATTGAATTTAAATTGTTATATTCTTTATTAGAATTATCCTCTTTGTAAATTCGTTTAACTTTTTTTAACCGTTGCTTAACATTGAAATAGCGATCGTGTAATTTTCCAGTAGGATATTTTTTTGCTCGTTACACGAAGAATAATATATTTCCTAAAATTATTTTCAATATATTACATATTATAAACAATTTGTATTACATTTTTAGTGAAACTAGAGCAGTAATAAAGTACTTAGATTCTCCTGGAAATTGAGTAAGAATGTTTTGAGCGATTTTTTCCAAGTCAGAAATAGTCAATTTTTCGTTGCAGGATAGGGCGGCATCAATCATACAATTAGCTACAATTTGTTGATGTGCTGGAGTCAAGTTTTTATTTTTTTCAAAAAAAGTAATCACTTCTCTGCCACTTGAGTGCTGCATTAAAATTCCTTTTACATTTAACTAATAAGAATAATAAAATTATTTTATTTTTACTTATTTTTCAAAAATTTTAATTATTTACCGAAGTAACTGTGTTGACTGAGTTCAATGAAGATGGTGTTGTATTTCTTTCACGTAAATTTTTATTTTCGGAGATCCACTGAACAACCGAATTTGTAACACTTTCAGTAGGAAATAAAGTATCATCACACTAATTTATAAATAAAATTATTTTAATAATTGTTTTTCACAAGTAAATTTTTCGTACTAACATTTTGTTTCTTCCATATTTTAAGTTTTTCTCTGAAAGTTGCCTTCGTGCCAATTAATTCAAACGACAAAAATATTTTTTCTATGTCACTATCGTTTATATACTAGTTCATTATAACCTACTCCTGCACCTAATAAAAACATTGTATGAACTAAAATTTTCAAAATAATTCAAAATTTATAATTTCTCGTAAAGAATAAATTTTGTCCAAACTCCATGATTTCAATAAATCTATAAATTTTACATCGTCCTCATCAACGTATACTATTGCGCAATTATCGAAATCGTTATTTAAAGAATTTTCAAACATTTTTAATACGTATTTTAATTTACATAATTTCACTTTACACTTTTTTTTGTATACAAACGAACGCAATGAAACTTGACTATGAAATGAAGAACACTTATTGCAAAAATTTTTTATACCTGTGTAAAATAAATTTTTTTTGAGGTAACGGTATTTCCATAGCCTCGAATACTCTTTTGTTTGATTTAAATAAATTATAAATTATAAAATACGTAATAAATAACGACAAATCCCTTCACCAACATCAATAGCCAATTGCTATCGATTAGCACGTAGGTAAAAGCATACAATGCCTATTATTTACTAAGGACTACACACAGTTGTAGTTTACTTAGGTTTTTAGTATAGAGGGTACGGTCAAAGCTTTCTAGAGGGGTAAAAGCCATGACATCACTTTTATATACTAACACATTGAAAGCAATAGGAGTCCGGTCTCTTATTTCATATTTCACCTTAGTAGAAAAACAAAATTAGAAGTCTTAATTGAAATTCAATTTTTCTGATTGAAATAACTAGAAAATGTCTCTCCATTTATATAAATCATTAAAAAAAAATAAAAAGTCAAGTTTATTTTTTGTTACTATAATTTATTGAAAATAATATTTATTTAATTAGAAATATAGAAATCATATTTTTTTTATAAATTATTTAATTATTTTTTAAAAATATCTTTTATAAATTAAAATTAATTTTATAAAAAAACAAAATAATATCTACATACATAATAAAATTTTTATTTCAATAATTAAATATGTAATTAAAAAGCGAATTTCATAGTAATAATAATTTAATAATAACAATTCCATTTAATAATAATTACATTTAATAAGTAATAATTTAATAATAATAATAATAATTGCAGTCCACTAGTCCAGTCCCCAGTGTAGTTCTCAATGCCATCATCCAGTGTTTCAGTTTTTTCATCGGTAGTTGAAGTTGAAGTCCATCAGTTTATAACCAAAAACGAAAAAAAATTAACGTTAAATTACAAATTTCACAATAAATTAAAGTAAAATAATAAAAAATACATAAACATAAAAAATTAACAAAACATTAATTACCTTATATATGAAATATTGCTTAAGAATGAAATGCAATTTGCTAATTGTAATTATTCTAATTATGTATCGGTAAAAATTGTATTATTTTATGAATTAAATATTATTTGTATATTCATCAATTTTTGTGTAATTGCAAATAATATGTAAAAACAAATATATTATATATTAAATTTATTACTAGTATATATTTGCTTAAGTAATCAATCAATTATGTATAAAAGAAGAATATGTATATATATATATATAATATAAAAGGAGAATATGTTCAATAAAGAATTCAGTAGCTGTTTTACAGTGATATCAAGTCTTTCTTTTATTTCCTTTGGTGAGGCTGCCAAGGGCACTGTAAATTCCCCAAATCTTCAAACCAAGAGTGTTCAGGTTTATTGTACTTGAATACTATTGATTATCATTTAATTATTCAAGTTTTGTACTTGAATTCTTTACACAAGTATTATACTTGAGAAAAAAAAAAGGCGGTTACGGTACAGATACTGTATTTGTGCTGTACGTGGTGCAAAGTCTATTCAGATTGTGTATCTGTATTACACAGCGGTAAAACACTGATAAAACAGGTGGTACAAATTCAGTATTTGTGGCCCTGTGTATATTGGTGTAATACAGATTCTGTATTGACTTTCTTATACCGGCAATTAAAAGCCTTTGCCGAACAATTTGCATTTCGATTTTAAAATATTTTCGACTTGAAAAACGGAGTTTGCTTTGAACTTCCATAGAATTTAAAAAACAATTTTTAAATTTATATGAAAATTCGTAGCTCACTCCTTTTTTCAAGTCTAAACTATTTTAAAATCGAAATTTAAATTTTGTCATGAATAGGACCCTAAGGATATTCTTGTCGACTTCATATTGTCCTTATTCGTCGTAAGTTTAGAAAAAATGATATTAATTTCATCAAATTAGTATAAAAGAGACATTTTTAAAAAACTTACAACAAATACGTTCATTTATTCTGTTGTCACGAAGTTATTATGGTACACAATTCAATATACGTATCAGCTTAAAATTATGTCGACCACATACTTTATAATTATAAATACAAAAGCATTTCTCATTAGCAGAATTTCTAGATCTTTATTTCTTATATTTTTTATAAAAATTAAAAACAGATAATTTCTTTCAAAAACGAAATTACTTCAATTACTTCATTTAATAACAAAACAAAAACAGAACAAAAAATTGAAAATAAAATACTTAAATAACTACTCTGCTTCTTCAGGAGTAGTCTGTGGTGTTTTTTTGGAAGACGTGTTTTCATCTATTACATTGAACACTGAACTGAAAAATACGAAATATTATTAAGAATATTAAAGTTAGGTAAAAAATGAAAAATCATTACTGTTTACGTTTTATCCGCGTATTTGCATGTTTCAAGTGCTCTTTGAAAAACATACCACACTCGTGGTTGGTGAATGAGTGGGTTTTCCGTACACCCTCAGCAATAGCACTACAAATCTCCTTGTTCCCATTAAAATTTTTCTTGTCCGCAGTACCTGTCCAAGAATATTTGAAAAGAACTGAATCGTCGAATAGAAATTGGCATATTGTCTGGGCTGTTTTGTTTCCATCACACCCACCAAATTTTGAAAGTTTTTTTTATCTGGAAAAATATGAACGTAATTTTATTATATCAAAAAGAAGAGAAAAAAACATACCAAACACTGCTTATATCGAGGATCTGTTCTTAATGATAATTCTAAATTTTCCAGATCTTCTACACTTTTTATGGGAAAAGAGCAGGTTTTCATCGGGAACATCCTTTGCTGCTGACTGACTAATTTTTTCTAGAAGAATATCCAGCGTGACCTTGATTTCAGCCTCGAATTTACATCTGTTTGTTTCCATTTCTTCGATTTTGTTGTTCAAATTGGTGATTTAATTTTTTAAATACTCATAATTCTGAGCTACTAAAAAATATAGGTATAACTGCATGAGGAGCACATTTGTGTTAAAAAAAAATCCTACATTGATTTGAACAGCACATCGGTTTCCACTCGTTCTGTTGTAGTGGTATTTTCTGCGATATTTTGTATACTTTGGCAGTCGGCAACAGTTTGAGTATCTAAAAAATAATAATAAAATAAAAAAGAGTAAATTAAGTTGTAAAAACTACTTTTTACTTACTGTTGGCTAAATTTATTAAATCGTTAATACTAAATTCAGTGAAATTCACGTCATTGTGATTTATATTAATGTTTGATGACATTTCTGTATCAGACGATGACAAGAATTGCGTCGCTTTTTCTTCCTTCAGTGCATCTTCAAAATTTTCTGCCAAAAAAAGGAGATCAAACGACAAATACATTTACAAAATTATAGATTACCTAAATTTTGCACCAAAACTTTGCATGTAAGCTGTTTCCAATTTTCCTTTGGTGTGATACCGTTACGCCTTCCCTTAACTTGGTAGTTTCTGTTTATTGGCCAGTAAAGAATGTTGCCCTTTAGCTAGCACTCTGGTACAGCTGTACACAGCTTCTCTCCTTCTTCCTCAGTTTCCACAACAGCAAACATTTTCAAAAATCCAAATTTTTTATTCTGTGTGAAGGAGTGATAAAAAATAAGTACTTTGATCATCTATTTGTATTGCAAAAATTTTATTTTCTATTTCGTGTACAGGCCACAATTTAGGTGGATGTTCGGTCTTTGAAGAAGATAGAAAAGTATTTAAATTAGAAGACTATATTGGTTTGTCATAAAAATTAACTATATCTTTCTGGCTTGCACCATATATAAACATCTGACTATCTACTTTTGTAGCATTTTTCATCCTTGCAATTTTTTTATTTTTGGTCAAAAACCATTTATTTCTCACAGTCGAATTCAAAATAAATCCTGGAAATTCAATAGCAGAGTATGTCCCACAACATTCTTCTAATGTATGATTTTCTGATATTAAATTGTAAACTCTAGGGTACTGAATATTTTTTTCTTGCTTTATAGCTTCAGTTTCAAAATTTTCTATTATTCTATTTGCAAGTTGTTGTAAAGATGTTTACCAGTGCGAAGTAATCTTTTTAACTGACCTAATTTGTTTTCGTACTTAAAAGCACTAAAATTATCTGATTTTCCCAGTCTTTTAACGTCGTCTACAATATGAATCAGGCTATGAACGTTGTAGCTTATAGTATCCCTTCCATATATCTCTGCAAACTATTTGACAAATACTTGCAACAATATTTTTGCACAGTCAAGATATTTTAGATGATCATCGCTTGCTAAAATTCTTATTGCGCAATGTAGCAACATAAAATGTAAGTACCCTTCTTCTTGTGTGTATTAGAGAAATGTACGCAGTTCTGTTGCTTTCAAAAAACTTATTACATTTAAAGGTCTAATTGCTCTTACAAATTCTTTCGATAACGATTTACCAGCTAGTAGTAGTTTACAAGATATTTGTTCTTGATTATTATTAGATAGTCTCACTGCACATTTAGAGCCACCTTTAATCCAATAATTTAAAAGTTTTTTCATTATTCCAATGCATATTAAATGCATATATTCAAGAGGAAAGCTTTCGATCATATTGTTGGAAATTTGTCACCACCTGCAAAAGAAAAAAAAATAATTAGTTATTAAATTAATTAGTTTAAATTAAAATAATTTTAATGAAAATAATACTCATACTTACCTGCAACATTGACATCACTTTGTTTACATTTTTTTTTATTTATGTGATCTTCTTCTTTCTGCAACGTCAAATGTCAACGTTATAATCACTTTCTTTTATTTCGTTGACATTCGTTGTAGAAAGATGTTTCACTTTCCACTGGAAGTCTCTATCAATTCGTTGACGTTGTCATCTTTCGGCGAATTGATAGAAACTTCCAGAAGATCGATTCTTTTTTTTTGTCACGATACTTCTGGAGTCAGTCAATGCAGTTCTTTTTTTGTACAGTTCAGTCTATGCAGTTCTTTTTAGTTGTTCGAATGCAGTTTTCTTTTGAGTTCAGTTCAGTCTTTTTTTTAGTTAAGTCATTTTTTTTTAGTTAATTTTTAATTAAATTTTTAATTAAATAAGATTTAGTTTAAATTAACTTTTTTTTTTATAAATTAATTTAATTCGATTTTTTTTTTATAAAATAAAAAAAAAAAAAAAAAAAAAAAAAATTTTTCTGTGTGTGAAAACAATTAGTTTTATTTTCTGTATAAAAAAAAAAAGTAAAGGGTATCAGAACCAAAAGAAAGAAAGGGGTAAGTAGTTTTATTTTAATTTATTGAAATTCCCTCTTTAAGACTCCGCTCGGCCTCCTATAAAACCTTTTCCTTTCCTTCCTTTTTAATAAAACTTTTAACCCTTTCCTTTTTCTACTTCTGTAGAATTTTCTACAGAAAAAAAAAGGGGTTAAAAGTAGGAATAAAATAACATTTTTCCAACATTGGTGTCAGGTGTGGGGTCCTCTGATCGATCTTAGAAATAAGATTCTACCACCACCACCTGATCTTATTACCCTTTTTCTTCCTTTTTACCATTTTTTTCTACAAATTTTATAAATTTTCTTTTTTTTTTTGCATACATTTTTCTTATGTACTTGAAAAGTACATAAAGGTTATAGTAGAGACACTTGGGGTATATTGTAAAGTCCCTCTATATTTAGATAGTGTTTTTTTTTGTGTGAAAATAAAAAAAAGGGGGCATTAAATAAAATTTTATTCTTTGAAATATTTTTCTTTGTGTTTTTTTTTTGCAGCATAGTTTTTTTTCCCCTTTTCTTCATATTGGGTGAAACGCAGCATTCTGTTTTTCTTTCTTTGTAGCCGTTATACACGTGTAACTTACATTCTCTTTGTTACCGTATATAAACTCGTGGTTCTTTGTACAAAGAAGCCGTAATCGTAACGGGTCAGAGATTTGGATATTGTACAGGGTGTCACAATTTTTTTTTTAGTACAAGTAAATTTTAGTGTTTGTGTGGACAAATTTTTTTTTTGGTAACAGGGTGGTTCGTTCTCCTTCTTCTACCGTTTTACACACTTCTGTCCTTTATAAAGACTACTTCTTTTGTTTTCTTTACAACAGGGTGTTTTTCTTATAGGGCCTGAAAATAGAAATTCCTACGTCTTGCATATAAAGCCTGTCACACTTCTTTCTGTTGCAAAAATAGTACTCTATCTTCTATAAGACTGCTTTCTTTTTGTAACGGGTGATCTTTTCCTTTATAGTGCTCGAATTTAGTAGGAATTTTCTATCCATTTTTGTGCACATAAAACCTGCCACACACTTTCTGTTATCCAATCTTGTTCTTTTTGGCTGTTGCTCTTCTTTTTACTTGCTACTATCTTTGATTATTTGTATTCCTTTATACCCTTACTGCTTTAATATGTCTGAGGGAGAACGTTCATCGGATTCCGCCCTTGGTGTGGGAGATAAGCGACCCATCTCTGACACACTCGAATCTACTATCTCAGAACTCGCAAAGCAGATGGCGCTGCAGGTGCAGCTGGTATCTGACATGGCGAGTGCACTAAAGGGACTGTCACAGAGAGTTGAAAACCTAGAACAGAGCCAGCAAGCAGCAAGTGCTACGAGGATGAGTGAAATCGAGCGCTCAGCTAGTCTACCTACGCCTGAGGCTGTCAGAGCGAGGCCAACTGTTCCGGTTAGCACTGTTGAGTCCAATTTTTCAACAATGCTACAACAAATGACCCTATCTGAGACCGTGTGCACTCCTAATGTCATACCAACATCTATTGCCCCTGCACTCTGCACAGATGGCGCTCCTGTCTTTCCATCCACCAGGGAAGTTCCAACTTCTACCCGACGAAATTCTGGACACGATTTAGCTGCCACCCCTATTATTAACCAAACTTTCAGTCACGTGGTACCTAACGAAGTATCCCTTGGACCAGAAGTTGACTTTCCGTCACTACCTGTAAATACAGGGTATACTTTTCTAACCCGTGGCTCAAATCAGCAATCCAGGTTTGTGGCAGGCTTCCAAATATAGCCAGAAAATCAATTCAGGCAGCGGTATGAAGTAGTAGGGGAGAATGTTGATCTGCAGAACCCTGTCCAAAATGTACCCCTTACCAATCAGTCTTCCTGGCCTAGTCAGCGTAGATCGAGCGTACATTTTGGACAACCATCAGTGACTAGCAGCAGAGTTATGATGGTCTCAGGGCATCCTTTTATGAGAGTGTCCCCCAAGGAGTTCGATGGGCGTGAGCCATGGCAGAGCTACAAGCCCCATTTCGAGGCTGTGTCGAGGGCAAATGGTTGGCCTGGAGAGTTCAAGGCCCTAGGGTTAGCGCCACACCTAACGGGTACAGCCCTGGCCTATTACGAAACTCTACCAAGAGCTGTCCAGGACAACTATGACCTTCTAGATCAGGCCTTGGATAGGAGGTTCAGCATGCAATACCGTCAGTCCGTGGCTCACATCCAGCTGCGTGGACGTCTGCAGAAAGACAAGGAACCCTTGCCTGATTTTGCCACACATATTCAGAGGTTGGTATACCTCGCTTTCCCTGACTGCCCAGAGGCCGCTCGCGACAGAATCGCTTTGGGACAGTTTGTGGATGGCCTAGCGGATTTGGACATCCAACAGAGGGTCAGAGATGCGGCCCCGGAGTGTTTAGAGGAAGCATTGGCCCTAGCTATCCGAATGGAGGCCAGTCGAGATGCGACCCGAATTAGCCGAAAAGGGGCAAGGGCATACCAGGTGGTTATCCACGAGTCCCCAAATAACAACAAGGCACCTTCGGGAAAAGCCACCGGTCCAGTTTGAAGGAGTGCGAGCTGGACCCCTTCCCTAAAGACACTCCACCTACCGCTGAAGTGATTGCCACTGGGGTCACAGGGCAAGTAAAATTCTTCAACACTACCAAAAATTTCGGGTTTATTGTGCGAGATGACAGCGGGCAGGAGGTTTTCGTCCATAGAGACTGCGTTTCCAAAGACGAGGGAAAACTTCGTTTAAGACAGGGGCATAGGGTAGTTTTCGATGTGGTTTCTAGCTCTCATACCCCTCGAGCAACTAATTTGAAATTGCAACACGAGGAGGGGTTGAATCCATCTGAGACAGACTTATCTCTTTGCCCCAAACAAATCCCCAAATCGTCTTTGCAGCCTTCTGGGACAAGTCCCAAGCCATCTGGCAACCCTGGTGGGCCATCTCGCACTCCGGACACAAGCCCCAAGCCATCTGGCAACCCTTCTGGGCCATCTCGCCTCCCTGATATAAGCCCCAAGCCATCTGGCAACCCTTCTGGGCCATCTCGCACTCCGGACACAAGCCCCAAGCCATCAGGTAGCCCTGTTGGGCCATCTCGCCCTTCTGAGACAAGCCCCAAGCACTCAGGCAAGCCTTCTGGCCATCTCGGGCTTCTAAGAAAATCCCCAAATCTCCTGTGCAGCCTATTGGGACACCCGACACTAGCCCCAAACCATCCGTGCCACCTACTGGGCCTCGTGACACAAGCCCCAAGGCGTTTGCACTGCCTACCAGGTCATCCAGTCCTGCCAGGCCAATCCCAAAATCATCTGGCAATTCTTCTGGATTATCTCGTACTTCTGGGAAAATCCCCAAATCTCCTGTGCAGCCTATTGGGACACCCGACACTAGCCCCAAGCCATCCGTGCCACCTACTGGGCCTCGTGACACAAGCCCCAAGGCATTTGCACCGCCTACCAGGTCATCCAGTCCTGCCAGGCCAATCCCAAAATCATCTGGCAATTCTTCTGGATTATCTCGTACTTCTGGGAAAATCCCCAAATCTCCTGTGCAACCTATTGGGACACCTGGCCACAGCCCCAAGCCATACGTGCCACCTACCGGGCCTCATGTCACAAGCCCCAATGCATCTGCACAGCCTACTAGGTCATCTAGCCCTGCCAGGCCAATCCCCAAATCATCTGGCAATTCTTCTGGATTATCTCGTACTTTTGAGAAAATCCCCAAATCACCCGTGCAGCCTATTGGGTCATCTGACACTAGCCCCAAGCCATCCGTGTCAGCTACCGGGCCTCATGTCAAAAGCCCCAATGCATCTGCACATCCCACTGGGTCAACTAGCCCCACCAGGCCAATCCCAAAATCATCCGGCAATTCTACTGGGTCGCCCAGCCGTTCCAAGTCCAACCGCAAGTCATCTAAAAAGTCTAATGGGCCACCCAGCCATTCCAAATCCATCCCCAAATCCTCTGCACACCCTCCTAGGTCACCAAACCCTCCTGAACCGAACACCAAGTCACCCCCTCAGCCTTCCAGTGCCGACAAACCGGATAATGAACCCTCTTCTCGGCCATCGAGTTGTTACACGTCCGATTTGTCTGCCTCCCATTTTGCCTCCCACTCCCTTACAGCAGATTTAAACTAGTTTCCACTGACCCTTTGGGGCCAGAGTTGGTGGAAGCATCAGCCCCAATCACAATCCCCATTACAGTGGTCTCTACTGGACCTAATCTTAGCGTCCATGGCACTGTCAATGACATACCTATTATGATGATTGTGGATACAGGAGCTACTAGAACGATCGTACACCCCCGAGTCCTACAACGAAGCCCTTGTGCGGTGGAAGTCCTACCATCCTATGCTACTATACAAAGCGTCACTGGTGAGACCATCCCCGTCGAAGGTAAAGTCCTAATCCAACTATCAATAGGCCACTTTTCGGTCAAACACTTAACCTATTCCGCGGAAATCCACGACGACTGCATTCTGGGTATGGATTTCCTAAAACAGTACGGCTGCATTCTTGACTTAGAAAAAGATCTCCTACATTTACAGGAAGAGTCGATTCCTTTACATCACTCTTCCTCTTTCCTGGCAAGAACTTTACAGTCCCTCGAGTTTCAACCCTTCCAGGAGATAATTACACCTCTTTATACTTCTCTGGTGCCGAACAAGGATGTCCTCCTCTCAGCCTCTTCCTTGTTGCCAGAACAACTTAGTATGATGCCTTCTATCTCTCGTGTTTCAAATGGCCAGGTTTGGGCTAGGATTTCTAACGTCTCCTCTCAAAACGTTATCCTACCTAGCCACCTACCTGTTGCCTATTTGGACACCGATTGCACTCTCCTGTGTAATGAAACTCGAGTGACTTCCCCTGTTCTGCCCCCTGCCCTACAAGATCTTTTTTTAAACAGCAGCGAAGGTTTAGAACCTACCCAGAAAGCAGCCCTACAAACACTACTAATAGATTTCCAAACCGTCTTTTCCTTGTCAAAAGATGACATTGGACGGACTAATATCCTGCAACACCAAATCAATACTGGTCCCTCTCAACCAATTAAGCAGCCGCCACGTCGCATGCCCTATTCTCGACGATTGGAAGCAGAAGAAATGGTGAGAGAGATGAAGGAGCAAGGTGTCATCCAGTCCTCTACGAGTCCTTGGAGCTCGCCGGTAGTCCTGGTTAAGAAGAAAGACGGATCACTTCGTTTCTGTATAGATTACAGACGCCTAAATGAAGTGACCAAGAAGGATTCTTACCCACTTCCGCGGATGGACCTCACTCTGGAGGCTCTAGGTAGATCTAGGTGGTTTGCCTCCTTGGATTTACTTTCAGGATACTTCCAAGTGGAAATACATCCTGCCGACAAAGAGAAAACCGCCTTCAGTATTGGTTCGGGTCTTTACGAGTTCAACGTTATGCCTTTCGGTCTAACCAATGCTCCTGCCACTTTCCAACGTCTGATGGAAATAGTCCTCCACGACATACCCTATACCACTTCTTTGGGCTACCTGGATGACTTGCTGGTCCATTCCGAGACCTTCGAGGGACTCCTGTCCAATCTGCGAGTAGTGTTTCAGCGCCTCCAAGAAGCTAACCTAAAACTCTCGCCGAAGAAGTGCCATCTATGTCGTAGGGAGGTGAAATTTTTGGGGCACGTGATCTCGGAGGAAGGATTATCGACCGATCCAGAAAAGATTGAAGCTGTCAGAGGCTGGCCCACTCCCCGCAGCAAGAGAGACATTCAATCTTTTCTCGGATTGTGCGCATACTATAGGCGCTTCGTGAAGAATTTCTCCGCCATTGCTAAACCCTTGACGGGACTGACTGAAAAGTCTGCCAAATTCAGTTGGTCGGAGGAGTGTGATTTAGCATTTGCTACCCTCAAGGAGAAATTGACCGAAGCACCTATACTTGCCCAACCGAATGATGACGATCCCTTTATTTTGGACACCGACGCCAGTCAGTATGCTTGGGGAGCGGTCCTGTCGCAACTCCAAGATGGCGAAGAGAGGGTCATCGAGTACTACAGTAAAACGCTCACTAGACCTAAGATTAATTACTGTGTTACCCGAAAAGAGCTATTAGCTGTCGTCAAGGCAGTAGCTCATTTTCGGCCTTACCTTCTGGGACGTCGATTCCTACTGCGTTCCGACCATGCCTCCTTAAGGTGGTTGATGAATTTTCGCGAACCTGAAGGCCAAGTCGCACGTTGGCTAGAACGGCTTCAGGAATTCGACTTCGAAATTCATCATCGCGCCGGAAGAGTCATGGTAACGCAGATGCGATGTCCCGAAGGCCTTGCGCAGTAACTTCCTGTGCGTACTGTAGTCGACTCGAGGAGAAGCAGTCTCTACTAATAAGGACCTCTACGGTGCAAGCCATCGATGTGAGTCAGCTCCAGGAAGCCGATCCGGAACTACAGACTGTCCGACAGTGGCTAAGCGCCGGCGAAAGACCAGCCGCTGAAACCCTTAGCTCTGTTTCACCATCATTGAAGGCTTATTGGGCAATGTTCTCCTCGTTGGTACTTGAGGACGGAGTGGCTTGCAGGAAGTCCACCAACCCGGACGGTCAGTTGCAGATACTGGTGCCGGAATGTCTACGACTCGAGGTGTTGCAGCAGTTACACGACAGCCCTGCTGGAGGTCACTACGGCATCGACAAGACCCTAGCGAAGGTCCGCCTCAGGTACTACTGGGTCGGCCTTTCGGCTAGTGTTCGCGAATATTGCCTCCGATGCCCGACTTGCCAGCAGCGCAAAGGAGCCATCCCGAAAAGGAAAGCCCCTTTGCAAATTCGGAACTCTGGATCACCATTCGAACGGGTTGCTGTAGACATTTTGGGGCCTTTACCTGTAACGAAGACTGGCAACAGGTATATACTCGTGCTGATGGACTATTTTACCAAATGGCCTGAGGCCATAGCTATTCCTGACCAGACCGCAGAAACAGTGGCAGAAGCATTGGTGAGTCAGGTCTTCTCGCGATTCGGGCTTTGTAGACAGCTTCACTCAGATCAAGGGCGAAACTTCGAGTCTGCGATCTTTACTGAGGTTTTGCGTCGTTTCCGAATAGAGAAGACTCAGACCACTGCCTTGCACCCCCAGAGTGATGGCCTAGTGGAACGATTTAACAGGACCATCTTGGACTATCTCTCCAAGTTCGTTAGTGAACACCAAAGAGACTGGGACACCTATCTGCCTCTCCTTCTTCTCTCTTATCGGTCTGCTGTACAAAAGTCTACTCAACGTACCCCCGCTCTTCTAAACCTAGGGAGGGAGCTCCGATTACCCATCCAACTATTAACTGGAGACCCTCCTGGCAACCATCCTGAAGAACTACCAGAATACGTCAAAAACCTTCAGGAAAGGCTCACTAAAGTCCATGCCTTTAATCGAACTCAATTGGACTTAGCGAGCCGGAGAATGAAAGATAGGTACGACCTGTCTGCTAAAGCTAACCCCTTTCAATTGGGCGACCTTGTCTGGCTGTTTAACCCGAAACGGAAAAAGGGACGTTGTCCAAAATTACAAAAAGACTGGGATGGTCCCTATAAAGTGATTGAACTGGTCACCGACGTAGTCTATCGGATAAAACATCAGGCATCTAATCGCACAAGTGTTGTCCACCGCGATCGTTTAGCTCCCGCCACAATCTAGGTATCACACCCGAACTCTTCCTTTCCTCACTTCTCCATGTTCCTATCCTGTGAGCCTTTTCTTTTATTACTTTTGTTTTATTATAGTGTCTAGAACTCTTCACTGCGGAAAGCCTGTTTTTCTTTTCTTTTCTTTCAGGTAATCCTGGCCTATCAGTGACATCTGGACACTCTAAAGGCTCAGTCGGAACTTTGAGCCTTCAAACGGGGGGTCGTGTTGGAAATTTGTCACCACCTGCAAAAGAAAAAAAAATAATTAGTTATTAAATTAATTAGTTTAAATTAAAATAATTTTAATGAAAATAATACTCATACTTACCTGCAACATTGACATCACTTTGTTTACATTTTTTTTTATTTATGTGATCTTCTTCTTTCTGCAACGTCAAATGTCAACGTTATAATCACTTTCTTTTATTTCGTTGACATTCGTTGTAGAAAAATGTTTCACTTTCCACTGGAAGTCTCTATCAATTCGTTGACGTTGTCATCTTTCGGCGAATTGATAGAAACTTCCAGAAGATCGATTCTTTTTTTTTTGTCACGATACTTCTGGAGTCAGTCAATGCAGTTCTTTTTTTGTACAGTTCAGTCTATGCAGTTCTTTTTAGTTGTTCGAATGCAGTTTTCTTTTGAGTTCAGTTCAGTCTTTTTTTTAGTTAAGTCATTTTTTTTTAGTTAATTTTTAATTAAATTTTTAATTAAATAAGATTTAGTTTAAATTAACTTTTTTTTTTATAAATTAATTTAATTCGATTTTTTTTTTATAAAATAAAAAAAAAAAAAAAAAAAAAAAAAATTTCTGTGTGTGAAAACAATTAGTTTTATTTTCTGTATAAAAAAAAAAAAAAGTAAAGGGTATCAGAACCAAAAGAAAGAAAGGGGTAAGTAGTTTTATTTTAATTTATTGAAATTCCCTCTTTAAGGCTCCGCTCGGCCTCCTATAAAACCTTTTCCTTTCCTTCCTTTTTAATAAAACTTTTAACCCTTTCCTTTTTCTACTTCTGTAGAATTTTCTACAGAAAAAAAAAAAGGGGTTAAAAGTAGGAATAAAATAACATTTTTCCAACAATATTTATAGGTAGTTCTTCTAGCGGAGACTTTATAATGTGACGTTCTTCTTGTTCCTTGCATCGAAAGCTTTCATTTGTTCTTAAACGTGACGAAATAGCGGGAAAATTCATATGATGTTGATCAATAAAGTAATCTCCTTCAGTATTACATTTTTCACAAGCAAAGTAAGCGTTATGGCCTTTGATCCCTTTAACAAAAGCTCTAGCAGGTGCATCACATATAAAGTTTCGTAAAACTGTTCTGTATGTTTTGTTGTCAATCACAGCCCCATTAGTTAACAAGTATTTAATTTCATCTAGAAATGATTTTAAAAATTCCGCTGAACTTTTGGGCTTACAGTCTCCATAATAAACACCCACAACAAAGCATGGAATATGTTTAATGAGTTCTGCAGAGCAAAGAATGGGCCAAAATTGTCCCATAGAGCTGTTACTAAAGGGTATACCGTCTATATTGAAATCTAAAATTATGTCATTCACACCATCCGGAATTTCCCACAATAATACATTTAATGCTCTCTGGAGACCAAAATGCCAGTAATGGCCAGGAGGAACTGATGTAATATTAGTATATCGAGGTGTTTTCATTAACGTTCTAAAATCCATTGGTACATTCAAATTATGCTTTTTCAGAATATTTAAAAGTTCATTGATTGAAACGCGTAGTTCTTCACACAGCGTTGCGTTATCTTCATGGCTACTCGAATTATTATTGTCAATTCGATAAGAACAAGATGCATTATTCATTTGAGAGCCATTAGTTTTTATGAGTTCATCATTTTCATCATCTAAATCATTTTCACTTGTACAATCATGATTAGATAATCGTTCGCTGTTCTTTGGTAAATTGGTGCTTAAAATTTTATTCATGCGTCGTTTAAATATTTGTCGACTAATAATTTTCTGTTTAATTACAGATTTCATATATATTTTTATATGATCTACACAAACAAAATCTTAAATCTTAATTTTTCTCTGTATAGTTCGAGTTTATCAAATATTTTCAAATCGTTATTAATAAATTTTTTTGTATTACCTATTATTTTTTCAGTTAATTTCTTTTTGATAAACAAACATTTCTTGTTATTGCACCTCATAACTTTCTTGTTTCTACTTTCGGTCAAATTCTTGTAGAGAAAGGCATAATATTGTATTTGTGGCATTTGAAAAAAGACAAAATCTTCAAAGTTGTAATTGTTAGTTATCAGACTGCCTTATCGGGTGGATTTTAGGTGGAAAATAAAATCTGTCATGTGTAATCTGGAAAAAGAACGAAAAATCCCTGTCTGTGACTACTATATATTATGGACATTTTTTTAGTATTTCAACAAAAATGTGAGCTACTAAATAATACAAATGAAAAAAACTTGTTATTATATAATTTTTGTCAAAAATATGCACTAATATATTTAGAAATTTGGCTAAATTGGCAATTTAACTTTTAGTTTATAAAAAAAAATTTAATACCAAACAATATGCCCCATTTTGAATAAAATAAATAATTTAACTTTATAATTATACCAGAGCAGCATAAAACTATTGTAGAATATTGTAGAATATAACTCGGCAAAAAATTAAACAAAAATATAGTAATTAAATTTGGAATCACAATTAGCTAAGTATTTCAACAATTTTAAGTAGATATTCAACACTCGACTTGTTAATAAATAATGAAACAAAGGAGCGTGTATAGTTTCGTGTGGGTTACAATGTAATGATTTGGTTGCACAGGAGTTGAGTAGCAACTCAAAAATCATATTTGTTGCGGGTTGGTTTCACTGGAGTTGCTATGCAATGAGTTGGTTCCACGGGAGTTGAGTAACAACTAAGAAACTATCATGTTAATATTATAATTGGTTGTGAGTTGGTTTCAAACCAACTTTTAGTGTAAAAACCGTTTGAAATCAACCCACTTTTATTTTTACAAAAACTTGATTTCAATTGTACTAAACTACAATGTCAAAAAGCAACGATATTTTAGAATATATTCCAAAATGGTTGTAAAGTAACTTGGAAAAAGTTGCAAAATAACCGATTTGTGAAGTTTGAGAAAAAAGGTCTCAATAAACTCTAAAGAAACTGTAAAAACGGTTAACATTCAACCCAAAAGAAAGTTCCATTTCAGTTGAGTTAATTTGTTCCCAGAAATAGTGTCGTCTTTATTTTCAGTTGCGATTAAACGTTTTGGCAATATTACTTATTAACAAAAATTTTAAAAGTTAGATTTTAACCAAAATGCAACATATCTACAACTCTATTTTTTTTCTTGCAAAAGTTTCATTGCAACTTTAGTTGCAGATTGTTACATGGGTATGAACAGTGTCATATTGCACATATATAAATTCTTGAGGTGATTGAAGATTAGGGAAACGGTTTCCACCATTGGAACAAAGAGTTTTAAAAAGACTTTGATTAATTTTATTATTGTCAGTAATGACAACAATGACTTTAAAGGAAAACTTTTGTACGAAGTTTATAACATCTAGTGTTAATGAATGGAGATCACTACTAGTTGGTCGAACAACTGGGATAAGACGGACGATTTCTTTGAAAGAACCATAAATTGATTTAATCATAAATGACATTACAGTTCGCACTGACTCTGTTGAATTATTTTGAGCCATTCCGACTAAGGCCCAGATTCACAAAGAATAGATAAATTATTTATTCCAAAGCTTTCGCTATCCATAGAATAAATATCAAGTTTTAGCCAATTTTGCGTTTCACAAACGTTTGATAAGTTAATCTATAGATAAATCTATATGTTATTTTAACTTCATGATTTCTGCAGGTTAAAATGCTTATCTATAGATAAATGGAAAGTTCAATTGACATTTATCCACTGTACTTGTAATGTATGTAGTGGTATGTGTGTCATACTGTCGACTACATGATGTATATTCACCATATATTAGATCTGAAATAAAATAGAATAAGCAAAATTCAAAAAAAAATGTTTTATTTATATGAACACTGTATATGGTGTGTGCATAGAATTAATTACATGTGTAACTATATAGACATATAAAAATTATAGTATGGACACACACAACAACATACTTACTTCTTGAGATGATGGAGGGTGGTAGTGGCGGCTACGCTTGCCGGCTAGCGCGAACTAGCTCGCCGGATGGGGTGTGAGTTTGCCACTATCCATCTCTCTTTTGATTATCCGTAGCCTGAAGCGGTAGAAGGTTGTAGAATCCTTCTACCAAGAATGCTTCAAAATATAATACAAAAAAAAAACTGCACCCACACCGTTGAACCTGAAATTATGGCCCCGCTCTGGCCGAAGAATACAGCTACTACCATCGTTGGTCCTGAAATAAAAAAATAGAATGCCTCGCCCAACGATGTTAGGGACTAACCCACCTCAAATAAACATAGTTCGCTGTAAAAGAAAATAACTATGTTCCCATCCTTTATATAAAAAAAACTGAAGAATCCTTAATCTAAGGCATGATATTCAAAACGTTGGTTCTGAAGGGAGAAAGGTGATGAGCAAAAGCCAATTGATCATACAGTTAATACATATTATTTATTCAAACCATATATATGTAATGTAATTCAGCCAGTTGACTTAAACTTATAGATGTGTTTAATATATTTACATATGTATATTTATATTTACGCAAGCATACACATTTCATTTATATATAAGTTATCCTATTATTTATATAAACATCACATGCATACAGATATATACATATATATGCAATATAAAAGAACTATCCTTCTAAATGTCGGAAACTTTAATCTGTATGTGTTGGAATGCTGATGAAAGCGTATATGATCATATGTAATATATATCATGTATCCATAAATATATATATATATATATCTGCATACAAGCAATATACTAATTTATGTTTACACGGACCATAATTGACAAAATACAATTCTTACAATTCTAATTTTTAAAAGTTTTCTTTTTTTTTTTCTTTCTTCTTTATCTCTTTCGTACATATAAGGGATTATAATTATTGATTTGTACAAAATCTTTTGTACCAAATAATTATAGATTAATTATAAATAACTAAAATTTTCTTTAAGGTTGAAGGGTTTCATTTACATCAGTTTCATTTGAATTTACCCAATTTATATAAAAAAAAAACTATTTTCGAATTTCCTTGTAGATACTTATAAAATTATAAGATAAATATAATCGTTTGTTGTCTTAATACAAAATGAATTCTTATCTAAGTTGCATGTTTTATTTTCTTTTTATGATTAAATTTTCTTATAGCAAATATATTCATATTTACTCTCTTTTTTTTTCTACTAAGAAAAAAAAAATTGTATCAAATCTAATTCTTTTCTTTATGTTTGTACAATGATTTTGTATAAAAAAAATATATTTTGATTTTTTTTTTTTCTTTTTTTTTTGTTTGATTTTTGAAACATATAAGGGAAAATAATAAAATTACCTGGGTAATTACATCGCTTTTTATGGTGTTTGATGATGATGACGACAATGATGAAATGAAGATAATGGGAAAGGTGGTGATGATGTTGACTGTTGATGAAGACGTAACTGTTGATAATGGTTGCGTTAAGAAATATTTTAGATGTTGTTCACTGATGTAAAAAAATATATAATTTATTTGTGTTTTAATAGAGATGCGTTTGTTGTGTCTTGTTATGATGATGTAATATGTTGTGAATACTGTGTCCCTCTGGTGTTGAGTTGTATTTGCTGATCTGTAGTTTTGATGATAACGATGTGAAAGTAACACTTCTTATGGCTGAAGGTTATGATTGTGTTAGCAGATGAAAACGATGGTGTTGAGAATGTTGTTGATGACAATGTAGTACTATGAGTTTCAATCTGTTGAAACATCCACTCTAGTGGCCCTTTTGTCTTAAAATTTCTATACGACGAGCCATATTATTAACTATGGTCATTTTCATATTAACTCCCCCTTTTTTTTTCCTTTTTTTTTTCTTTATTTTATTGTTACTTGTTTCTAGGCTGTAACCTTATATATATACAAATTTTTAAATATTATGCATGTATATAGATGATTCACAACATGGACTAAAGCCCTGTCTTTCTTTTAAATTACTTCTTATTTTAGTTTATTTTCTTATTATTTAAGCATTTAGCATTGATTCTAACCTTAGGAATACATTAAATTCTTTTCATTTAATTAACATAATTTATTCACAATTCATAATTTTTCATGTAAATAATAAAATAATATAAATAACCATCACTTTATTCAGCAAAAAAAATAATATGTTTTCTAACTACGTAACTATTGATATATACACACACGTCATATGTATATTGACATGTCTAAACTAAAATGGTTGGTATAATCTTTTATATACAATTGGATGGTGGATTATACTAGTATTTATAGACTACAGAGTATGTAGCCTATAAGATAAATATTATTTAACTATTATGCCGTGTGTACACTTGTGCTAATTATTATTAATCTGTTTTATGTTACTTTTTAATTTTCGATTTCATTTATCTAATTTAAATATTATGCCACTTGTATAAGTTATAAAATTAAATTTAAACTTCTATAAAATGATTCACTTTAGTTTTCAAACAAAATTTTTCCTTTTTTTTTTTGTATTTTCCCTTCAAAATGAATTTATTCCAAAATTTATACTCTATTATTATACTACAATTTGGACGATATCTTTATTCGATTTTTTATCAATCCCAAAAATGGCACTTATAAGTTAATTCTGGCTGAATCAAAATGTATCACCGGTAAATTAACCTTTTCAACAATTAGCTTCTATTTTGATTTTTTTTTTCTATTTTATTTCTAAAAGAAGCAAAATCAAGATAAGTCTAGATATTTCGCTATCAAGAAGAAAATTAAAAAAAATCTAAAATGTGTGGTGCACTATTTGATCGACTTTTCTAGACTGTCTGGCGCAAAAATGCGCGTGGTTTTTTTTTTCTTTTTTTTTTTTTTCAAAATTCCATTTTCATTGGAAAGTTGGAGTGTGGTGATATGTATTATGACGAAAATGAAACGAAATCTCTACATGTATGTGTAGAGTAATAAAAATTGTATGTTAGAATTTATAAATTTTAGATAATCAGTCATTATTTCAGGGTTTTAATTATATACTAAAATTAAGTTATATTTTTTTACAACATGTGAGATACATATTTATCTTGTACATCATGTAATTAATCTTTGTAGATTAATTAAAATTTTTAAAAAAAATTTCAAGAGATTTTGTTATATGGCAAGTCTGGATACTTTTAACATAATTTGTCATTTCGTTCCATATTGAACCAGAGTAGCCTAATTATGCTACAACATAATACTTCCGTCCGTTGGGTTTTGATTAGAAAGTTGTGAAGAATAATGTGTTACATATATGGAAATGGGTAAAAATATCTATAATTTAGATATTCAGTTAGGTTAATATATGTATAAGTGCAATATACGGGCATGAAGCTATTTAAAATTTTGGAAAGTTCATTCTTTTCCGGAAATGGAATTCAAAAATTCAAATCAACGAAATTAAGTAAACCTAACTCGAAAATAATAACATAGTAGATAAAATTGAAATGTGACATAAGAAATGAATAGGAGTATGAAATGGAATGAGAACAAGGGAATTTGGTGGTGAGTGAAATTTGGAAATGTATTCATGTATATGTGAGGCGGAATTTTCCAATTTGAATGGCATGTATCTGGAACTTTCCAACATGCGCAATTTAATAAACAAAGGAACAAAATGCATTATGACCTAACGGTGTATAGAATAATACTATACAAAATATATGCGCGTGTAATTGAAAATAAAGAGTGTATTGTAATGGTTTGAATATAGCATTGCAATACAATATAATAATAGGGTAGGTATAATGTGGGTGATAATGAACAGGCCGTTAGGTAAGTTAATTCTAGAAGATTTATGAATATATGGAGTGATTGATAACAGTCACTCAGAAAAAAATTTAGACCCCTCACATTACATAGCAGGCTCGTTAGAAGGTTTACCTGAAAAAAGAGGCTGAAAAGTGAGGCTGCTATGCTTTGGATAATTAAGAAAGCGCCCAACGTGGGGAAGTCCCATGACCCTGATATTAAGAGTCTCAAAAAAAAACAAAAAAAAAATGGGAAAGAGAAAGAAAATGAGCTAGTCGGGCTACGCAGCAATTGCTGAAATTTAAGACCGCGAGAAAATGGTGTGTCGTAACACAAAGGGAAATATATGAAACGAGGATTTTATAAAGCTTGAGACATCTGCTTGTTGCAGTTATGAACATCACCAGATCCCCTGCAAGATTTATCACATTCACAGTTTAAACTGTTGAAAGGGATCAACTACTGTATCGCCTTTCTGAGAATTGTCGGAATAATGGTCCAAAAATGGGTTGGTTCCCGATATTAGATTAATATGCAGTATAGATTCCAGTTCGCCTAAGACCGCAAATTTGAATTTCTGAAATAGTATGCTTGGAGTGAATTTGTCTGGATGAAATGACATGGTGTCCATCTTGCGAATGTTTACTAATATTGCTTGTCCAGGATATTTGAATAAGGGAGGTAAGGAGTAAAGAAGCATTTCATTTTTGTCATAATGTATTGTGTGTCCAATGTCGATTAGGAAAATTTTATCTAAGTGAGTTAGGCCATGACCACGATCATTTTCTCTAACTGCTCTAAAAATGTAGCCTTGAGTCCGAAGACCAAATATTTCTGTGTGTGGGGGAATACCTTTGTAGAGTTGAGGGTTGTTATTAACGTAAGAGATTAACCAATAGTTGTACCAGTTTTGTTGTTGGTTGTTGAATTCATTTATAAAATAAAAATGACTGGTTCTACGAATGTATTCATTTGTTATTACACAGTCTCCTGTGTAACCATGCTCGAACTGCAACAAATCTGGACGTGGATACACGAACTGACGATATGTGTCAAAACGTCTGATTACACTTGTTGCCATGACGGATCAAAGGAAATGTCCCCTGTTGAGTAAAATTAAAAGATACAACGAAATTAATTCATAATATATAGTCGTAAAATATTAGACACTCGACAGGACAATTGATTGTATCACACGTGTTATCGTTTTATGCTGATGAATTTAATTGTAATGATGGTCTGAAAACATTAGTAATTATGAACACTCATAATGAATGACTGATAGTAATTAATCTTGAAATAAAAATGTAAAAATTTATTGGAATGTAATAATCCCACCACTCATGACTTTCCAATGGAATGATTTATTTGTACAAAATCTTTTAGTTATTGGCGAATGTCTTTTGCATGATAAACCCCTAATGGTTTACCCTTCATATCTTCCAATTCGTATTGACTATTACCGACTGATTTTACGATGCAAGCTTTTGCAAATCTGTTGTCCAGTTTAGCGTTTCTACCTTGGGCCATATTACTAAGAGAGAAAATTCTTCTATAGACTTCTTGACCTGGTACATATTTAACTGGACGACAACGTGTGTTATTAATATTTGTATGACGATGGTGTGCTTGAGACAATTTCTCTAAGACTCGTTTACGGATCAATTCTATCGTTACATCAGCAGGTACAACCTCTACATCCATGCCCAAATTTTTGATGAGAGGGTAAATAGATCCGTGTCGTGCCATGTGTTGTCCGAAGAGCACATAATAGGGATTTACACCGATGGACTGATGGACAGAAGTACGCATAGCGCAAGCTATCTTGGGAAGATAAACATCCCAAGAGCTGTGATCATCCTTTATGTATGCTCTTAATGCAGATAACACAGATCGGTTTACTCTCTCAGCTGCATTAGGATGTGGAGAATGTACTGCTGTACGAACATGTTTAATTCCATAAACATTCAGAAGATCCTGGAACGTTTTTGATACAAATTGTTTACCGTTATCAGTAAAAATTGTCTCAGGCACTCCATATGTACAAAATATTACATCTTCAAGGAACTTACATACATTTGCTGTAGTTTCAGCTTTTAAAGGTTCTACAAATACAAACTTGCTAAACGCATCAAGGACTGTCAGAATAGCTATATTACCAGATTTCGTACGGGGATATGGACCTAAGAAGTCGATGTACAGGAATTGAAATGGTCTAGACGATTCGATTTGTTTACCCATAGGTGGTCTTAACACTTTAGTGGTATCTTTGGTTTCTTTACATACTTGGCAATTCTCTACGAATTGTCGGATCTGGGTAACCATGCCTGGCCAATAATAGTACTGTCGGACACGGTATAATGTTTTATGGAATCCTCCGTGGGAACAATTCGATGGAGAATGGTGCTGTTCAATAATATCATTCGACAATTCGATTGGTACCCATAATTTCCACGTTAGGTCATCAGCATCTGGGTCCCCCGAACGTGGCTTTGTGCGCCTGTACACATAACCATCGACGACACACAGATCTGGAAGTTTATCCTGATTGCTGATGATAGTTGATTTCAATTCTTCATACTCTTCCGAAGAAAAATATGGAGAATTGAGATCAACTTCAGCTCCATTCAAAACTCCAGAACTGAGTTCGTCGGAATACATACCTGACAGGGCATCGGGAACCACATTCAGAGTACCTTTGCGATGCTCAATCGAAAAGTCGAACCCCTGCAACTTCAAACTCCAACGCGCTAATCTACCACTAAGATCCGATTGATTCATAAGCCATTTCAAACTTGAGTGATCAGTAATGATTGTAAAGGGATGACCTTCAACGTACGCACGAAACTTTTTAACGCATAGTACTGCAGCATAGCACTCTAGTTCAGTGATACTGTAGTTCCTCTGAGCCGAATTTAACTTCTTTGAAAAGTATGCGATGGGCTTTTCCGAATCATCATCAAATTTTTGAAATAACACTCCACCAACACCGGTTGTGGAGGCATCGCACTGTATATAAAAGTGACGAGCAAACTCTGGGGTGGCCAAAACTGGTGCTTCGCAGAGTGCTGTCTTCAACTTTTCAAATGAATCCTCAGCTTCAGGGGAAATACAGAATCCTGTCTTGCAAGTGTTTAGTGCATCCGTTAAAGGAGCAGCTATACTTGCATAGTTTGCGACGAATCGTTGGTACCATCCAGTCATACCCAAAAATCTTCTTAGCTGTTTTGCCGTTTTAGGCAAAGGAAAATCACGTATGGCTTCAATCTTACCAGGATCTGTTTTAAGAATTCCGTTGCCAACAATATAACCTAAGTATTTAACTTCTTTCACACAAAATTTACTTTTTTCAACATTTATGGTTAAACCAGATTTTCGCAGATGCCAAGCAACTTCTTCCAAAAGTGACAAGTGTGTGTCAAAATCAGGTGATACAACTAACAAATCGTCTAAATAAACGAAAACATGTTCCCGTATACGACCTGGGATGACTTTGTCCATCAAACGACACATACGTTGAGGTGCATTACACAACCCGAATGGCATAACTGTAAATTGGTATAAAGGACGACCTGCTACTGTAAAAGCAGTCTTTTCACGAGATTGTTTTTCAAGAAGGATCTGCCAGAATGCATCTTTCAAGTCAATGCTTGATATATATCGAGTATCCTGTAAACGACTTAATAAACCTGCAATGTGTGGTAAGGGGTATGCATCCTTTTTCGTAACTTCGTTAACTTTTCGCGAGTCCAAACATAGGCGTACCTTTCCAGGTTTCCGTACAAGGACGACTGGGGAATTCCAGGGGCTGTTAGATTCTTCAATGACACCGAGAGAGAGCATCCGGTCAGGTTCTTCATACATTAATTTTTGTATGGCAGGCGAGACCGGATAATGTTTTTGTTTTATCGGCTCAGCATCTCCCGTGTCAATGACATGCTCCTCCATATCGGTTTTTCCCAATCCCATTTTCGCAAAGGACGGAAACTTAGACTTTACCACTTCCAATCTTTCAGACTGCGAAACAGTTAACTCATGCATAATGTTAACTTCACATTTGGGATTAATGTCCTTTAGAGATAACTCCGATATCACATCTGGTGCGATCTTGAACCTCTTCCAGAAGTCGATTCCTAAATACATCTGTTGCCGTAAAGTTGGAACTATATGCAGCTTCATCATATGTGTAACTCCCATAAATGTAACTGGTACTTCAATGTATCCTTCTATTCTTTGATTATTGCCATCAGCTGTTGCTACTGATTCAGAAAGAGAAGTGACTTCGACATTTAATTTTTCAATTAATTTGTTCGCTTGTCGACCCAAACATGAAATACTGGCACCACTGTCTAATAAGCCTACAATTTCAACATTTGCGACTTTGACTTTCGCATAAGGGCGATCGTCACAGGGATAGCGTACTAGACCAGCCACACATGTTTTCTTTCTCTTCCTTATTTCTCTTCTGAATGTACGAAATTTTCTCAATCTAACAGCTCGTTTATGACAATTCATTTCTGATACATTGAATATTTTCTCACGAACTTGAAGATAATTAGACCATCTAACATGCCATGGTATAATGGGTTTTAATTTTCGCTCAAAGACATTCTCTTTTCTATTTATAATCAACATTTTTGCATCATTTTCTTTATTAGTAACATTTGACGAGTCAGGTTTTAAAATAGTCACATCAGGTTCATTTAATTTTGTCGCGTCCGGTTGTTTTGTCACATCTGGTTGTTTTATATTGCTAATTATTTGGGAGTCAGCTGAAGTCGAGGAGGTTGATTCGATGGACGATCCGCCTGACTCACGGGATTTATCGTCGAGTGGGACGTCCCGTTCCGCTGTCCACTCGGAACTCTGTTTCCCGAACACTTTGGACATCGAGGTGACGTAGTGTCAGGACATCCGCATTTAAAACAGAATAGTCGGCGATAGTTCTCAGGACAATCTTGGAAGTAATGTCCCATTCGACGACAATTCCAACAAATCGCTCTAGATCTACCATTGGCAACCTCATCTACTTCAGCATTCTCTACCTCATAATTACAAATCGCATTTGATAATAGTTCTGCATCTGTTCGAACCGTTGTACATGTATTCATCGTATCTATATCATTTTCAAAATTATAATATGCATCCTGAGGATTCCAAGTGTTAATCTCATTCACTCTAGGACGATATGTTTGACGGATTCTATTTGTCTGGGTAGCTAAATATCTTTCAGCTCTCCTACAGACTTCTCTCAACTGTTGCAACGTTAAAACAGGTGCAGTGAAAGTCATTTGTGCTAACCGTGTATCCATGTTGTCTCTTATTATGTTAATAAGATCAACCTCAGGCATTGGATTCCTCATCTGATTCCTATACACTATTAATTTCTGAACAAAGTCATCAAAGCTCGTATTACCTTGTCTAGTATTCATCATTGCTCCTACTATCTCAAAGTCAGATGTTAAACGTTGATAATAATTGATAAAACTCCGTTTAAATTCATCCCATGTATACTCAATGGCATCACGACAGAACTGAGTCCAGTACCAGTCGGATGCTTTATCCTTCAACAACACATGAATGTTTGTACATAATTCTCTATCTGATATTGCATATCTACGTGCCAATGTTTCAACTCGAAACAGAAACTCTTCACAAGGCAACGGATCTGCAAAGCCAGAGTACGAGATAGTCCATGAATTCATCACTGACTTGTGATTAACAATTGGTCTCTGTAAAACATGTGGACGTTGTTGAGGTCTGTTTGAAAAATTTACATTTTGCAGTGGATGACTTGTTTGGGACAATGGTGAATACGAGTACGCCTCATTGCCTCGCTGGCTCTGCAATGGAATGCCAAATTGCTGGTTGAATTGTTGTCTTCTCTGGTCATATGTTGAACGTTGAATGTAATTCGGATGATCTTCCTCCTCATAATGTCTCGTTGGCGTACCTATTGATTGAACAGGATGTGGGTTTGAAAATGTGACATGTGTGTTTGGGTTGTGCTGACTTCTCCTATTTGTTGCTCCAGTAGATAAGGATAACGGAGGATGAGGAGAGCGTTGAAACGTACACGATGACACATTAACATTTCCATGATTACCTGTTGATGGTATAGATACTTCATGTGTAGGGCGAGACATAGATAATGACCAACTATCGGTGGTTGGCATGTCCGAAAACAGTCCAGAGTCCTGTTCGATGTGTTGTTGTTGAATTGAAGTGGGACCAAAATCTACTTGGCGATGAGAGTGTACATGCTGGTTTTGTTTAGGCACTGCTCCAGAGGAAGATATATTCAGAGGTAAGGGAAGCTGTTGAGAAGATCCCGTAGATACTATGACGTTGTTATTCAGAGATGTAGAAATGGGTGAATGTACGACTCGTGACATTCCTGGCCTTATCCAATTACTATCAGTACTCGTTATTTCTGTTGACATTTGCTGATCCTGATCAAAGCCCATAAATGAAGCTTCTGATAGACGCGATGTGCTTGTTGTGATCGTAGGTACTGTCGTTATAGGGGATGCCAAAGATTCACCTGCACCAGCTACATCACTCGTTGTATTTAAATCTCTGTTGTCTGATCTCTCTGTCATTTCCAATTCTAAATTCCTTCCTCTAGTGTTATACTTGTGTCCAGATGTTTTTGCTTTTCTTTTATTGTATGCCCTTACTGACATTTAAACTCAAAAATATACACTCAATCAATTCACTTAATTATGTAACAACACTACCGAAACAATTTCCAAATAATATGACCAAAGGTGATTCAGTCGAGTCAATAGTCTGAATAAATTTTTAAAATTTGGGAAAAATCCTCAAGTTCATTTATAGTCGCGTCCGGTATATAAAAAATTGTTACCAAAAATTGCTGAAGTTAATTCATTAATTAAATTAAATGATATATAAAATTATCGTTATTATTATAAAAAGGAAAACCGGTCGTTAAAGAAATTTGGAATCTACAAATTAATTAATCAAAGATTTAATATATAGTATATTTATAGTTAAGAGTTAATATAATTATATAGCTAAACAACGTAGATTACAGATTTGCTCAAGCTCGTACAATACGCGAACATAAACTTTCAATATAATTAAAAGTTGATGAAGTTATATAGAAGAATTGACGACTTCAAAAAAAAATTTTCAAAAAAAATTGAAGTTATGTAGTGCTTCAAAAAAATAATAAAAAAAATCAAAATAATAATATAATTCATAAAGTTGGCTTTTGCTTCAACACTCTCCCTTTCAGAACTTCAGACCATGAGAAAAAAAAATTTTATTTATATAGAAAAACGAGGCTATATAAGAAAGTATGCTACGTTAAATGTAGAGCCGACAAAATATATGGTTTGAATTGTAACACAAATGCGTCAATGTCTATAACTTTACGAGGGGATATCAGAAAGTATGAGGTTCAATTCTGGCACCCAACATCGTAGTTCGAAACCACGAAGTGGTAAGCCCATCAGAATTGTCCCATAACTTCCCTATCCAGACATGTGACCGTCGTGATGGTATGTGGTTGACACGACTACTGGAACCCAATTGAATCCACTATTAAGTTATTCAAATGGTAGTCAACAGTAATCCCGTCAATCACACATCGCCACGCGAATGTGTTAACAAATCAACCATCAACTTGGAAACTTTTGGGTTGCATGACCTCAAAGAAGCTTTGATCAAACATCAACCTGGTACCCAACTTTGCAGCTCGAAGACTACAAAGTGGTAAGCCAATCAGGTAGATGAATGATCAAAACAACTTCGAAGTTGCTCAACCCAAAATTCCAAAACAGAATGTAAAGATAATGATGACGGTGTGTAGTCCGTAAAGGACATTAAGTGTTAGCCTATGCTAACAAGGGTGCAAAAAAATAATTTTCCGTAAAGGAACTAAGTGTTGTACTAAACAACAAAGAGAAATTTTTGTACATTCATACGAATGTACGAAGTACCACCAGAATTTGTCCGTGAAGGACTAAATGTGACACAGATCCGTAGATCTGTGTCCCGAAAAACCGAAATAATTTGGGCGCCATTTTGTAATGTTTGTAGTGGTATGTGTGTCATACTGTCGACTACATGATGTATATTCACCATATATTAGATCTGAAATAAAATAGAATAAGCAAAATTCAAAAAAAAATGTTTTATTTATATGAACACTGTATATGGTGTGTGCATAGAATTAATTACATGTGTAACTATATAGACATATAAAAATTATAGTATGGACAACATACTTACTTCTTGAGATGATGGAGGGTGGTAGTGGCGGCTACGCTTGCTGGCTAGCGCGAACTAGCTCGCCGGATGGGGTGTGAGTTTGCCACTATCCATCTCTCTTTTGATTATCCGTAGCCTGAAGCGGTAGAAGGTTGTAGAATCCTTCTACCAAGAATGCTTCAAAATATAATACAAAAAAAAAAAACTGCACCCACACCGTTGAACCTGAAATTATGGCCCCGCTCTGGCCCAAGAATACAGCTACTACCATCGTTGGTCCTGAAATAAAAAAATAGAATGCCTCGCCCAACGATGTTAGGGACTAACCCACCTCAAATAAACATAGTTCGCTGTAAAAGAAAATAACTATGTTCCCATCCTTTATATAAAAAAAACTGAAGAATCCTTAATCTAAGGCATGATATTCAAAACGTTGGTTCTGAAGGGAGAAAGGTGATGAGCAAAAGCCAATTGATCATACAGTTAATACATATTATTTATTCAAACCATATATATGTAATGTAATTCAGCCAGTTGACTTAAACTTATAGATGTGTTTAATATATTTACATATGTATATTTATATTTACGCAAGCATACACATTTCATTTATATATAAGTTATCCTATTATTTATATAAACATCACATGCATACAGATATATACATATATATGCAATATAAAAGAACTATCCTTCTAAATGTCGGAAACTTTAATCTGTATGTGTTGGAATGCTGATGAAAGCGTATATGATCATATGTAATATATATCATGTATCCATAAATATATATATATATATATCTGCATACAAGCAATATACTAATTTATGTTTACACGGACCATAATTGACAAAATACAATTCTTACAATTCTAATTTTTAAAAGTTTTCTTTTTTTCTTTCTTTCTTCTTTATCTCTTTCGTACATATAAGGGATTATAATTATTGATTTGTACAAAATCTTTTGTACCAAATAATTATAGATTAATTATAAATAACTAAAATTTTCTTTAAGGTTGAAGGGTTTCATTTACATCAGTTTCATTTGAATTTACCCAATTTTTATAAAAAAAAACTATTTTCGAATTTCCTTGTAGATACTTATAAAATTATAAGATAAATATAATCGTTTGTTGTCTTAATACAAAATGAATTCTTATCTAAGTTGCATGTTTTATTTTCTTTTTATGATTAAATTTTCTTATAGCAAATAGACTACTAAAAAGAAAAAAAAATTGTATCAAATCTAATTCTTTTCTTTATGTTTGTACAATGATTTTGTATAAAAAAAATATATTTTGATTTTTTTTTTTTTTCTTTTTTTTTTGTTTGATTTTTGAAACATATAAGGGAAAATAATAAAATTACCTGGGTAATTACATCGCTTTTTATGGTGTTTGATGATGATGACGACAATGATGAAATGAAGATAATGGGAAAGGTGGTGATGATGTTGACTGTTGATGAAGACGTAACTGTTGATAATGGTTGCGTTAAGAAATATTTTAGATGTTGTTCACTGATGTAAAAAAAATATATAATTTATTTGTGTTTTAATAGAGATGCGTTTGTTGTGTCTTGTTATGATGATGTAATATGTTGTGAATACTGTGTCCCTCTGGCGTTGAGTTGTATTTGCTGATCTGTAGTTTTGATGATAACGATGTGAAAGTAACACTTCTTATGGCTGAAGGTTATGATTGTGTTAGCAGATGAAAACGATGGTGTTGAGAATGTTGTTGATGACAATGTAGTACTATGAGTTTCAATCTGTTGAAACATCCACTCTAGTGGCCCTTTTGTCTTAAAATTTCTATACGACGAGCCATATTATTAACTATGGTCATTTTCATATTAACTCCCCCTTTTTTTTTCCTTTTTTTTTCTTTATTTTATTGTTACTTGTTTCTAGGCTGTAACCTTATATATATACAAATTTTTAAATATTATGCATGTATATAGATGATTCACAACATGGACTAAAGCCCTGTCTTTCTTTTAAATTACTTCTTATTTTAGTTTATTTTCTTATTATTTAAGCATTTAGCATTGATTCTAACCTTAGGAATACATTAAATTCTTTTCATTTAATTAACATAATTTATTCACAATTCATAATTTTTCATGTAAATAATAAAATAATATAAATAACCATCACTTTATTCAGCAAAAAAAATAATATGTTTTCTAACTACGTAACTATTGATATATACACACACGTCATATGTATATTGACATGTCTAAACTAAAATGGTTGGTATAATCTTTTATATACAATTGGATGGTGGATTATACTAGTATTTATAGACTACAGAGTATGTAGCCTATAAGATAAATATTATTTAACTATTATGCCGTGTGTACACTTGTGCTAATTATTATTAATCTGTTTTATGTTACTTTTTAATTTTCGATTTCATTTATCTAATTTAAATATTATGCCACTTGTATAAGTTATAAAATTAAATTTAAACTTCTATAAAATGATTCACTTTAGTTTTCAAACAAAATTTTTCCTTTTTTTTTTTGTATTTTCCCTTCAAAATGAATTTATTCCAAAATTTATACTCTATTATTATACTACAATTTGGACGATATCTTTATTCGATTTTTTATCAATCCCAAAAATGGCACTTATAAGTTAATTCTGGCTGAATCAAAATGTATCACCGGTAAATTAACCTTTTCAACAATTAGCTTCTATTTTGATTTTTTTTTTCTATTTTATTTCTAAAAGAAGCAAAATCAAGATAAGTCTAGATATTTCGCTACACTTTAATAAATCGCCTTAAAAAAGTTGAAATTTAAAAGATCAAGAAGAAAATTAAAAAAAATCTAAAATGTGTGGTGCACTATTTGATCGACTTTTCTAGACTGTCTGGCGCAAAAATGCGCGTGGTTTTTTCTTTTTTTTTTTTTTTTTTCAAAATTCCATTTTCATTGGAAAGTTGGAGTGTGGTGATATGTATTATGACGAAAATGAAACGAAATCTCTACATGTATGTGTAGAGTAATAAAAATTGTATGTTAGAATTTATAAATTTTAGATAATCAGTCATTATTTCAGGGTTTTAATTATATACTAAAATTAAGTTATATTTTTTTACAACATGTGAGATACATATTTATCTTGTACATCATGTAATTAATCTTTGTAGATTAATTAAAATTTTTAAAAAAAAAATTCAAGAGATTTTGTTATATGGCAAGTCTGGATACTTTTAACATAATTTGTCATTTCGTTCCATATTGAACCAGAGTAGCCTAATTATGCTACAACATAATACTTCCGTCCGTTGGGTTTTGATTAGAAAGTTGTGAAGAATAATGTGTTACATATATGGAAATGGGTAAAAATATCTATAATTTAGATATTCAGTTAAGTTAATATATGTATAAGTGCAATATACGGGCATGAAGCTATTTAAAATTTTGGAAAGTTCATTCTTTTCCGGAAATGGAATTCAAAAATTCAAATCAACGAAATTAAGTAAACCTAACTCGAAAATAATAACATAGTAGATAAAATTGAAATGTGACATAAGAAATGAATAGGAGTATGAAATGGAATGAGAACAAGGGAATTTGGTGGTGAGTGAAATTTGGAAATGTATTCATGTATATGTGAGGCGGAATTTTCCAATTTGAATGGCATGTATCTGGAACTTTCCAACATGCGCAATTTAATAAACAAAGGAACAAAATGCATTATGACCTAACGGTGTATAGAATAATACTATACAAAATATATGCGCGTGTAATTGAAAATAAAGAGTGTATTGTAATGGTTTGAATATAGCATTGCAATACAATATAATAATAGGGTAGGTATAATGTGGGTGATAATGAACAGGCCGTTAGGTAAGTTAATTCTAGAAGATTTATGAATATATGGAGTGATTGATAACAGTCACTCAGAAAAAAATTTAGACCCCTCACATTACATACTGGTAAAAGTATATGTTTAATTATTATTGAATTGTGTTTGATCCAAGTTTTATATTAAAAAACCATTTAAATTTTAAAAATAATATATAAAAAATAAATAAAGTGTTTTTGATTAAAGTTTTATACTAAAACACTATTTGAATTTTAAAAATAATATATATAAAATAAATAGATTGTAAAATAGAAAAAAAAGTGAAATATATATTAATGTATATACGAGTATATACAACGTATATAGTGTTTTGTTTGAAAAATGTCTTCAGTATCTTCAGTGAGTTCAGTATCATCTCCATCTGTTTCTACAGATAGTTTTGATTAAGATACCTCACAGGATTCTAGTGAAGGCAATATTCATTGTTCATGTAGATTTTATTCAAGATTTTTGAGAGCACGAACGGACCCATTTCAAAAATTCGACAGGGGACAATTCAAAGCAAGGTTTAGATTGTCCAAACAGGCCGTACTTCTTTTATATAATAAAATTCAAATCCACCTTACACCACAAACGTTGAGGAGTTTTTCAATATCAGCGATGGATTTCCGTTCTGTGATACGATAAAATGATAACACTTTATCACGGTATCACTAAAAATGTGATTCTCGTTTAGTAAAATAGAAACAAGTCTCAAAAATTTATCATACGCGAAGAATTTTTATCACCAACTTTTTGACGGTGAGACGGTGATAAATTTATATATATAATGGATATAATGGTGAGATAATATAATTTTTAAGTAGAAATAATTTTGAAAAGAAATCAAAAATTTTTATTTTTATTAAATATTCTATATTTTTTATTGTTATTATTATTTTTTTTTTCATTTATTTATTTATTTATTTATAATAAATAAAAAAACTAAAATTAAGTCAAATGTACATACGACAATAATATTTAAATAAAATTATAATAATTATAATATTTCAATATTTTTATTTAATTAAACTTACATTATAAACAATAAACAATTCGTCTGACTGCCAAAGAAATACAAGTAAGTATTAACGTATCTTGAAATTTGAATTTTTAAATTCAAAATTTGAAAATATATATGGATTTGACATTTGTATTATGTATACAAAAAGTATATAAAAGTAGGAGAGAAACTGATTCATAGGAACATTCGGACCAAAAAATTTTTCAACAATTGTAGGTGTCGGTAGTGATGCCAGCGTAAAACTCAATATAAAAAAAGTAGCATTACTTTATGCCAAGCTCCCAACTCCATATAAAAATAACGGGATTTCTTTTTGCAAACTCATACTTTTTCAGTATAAAGCTTTTCTCTCTTTATATGGAGTTGTATAGGAAAAATGAGAAAATGAATAAATTTGTTTACAACCGCTGATATTTTATCAGTTGTCATTTTGCTTTATTTATAGGTTTTGCATGTTTTGCGTGCAATATAATATACATATATACAATATAAATATATAGAATATAGTGTAAAGAGAATAGAGAAAATTATATACCAAACACAAAACTTTTTCATATTATATTTGTTATTTGTTTATATGTATGTAAGGCTACACAGCAACCAGTCAAGCAACATTAAAGTATATAATACATAAATCCATTCGCATGTATGTATTGTATTACAAATGCCATATATAATTTATATGCATGCTTTGGCTTTTTTGAATACAACATGCAATATATACTTGATCATTATATTTATATATATGTATTTTATATGCAAGTTTGTATGTATGTTAAGCACTTTGTTTAAATTTTTATATATTTATACCAAGTATTTGTATACATACTAAATAAATACGTTTTAATTTTAACATTATGCAGTTGTATTTACATATAAATTGCTAATTCACAGGCGTGAAAAAATTATGGGACTAGCAAGACTTTTTTAAAAAAAATACTTTAAAACGTATATGTAGATTATTAATTAATTTTTATAATAATTATTATTTTTATTTTTAATTAATTCAGAAATATTAATATATAATAAAAAATAGAAATATTGTTAATTTTGTTAATTCCAAAAAAAAAAAAAACATTATAACAAAACTACTTTGAGTAAATGATAACCTTTAAATCCAACAGACCACCTCTAATCGTCGCTATTAACTCCACAAGGATTTTACGAACTTTTGTGGATTCTTTCCTGTTCCCTTACTCTTCTTGTAATAATTTTTCTTAAAAATTAACTGATTTATCTTAATATATTTTTCCATTTCTTTTAATTGGCAATAGATGTTCTATGAAATTTTTATGAAAGCAATATGTTTTTTTATGCTAAATATCGAATATCCATATATTAATAATAAATCAGAAGTGAAAGAAATTAGAACAGGAATAATTATAACAAAAAATCTAAATGAAACCGAAATAAAACATGATTGCAATAAAATAAATATAAGTGTTAAAGGAAATTATTTAATTAAATTTAAGAATTGTAAAATCAATATATATAATACGGAATACAAAAGTTTTGAAACAAAATTTTATGATAAAATCATATTGCCAAACTATGTAACTAAGACTAAGGAAAAAGAAATTATAAAAGAATTAAACCTTAAAAACTTATATATTGAGAATATAGAAAATAGAGAACAATTAGAAAATTTGAATCATAAAAATCATGTAAACACTGTAATAAATACAAGTATCAATTCAACTATTATTTTAATAATTATAATAATAGTAATGTTAATTAGAAAATATATTGGCAAAAATCATAGGAAAAATAATGTAAACATTAATGTAATTTCGTCGGAGCCTCAAACTAACAGAGGGGGAGTTACGATGGCAACAAACAACAACTCCTCTATATAATATAAAGCCTCTATCTTATGGTATATATGTACATATGTACCTATAAACTTGTAATAGTATATTATTGTAAAATACTTTTTATAATTTCCCATACATAATAATTCGTATAAATTATTTTCTTTTAATTTTATATATTTTTCTATATATCAAATTTCATTTATTCCCGTTGAACACAACAACTTTCTTTAAGTCATCAAAAGTTCATACGAATTTCCGTCAACCTTGAAATTTACTGATTCTGTTAAAATTTTAATACACGTTCCCAGTTTTCACGTTTTTTTGAAAAATATTAAAATCGCATACTTGCACTTTTCATTTTCTATAAAAGCAAAGTAGAAAATAGAAGAAAGTGCAGTTCTGTTCGGTAGTTCGATATAGTGTCATAGCGCGTTCTCCGACGAAGTAACAATTACTTTATAAGTTAAAATATAATATAATTTGTATTGAAGTTACAATTATTCTATAAGTTAAAATATAACATAATTTGTATTGAAGTTACAATTGTTCTATAAATCGAAATATAATATAATTTGTATTGGAGTTACAATTGTTCTATAAATCGAAATATAATATAATTTGGGCTGGAGTTCCGATAAGGTGTCACCCCCGATCCTCTTGAAATTTTGTCCACACAACGCCCTTTTGGCCTAAATCATGGCATACTCGTCTTTTTTGGCGCATCGCCCCCTATCGGCCATAATTGGCATTTTAATTTTTTTGCCAACATTTTATTTTTGCTAATAACTTTATAACGGTACATGATACAGATATGGCATATATGTCAAAAGATGCGTCTCAAGATGCTCTATAATCTGAAAAAAAGAACACGCGCGCGCGTGTTTGTGTGTGCGTTCGTTCGGCCGTGTTGTACGTGCATTTGTAAAAGGCAAATCTGATAGTGTGTGCATTAAATATTTTCTATCAGATGTGCCTTCTATAAACATCACACACACACACACACACACACACACATACATAATTATATATAACATAACGTTATAAAGTTATTAGCAAAAATAAAATGTTGGCAAAAAAATTAAAATGCCAATTATGGCCGATAGGGGGCGATGCGCCAAAAAAGACGAGTATGCCGTGATTTAGGCCAAAAGGGCGTTGTGTGGACAAAATTTCAAGAGGATCGGGGGTGACACCTTATCGGAACTCCAGCCCTTAAAAACTTTTGAATGCAATAACCAAAACTAGTTTACTTTTATAAATTTAAATGTTAGAGCGGAAATTTGTAAAAGAAATCATAAAATTTTTGTCGTATGTTAAACTACTATTAGTTTAAATTCCTACATACGACAAAAAGCTATAGTAAAATTGTAACATAAGATAAAAAATTACTTCATGCAATATAAAGTTTTGTCCTGTGTGAAATTACTTTTATCTTGAATATTATTATTTTTATTATTGTCATTGTTTTTATTATAATTTTTTTTTGTTAGTCCAACAATCTTCAAACTTTCAGTATTTTCAAATTTAAGAGGACAACAATAAGTTTGAGTTCTGGTTGGTTCTAGTGAATATAAATTTATTTAATAAAAATTATTTCATTATACCTGTGATATAAAAACAATAAAATAATTGAAACATAAATCACTTTTTAAATTTTAAATTTTATTTCAGTATAAAAAAAATCAGAAATCATTAAGTTTACAGTTCCAACTTTATATACTTTGATAAAACTATTAAACCTCCAAAAGAATATTTAAAAATAATATTTTTTCTTCATAACTTCAAGTTATACGAGTACACTAAAAATATAAAAAAATAATGAAAATTTATACCATTTACGGTTTTAAGTTGATAATGTGTACCAATATTCTGAAAACTAGAAGTTAATTTTTCGGTTTAACTAGAATTGCTCTAAAATAGTTTTGATCCTGACTTTCTAAATATGGTATCATACTTTTGATATCTTTTTCTTTTTCTGAGCTAATTGGCTTTCTAGGCATTGGTAATAGTTGGATATTCAAGTTGTTATTTTGCCTTTTAAATTTTCCCTTACTGTCCATTATATTTGTACTTTGGTATGAAATTTGACTGCCAGAAGTTTTGTAATGTATGATAAGCGAGTCCTGTTCATACTTAATAAATTTACACTTGGTGTAAGGAATTGGTTTAAAATTAAATTCGTATGCTTTGCGAGAAAAGTTTTTGAAATCTATGCTTTGCATTTGAATTATTTGCAGTTTCACTTTGGAATAATTTATATCTTTAAGTTTTCTTATTAAGGCAACTGGGCTTCCTATTTCTAAATTTTTTAGATGTTTTTCAATTGCGCTGTGCACACAATCCACTTCCTGTATTAAGGAATGACCGACTTCAGAAAATTTCTGTTCAATTGATTCAAGATTTTTATGCAGATGAAAAAAATGTAACAATGCCAATGAAGCTATTTGATTCCGATTTTGTGGAACACAACTATCACTCCAAAGGATAATTCTCTTTATATTAGGTTTATCATTTATCACCCGTGACAAGGCACTTGCTATATCATTACCACTCCGGCCACTCAATATTTCATGCCAAATGCTGCAATAGGTAATATTAGTCTCTCCTGGAACTATCAAAGTACCTGTCAGACTGAATGTGGACAATTTTCTTTTATAGAAAAAATTAGAGGCAAAACTTTTCGGCAATGCGAAAACATTCTGAAGATCGTAGCATAAAACTGCTGTTTTGTCATCAATGATTTGGCGATCTCTGTCTCTTTCCGCTTTCATAAATTTTTTTTCTTCAAGATGAGACTTATGATTTTGTTCCAATTCCTTATCTCTATTGAGTTCAATGAGTGTGCAGGTATCACAGCGATCTTTCTTGGGTACAAAAAATGATAAATTAAAGGTGTAATTGAAAACATTTCGATAAACATCAATTGAGACAGGTTCAGATACTTCTTCTCGATAAAGTGAATACATTTTTGATAAATTCAAATGAGGCTCCAAGTATTTCCGCTGTGACGTTGCTCTACAATAATGCGAGTCGACAGCTGGAAAACTGCTTATGTGGTTTTTAACTTCTTCTATTTTATCTTCAGATGTTTTTTCCTGCCTCTTTTGTTCTTTTTCGTTGATTCCATCATTCCATTTTGTTTATTTCGAAAATTATTATTAAAAAAGTAATATACTTTGCGTTCGCTTATTCCTAAAGTATTCAGGAAATAAGTTTTGCAAACCTGAAAAGTTCTTCCTCTTATTTTAAAGTAGTAATTGAAGGATTTCTTTTTCCTAGCGTCAGTTGTGGATCTGTTTTTATACCGCCTATTTTTACATTCTACTTCTTTAACGAAATGTGAAAAAAATAATAGTTTAGAATGCTCATCTAAATTCCAAAAGTTTTGGTGAACTTGAGTTCTTTCATCTTCATTTATGTTTTTTGTACATAGGTGAAAACAAGAGTTAGCACAAGTGGGTCCAATCTTCCTTGCATCTTTTTGAACTCCTTTAGAGTCCAAGTATGACTTACCTTGTTCATTCAATTTCTTTCTGATATTCTGTTTACATAATTCGGGTTGAGATTTTCTTTTTCTTGTCGGTGTTATACAAGTAGTACTGTTAGCTGAAAAATAAGAATAAAAACATGAAAAAAAATATGGTGCCTTAATTATTTCAATTAAAATTACATGAACTTGAGTAATTCGATGGTAAATTACGAATCTGTATGTCTTCGGACTCGTTGGTAGACGGTGCATTTGTTGTTAAATTGTTGGAAAAATCGGTATAAAATGATTTGAGATTCTCTGGCTTATAAGCAGGATCTATTTGGTCATCGTCAGATGAAAAATCTTCACTAGAAGTTATATTCAGAATATCTTCCTGCATTCTAATACAAAATACTTATTTACTAAATAATACTTAATAATAATACTTATAATACCAAAAATAGTTATTTAAAAATGAAAAATATGTTACCTCAACAATGTCTCAGATAAATGCGGCGGTGGTGACTCCATTGCTACTGAGTACTGACACTACTTTCAGTTACGAGTAGTTCCAACAAACTGATCAAATATCACAATGCCGTTTAACCTTTATGTGACTGGGAAGGTACCGCGGTAACTTTAACGTTTTTGACACGCTGTTTAAGCGAATAACTAAAACTGTTGTTCTCGAGTACAATTTTACTTCTTAAAATAGCTCGTTATCCGTAGATTTTCATATTTCTAGAGTGTTTTTTGATATGATTATTGTTTCAAAGTCGAACAGAAAATTCTGCACCCTCATGTGACGGAGTAGGTACCCGTGTACCTTTGCAAATAAGATCTCCAAATAAGTTCAAGGAAATTAAAATATCAATTATTTTGTTTTATTTTTTTTTTATTTCAATAAAAATGTGTTACTACAATGTATTAGAAAGGCTATGTTGAATTATTACAATAATTACAAATAGGATTATTTGCACTGTGTTCATTACAAACTGGCTTTGTACAAGATGAACAAGCTTTGCGTGATTTTCGCTGTTTGTGGTTCAGTTCTCGACAAAGAAAACAGCTTCTAACAACAGGTGTACGGCCCGATGCTGTATGAGGTTGAAGTTTTATAGCACCTGTACCTAATGGTTGCAATTGGCGTCCTAAAACCATTTCCATTGTAGCTCTTATGAAATAATTTGCAACCACTTTTGGGTTACTAGCTCTAGTTTCAACAGCAGGCATGCAAAGTTGAGATGAAATGTCTTTCAAAAATCTTCGTCTTTGGCCAGTTGACTTCAGATTTTGGTTGTGCTCTATACATATATTACATATGCAGCTAGAGCTGCAATATCTATCATATTGTAGAAAAATGCTAGTGTCCAGCGATTTGTTCTACGCTTTACTGTATACTCAGCTAACATTTTGTCCATCGTATCAACACCTCCTTTTGTGTGATTATAATACTTTATTATTTCTGGTTTTGCAGTTACGTTGGGTTCTACGTTACCTGTTGTATGCATCGATGAAAGAAGTATTACTGATTTGTTTTTTTCGGCACATATGAACAAATTGTTGCGTCTTTACAATAAGCAAAATTTGTTGAGTTTATCACTCTTTCTTTAGAAGGCTGCATAATCTGTGGCAAAAATCTTTTATTTTTTCTTACTGTGCCTACTAACGTCATATTCCATGAGTTCGAGCTAACTGAAAACTTGTAAAAAAATTATCTGTTGTGACATTTCTTCCAGAACCTTTATATGAGGCAACCAAATCTAAAACCGTTCGTTCACCGATGTTTACTTGACGTTCTCCCTCTAATGGTTTTCCAGTGTAGATTTGGCCTTGCAAGGGAAAAGAGTTTCTTGCATCGCAGACCCAAAAAATTTTGATGCCATATTTTGCTGGTTTTGAGGGAATATACTGAGTGAATTTTGTATGCCCTCTATAAGGAAACAGTTGTTCATCCACAGTCAAACACTCACTTGGACTGTAATTTTTTCTTAGATTCGCATTAAACATCATCCAAATATCCCGAATCGCGGCAGCTTTGTCAGTTTTAGATCTTTCATTACGCGTTAATTCAGTATCAAAGCGAATGAACCTTAAAAATAGTTTGAATCGGTCACGAGACAAAGCAGCTTGAAAGACAGGTAGCGATTCTAGTTTCCACATTTCAGAAATATGTTCCTTGTTTGATTTATGAACGTCAGCGGCGAGTAGAATTCCCAAGAACGCATCAAATTCTACTTCAGTAAAAGGATTGAAACGTTTACACTACAATTCTTTTCAACTTGTTTCCTATTGTACTATTCAGTTATTTTGGCCGCTTTTCGATTGGTTTCTCGAAGAACAATATCGCAGATTTCTGTTGTTATAATTGTTTTAAATATTTGTTTGGCACTAAATGAACCACTGAAATTTGGTGGTCCTTGTCGTTGACGTAAAATGTTACGTTTATTAGTTTGAGCATTGGGCAAGGGAGTGTTAAAATTAAATAACATTAAATAACATAAACATTAAATAACATGATTAAAGTTACATTAAGTATATTAAGTATAAAATAGTAATAAGTCAAAAGACAGCATTAAATCCATACAGTACATATTTTATATGTGCAAAAACTGCTATTTATGTAAGTAAAACATTGAATATTGCAGTAGGTACCCGGGTACCTATTCAGTCATTACAAGGTGTTTTATTTCCCAGTCACACAAAGGTTAAAATTCCCATAAACATACGACAAACTATTACCGACTCTCCAGTAAGTACTTGTCGTATGTATGTAAATTTTTCTACATACGACATTTATATACAGAATAATACATTAAATACTATTTTAAATAGCAACTTGTCGTATGTAGAAGTTTGACGTCTACATACGACAAAGAAATACTCAATTTAGTAGAACAAGCATACATACGACAAAACAAACACCAAATATTTCCATAATCGTAGCAGTTAGGAATAAACGGATAACAGCAAATGAATAACAACACATAAAAACCTAAAAATCCATTGAAAACTGAAAACAACAAAATTTGACATACGACAATTAATTACCAAGTCGACGATTTTTCAAGAAAAATAAATTTTACAATTTGAATTGTTTATACAGGTCTACCACAGGATTATGATTGCATGAGTCAAAAAGTAAATGACCGCTTTCTTGAAAATAGTCTAAAAAAGGATTAGTCCTTGATATTAAATTTATATTTAATATTTATTCGTCATGAAAGAGTACGGTGTAATGAAATTTTCGGCTTAACATTCTAGAAAGGGAATTTTCGTGACAAGGTTTAATCGAGTCCAACTTGTGGATTCTCGATAGTATTGCTTGCCCTGGATAATTGAAGACATGTGGTATCGGATAAATTAACATCTCATTTTTGTTATATTTTATGGCTTTCCCAAAATCAATTAATAAAATCTTATCTAATATCAACGGTTCGTGATAATGATTATTTTCCCTGACGGCTCGGAATATATATCCATTTGTTATAATGCCAAATAGTTCAGTTTCCCTGGGGATTCCTTTATATATATTAGGATAAGAACGAACATAATCAATTAACCATTGATTATAATAAATGTGTTGCTGATTGCTATATTCAGTTAAGTAAAACAGATTGTTGTGTCTATCGATAATGTGTGTCAGGACACATTCGCCTGAGCAATTGTAATTAAATTTTGCTATATTAGGGCGTAAATACGTAAAATAACGGTGTCAGATTATTTGACTGGAATAAGCCATGATTTTCTTTATTTGTTGAAGTAAGTATAAACTTGTCTCCCTAATTATATATGTCGTAGCCTGTGGAATAAACAAAACAGAGATAACATACACAGTGAGATTAGTATAGGTTCTAGATTTATAGAATAAGAGGCACTCGATAGGATAAAATCACACACATCATTAGTTAAACTGAAAGAAATGAATATATATAAAAGTCTAACACCATTATTGTTAGCTATACAAAAAAATGAAAGGATGATATACACACTGAAATACTACCTTGATCATAAAGTTTCAGGAATAACCATCATGTGGCGCTCTTAGTCACCCGATTTTAATTTTTTTTTTGTTAGATTACCACACCTGTCACTGATTTTACTGTCAAGTTTCAGATTTACAGCTTGTCATTTGTAAAAGTTACATCTTGTTGAATACATCTGTATCTGTGCGTGTTTTCGAATTTTTAAGATTTTAAAAATGGAATCGAGTTTGCAGCAAAGAGTTTGTATTAAATTTTGTGTTAGAAACCGGCCGTTGACATCGAAAACCGACGAAAACATTGATAAAATCATGGAAATGATGTCCAATAACCGCAAATTGACCATTAGGGAGCTGGCAGAGGAGGTTGGCATAGCTTATGGATCCGTTCAAGACATTTTGGTTAATGATTTAGGCTTCAGACGTGTCTGCGCGAAGCTGCGAAGGACCGCGTTGAAGTCGCCAAAGACATGCTTTTAATGGTTGAATCAGACCCAACATTCATCAAACGCATCATTACTGGGGATGAATGGCGTGCACCTAATAAGCCAAGACCGAAAAAACCACGTCGTTTTCAGTCGAAGAAAAAGGCGATGCTCACGGTTTTCATGGACTACAACGGTGTTGTGCATCATGAATTCTTGCCAGAAGGTCTGTCAGTTAACAAGGAGTACTATTTGGAAGTTATGAGGCGTTTGCCTGAAGCAATTCGCCAAAAAAGACCAGATTTGTGGGCAAGTAATTCGTGGATTTTGCACCACGATAACGCCCCGTCACACAATGCCATCGCTATCCGTAACTTTTTTGCCAAAAATGCAACGAATACCATCCAACAACCACCAAATTCGCCTGACTTAGCTCCCTGTGACTTCTTCCTGTTCGATCGTTTAAAAAAACCACTCCGAGGAACGCGTTTTAGCAGCCAAGAGGAGATAAAAGAAAAATCGAAGACAGCTCTGATGGCCATACCGAAAGCTGACTATAAAAAATGTTTCGAGGATTGGATCAAGCGCTGCCGTAAGTGTGTTGCAGTCGATGGGGAGTACTTTGAAGGGGACAACATCGATTTTGATGAATAGATTTTTATTTTCAATTTTTCAAATGAATTCCTGAAACTTTTTGATCAAGGTAGTATAGTAAAAAAAATTAAATAGTTTCTGTTCGATTTATTTATTAAGTAATTTATTTTAAATATGATTACAATAATATTTCACGATGCGTATACAAGAAGAAAAAAAGGTTGTATGTAATTTGATTAAGAAAAAATATTTTTTTGACATATCTAATTATTATTAAAGTAGCAGCTGATTTTTACATGACAAAATATCGATAATACGGAGTGGCTGTATGTTAATATAATTATTTTGTTTCCATCGTTGCCAACAGTTTCCACCACTCATAATTTCCAATAGAGCAACATGTTTGTACAAGATCATTTAATTATTGACGAATGTCTTTGGCGTGATAAACCCCTAATGGTTTACCCTTCATATCTTCTAATTCATATTGACTATTCCCGACCGGTTTTACGATGCGAGCTTGTGCAAATCTGTTGTCCAGTTTGTCATTTTTGGGTCATATTACTAAGAGTAAAGATTCTTCGATAAACGTCTTGACCAGGTACATACCCAACTAGCAAATTTAGTGTGTTGCTACGTAGTGAATACCACATAGGTTACTATGAAGTATTAGACACTAGGTTCAGCCACGTATATGGCACGTATTTAAAATGTGTCTGCCACCAAAATGGGGAATGATTTGGAACGTATTTGCCACGATTTTGGAACTGTGTATCAAGACGTATCAGATACGTTCCGAGAAGGTGTCAGATACGTTATTGTTACCATTGTTTCTTACTACTACAATATTATCACACTGAGGTCAAATAACTATGAAGTAAAGAAAACTTCAAGTAGTATTTGAATCGGTTTTGCCACTACGAAGTAGTATTGGCTGGAACTTTGAACTTGAGATCTATAAGGTGGCGATATTTCCGTTTCAATTACTTGGCAAAAGTTTCCTTGTAGTGGCTGACAACAATATAGTAACAAAAATAGAGGCAAATACGTGGCACTAACCACATTTTGGTGGCCAAACACTTAGGCCTGGTATATGCAACTTTAATTGCTAGTTGGGTATTTAACTGAACGACATCGTGTGTTATATATATTTGTATGGCGATGGTGTGCTTGAGTCAATTTTTCTAATACTCGTTTACGGATAAATTCTAACTTTGCATCAGGCGGTATAATCTCCACATCCATGCCCAAATTTTTTATAAGTGGGTAAACAGATCCATGTCGTGCTATATATTGACCGAAAAGCACATAATAAGGATTTACACCGATGGACTGGTGGACCGAAGTACGCATAGCGCAAGTTATCTTGGAACGATAAACATCCCAAGAGCTATGGTCATCTTTTATATATGCTCTTAAGGCAGATAACACAGAACGGTTTACTCTCTCAGCTGCATTAGGATGTGGAGAATGTACTGCTGTACGAACATGTTTAATACCATAAACATTTAGAAGATCCTGGAACATTTTTGATACAAATTGTTTGCCGTTATCTGTGAAAATTGTCTCAGGCACTCCATAAGTACAAAATATTACATCCTCAAGGAATTTACAAACGTTTGCTGCAGTTTCAGCTTTGAGGGGCTCTAAAAACACAAATTTTCTAAACGCATCTAATACAGTAAGAATAGCGATGTTACCAGATTTCGTACGGGGATATGGACCTAAAAAATCAATATACAGGAATTGGAATGGTCTAGACGATTCTATTTGTTGTCCCATAGGTGGTCTGAGAACTTTAGTTGTATCTTTTGATTCCTTACATACTTGGCAATTCTCTACAAAATTTCGGATCTGGGTAACCATATCTGGCCAATAATAGTACTGTCGGACTCGATATAAAGTCTTATGGAATTCTCCGTGGGAACAATTCAATGGAGCATGATGTTGTTCAATAATACCATTCGACAATTCGATTGGTACCCATAATTTCCACGTTAGGTCATCAGCATCTGGGTCCCCGAACGAGGTGTTGTGCGCCTGTACACATAACCATCGACGACACACAGATCTGGGAGTTTATCCTGATTGCTGATGATAGTCGATTTCAATTCTTCATACTCTTCCGAAGAAAAATATGGAGAATTGAGATCAACTTCAGATCCATTCAAAACTCCAGATCTGAGTTCGTCGGAATACATTCTCGACAGGGCATCAGGAACCACATTCAGAGTACCTTTACGATGCTCAATCGAAAAGTCGAAACCCTGCAACTTCAAACTCCATCGTGCTAATCTACTACTAAGATCAGACTGGTTCATGAGGCATTTTAAACTTGAATGATTGGTGATGATTGTAAAGGGATGACCTTCAACATACGCACAAAACTTTTTAACGCATACTGCAGCATAGCACTCTAGTTCAGTGATGCTGTTGTTCCTCTGTGCTGAATTCAGTTTCTTTGAAAAGTATGCGATTGGTTTTTCTGAATCATCATCGTATTTTTGAACAGTGTTGGACGAGGTAATCTACATAATGTAATCTACGTATTTGTTGACGTGTAGATAATAACATGTAGACTATAAACTATTGTCTACGTGACACGTCGAATCTTTAGTTACATACATTCGAATTAACAACTGAGGTGTTACATTGTTGTTGAATTTGATGTCTTGGTAGTTCTAACGGTTTGCATGTACTTAAAACCTGGAATTTAAATATTTTCAATGCCCTTTGGAATTAAATTTAAGGAAAATTAAAAAACAAAATCCTTACAACATTATTTCCAATTTCCTCAGTATCCATATTTACAAGTAATATAATATCGTCATCGGATTGTTGGCTATTATCCTCACTGGTTGGGATTTTTCTTTCTTTACATACATTTCTAAAAAATTAATTGAACACATTTTTTTGCAAATTGTTATTTATCAAATAAAATGTATTTGCATGCAAAATTCATATAATATAATACAGTATTCATACCTGTGTGCTCTTAACCGAGTCGCAGCAGTGTTCTGCAATTCCTTTTTGCATATTTTGCAAACAGCAGCGTATTTATTATTCACTTTTATTAGGATAAATCCTAGTTTTTCAAAATTTTCATTTTTTGGTCGTCCGGACATTTTTTTTTTCTTTTTCACAATAATGTGTATTATAAATGAAAATACAAGTATTACAACTTATTTTATAATAATTTAATACAACTCAGTATACCATAAACTGTACACACTAGAAAGATAAAATATTTTTGACAGATGATAACAATACTTTATGTATTGTCTACATATATTAGCCAAAGTCTACATTATCTACTCAAAGTATACGTTGTCTACCCACAAAGTAATTGTTTACACTATTGTCTACGTTTGAACGTAGACTTTGTTAAATTTTGCGTAATTGCACAACACTGTTTTTGAAATAACACTCCACCAACACCGGTTGTGGAGGCATCGCGTTGTATATAAAAATGACGAGCAAACTCTGGGGTGGCCAAGACTGGTGCTTCACAGAGTGCTGTCTTCAACTTTTCAAAAGAATCCTCAGCTTCAGGGGAAATACAGAATCCTGTCTTACAAGTTTTTAATGCATCTGTTAAAGGAGCAGCTATACTCGCATAGTTTGCGACGAATCGTTGGTACCATTCAGTCATTCCTAAAAATCTTCTTAATTGTTTTGCCGTTTTAGGCAAAGGAAAATCACGAATGGCTTCAATCTTACCAGGATCTGTTTTTAAAATTCCATTACCGACAATGTAACCAAGGTATTTAACCTCCTTCACACAAAATTTACTTTTTTCGACATTTATAGTTAAACCAGACTTTCGTAAATGCCAAGCAACTTCTTCTAATAAAGACAAATGTGTATCAAAATCGGGAGATACAACTAATAAATCGTCTAAGTAAACGAAAACATGTTCTCGTATACGACCTGGGATAACTTGTCCATTAAACGACACATACGTTAAGGCGCATTACACAACCCGAATGACATTACTGTAAACTGGTATTAAGGACGACCTGGAGCTGTAAAAGCAGTCTTTTCACGAGATTGCTTTTCGAGAGGGATCTGCCAGAATGCATCTTTTAAGTCAATGCTTGATATATATCGCGTGTCTTGTAGAAGACTTAATAAACCCGCAATGTGAGGCAATGGATATGCATCTTTTTAGTCACCTCGTTAACTTTTCGCGAATCTAAACATAGGCGTACTTTTCCAGGTTTCCGTACAAGGACGACTGGGGAATTCCAGGGGCTATTTGATTCTTCAATGACACCGAGAGAGAGCATCCGGTCAAGTTCTTCATACATTAACTTCTGTATGGCAGGCGAAACCGGATAATGTTTCTGTTTAATATGCTCAGCATCTCCCGTGTCGATGACATGCTCCTCCAAATCGGTCTTTCCCTATCCCATTTTCGCAAAGGACGGAAACTTGGACTTTACTTCTTCTAACCTTTCAGACTGCGAAACAGTTAACTCATGCATAATGTTAACTTCACATTTAGGATTAATATCCTTTATCGACAGCTCCGATATTACATTTGGTGCGATCTTAAACCTTTTCCAAACGTCGATTCCTAAGTACATCTGTTGCCGCAGAGTTGGAAATATATGCAACTTCATCATATGCGTAACTCCCATGAATGTTACTGTTACTTCAATGTATCCTTCTATTCTTTGATTGTTGCCGTCAGCTGTTGCTACTGATTCAGAAAGAGAAATGATTCCGATATTTAATTTTTCAATCAATTTGTTCGCTTGTCGACCTAAACATGAAATGCTGGCACCGCTGTCTAGTAAGCCTACTATTTCAACATCTGCGACTTTAACTTTCGCATAAGGGCGATCGTCGCAGGGATAGCGTACTAAACCAGCCACACATGTTTTCTTTCTCTTCCTTATTTCTCTTCTGAATGAACGAAACTTTCTCAGTCTAACAGCTCGTTTGTGACAACTCACTGCTGATACATTAAATATTTTCTCTTGAACTTGAAGATAATCATACCATCTAACATGCCATGGTATAATAGGTGTTAATTTTCGCTCAAAGACATTCTCTTTTCTATTTGTAATCAACATTTTTACAACATTATCTGTATCATTAATAATGGTCGAGTCAGGTTTTAAAATAGTCAAATCAGTTTCAATCAAATTTGTCACATCCGGTTGTTTTATATTGCTAATTATTTGGGAGTCAGCTGAGGTCGAGGAGGTTGGCTCAATGGACGATCTTCCTGACTCACGGGATTCATCCCGCTCCGCCGTGCACTTGGAACTCTGTTTCCCGAACACTTAGGACATCGAGGTGATGTAGTGTCAGGACACCCGCATTTAAAACAGAATAAATGACGATAGTCCTCAGGACAATCTTGGAAGTAATGTCCCATTCGACGACAATTCCAACAAATCGCTCGAGATCTACCATTGGCAACTTCATCTACTTCAGCATTCTCAACCTCATAATTACAAATTAGCATTGGGTATAACTGCATCCGTTTGAACAGTTGATTCCATATTCATCGTATCTACGTCAGTTTCAAAATTATAATACGTGTCCTGAGGATTCCAAGTATTAATTCCATTCACTCGAGGACGATATGTCTGACGAATCCTATTTATCTGAGTAGCTATGTATCGCTCAGCTCTCTTACAGACCTCTCTTAACTGTTGCAAAGTCAAAACAGGTGCAGTGAAATTCATTTGTGCCAATCGTGTATCCATGTTGTCTCGTATGATGTTAATAAGATCAACCTCAGGCATTGGGTTCCTCATCTGATTCCTATACACAATTAATTTTTGCACAAAGTCATCGAAGCTCGTATTGCCTTGTCTGGTATTCATCATGGCACCTACTATCTCAAAGTCTGACGTCAATCGCTGATAGTAGTTTACAAAACTTCGTTTAAATTCATCCCATGTAAATTCAATGGCATCACGACAGGACTGAGTCCAGTACCAGTCAGATGCTTTGTCTTTCAACAACACATGTATGTTAGTATACAACTCTCTATCTGATATTGCATATCGACGTGCCAATGTTTCGACTCGAAACAAAAATTCTTCGCAAGGCAATGGATCTGCAAAGCCAGAGTAAGAGATAATCCATGAATTCATCACGGACTTGTGATTTATATTTGATCTCTGCACTACATGTGGACGTGGTTGAAGTCTGTTTGGATAATTTACATTATGTGATGGATGACTAGTCTTAGACAACGGTGAATACAAGAACGCTTCTTGACTTCGTTGACTTTGTGAAGGAATACTAAATTATTGAATGCTTTGTTTTCTTTGGTCATATGTTGAACGTTTGATGTAATTCGGATGCTCTTCATCCTCTTAATGACGCGTTGGCGTACCTATAGCTTGTACTGGATGCTGACTTGAAAATGTGACACATGTATTTAGATGATATTGACTTCTCCTATATACTGCTCCAGTAGATAAGGATAACGGAGGATGGGGAGAACGTTGAGTCGAACATGATGTCACATTAACATTTCCATTATTTACTGTTGAAGGTATAGATACTTGACGTGCAGGATTGCAGGATGAGACATCGATAATGACCAACTATCGGTGGTAGGCGTGTCCAAAAACACTCCAGAATCCTGTTCAATATGTTGTTGTTGAATTAAAGTGGGACCAAAATCTACCTGGTGTCGAGAGTGTACATGCTGCTTTTGTTTTGGGACTGCTCCTGAAGAGGATATGTTCATTGGTAAGGAAATTTGTTGTGCTGAACCCGTGGATACAATAACGTTGTTATTCAAGGATGTAGTAATAGGTGAATGTACAACTCGAGATGTTCCTGGCCTTATCCAATTAATATCAGTACCTGGTAGTTCTGAACACATCTGCTGATCCTGATCGAAGCCCAAAAATGGAGCATCTGACAATTGTGATGTCTTTGTTTTAATCATAGGTACTGTTGTCATAGGAGATGCCATTGATTCACCTGCACCAGCTACATCATTTAACGTATTTGACTCTCTATTGACTGTATCCTCTGCCATTTCCAATTCTAAATTCCTTCCTATAGTATTGTACTTGTGTCCAGATGTTTTGGCTTTCCTTTTATTGTATGCCCTTACTGACATTTAAACTCAAAATATACACTCAATCACTTCACTTTAATTATGTAACAACTTCGGACCAAAAGCAATTAATTTGTATGTCTGGGTGATTTTTGAAATTTGAAAAAAAAAATTTATTTATAGTCGTGTCCGGTATATACGAGTATATATAAAAAAAATTTTATAAGAAAAAAAATTCTGTAGTCAATTTACTTCTGATGTACAGTAAAAATAATCATCAAAATTATCACCAAAAAAAATTATCATTTACGTTATCGACGTTAAAAGTAATAAACCCGTCCGTTAACAAAAAAAAATGTCATTTAAACTTGAAACCCACGATTCGACTAATTAAAATTTAAAGGCATGCAAAAAAAAATTATATTGACTTGACGAAATTCCAAAGAAAGATTTTATAATATCTATGTATATTTAAAAAAAAACGAACGTAAAAAAAATTTTATAGATTTAAAATTCGTTACAAGAAAATTAAGTAGGTAGAGCGTTAATTACGACGCGAACTATAGTATGTTCCGAATTGTAATAAAGAAGAGAAATGGTGTGGTGTTCCAAAAACAAAAATGTTTACTACTAGAATACCGACATCGATCACTATTTGTAAAACCGATAAAAAAATTAAATTTTTTTAGTTTATGGTGATTAGTTACATACGATGCGCACTGTGTAAAAGAAAAATTCCACTTAAAATTTGAATATACGAAAAACTAAATCAAGATATTTTAAATTTTCAAACAAAATTGAATTAAGATGATTTAATAATAAAGTGACCCGTTATTTATGACGTTGACTGTAAAAAAAATTTTATATATTTGACCTGACTAAGAAACAAAACTGTTAAGTCGAATTAAAACTAGATGTAAACGCGATTTATTTATATGATATTTCAAAAAAAAATTTTTTAAAAATTTTGATAACGAAGTTTGTTAAATATAAAACGCACTGTACGAAAATGATCTATAAAAAAAATAATATATATAGGGGGTCGTTAATTATGATGATGAATATAGAATGAATCAAATTAACAAAAACTAATGTATAAAATACCAAAATGAATTAAATAAAATCCGTGAAATATTTATTATTTAATTTTGTTTGGAATAATACGATGCAGAAGTTGATGACACGAAAAAAAAATTATAAAAAAAAATTTTTTTTTTTTTGGGTCCCGGTACATTACACTTTCACTGTATCAAGCATATGTTAAAAAAAATTCACTGTAAATAATTTTTCTAAATTATCACTGCTGAAAGAAAAAAACAAATTTTTATTCAATAAAAGATTATTGGATAATTATATAAAATTATATATGTATATAAAATAAATAAAACAACAATTTGTTATAATGTCCTTTATTATAATAGGTGGACTCATATTTTTGACTTGGACTGTGATGTGTCCCAACAGGGAACAATAACAACATCTATTATATGTAGCGTATATGATAAATATGAACAACGGTTTGCTGTATATGAAAATATAAGCAGCAAGACTTCACGCGCGCGTCAACGTTTTTATTTTGTTCACAACATAAGACTTCAAAATAAAATATTATTATATGTTGAGTGCATATACTAAAAGTTGATGTATTAGAAATGATTACATTAAATTAACGCGGCAGCAACGCTTTACAAATGTGTACGCACCTCAACAGTATATAACGATGAACATCAGAGAAAAGATAAGGCTAGGTAAAACGACAAAATCAGGAACTAAAATTAATAATTGATATACAACAATGTTAGAATCAAAATAATTTTTATAAATTCAAACCAAAGAAGACACAGATTTGCAAAAATTTCTCTTGATACGCGAATTCATATACGAATATTCAATTTTCCAAAATTTTCAAAAAAAAATAAACGAAGTTATATTGTGTTTCAAAAATTAAAAAAAAATCAAAAAAAAATAATAATATAATTCATAAAAATATTGGCTTTTGCTTCAACTTCCCCCTTTCAGAACTTCAGACTATTAAAAAAAATTTTATTTATAAGAGAACGAGGCTATACAAAAAGTTAAACTACTTTACATGTAGAGCGGACAAAAGTATGGAATGAAATGACACACGAATGCGTCACTGTCTGAACTTCACCAGAGGATATTAAAGTATGAGGTTCAATTCTGGTACCCAACATTGTAATTCAAAACCACAATGTGGTAAGCCCATCAGAATTGACCCATAACTTCGATATCCCAGAATTGTCACCGTTGTGATGGTATGTGATTGACACGATTATCGGAATTCAAGTGAACAATTCGAAAATTATTCAGATGGTATCAACAGTAATCCCATCAATCAAACACCATCACACGAACGTGACGTCATTTCTACCATTAACTTGGAAACTTTTGGGTTGTATGACCTCAAAGAAGCTTTGTTTATTAATCATCAGCCTGGTACACAACTTTGCAGCTCGAAGACTACAGAGTGGTTAGCCAATCAGGTTGATGAATAATCAAAACAACCTCGAAGTCACTCGACACAAAATTCCAAAAAAAATGAAAAGTAATAGCACGTTGTGCTAAAGAATACGGTGTGTAGTCCGTAGATGACATTATGTGTTAACATTTATGTTAACAAGGGTGCAAAAAAAATTATTTCCGTGAAGGAAAGAGGTGTTGAAATAAAATCAACAAAGGGAAATTTTGAACATTCATAAGAATGTACGAAGTACCACCAATGTTGTCCGTGGAGGACTAAATGTGACACAGATCCGTAGATCTGTGTCCACGAAAACCGAACTTGCTTGGGCGCCATTTTGTAAAAATGGCGCGTCCAGTTTGGACATTTCGTGCATCTACAATCCGTGTCACCGAAATAACCGATATCTTGGGCGATATCTGTAATGTATGTACATTATTGTGTGTACATACTGTAGTACAACGACCACTGTAAATCTATAATAAAAAAAAACTACAAAAAAATCAAAATGTTGTTTTTTATATACATATATATATATACTGTGTGACGTAATGGCGCAGTATCCTCCATCCTAGTGAGAGATGGCAGCCTACCCTGACCTCACACTGCATACAACTTGCTATACCAGATGTATTATATACTGTGTATATAAATAAATATACACAGGGCCGCATTGTACCTGTGAAATTTTAGCAGCACACACATGACGTCATACTTACATATTGAGATGATGGATGGTGGTAGTGGCGGTTACGCTAGCTGGCTAGCACGGTACTAGCTCGCCGGATGGGGCGTGAGTTTGCCACTATTCCATACCTCTTTTGATTTCCGTAGCCTGGAGCAGTAGAAAGTGGTGAAATCTTTCTACTAAGAATGCTCCAATATCAAATTAATATAAATAAAACTGCACCCACACCGTTGAACCTGTAATTATGGCCCCGCTCTGGCCCAAGAATACAGCTACTACCATCGTTGGTCCTGTAAATTGAAGAAAAGAATGCCTCACCCAACGATGATAGAATCTTACCCACCTCAATAAACATAGTCCACTGTAAAAAAACTATGTTCCCATCCTTTGTATTATGCAATAAAATGATAAAACTAAAATTTAAATTTCAAGACATGCCGGGTAAAACAAAGTTTTGGTTCTGATGAAGGGCTTGCAGGAGAACAAAAGCCAATAAATTCGTTAATTACATATTCATTTCGTTAAGGATTATTTCAAGTCGAGCTTGGTTATAGTGGTCATATAATTACAATTTCCAGTTAATTTTAATTACAAATGTTTGAATTCTATGAAAGAATACAAAAAATTCATTCGATTTTTTTCTTATTCATATATCTAGTCTTTTCGAACGTTTCTTATCGTTTTACAATTTTCTTATAATCTATATACATGACATGATTATATAAAATTTGATTCTTCCATTTAATTTACTTTTCTATAACCAAAAATAAATCAAAGAATGATACCTTACTACGATAAGAATATTTTTTTTCTCTTTTAACTTTTATTTTCTATAATTTTTTTTTTTTTGTTTCCGTTTAAAAAGAAAATTACATGAACGCTTATATTTACAAAATTATATCTTTTCTTGGGCCCTTGTTAATTTTGTTTCTATTTTTTTTTCTTGTTATATTATGTAAAATTAAAAATAATAAAAAAAAATCGTTGGCGCGCTTACCGTTGATGATAATGATGATGCTGCTACTGATGATGTCGTTGATGTTGATTAAGACGATGATGACGAAGAATTGGATGGTGACGACAACGATGGTGACGATGTTGCTGATGTTCTGAATTTTGAAGACGTCGAAGCTGATGATGATGCTGACAGAGAAGCAATGAAGGCTTCAATTTTCTGGAACCTATCCTCTAGTGGGCGTTTATTGTTTATTATCTCCTCACGCAGCTTTAATATTTCGTCTAGGTCCCTTTCCATGTTTGTCTTTTTTTTTTAAATATACATATATATATTTATTTTTTTTTTTTTTTCAATAATTAATAGCTAAAGATCTTTATTTTTTTATAGCTACATGTATATTTTAGGTTTCTTCTTTTTATTTTTGTATTATTTTCAAAAGTAATAAATTATATGTATCAATTATGAGAATTATTCAAAATATTTTAAAATATTTATGTGGAATATTATTTAAGTTATACCGTTTATATTGTTAATATAATAATTGTAAAATTTATTGATTTTTTTTTCGAATTATTTGTAATTAAATCTTATATTCAGTTATGTACTATGACTTATTCAATTTCCTTTTTTTTTCTTTTACTATTTCTTTCTTAAAATTTGCTATTAACGAAAAGAAATTACAATATAGGCCCAGGAAAAATAATCGAACTAATAAATAAAGATTTTACTGGCAAAAAAAAAATGTTTTAATTTTCTTTCGGGTGTAAGTTGCCCTTCACTTTTAATTAAACTGACTGTATCTAATAAGAGAAAATTTTACCCGCTAACTAACGTCAATTTCAATTGCACCCGTGTTAATTCGACTAGAAGCCAGGTTAAAACGCGTGGTGCACTTTTATAGTGCACCAAAACAAAAAATGTGTTGCTCTTATTGGAAATATGAGTGGGAATTTGAACATGTGAAATTTGTGAATTTATGTGAACATGTGAAATTTGAAATAAAGACCTTCCATATGTGTGTGTAACCTGAAAATTTATTCTAATTTTTCTTCAAATAGATGAAATTTAGAATAAGTTCCAAAGGAGACTATAAAAAGAAATTAATTTACAATTTTCAGAATAGGAGGAAAAATAAATCTGGCTGGAGTTCCGATAAGGTGTCATCCCCGATCCTTTTGAAATTTTGCCCACAGAATGCCATTCCAGCCTTCGTCACGGGTTCCTCGTCTTTTTTGGCGCATCGCCCTCTATCGGCCATAATTGTCATTTTAATTTTTTTGCCAAAATTCTATTTTTGCTAATAACTTTATAACGGTACATGATACAGATATGGCATATATGTCAAAAGATGGGTCTCAAGATGCTCTATAATCTGAAAAAAAGAATTTTGCAAATCATGTACCGTTATAAAGTTATTAGCAAAAATAAAATTTTGGCAAAAAAATTAAAATGCCAATTATGGCCGATAGGGGGCGATGCGCCAAAAAAGACGAGTATGCCGTGATTTAGACCAAAAGGGCGTTCTGTGGACAAAATTTCAAGAGGATCAGGGGTGACACCTTATCGGAACTCCAGCCATAAATCTGAAATGGAAAATCTTTTAATAAATTTTCTGATTTAAAATTTAAATTTTCAAAATTTTGAAAAAAAATTAGGACTAGATAACGCCGTATTTCATAATCATTTCCCATTTCATTTCATATTTGGCCTATATTACCAACTTTAAACTATATTATCGGGTGATTTAAAGGTAAGGAAGTGAAGTCAGAAACGAGTATGGAATAAAATTAGAAAAATTTTACTTATGTAATGAAAAAAAAAGATGTATAGGATCACATAATTATTAAATTAATACTAATCTCTGGAAAACATATATGATAAGGGCAAGGAATTATTATATAATTTTTGAAAATTTTTGAATTTTGAAATGAAACGTATAATTTTAAAACTTTGAAATTAACCAATTAGGTTGGCCATGCAAATTTTTACTTATGAGGTACATTCTGAAATGTGAAATAAATATGAAAATGGGATTGATGAGAACATGGGGAACTAATTGAAAACTGATGGAAAATTGAGAGGATATATATGTATGCGTGCGCGGCCATTAAAATTTGAGTAAAATATGCATATATATATATATATATATATATATATATATATATATATAATGCATGAATTGTATATTATTTTTACATTAAAAGTAAATGCAAATATATATGATTGCAGGGGCGGCCATTGAAATTGAGATTAAAATTATAATTGTATGTGTAATACTCATATTTTATACATTGTATACTCTATCTAAAGAAGAGTATAGAATAATTTTAAACCAATGGCATTGCATATTATGCATATGTATTGCACCATTATAGAATATGAATATACACATGCCAAAACTATAAGAAAATCACGCGCATAAGGCATGCATCTGTTTCTTATCTTATGCGTATTGTGCATAAGGAACAATAAGAAAACAGATGCGCGTGTTGATTTTATGAAAAGAAAAAAAAATTTGCTTTTAAGTGTGCAAGCATTATAATACGCAGAATGCCATTTGGGTAAACAAGGTACAGTTATGTGTACTGTTAGGTACACATAATTGGAATAAGGAAATATATGGTGTGACTGAATAGAGTCACACAAAAAAAATTGATACCCTCACATTACAATTAATTATACGTATGTATATTGATTCTTCCATAATTATATTTTATGTATTCGGGCATTCGTATTTATTTTGGGTATCCTTTCACATTTGGACAATAAGCGATCGTCGCAATTTACATCTGTAAAATAATTATAAAAAAAAATCACGAATGAGTGCATCATTCAACTAAATTAGGTCCTATTGTGGTTTGTACATTTATAAACAAATATTTTTTTAACTATCTTTAATACCACTAGAATCTGTGTGCATAATTATATACAACTGTCAAGGGTACACCTCACAAGACAGTGCAGTTAAACATCCGTTGCAGAACACCACATCAACGGATAAACAATTCGGCAGGAGCTCAACCTTTGTATCATTAGAACTTACGTGATAGCTGTCAAGGGTAAACCTCACAAGACAGCTCACTCTAATCAGTCATTGGGGAACACCAAACCAACAGACTATTTGAAGGGAACTCAATCCTGCCTACAAAAATTCACTAATATTCGTTGCAGAAAACCACAGCCAACGAATATAAGATTTGCACATAAACTCTAGTATGTACACTATTAATTATAATTTATTCACTTGGAATTATATCAACAATACATCAACGGACAAACCACAATATACATATTATTCATTAAATTGATTAATAAAACTATTATCTACCAATATTAGTGATTATAATCAAAAGTTTAGGTTAATTTTTACTTGCGCTACTAATATTGTTATTATACAAAGGCTAGTGCCTATTTAATTTTATCATTGATTAACTCAATGATTACTCACATTATACATATATATCAATATAAAAAAACGTATATCAATAATATACAAAGGCTGGTGCATATTTAATTTTATCATTAATGAACTGATATTAATACAATACACTGATATTAATATTAATACACTAATACAAACTAAGGGAAGGCTAGCACCTATTTAGTTTCGACCTATTAAAAGGCTGGTGCTTGTTTAGTTCCTTCTTTGGACTCAGACCAAGTAGCAATTTGTCGTTTCATCACCGTTGTATAACAGTTTTGATACGACGGTTGTAAAAACGTATTTGTTGATAATTGGTGATGAGAACGATTTTGTGACGGCAATGTTGCGGAAACTGTAAATGCACCCGCTTTTTGGAATAAATTGGGAAAAGTGAAACAGATTTGTAACGAGAAGGTTTCACTACTTTTTTGAAACCCCAACCTTAATGCAACGATTAGGTTACTATATTCAAAAGATTATCGCAACCTATTTGCAACGAAGTTGTTGTAAGATAACTAGCACAGAACCAATAGGTTACTATATTCAAGAGATTATTGCAATCTATCTGCAACGGAGTTGTTGTAAAATAACTAGCAGAGAACCAATAGGTTTCATCACTGCAACGTATTGTAAACCTTGCTGTAACGGATAAATTCAGAGTTTAGCATCAATTATTTTGCAGTATCGTAATAACTTTTTGGTTTCTTCACAATTTTCTTTTATTTTTCTTCTTCAATTTTACTTGTTTAACAAAAAATAAAAGTTATGAAGAAACTTAAAATTAATTCCAAAAGTTCAAAATTGACTTAAAATTCTTGAAAATTTAATGTACCTGTATAATATATTTATGTATTAGAGGAAAAAAATTAATATAGTGTATTCTTTTATTATTCTGTTTTATTTCTATTTTTGGTTAACATATTAATTTTTATATATGTACATATGTGATAAAATAAGAAATTCATACATTTTAATTTTTATTTTCGTCCTCGTTACATTTATTTTCCTTGTCTTCCATGTTTGGTTTTTTTTTCTTTGGCTGATTATTTCTAAAAATGTATAATTTCTTTTAGTGCAAGTTATTAAATTTGATCAAATTTACTTATTGTAAACGTTTAATTCTAGTAGTTGCATGTTTTAAATATTCTTTAACAAAGATTCCTGCATTAAAAATTGTGAATTCTTTGTACTTTTTTCTTAGTGCCGTACAAAGAACTTCTATAATAGTTTTATATCCATTGAACGTTTGTTTTGTGGGCGTTCCAGCCCATGAACATTTTTCCAACAATTCGTCTCTAAATAGGATGGATCACATATTTCTCAAAGTGCTGTTATAGTTTTTTCCTCCATATTGGTGAAGCTTTCTATCTGAAAAAAAAAAACAAATACAGCGATATGTATTGAATAGGTACTTCGTTCCGGAAAACAATTTACAAAAATACTGATATAATAGTGGTGTTCATGATGTGTGGTAAATGGTAAAAGTGGTAAAGGAAACATCGTAAGCACACCTGAAACAAAAATGGTAATGAATATGGTAAATGGTAAATTTATGTCAAACATCACGCATACGAATGATTAAATTGTCCGAATCTATAGATTCAAAATTTAGCAATTTGGATTTATAAAAGTGTAATTCTAAAATAAAATTTATATAAAATTAAAATATGTCAAAAAATAGTAAAATAGTGAAATTAATTAATAATATTGTTGATCTAAATGTATTTAAAATGATCGATTTAGCCGAAAACTCAGGTAAATATAAAAACGTTTTATTTTTCATTATTACTATTATACCATTATTATTGTTTATTTTTTATTTTTGATTAACTAATTTTTATAGATTCTGACGATGAAGAATTTGATGAAATCTTTTCGGATTTATTGCTGGATATATCAGTCATTTTTTCATTTCGATATATTTCTCCTTTCCAACGAGCTGCAATGTGCTTTTAAAATTAGATGAACCAAGATTTTAACAAATGTTGAGAGTCAATTGGCATCAATTTAATATAATACACAATTTAATAGAAAAAGATGCAGTTTTTACTGCTCCGCATTCAAAAAAACAATTTCCTGTTGCAATACAATTGGCTATAGTACTATTTCGCTTAGGATCTTATGGAGAAGGAGCCTCAGTAAGAAAGATTGCTGGATTTTTTGGAATTGGCGATGGTGGTACAATTGATATTATAACAAAAAGAGTTTTCAAGGCCATTATGAATTTGCAAAATCAATTTTTAAGTTGGCCAGACAAGGAGGAAAAAATCAAAATTATCAGTAATACTAATCATGAACTTCCATATTGTATCAGCTATCTGGATGGAACTGAAATAAAATTACAAGAGAAGCCAGTCGTCGATCCAGAATCGTATTTTTCAAGAAAGCAGCAATATTCATTAAAAATGCAAGCAGTTTGTGATTACAATTATATAATTCGTCATGCTGTTATTGGTTACCCAGGAAGTGTTCATGACAGCAGAATTTTTATCAATTCAACATTGATGCAAAAAAGTTCTAGCTATTTTTCCGGTATGGAGTGGATTGCAGCTGATAGTGCATATAAACTTAGCACTACTGTAATAACACCTTACAGATTATATTCAAAAGCAGTAACACCACTTGAAAGAACACAATTCAATGACACATTTTGCAAATATCGAGTAAGAATAGAAAATTGCTTCGCTATGTTGAAAGAACGCTTTTATAGTTTAAAGGAATTGAAACTTCGTTTGCATAACAAGGAATGTTGGGAATATGCTTGCAGATGATTGAATGTTTGCTGCATATTACATAACATCATATTATTAACCCATTAGCGCCCAATTTAATTTTTTTTCGATTTTTTCTTTGAAATTTGAATATGTGTTGTATTAAAGGCTTATTAGAATGAAAATTATCATATTTAGTCAATTTGCAAGCTATTATTTGAAAAAAATGATGTCCTATAAATAGGACGCTGGGTAAAATGTTCATATATTATACTAATTACAAAACCAGTTTCTTTTTAGATTGTAAAAGATTTATTTAAGATGAAATTTTGGAAAACAATTCACACACAAAGTAACATTACATTTTGTGCAATAAGTAAGTGGTTTCCCTTTACAATCCCTGAATTGGCATCGTCTTTGTTTGTTTCTTTTTCCTATTATGTGGTCTCTCCTATCATATTGAACTTCCTCACTTACGCTGGGCCTTGAAGTAGACGGAAAACTATATGGTCTCCCTTTTAACACGCTCCGTCCGTGTCCCAATTTCAAATATTTTATAGCTACAGCTCTACGATATTCTTTTATAGACATTGATTTTGGACCATGTACAAGCCGATAAAGAATACTAGCGTTTACTACCGCCATATCAATAGCGCGAGTTACAAGGCACCAGTACCACTTTTTGCCTCTAATTGAAATTGAATGTTTTTCTAGAAGCCAGTCATGATGATCAACACCACCCATGTATTTATTATAATTCTGTAAAGCATGAGGCTGCTGTACTTGTACCTTTTGTTTTATTTCTCGGCTCCATCTTTGTACTGAATTTGTTGGCTCAATAGAGTCATAGTTAGATGCAATCGCAACGCTCCGGTTATCATTCCACCTAACAACCATAATTTCATTGTCGATATCAAATCTATAATCATATGATCCTCTAGACATTTTCTCCATTTCTTTCGCAGTTTTTATTGTACATTTTCCTGTCCGATTATCACGGATTGTACCTGTCGCCCTGAAACCTTTTTGCTGCAAATTACATAATAGATCATGTCTTGTGAAAAAGTTATCAAAAAAGATGATGTGTCTCGACGGATCATCAACCACAGAAAGCATTTTTAGGATAACTCGACTTCCTAGCGATTCAGTAGATGGACTCTGAGCAGGCTCTTTTCCACAGTATAATTCAAAATTGAAACAGTATCCACTTTCGCCACACATGGCCCATAATTTGTAGCCGAATCTTATTGGCTTTGATCTAATAAACTGTTTGAGTGAATTGTGCCCGTAATATCTTACAATCATTTCATCTATAGATAAATGTTTTTGAAATATACCCCATTGTTGAAAATTTTTATTTAGTTTTTCAAAAAGTGGCCTTATCTTGAAACACCTGTCGTCTTTATTTGCCTGAGCTGTAGCATTGTCTTGAAAATGAAGAAATGACTTTATTGATGTATACGTGTTTCTGCTGAAAGCATTTCTAACAATGCTCAATCCTAAATCATCATCTTCGGACCAGCAATCAGATATTTCACCGCATATATTAAAATATGTAACAAAATCAAATTCATATGGACCTATTGTTAGGTCCAGATTCGAGTCTTGGATATATTTAAATTCAAAATATACGTTAATATTCGATTGTTCTTGCATTCGATAAAAGTTTTAAAATATGGTTCATAAAATTATATACGCATACATATAAACAATCTGATTTGAGTGTTTAGGTTTATTCGTATATTTACATGCAATAATAGAAAATATACGATTTATTTGTAGCAATTTGGTAGTATATATAATATCATAAACATTTTTATATGAATATAATAATATTATTGCTGATGGTATGCTTCCATAGTATATGTGTCTTGCAGGTATCATTTAGTCCTATGTATAAACACAGACACACAGATAAGGATTATATGTGGTATATATAACAATAATATTGGACATTGAACCCTATTAAATGTTTGCATTAAATTTTGAAAGAATATGTATCGCTAGTTATTCTTTCATTTTTTCCTTTTTTTGTGTAAAAAAAATATATACCTGCACTGGTTTTTGTTCACATATACACTGGTTTTTGTATACATTGTATATTTTGTATACGTCATATATAGTATAGACCACAGTAAGGATAGTACACCATAATGATTTATAATGATGTGTATGTGTATAACAAGTTGTATACATAAAATACCCTTTGACAAACATGTTTATTGTTTGTGATATAGTGTACCATTGGTACCATACAGAAGGAAATATAAAAATCTAAATGCCAGTCTAAATGCTTATAATGTTAGAGGTATTCACGAAATATTGTAAGAGCGTAAAAAGTGTGAACATATACCCAAATCTTACACATTATACTAGCTATATCGTGAACGCAAACTTTGTATTGAAATCAAGCAAATTAATAACATATGCCAGCTATAATATTATAAAAATAAATTTAATCAAATTATTTTAGCATTTAATATCAGAATGGCATATACAATAGCAAACAATAGTTATATACACCGCATACAATGGGTTTCAGCATTGTAAATTTTTACAAGCAGTATAAGTAAAAATTACATTGAAGATGTTTACAATAGGTGTAGGATTGTACGAGATTACACCGTTTACAATGATACATAACCAAACCGTGAATACCCTTATTATTTGTCTGTTTTTAAAAAATAATATTTTAAATGTTCAAGTCAAAAATTGTTCAAAAATTCTAAATAAACCCGAGATAATTTTTCTACCTCTCTGCAGTAGTATACATACTACATACATACTGCACATACATATATATGTAATTGTGTGTTAAGATAGTGGCATAGCAAAAGCAACATCAAAAAGAAGAAAAAGGATGAAAGAAATAAACCTGAAGTATTCGTATAGCGTAAAGCACTTAGCACCACAAATAATATATATATATGTATGTGTTATATTGTCTGCGATAGCACATACTCGTAGATTGAAATGTACAAAAACAAATTTACTCTGTTATTGCAAATACGTTTGCGTATAATTATTAAAGCACAGGCAAAGCAGACATTCGACACTACTACATATACTGTCTAATGTTAAAATATGTGCGTAAATGCGTATGTAAATACACTGATAAATTCAATACAATACCAAATTTATATTGTTTCCTGGTGAATGGGTGTTATGTGCTATACGCTATACTAATTGTACAAACATATGAACATATGTATTAAATGTGTAAAAATTAATATGTATTGTACTACTACATATTAACATTCATTTAAAGTTTGTTTCAAGTTCAAAGTTTGGTATAATTTGAATATTATTTTTATGGATTCAAAACTAAACTAAATTGAAGCATTATGATTTATGTAAAGTAGATGGGGACACACAATTTTTTCATTTTATATGGTGACGGATTTTTGGTTCCATTGGCTTATCTGTATATTGTCTGTGATAATATGAACAATAATAATGTAGTGTTGTACTGTCAGGCGTGTAATACAACTTGTATGTGTGGTTCACACTACACATAAATGTTTATCTGAAAATAAATGCTGAAATTCAAAATACATAAAAATTCGTTTTATTTATATGTATGATCAAGTCGTATGACGTCACAGCAGTATCTTCCATCCTAATGAGAGATGGAAGCCCACTGTGATATCACACGACCCAAACACACACAACCATAAAACATAATTTAAACATTTGTCATTAGTACAACAAGTATTTAAAACTTGATGTACAGGGCCGGCTACTGAAATTGAAATTTTAGTAGCAACACTTATTACGTCATACTTACTCATGGGACTATGGAGGGTGGTTGTGGCGGCTACGCTTGCTGGCTAGCGCGAACTAGCTCGCCGGATGGGGCGTGAGTATGCCACTGCTCCATATCCCTTTTGATTGTCGTAGCCTGAAGCGGTAGAAGGTTGAGAAATCCTTCTACCCAGAATGCTTCAACATAAATAAAAAAATAAAGATATTTTCACCCACACCGTAGACCTGAAACTAAATGTGGCCCCGCTCTGGCCCAGAAAACAGCTTCTACCATCGTTGGATCTGAAAAAAAAATTCTAAGAGAATGCCTCGTCCCAACGATGATAGATACTTACCCACCTCATATAAACATAGTTGCTGTTTTAAAAAAAAACTATGTTCCCAACCAAAATAGTGAAAGGAGTTAAGAGGAAAGAAAATTACATCTGGAAGTTATTTCTGGCAGGGGAGTGAACGTAAAGCAAAAGCCAACATTGATTATTACTACAAATACATTTTATTCAGCTACCATATCCCGAAACTCTAATCTTATAATACAATTATAATTCATCCTTTTCTTTGAATAGTTTTGTTATGTTGTGTGTGATTTATTACAATACAATTCAATTAATTTGATATTTGTACAATACATAGATGATATAAAGAAATATAAATGATAATAATTTGTGCAAAATTATAAAATTACGTTCCTACATATTACCAAAGTTATTATATTCTTAACACCTTATTACGAGGTGTGTATACATATATATATTTAAAAATTTTTTTTTTCTTGTTATATTGGTTTTTTCTCTCTGTCTTATTAATTTCTAACAATTAGGAGGAAATTAATTAATTATATTCTTAATTTTACGAATAAAAGGTGGCAAAAAGTAATAATAATAATAAAAAAAAACGAACTAACTTAATTACTTTATATAACTTAGGAATAATTTGAGTAATAATTCATTAAATAATAGTAATAAATATACAAATTAATATGAATACAATCAATCGTTAATGAAATGTAAAATAAATTTAATATGTATGTAACATTATAAATTAAATAAATTTTAAAATAATTATTACATTAACGATAATTACATTCATTACATCAACATATTTGAGGTTCATAATTTTTATTTATTAATTTGTTCCTTGCCTGTTTTCCTTTAAAAAAAAATTTTATTTTGTTATTTAATTTACATTTTCCTTTTCATTCCTTTTGTTTTTAATTTTATTTTATTTTTTTATTTTTTTTTTCTTGGGGCCCCTTTTATTTACGTTTGTATATACTTTTATAAAATTAAAAAAAAATAGCATAAAAAAAAACGATGGCGCGCTTACCGTTGAGGATGACAATGATGATGCTGCTGCTGTCGTAATTATTACGGATTAAAAGGATTATGATGTCTGTTGTTGAGGGGCTTCAGGTGAAGCTACAGATGGTGTTGTTGAGGGCGTTGATAGAGAAGCTGGTGTGGTTGCTGATGGTGTCGCTGCAGATGATGATATAGTCGATGATGATGGCGATTCTGCTGACCTTGAAGAATTCAAAGTTTCGACGAATTCATTCAGCATAGCAAAACGAATTGCTACTGGCACCCTTTTTGTCAAGATTTCAACCTGAAGAGCACATATTTCATAGATGCATGCTTCATCCATATTATTATTTTTATTGTTATGATTTAAAAAAAAACAAATACAACATTCGTTTGTTATCCCTTTTGGATTTTTTTCTTTTTTTTTTTTAATTTGATATTTATGTTAATATTTTTTTATTATTTTTTTCTTATACTTTTCAGATATTTTTAAATTTATTCATGTTACGTTATAAAATCGTTATTAAAAATTATATGTTTGTTTCTAATTTTTTTGTTGTTTTATTAATATATATTTTCATTACTCTTTTTGTTGGTGTACTATTTTATATATATGTATTTATTATTACTAAATTTTTATTTTTTTTGTTATGTTAATTTTATAGTATAGTATCAATTTATCAATTTTTTTAATAATAAAAATTTATTTTCATCTCTTTTCACTTATTCAACTAAATTACATAATTATATATTTATTTTTATATAATATAGTTATTACATAGTTATACAGTATACTTTATTTTATTTATAATATATAAAGAACATACATAAATTATACACATATAATATATGTACATTTCATATACGCTTTTATAATATTCATCCATCATTTATTTTTCTTATTTAATTGTTTATTCATTTTATTTATAATGTATAATTATAAAAAAAATATCTTTTAATTTATATAATTTTATAAAACTTATTTTTTTTTTTTTTGTAGATTTAATAAAATTGTGTTTGTTGTTTTTTTTGGTTTATATTCTTATCATCAATTATGTATATATATGTATATATATATATATATATATATATATATATATAGCTAGTCAAAACACGATTTTTATGTTATTATACTATGTTATTTCCTTATCTTCATATATGTATGTTACACTATATTCTTTATTTTCCTACAGTCGCAAATTACTAAGTGATAAAAAAAATTTTCCTTCTTTTTTTTTTTTTTGTTGTTATTATTTATTATTCTATAGCAAATATTTTACAAAAACGTAAAGGATAATAATCTATTGCGCACGTGAGAATTCAAAACCTTATAAGTTATAACATGAAGTCTACTACACTCATTTTCTCTATCATATATGCATGTCTACGACCATAATTTACATGCATTACATATTGAATGTTATGCATATTTTGTCGATGTAATAAATCAAATTATTATAACAAAAAATGAAATAAAAAGATAAAACTATTTATTTTAATGATTTAATATGATACAAACATATATTTTTTTTTTATTCACTTAAAATGGATATAATTGAAAATTGAATACAAAAATCTCACTATTTCTATCGAAAATTTGAAATCAATATATCTAATTCACTTAGTTGAATGGGGGTACGTCCATTTTGTTTGTATTGTATGTTATGCACTATATCTGAATCTGACTATATCAAATTCCTCTTCACAAACCATATTACGGGAATATATTACAAATTTACTTCCACTTTCAATTTCATTTCCCAATAAATTTCAAAATTTTAACCTTTCAGTTTACAATTAAATGACTTTCAACTTAAAACTTCTGATTAAAAATTATGTGGGTATAGATTTAGATTTAGTAAACACACTCAAAAAAAATTTTGTTTTGGGCAGAGGTTGCCCTTGACCGCGATCAAAAAAAAAAAACAAACTTTTATATAAACGACCGGCAGAATACAAAAAAAATTAATTTGTGCTCGGGCAGAGGTTGCCCTTCACGATATTAAAAACAAAACTTTTGAATCGACCGGCAGAAAAATAATTTTAATTTTGGGCAGAGGTTGCCCTAGACCCAGACCAAATACAAAACTTTTATTAGACCTGCAGAATATATAAAAAAAAATTCAATATTTGCTCGGGCAGAGGTTGCCCTTGACCGAAATTCAAAAATACTTTTTTCTGATGCCGATACGCACCGCGTATTTATATGAAAAGTATGTGTCGGAGAATTTGGTGGGGGTAATTTTTAATAAATTTAATAATTTTAAACGAAGAGAGTGAAATTTTATAAAAATTCAAAAATGGTGAAGTACCAATACAATAGGTACTTATTTTTTTAAGGAAAAAATTGACATTCATGGAACCTATCGAAGTTAAAATTTATGTAAATTTAAGGAATATGCATGCCCCTATTTAAATAAATATGTTTTTTTCAGATTTTTTTATTTATTACAGAAATTTTTCAAATTTTAAAAATTGTGGTGGGTAATGAAAGTACATATAAAAAAAATGTACTAATAAAAAATATGATATATGGTAACACGGAAATTAATAAAGGTGAGTATAGTTACACAAATATGTCAGAAATTGTACATGTATATGTGAAAATTGAGCGAGTAGCCGAACATGGATTAACGATCGGCTACAGTAATCTTGCTTTTGAGTACTTAATTGGGGAGAATATTGGTGAAGCGTAGAAATTTCTGGAATTTTTGCTTCACATACCTGAAACATGCAATTGCATCATCCGATGCATATATATGTATATATAGCAACGCTATAATTTATATGTATAAATGCGCGTGTAAAATAAGAAGAAGAAGTTGTATTGTAATGCGTTATATATAACCGCATTACAATACACCAGATGGTCAATGTGACCAAATAAATTAAAGTATATACCGTTGTGGTATATATTAGTGCAGGGTACTCAACCTTGTACTAAGTACAAGGTGATTATTTTAGTACCCTCACATTACAACGAGTATACAGTAACTTCACACGTGCACTTACAAGAAAAAATCACTCAATTATATTTTTCAATAATGTTTATTACACACCTGCTCACTTCGAAGTAGCACTTTGTACTAGTAAAGCGGTATGTTAACAACTGAATAATAGATACCAATTAAATAGTACAAATGAGAAATTGAATATGAAGCTCAAAAAAAGCAATGTCCTATCAATAGGACAATGGGCGCTAATGGGTTAAAAGCAAAATCGAAAGAAGATGAATTTGTTGGCGAATTACGTACAAGTTCCGATGACGATGACAATGATAATCCTCAAAATGATGGAGACAACAAACTAGCTGAATCGAAAAGAAAAGCCATTTTACATATAGTTTTGAACAAATAGTTTTATATATTTATAATAATAAAATATAATATTGTATGAAATTAAGTTTTTGATTTTAATTTTACATATAAGTATTAATTAATAAATTCAATCGTTTTTATTATATTTTAATTGTAATTCAAATTTTTTTATTTCTTGCTCTTTTTCTATTTTAATAATTTCTAATTGTTGATGCGACTCTAATCGGGCTTGCTCTAATTTATACTTTTCCCTTATTTCGAGCTCCTTTAAAATTATTTCATCTTTATGTTTTTGCTTCTCAAACTCGAATTTTTCTTTTTCAAGCTCAAGATTTTGTTTTTCGAATTCCATTTCATAATCGATTTTTATTTTTTCTGCTTTATATTTTTCTTTAATATATAAATTTCTCTGATCCTGAATCTGTGATAGATATGATAACGCATTATTAGGTGTCGCTATTTTTCCTTTTGTTTTTGTTGTCTTCTTGCTCATCAATGATTTAAATCTCAAAAAGGATTCTTCGTGGTCCTTTTGCTCTTCATTTGTTTCTTCATTGGCATTGTTATCTCCTACTTGAAAATCTTCATCATTATCCTCTATATCTATTATAGCTGGTTGTTGTTCTTCAGATGTTTCCATTGGTTATATTTCTAAGTCCTCGTTTATTTCATTATTACCGCTATCAAATATTACTAATGGATTAATACTTCTTTTTTCTGAAAAAATTTCATTCAGAATGTCGAAGTAGGGGCATATTTTTAAAATATAGTCTGCAAAAAAGTGAAATAAAATTTTAATAGTATGTATCACGTTTTAAAAACTTATTTTAAAAATATTTACTTTACCTCGAACGGTCTTTCCTTCATTGTTGTCTAGTAAACCAGCTCCAGTATTATTTCTCCAATCTAGTGCTTGTTTATATTTTGCCGTCAAATATCTTATTTTGTGTCTCATGGCATCCCAATAAATTTTCTCCAAGATAATATTACAAGATTTTAATTTGCTGTAAAAATACTGTGCTGTTGGTTTCTGTAAAAAAAAGAAAAAATAACGTTTATGATTTATGCTTCACATATGGGTCGTTATTTATCTTGACTTAAAAAACAAATGAAAAGCACTTTATACCTCAAATGATTCCTTGTAATCTTTCACACAATTTGTAATGTATGAAGTAGTATGTGTGTCATACTGTAGACTATCCCATGTATATTCACATTTTAAATCTGAAATAAAATAGGAAACAAAATTCAAAAAAAAAAAAATGTTTCATTCATGTGAACACTGTTTATGATGTGTACATAAAGTTAGTTATATGTGTGTCTATAGTAGTCGTAGAAAATTAAAGTATGGACACACATAACAATATACTTACTTCATGGGTTTAAGGCTGGTGGAAGTGACTGCTGCGCTTTCTGGCTAGCACGAACTAGCTCGCCGGATGGGGCGTGAGTTTGTCACTTATCCTTAACCCTTTTATTTCGCAGCTTGGAGCAGTAGAAGGTTGTGAAGTCCTTCTACTTAGGATGCTCCAAATCGATTTAAACAAAAATGCTGCACCCACACCGTTGAACCTGAAATTATGGCCCCGCTCTGGCCCAAGAATACAGCTACTACCATCGTTGGTCATGAAATTAAAAAAAATAGAATGCCTCGCCCAACGATGTTAGGGACTAACCCTCCTCAAATAAACATAGCTTGCTGTGGAGCTATGTTCCCATCCTTTTTATACAATTGACAAGAAAAAATTGCTTAACACTTAAGTTTTAAGACATGATTTGCGAACAAAGATTTAGGTTCTTTAAAAGGGAATTCATAAGCAAAAGCCCAATTTTTGTAATTTAACAATCCATTTTTATTAAATCTACATTAAAAATTCTGTTTCTTACTCGTTGTAATCATTTTATATACATTAAAATCAATTAAAGTTATGTATCCTACATAGATATTTGCAATAACATTATGAATCTGACAAACAACATATATAATAATAATTATTTAAATTATGTAACGAGATGTATTTTATTTGTAAGTAACTAATTTATATATTTTACTATACATCATTTATCAACTTGAGCAAGCCTATCATTTACAAGTGATTTGAAATACGAGGAATATTTAAATGAATTGATACATCTTGTTATGTAGTGTATATATACTCATATAGCATAATTTTTGTTATCCATTATGATGTGAGATGATTATAAATATATAGTTTATACAAAAATGGTATGTAAAGTGATACTTTACACATATTAGCAATATGTTCTTAAATAATTACATTTATCCTAAGGTGATCATGTTTTCTTATCTTTCAGTAATTTTCAAATTCATTTTTTTTTCTTACACACTACAATTTACAAATTCAAAAATTTTCTTCTTCTTTCTCATTTAATAATTTATAAAATCATTTTGTTTTTCTTTTTGTTTCTTTTTTTTTTTTTAATTTTTTTTATACATTAAGTATATATTTTGTTTGATATGGGGGCCCCTGTACTTATTAACATATAATAACATTAAAAAAAAATAAAAAAAATTATGTTGGCGCGCTCACCGTTGCTGTTGATAATGATGATGTTTCTGTGGATGTTGTTAATGTTGATGATGTTGATGTTAACGATGAAGGGACTGATGATAATGATGCTGTGATGATTATGACGATGATTTATTGTTGTTGTTGTTGTTGTAATGCTTTCGTTAGTGCTGAATTTGTTGTTGCCGTGTTGTTGAATTTGTGGCTGTTTCCTTAATCCTTTAGATTAAGTTTTTTTTTTTTTCTTTTTTTTTTGTTGTGGTTTGTTTAAAAATTTTGTATATTGATTAATATATAATTTTATGTATATATATATATATATATACATGGAAATTCGTATAAACTCACCTACATTTTATGGAATATCAATCAGTAAAACTATTTTTTTATGTTTGATAAATTATTTATTTATGTGCATTTTTTCAATCAAATATTTTAACAAATAAATCAAAGTGTTTTTTTAATTTATTTATCTAAATCTATATAGAAATAGAAAATATTGTAAAATATATCAAAAAATAGATGGAAATTCGTATAAACTCAAGCCTATAAGCTGATGTAACAATATACAAAAAAACTAAAAATGACAAATTTTTTGAAAAAGTAATATTCAACAATAAAAAATCTTAATTCTAAATCTTATATTAATATTTTGTTGGCCCTCCATTCCTTTGAATCACCTGAAATATTCTGTTCGGCATTGAATTTACTAATCTCTCTAGCTCCACTTGAGTAATTGATTCCCATGTTATCTTAATGGCCTCTTTCAGCTCGTTTACACTTTGGTATTGTTTACCATTAGCATAAACTCGTCTTGCCATAATTCCCCAGAGATTTTCAATGGGATTCAAGTCCGGGCTCCTCGCTGGCCAATTTAGAACCGATATATTCGTTTCAGCAAACCACTCTTTAACAAGTCTTGCTGTATGAATGGCAGCATTATCTTGCTGAAAAACGAAATCTACACCACAGAGCTCTTCTGCTCTATCCAACATTACAGCTTCTAACATTTCGATATATTTTTCTGAGTTCATTTTTGGAGGAACCCACGCAAGATTTGTTGTGCCCGTCGCTGCAAAACCGGCCCAAATCATTACACTACCTCCACCGGACGCACGACTGATTCGATTTTCTTCCTGAAGTCGTTTATCATGCCAGTAATACTGACACCCATCAGGACCGTCCAAATTGAATTTCTTTTCATCACTGAATAGAACTTTATGCCATTCTGTAGTCCAATGCATATAGTTTTTTGCAAAACTTAATCTGGCACTACGATGTATTGCAGTTAGTTGTGGCTTTTTCATTCTTTTTTTGTAAATTCAATTTGGGTCTGCAGCTAAAATTTGTCGAACACGTCGGCTAGTAACTGGTAACTTTAATTTCTCTACTATTTGCGAAGAAAACAATTTATTTGCTGAGGCTTCGTGCAGAATGCGACGTGTTTGGCGCGGTTCCAATTTGGTATTTCCATCATATTTTCCATTTTTACCGTAATTTTCTTTTAATTTCAGAAAGTTACAGATAACGGTCTGTGACCTATTGATTTTTTCTGAAATTTGGCGCGTAGATAATCCAGCATCAGCGTAAGCAGTAATTTTAGACTGTTCTTCAATTGAAAGTCGTTTCCCACGTGGCATTATGAAGCTAATAAGTAAAACTAAATCAATTTGGCTCTATTTTGATTTCATAGAAAATTGTATTACCTTAAAAAACACAGTGATGAAAACCAGTACAAAAAATTTTATATAATATTTTAAAAATTCAAACTGAATTTATACGAATTTCCACGTAATTTTACTAGAAATTTTATTAATTACACTTTAAACTCACAACAAAGAATAAAAATATTTAATAAACGAGAAAAAAATACCGAACATGTGAAAAGGACAACTCATTTATGTTACCTAATTATAAATAACATACATTTTTTATAATTAGGCAGAAAAAAAGAGGTAAAAGGGATTTTTTGGTACCTGAGTTTATACGAATTTCCACCACCATATGTATATATATCTTTTTCAATTTTTATATTTATTTGTTTATTTATTACTTATTTAATGCTTATTTACTACATATTTCAATTACTTTTCTTTTCTTTTTTTTTTTCTTCTGATTAATGAAATTAATTGTTATTAATATTATTATAAGTCACAATGGAATTTTATTTTAATCTAATTTTAATTTATTTTATTATAAAACAAAATTTTTCTTTTTTTTTTTAATTAAATTATTATCGAAAAGCAATTTTTCAAAAATAAATTGAATGCAAAATTTAAGACAAATCAAAATATGAAATTTGTTAAATGCGATACAACGGATCCAATGCAACCGATATCACTCAACGTTTAATGCAATCCAACGTAAGCATTGTAACCTATATTTTAATTCACTTTTTCTTTCTTATTTTATTACGATTTTAATTTTTCTCCTTTTTTTTTCTTATTTATATATATATTACTTATATATGTATGTAGTTACACATATATTAATTATGGTGATATGCATATATTTATGATTACATTATATTAAAATAGGTAATTTCTTTTTTTTTGAATTTGTTTCTAAATAAATTTCATTCCACATATACTATTTATAATAGATCACAATTATTTTGTAATAATTTACTTAGAACTTTCATTAAGTTTTAAGACAATATTCATTATTTAAATTTTTTTTTTTTTAAAATTGTATGATAACACATTAATATTTTATGAATGTAATAATTATGCTTAAAATGATTTTTTTTTTTTTTATATTTATATATAATTCGTATAGTACTATATAATAGATTTTATCACCTTCGAATTTCGTTCGGTACCAATTATTTATTCTTTTCCTCTTTGTTTTATTAACCTGATATAAAATTTTTACGCAATTATTCACAGAGTATTTTGTATTTACAACCCTAAACTCCAATATTAGACACAATGCATATATAACTTCATTATAAGATTTTTCCGTTTGGAATAATTTTCTTTTCAAAAATTGGATTCAATTAATTGTTAACTGAAGATTTGGCGGCACTTTTCAAAAAATTTTTTATTTATTTTTTTTTTTTTTTTTGGGCAGAGGTTGTCCCAGCACTTTAGAAAAACACAAGAAGAAGCTTAAAAACGCGTGATGCGCTTTTATAGTCCGCCAAAACAATAGATGCATTTTTCTTATTGGAAAATATGAGTGGGGTTTTATGTAAGAAAAATGAAAATTGAAACGATAACTTTACATGTATGTGTAAAGTACCAAATATTTTATCAAATTTCAAAAGATTCTGTCAAAATCTAAAAGAAACTTCCACATTTGGTTAATTATGGAAAAAAATTTAGAATTTTTAGAATTTTAAAACATATAATTTTAATATTATAATTCATAAAATAGATTTTGTAGATAAATCTAAAATTTTCAAAATTTTAAAAAAAAATTGGATTGGCAATGCTGCAGTACATAAGCATTTTCCACTTCGTTTCATGTTGGGCCTACAGGATCGACTATGAACTGTATTATCGGGCGATTAAGAAAATGAACAAGTGTAGTCAACAACCGGATATATAAAAAAATTAAAAGAAATTGTATTTATGTCATGGAAAGGATGTACAAAATCATCTAAATATTAAATTAACCATAATTCCAAGTAAACACACATGATAAAAGTAAGGCAATCTAATATACTTTGAAAATTTTTAAAATTTGTGATAAACATAGAATTTTTTTTAAGACCCTTGTAATCAACCATTTAGGGTGGCCATACAATTTTTTGACGTTGGAGGAACAACCTGATATGTGAAGTCAATATGGAAATGAAATTGATGAGAACATGGGGAACTAAATGAAAATAGTGGAGAAATTGAGTGAATATATATGTATGCGTGTGCGGCCATTAAAATTTAAAATAAAATTTAAGTAGAATGCGCATGTATATGTGCATATTGTTTGTATTAGAATACATGGATAGGGGCGGCCATTAAAATTGGAAATACAATTATGAATGTATGAGTAAAACTCATATTGATACATTGTGTACTCAAAAAAAATATAGAAAAATCTAGATCAAGGGCATTGTATATCATGCATATGTATTGCATTATCATGGCAAGTGAATATACACATGCCAAAGCTATAGAAAAATCACGCGCATACGGCCTGCAGCTGTTGTTATCTTATGCACATTATACATAAGAACAATGGAAAATATTTGCGCGTGTCCAAAACATAATGGTATTGTTGCGCAAAACAACACTTGGGCCTTTATAAATGCGATTATGTGTACTGTTAGGTACACATAATTAGAATAAAGAAGAATTATGGTGTGACTGAATACAGTCACACAAAAAAATTAATACCCTCACATTACATAGCAGGCTCGTTAGAAGGCTTGCCTAAAGAAAGAGGCTGAAAAGGGTGAGGCTGCTAAGTATGAAATATTTAAGGAAGCGCCCAACGTGGGGAAGTCCCATGACCCTGAGATTAAGAGTCTCAGTTGAAAACAAGGAAGGCTGGGCTAGACGGGCAATGCGCAAAGAGAAAAAAAATACAGTTCGTAAACCGAAGGAAAGTGGTGTGTTCTTGCAACACAAAAGTAATTTCGTAACACGCTATGGAACAAAAGAAAAAAAAATTGAAATATGGATAATTCTCGTACTTTGCTTACTTGTCATTCTTACACACCGGCCAGTGGAAGCTAGTTACACTAATGAGATGTAGTAGTTCCACCGAACCAGTGAGAAGAAATCCAAGAACAATTTACTAAATGGTTATTGGTGTCAGACGAGGTAATACTTTGGACCTTGTGTAATCAACAGATATATAGGTTTCATCAATACATTCCTCCAAGTTCTCATTACATTAAATTGTTGGATAATTTCCTGATCATCTAGCTCAATGGACATGCGGAAGCTAGATACACTAATGAGATGTAGTAGTTCCGCATATACATTGGGCCAGATTCGTCATTCAAACATCCAAAATTAATGTTATGGTGGATCAGAGATTAACCATTGACACGAAGTTGTTCTATGGATTAACATTTTAACAAAAAACATTTTTACAATTTGAATTGTTTATAGAGGTCTATTATCGGATTATGATTATATGGGTCAAAGAGTAAATGACCGCTTTCTTGAAAATAGTCTAAAAACGGATTAGTCCCCGAGACTAAATCAATATTCAATAGTGATTCGTCATAAAAAAGTACATTGTACTGAAATTTTCGGTTTAGCATTCTAGAAAGAGAATCTTCGTGACAGGGTTTGATCGAGTCCAACTTGTGGATTCTCGATAATATAGCTTGTCCCGGATAGTCGAAAACCTGCGGTATCGGGTAAATTATCATCTCGTTTTTGTTATATTTTATAGTTTTCCCTATATCAATTAATAACATCTTATCTAATACCAACGGTTCGTGATAATGATTAATTTCCTTAGCGGCTCGGAATATATATCCATTTGTTATAACGCCAAATATTTCAGCCTCCCTGGGGACTCCTTTATATATGTTAGGGTTGGAACGGACATAATCAATTAACCATTTATTAAAATGAGTATGTTGTGGATTGTTATATTCAGTTATGTAGAACAAATTGTGGTGTCTATCTATGATGTGTGTCAGGACACATTCGCCTGAGCAATTGTGATTAAATTTTGTTAAATCAGGGCGTAAATACGAAAAGTTACGGTTTCCGGTTACTTGACTGAAATAAGCCATGGTTTTGTTTTTTTTTGTTATTGATGTAGTGATAAAAATTATCTTCCTATCAAGATTTGTCGTAACCTGAGGAATAGGCAAAACAAAGATAACATTCACAGTGAGATTAGTGTATGTTCTAGGCTTATAGAACAAGAAGCACTCGATAGGATAAAATCGCACACATCATTAGTTAAACTGAAAGAAATGAATATATATATAACTCTAACACCATTATTGTTAGCTATACAACACAAAAAAATTTGAAAGAAGAAAGAAAAAAAATACACACACTGAAATATAATAGAAAAATTTTAAACAGTTTCCACCACTCATAATCTCCAATAAGGCAACATGTATGTACAATAAATCATTAAATCATTGGCGAATGTCTTTGGCATGATAAACCCCTAATGGTTTACCCTTCATATCTTCTAATTCGTATTGACTATTACCGACTGATTTTACGATGCGAGCTTTTGCAAATCTGTTGTCCAGTTTAGCATTTCTACCTTGGGCCATATTACTAAGAGAGAAAATTCTTCTATAGACTTCTTGACCTGGTACATATTTAACTGGACGACAACGTGTGTTATAAATATTTATATGACGATGGTGTGCTTGAGACAATTTCTCTAACACTCGTTTACGGATCAATTCTATCTTAGCATCAACAGGTACAACCTCTACATCCATGCCCAAATTTTTAATGAGTGGGTAAACAGATCCATGTCGTGCCATGTGTTGTCCGAAGAGCACATAATAGGGATTTACACCGATGGACTGGTGGACAGAAGTACGCATAGCGCAAGCTATCTTGGGAAGATAAACATCCCAAGAGCTGTGATCATCCTTTATGTATGCTCTTAATGCAGATAACACAGATCGGTTTACTCTCTCAGCTGCATTAGGATGTGGAGAATGTACTGCTGTATGAACACGTTTAATTCCATAAACATTCAGAAGATCCTGAAACGTTTTTGATACAAATTGTTTACCGTTATCAGTAAAAATTGTCTCAGGCACTCCATATGTACAAAATATTACATCTTCAAGGAACTTACACACATTAGCTGCAGTTTCGGCTTTTAGAGGTTCTAAAAATACAAACTTGCTAAACGCATCAAGGACTGTCAGAATAGCTATATTACCAGTTTTGGTACGGGGATATGGACCTAAGAAGTCAATATACAGAAATTGAAATGGTCTAGACGATTCTATTTGTTTGCCCATGGAAGATCTTAGAATTTTAGTTGTATCTTTTGATTCTGTACATACTTGGCAATTCTCTACGAAATGTCGGATCTGGGTAACCATACCTGGCCAATAATAATACTGTCGGACACGATATAATGTTTTATGGAATCCTCCGTGGGAACAATTCGATGGAGAATGGTGTTGTTCAATAATACTATTCGACAATTCGACTGGTACCCATAATTTCCACGTTAGGTCATCTTCATCTGGGTCCCCTGAACGTGGCGTTGTGCGCCTATACACATAACCATCGACGACACACAGATATGGAAGTTTATCCTGATTGCTGATGATAGTTGATTTCAATTCTTCATACTCTTCCGAAGAAAAATATGGAGAATTGAGATCAACTTCAGCTCCATTCAAAACTCCAGATCTGAGTTCGTCGGAATACATTCTCGACAGGGCATCAGGAACCACATTCAGAGTACCTTTACGATGCTCAATCGAAAAGTCGAAACCCTGCAACTTCAAACTCCATCGTGCTAATCTACCACTAAGATCAGACTGGTTCATGAGGCATTTTAAACTTGAATGATTGGTGATGATTGTAAAGGGATGACCTTCAACGTACGCACGAAACTTTTTAACACATAATACTGCAGCATAGCACTCTAGCTCAGTGATACTGTAGTTCCTCTGAACCGAATTTAACTTCTTTGAAAAGTATGCAATGGGCTTTTCCGAATCATCATCAAATTTTTGAAATAACACTCCACCAACACCGGTTGTGGAGGCATCGCACTGTATATAAAAGTGACGAGCAAACTCTGGGGTGGCCAAAACTGGTGCTTCGCAGAGTGCTGTCTTCAACTTTTCAAATGAATCCTCAGCTTCAGGGGAAATACAGAATCCTGACTTGCAAGTCTTTAGTGCATCCGTTAAAGGAGCAGCTATACTTGCATAGTTCGCGACGAATCGTTGGTACCATCCAGTCATACCCAAAATCTCGTATGGCTTCAATCTTACCAGGATCTGTTTTAAGAATTCCGTTGCCAACAATATAACCTAAGTATTTAACTTCTTTCACACAAAATTTACTTTTTTCAACATTTATGGTTAAACCCGATTTACGTAGATACCAAGCTACTTCTTCCAATAAAGACAAATGTGTATCAAAATCAGGTGATACAACCAACAAATCGTCTAAATAAACGAACACATGTTCCCGTATACGACCTGGGATAACTTTGTCCATTAAGCGACACATACGTTGAGGTGCATTACACAACCCGAATGGCATTACTGTAAACTGGTATAAAGGACAACCTGGAACTGTAAAAGCAGTCTTTTCACGAGATTGCTTTTCAAGAGGGATCTGCCAGAATGCGTCTTTCAAGTCAATGCTTGATATATATCGAGTATCCTGTAAACGACTTAATAAACCTGCAATGTGTGGTATGGGGTATGCATCTTTTTTCGTAACCTCGTTAACTTTTCGCGAGTCCAAACATAGGCGTACTTTTCCAGGTTTCCGTACAAGGACGACTGGGGAATTCCAGGGGCTATTAGATTCTTCAATGACACCGAGAGAGAGCATCCGGTCAAGTTCTTCATACATCAACTTCTGTATGGCAGGCGAGACCGGATAATGTTTTTGCTTTATCGGCTCAGCATCTCCCGTGTCAATGATATGCTCCTCCATATCGGTCTTTCCCAATCCCATTTTCGCGAAGGACGGAAACTTAGACTTTACCACTTCTAATCTTTCAGACTGCGAAACAGATAACTCATGCATAACGTTAACTTCACATTTAGGCCTAATGTCCTTTAACGATAACTCCGATATTACATCTGATGCGATCTTGAACCTTCTCCAAAAGTCGATTCCTAAATACATCTGTTGCCGTAAAGTTGGAACTATATGCAGCTTCATCATATGTGTAACTCCCATAAATGTAACTGGTACTTCAATGTATCCTTCTATTCTTTGATTATTGCCATCAGCTGTTGCTACCGATTCAGAAAGAGAAATGACTTCGACATTTAATTTTTCAACCAATTTGTTCGCTTGTCGACCTAAACATGAAATACTAGCACCGCTGTCTAGTAAGCCTATAATTTCAACATCTGCGACTTTTACTTTCGCATAAGGGCGATCGTCGCAGGGATAGCGTACTAAACCAGCCACACATGTTTTCTTTCTCTTCCTTATTTCTCTTCTGAATGTACGAAATTTTCTCAATCTAACAGCTCGCTTATGACAATTCACTTCTGATACATTGAATATTTTTTCACGAACTTGTAGATAATTATACCATCTAACATGCCATGGTATAATGGGTTTTAACTTTCGCTCAAAGACATTCTCTTTCCCATTTATAATCAACATTTTTGCATCAGTAACAATTGACGAGTCAGGTTTTAAAATAGTCACATCAGGTTCATTTAATTTTGTCGCGTCCGGTTGTTTTGTCACATCTGGTTGTTTTATATTGCTAATTATTTGGGAGTCAGCTGAAGTCGAGGAGGCTGATTCGATGGACGATCCGCCTGACTCACGGGATTCATCGTCGAGTGGGGCGTCCCGTTCCGCTGTCCATTCGGAACTCTGTTTCCCGAACACTTTGGACATCGAGGAGATGTAGTGTCAGGACATCCGCATTTAAAACAGAATAGTCGACGATAGTTCTCAGGACAATCTTGGAAGTAATGTCCCATTCGACGACAATTCCAACAAATCACTCGAGATCGACCATTGGGAACCTCATCTACTTCAGCATTCTCTAAATACAAATCGCATTTGGTAATAGTTCTGCATCTGTTCGAACAGTTGTACATGTATTCATCGTATCTATATCATTTTCAAAATTATAATATGCATCCTGAGGATTCCAAGTGTTAATCTCATTCACTCTAGGACGATATGTTTGACGGATTCTATTTGTCTGAGTAGCTAAATATCTCTCAGCTCTCCTACAGACCTCTCTCAACTGTTGCAATGTTAAAACAGGTGCAGTGAAAGTCATTTGTGCTAACCGTGTATCCATGTTGTCTCTTATTATGTTAATAAGATCGACCTCAGGCATTGGATTCCTCATCTGATTCCTATACAAGATTAATTTCTGAACAAAGTCATCAAAGCTCGTATTACCTTGTCTAGTATTCATCATTGCTCCTACTATCTCAAAGTCAGATGTTAAACGTTGATAGTAATTGATAAAACTCCGTTTAAATTCATCCCACGTAAACTCGATGGCATCACGACAGAACTGAGTCCAGTACCAGTCAGATGCTTTGTCCTTCAACAACACGTGTATGTTTATACATAATTCTCTATCTGATATTGCATATCTACGTGCCAATGTTTCAACTCGAAACAAAAACTCTTCACAAAGCAACGGATCTGCAAAACCAGAGTACGAGATAGTCCATGAATTCATCACTGACTTGTGATTAACATTTGATCTCTGTACTACATGTGGACGTTGTTGAAATCTGTTTGAAAAATTTACATTTTGTAATGGATGACTTGTCTGGGACAATGGTGAATACGAGTATGTTTCTTGACTTCGTTGGCTTTGGGAGGGAATATTAAATTGTTGAGTAAATTGTTGTCTTCTCTGGTCATATGTTGAACGTTGAAAGTAATTCGGATGATCTTCCTCCTCATAATGTCGTGTTGGTGTACCTATTTATTGAACAAGATGTGGGTTTGAAAATGTGACATGTGTGTTTGGGTTGTGCTGACTTCTCCTATTTGTTGCTCCAGTAGATAAGGATAACGGAGGATGAGGAGAGCGTTGAAACGTACACGATGACACATTAACATTTCCGTGATTTCCTGTTGAAGGAATAGGTATTTCACGTGGAGGGCGAGACATCGATAATGACCAACTATCGGTGGTTGGCATGTCCGAAAACAATCCAGAGTCCTGTTCGATATGTTGTTGTATAATTGAAGTGGGACCAAAATCTACTTGGCGGTGAGAGTATACATGCTGGTTTTGTTTAGGCACTGCTCCAGAGGAAGATATACTTAGAGGTAAAGAAAGTTGTTGTGATGATCCCGTAGATACAATAACGTTGTTATTCAGAGATGTAGAAATGGGTGAATGTACGACTCGTGACATTCCTGGCCTTATCCAATTACTATCAGTAATCGTAATTTCTGTCGACATTTGCTGATCCTGATCAAAGCCCATAAATGAAGCTTCTGATAGACGCGATGTGCTTGTTGTGATCGTAGGTACTGTCGTTATAGGGGATGCCAAAGATTCACCTGCACCAGCTACATCACTCGTTGTATTTAAATCTCTGTTGTCTGAACTCTCTGCCATTTCCAATTCTAAATTCCTTCCTCGAGTATTATACTTGTGTCCAGATGTTTTTGCCATCTTTTATTGTATGTCCTTACTGACATTTAAACTCAAAATATACACTCAATCAATTCACTTAATTATGTAACAACACTACCGAAACAATTTCCAAATAATATGACCAAAGGTGAATCAATCGAGTCAATAGTCTGAATAAATTTTGAAATTTGAGAAAAATTTTCAAATTTATTTATAGTCGCGTCCGGTGTATAAAAAAAAATTTTTACAAAAAAAAATACTGAAGTTAATTCATTAATTAAATCAAATGATGTATAAAATTATTGATATTATTATTAAAGGAAAACCGTCCGTTAAAAAAATGACATCTACAGTATAATTAATAAAAATTCCAAAAAGCATGCAGAAATAAATTACGTTATTTGACTTGACGAAATCCAAAAAAAAAAATTATTTATTATTTGTATTCAATAAGAACGAACGTAAAAAAAAAATTCAAAAAATTTAGAAATTATTAACAAAAAATTATTAGGTGGTGCATTAATTAAGACGCCGACTATGAATGTTCCGAATTGATTGTATAAAATAATGTTGTGTTCACAAAGAATTTACTAAATTGAATATCCGAATTTGATTAATGAATGTATGCGCGTATTATTTAGGTTTACTTCGTCAATATTTGAACAAAATGATTTAAAATAAATCGATGTAAGATAAACAGTCGTTTGTGATACAGACAAAAAATAATAATCGAAATTTATTTTCAGTTCGACTTGAAATACAAAAAAAATTAAAATATTTCTAATATAATAGATTCCGTAATTAAATATATTCAAAATATTAATTCAATATATGTGGTGACGTTATATATGACGCGCACTATGTGACAAAAAAAAAATTAAGAAAAATAAAATTTTGTTGATACAAAAAACTTTTTTTTTTTTTTTTTAAAAAATTTAGGTGTTCCGATACCTTTTTACTTCACTGTACAAGAAAAAAAAATTTTATAAATCGCGGACCTGTATTTATGACGTCGACTGTATTAATTGAATACCCGAAAAAAGATTTATTTACATTTAATCCAATATATATATGATCGATTCATATGACGCGCATTATTTGAAAAATTCAAAAAAAAATCGACATCCAGCAATGTAAAAAAAAAAGTTTACAAAGAAAATTTTTCAATCTATTTCGATTCATGAAATACTGTGTCATGTGACCACTGTATATAAAATTTATTGCACTAATTTAATATTAACCGAAAAAAACATAATAAAAGAAAAAAAAATTACATGTCCCGAAAAAAATTTACTATATTTTACATTTCACAGTATACACTTTATTAATTCACACTGCTGAAAAGGAAAGTTTATTTGTATATAATTTGTATTATAAATATATTGACGCGTCAGAATTGTACGATAAATTTTATATATAAAAAAAATCAAATAAAACAACAAAATTTTAAATGTCCTTTATTATAAATTGGTGGACCTGTACTTTTGTCGATGACTGTGCGATATGTCCCAACAGGGTACTATATCACCATATAATTCATTCAAAATGTATTTAAAATATATGAAATGCGACTTTGCTGTATATACAATGTAAAAGCAGCAAAACTTTACGCGCGCGTCAACGCTACACTATAACTAAAACATAAGGCATGACAAAATACATGTTGAGTGCATATACTAATTCACTGTCTATAAGAAAATATAAGTTGCAAAAAAAAAATTCCAATTACGAAAGACTATAACGCGGCAGCAACGCTTTATAGTTTTGTATGCACCTCAACTGTATATAAAATGAACATCAGAGATAAAAAAAAATTAAAGGCAAGGCTAGACTAACGACAAATCAGATGCTAAAATTTTATTTGATACGCAGAACTTAAGGCAAAATATTTCACGTAAAAAAAATTCAAGAAAACGAAGTATATAGCGAAACACGCAGACTACAGATTTGCAAAAGTTCGTTCAATACGCGAACATATAAATTTCCATTTATATATTAAAAGTTGACGAAGAAAAAAAAAATTTGACGACTCCAAAGAAAAATTTTCAAAAAAAATCAAAATAAACGAAGCTATATAGCATTTTAAAAAAAATAATAATAATATAGTTCATAAAATTGGCTTTTGCTTCAACACTCCCCCCTTCAGAACTTCAGACTATAAAAAAAATTTTATTTATAAAAAGATTTTATTTATAAATTTTATTTATAAACTACGTTAAATGTAGAGCGGATAAAATATATGGTTGAATTGTAACACAAATGCGTCTCTGTCTATATCTTTACGAGGGGATAACAGAAAGTATGAGGTTCAATTCTGGTACCCAACATCGTAGTTCAAAACCACGAAGTGGTAAGCCCATCAGAATTGACCCATAACTTCCATATCCAGACATGTGACCGTCGTGATGGTATGTGATTGACACGATTACTGGAACCCAATTGAATCCACTATTAAGTTATTCAAATGGTAGTCAACAGTAATCCTGTCAATCACACATCGCCACGCGAATGTGTTAACAAATCAACCATCAACTTGGAAATTTTTGGGTTGCATGACCTCAAAGAAGCTTTTATCAAACATCAACCTGGTACCCAACTTTGCAGCTCGAAGACTACAAAGTGGTAAGCCAATCAGGTAGATGAATGATCAAAACAACTTCGAAGTTGCTCAATCCAAAATTCCAAAACAGAATGAAAAGAAGAATGACGGTGTATAGTCCGTAAAGGGCATTAAGTGTTAGCCTATGCTAACAACGGTGCAAAAAAAATTTTTCCGTAAAGGAACAAAGTGTTGTACTAAACAACAAAGAGAAATTTTGTACATTCATACGAATGTACGAAGACCACCAAAGTTTGTCCGTGAAGGACTAGATGTGACACAGACCCGTAGATCTGTGTCCCGATAAACCGATTATTTGGGCGCCATTTTGTAAGGTATGAAGTGTATGTGTGTCATACTGTCGACTATCCCATGTATATTCACAATATTTTAAATCTGAAATAAAATAGAAAACAAAATTCGAAAAAAAAAATGTTTCATTTATATGAACACTGTATATGATATGTGCATAAAGTTAGTTATATGTGTGTCTATATACTAGTCATAGAAAATTAAAGTATGGACACACATAACAACATACTTACTTCATGGGTTTAAGGCTGGTGGAAGTGACTGCTGCGCTTGCTGGCTAGCACGAACTAGCTCGCCGGATGGGGAGTGAGTTTGTCACTTTCCTTAACCCTTTTATTTTCGCAGCTTAGAGCAGTAGAAGGTTGTGAAATCCTTCTACTTATAGTGCTCCAAATCTAATTTTTAAAAAAAATCAACACCCACACCGTAGACCTGTAAATAAATGTGGCCCCGCTCTGGCCCAGAATACAGCTACTACCATCGTTGGATCTGAAAAAGAAAAAAAATGCATGCCTCGCCCAACGATGATAGGGACTAACCCACCTCAATAAACATAGTTTGCTGAAAACTATGTTCCCATCCTATATAGAACGAAAAAAAAAATTCAAATACAATTTCAATAGAAAATCATATTGTTACTATGGAGTTTGGGTTCCTATGGGGTTCTGTTAGGGGTAGAGTAAATACAAAAGCCAACATGTAATCCTTTACAAATCCATTTATTCCTGTTTAATTTCTAATAGATCCTTAACTACTACGAATATAAAATCTATATATATATACTTATAATATAGTAATTAATAATGGAAATAATGATAATAATATTAAGTGATATATGTCTGCATTGCTTATATCGAAGGATTTCATTACAATTTATTTAATTTTGATGACAATGCCATTGGTTATTGTTTTGTTCTTTGATTTATAGACTACTTCAATTTCACTTTCATGTCGTGAAATAGTATTTTCTAAGGGTTCACTTTATTATCATTGTTTCACATTATGAGTACATATTTTACCTTATTGATGGCATATCAAAATTTTTTCTTGTTTCTACAATTTATATTACGAGGGCCCCGTACATATTAATATAAACAAAATAAAAAAAAACGTTGGCGCGCTTACCGTAACTGTTGTGAGGCTGATGGTGGTGTTGCTGGTGTTGTCACAAGTGATGATATTAATGATGTTTTGAGATGATGAAAACTATGATGATGCAGATGAAGATGCTGATGATGATGTTGGTGGTGATTGATTATATAATAAAGGTGATGCAGTCCTTGAAATATTAATTAAGGAAGGATTATTGTTGCTAGTATTTACATTATTTTCACCGCTCAAATATTTCCAGCATCACCATATGATGAATACTGTTGCTGTTATTGTTGTTGTTATAGTTTTGTAAATTGATAATTTGATATCAATCATTTATGTGTGTATTATGTTTAAGTGCAAGTGTGTATATATATATTATTATTTTTTTTTTTTTTTTTTATAATAATTATTATTATTGTATAACTTTACAAATATGCATTATATTTTTAAAAACTATGAACTATAAATGTGTATGTATTAATTATACTCTTATTATTAGATACTATTATTATTATTTTATATATAGCTATTCATTATCATCACTATTTTATGCTATTATAAACTTAAATTAAATATTTTTTTTTTTATATGATAATTATATTTATTTACTTATTATTATAATCATTCACATTTATATTATATTGTTGCAAATAAGTGTATATATTTCTTTATTTAATTTCATTATTTCATTTATTTTTTCTCTTTTTTTTTTCTTTTATGTTTTTTTTTTTGTATCTCAATTTATCGTTACGTTTTAAAAGCCGGTTTCTTTTTCATAGTTTTACCTTAATAAAACTTATGTGCAAATTCCATGAAAATATATTTTTTTTTCTGTAATCTTATACATTCACCAACTAGAAAACTAACTGGATTTTTACATTTAATTATGATTTCTTTGCAAAATTTTATTACAATTTTTGTTTTGTTTTATTGACTTCAAATCACGTACTCTTTATTCACTAAACGTTTTAATCTTTAAAATTCCGTAACATTTCTAATACATAAATTGTTCGGAAACTTTAAATTTTTTTTTTTTTTAAGTAGTATACATAATACAAATCATAAATTTTAATATATATACCTAATACACGTGATTTACATTTCGATTTGTTTTTTGATTTATTAGATTAAAATAATTATTTCACAATAAGAAAATAACTTAATTAATTGATACTACATACGTTAACGTTGATTAGTTTTAATTTTCTTATTAAAATTTTTTAGGAACTTAAACAAGTTAAGTAATGACTATAGGGAACTACATAGTAGAATACAATGCCTAAACAAAATTATCAAGGATAGAATATCTTTAGAAATGAACAACCGATACAAGAAAAGACTACAAAACATTAAACCCTCCCCTCATTGTTTTAAAGAAATAGATAAAATATCTGGCAGAAAACTATTAGGACCAAATTTAGAGAAAGATGAAATAATATTCAATAACCAAAAACTAATTGAGATCGACCAAAAACTTGAGGCATTTAGTGAATTCTATCAAGAAATTTATAACGGAGAAGATCCATCTACAGTTCCAAATTTTAAAACAGAAGTTCTACAGTCCATCGAAAAATTCTCCAGAGAGAACGTAGGTATTCCACTAACTATCTTCAAGGCAAATAATACTGCGAACGACCCTCAATATGATATTCCAAACACATTTATTTCCAGTGAGCAAATAAAATTCATTAAGAAAAAAATTATTAATAACAAGAAATCTTCTGGCGTTGATAATATCTCCAATTTTTTAATCCGTAAATGCCCAGAAGAACTTGACAACATACTGAATATTATATTCAATAATTGCATTAACAATGGCTACTTTCCTAAAAAATGGAAAATAGCCAAATTGGTACCTATACCTAAAAAGCAAAACGCCTCTAAATTGGAAGATTACAGACCAATTTCCATGCTATCCAATATAGGAAAACTCTTTGAACGGTTCATTGCACGAGATTTAGATGCTTTTTGCGAAGAAAACAACATAATTCCACACAACCAATTCGGTTTTAAAAAATCTCATTCTACTGAAAATGCACTTCTTCTCCTGACAGATTCTATCACCAAAGGACTTAGAAACAAAAACTGCACCTTAGCATTGGACTTAGATCTTGAGAAAGCCTTTGATAGGGTTTGGACAAAAGGACTTTTATATAAATTAATCCAAATTAAATGTCCTATGAGGATTTTAAGAATTATACAAAGTTTTTTACAAGATAGGTTTTTATTCGTTCACATAGGAGATAAAACTTCAAGCTCTATTCCTGTAAAATCTGGAGTTCCACAGGGATCTATCTTGGGACCGAAATTGTTCAATATCTTTCTGCATGATTTTCCATTTAAAAACCAGGATGACCAAGAAATCTCAGCTAGTCTTTATGCTGATGACACTTTAATTTATGTTTCAGCTGAGAAACCCTTAGCAGCCCTTAGAATTTTACAAAAATATATTCCACAACTAACGAATTACTATAATAAATGGGGTATAAAATTGAATGAAAATAAAAGTTCCCTCATCTGCTTCCGAAATTCCTACAGCAGAGGACATAAAAAAACAGTAAAAGAAAGTAAAAAGCTCAAACTTATTTTTAACGGCCAAAATATTCCTCTGACAAACAACATTAAATATCTCGGTATTTCCCTACATCACAGATTACTTTTTAACCCTCACGCTAAATCAATGCTTAAGAAAGCTTGTTATGTAACCTCAATTCTTAAACCTTTACTTAACTGCAAATATCTTAATGTGAAAACAAAACTTTTGATCTATAAAACCCTGATTAGACCGGTAATTGGTTATAATTTTATAACCTGGTTTACAATATCACCTAACATAGCTGCTGAATTGGAAAAATTCGAGAGAAAAATACTTAGACAATGTATAGGAAAATTTCGAAAACCGAATAAAAAGTGGTACTCGAATAAATATCTTTATAAAGAGTGTAACATACAGCCACTAATTAGCTACTTATTAAATATTACTAAACATGCGATCGAAAGAAGTAGAAACCACTGTAATCCGTTTATAAGAGAAATTTTTGATAGGAATAAAAATAGCTCAATATTTGATAACTATTACCTCTCGCCTATTAACATTATTAATGAAAACTCTACAATAATGTTTCAATATCTCAATGAAAATACACATATTTTGAAATTTTATGCTAATACAAATTGTTCTCAGAATAATAGAGGATAAGAACTCCAGTTTGATAATAGCACCAAATTGAAACAGTGTTCATATTAATCCATTTCATTCAATATGTAAATAGCTATATATGTAAATAATTATTAGAATAAGCCAAAAAAAAAAAAAAAAAAAAAAAAAAAAAAATATATATATAGATAAGATATACTAATTAAATGTAAAAATAATAATATCATTTATAACCTACCCATTAAGAGTTAGACATTTATCAATGCCGGGAGCAAGCATTTTTTTTTTCATACTTATAGATTAACAATTTTATGTACCTACCTAAATTTATATATCTAGTATTAAATAATATACTATTGTTAAAAAAAAAAAAGATTTAGCAAGACATATTTAATCTTAGTCGGCTAACATTATAAATAACATAGTTTTAAACTTAGAAATTAAGAAAATATGTACATTGTCAAAAGGTCTCAAATAAATAAATAATAATAATAAATTAAAAATTTTTTTTTTTTTAAAAAAAATTATTCTATGAATTTGTAAATTGTAGTCTTGTCTATATGATAATTTTAAAAAAAAAATTGTTGAAATTTTTAATTACATTCTACCGGCACTTCAAAAATTTATTTGAGCATAGGTTACCCTTGCACTTTAGAATACACAAGAAGGGCGAATCGAGCGCGTGGTGTGTTTTTATATTGCACCAAAACAATAGGTGCATTTTGCTTATTGGAAAATATGAGTGGGGGTTCATGTAAAAGATGAGAATTGAAATTGAAACCTTGCATGTGTAAGTGTGAAAATGATAATGTAACCTATTTATTTAGAGTATATGAAATTTAGGATAGATTTCAACGGGATATTATTAGAAATATTAATTTAAAATTTTTTTATGATTTGTGAGAAGAGAAATCTCAAGTGAAAATATTTTAAATACATTTTACAATCAAAATTTAAATTTTAAAAATTTAAAAAAAAAATTAGGACCAGGCAATGCTGTATTTCATAATCATTTCCACTTCATTTCATATTGGGCCTGTATTACCGACTCCAAACCATAACATCGAGTGATTCAAAACCAAAGAATATAGAGCTAAAGCCAATAGAAGTAACATTCCACAATCTGTCAAAAATTCAGAACACATAAAGTTACATAAATATCTTCGTTCGAAACATGTTTCGAACATAAATTTTTCCCCTCATAATTGTATTAAAATACACATAATTTTTCTTACTTACCATGTCTGAGGTAAAGATGGAAACAGATAACATCCGTGCCGTAATAAACAGTACTGACTATATTTTTTTTTTTTTCAAATATACATACATATATACATACAATGTATATAGTATATATTAAGTGCACGCGGATACTCAGTCCATTATGGCACCGCCGATCAGTAATTTATGTCAGATATACCATCCAGTTTATCATCAGTAATCAGTTACTGGTGTATATTGTTGATGGGAAAAATTAATGATTGACTTGGGCAAGAGTAGCGCGCTGGCTGGGGTTCGAACCGTGATCTCAAGATCACAAGACGAAACCCAACCATTGAGCTATTCAAGTCCCTCACGTACCTGACTATATAAATAAGGCACATGGATGTTCAGCGTCAAACAGCACTATCACTGAGGCAGCGTGATGATAGTGTACTGTACTGGTGAACGATGCTTGTTGTTTGTTATTTAAGAGGTATTCGGAATTATATTATATATTTGCCATACAAATCATCTAGATTAATATCTGTTGCGGGGAATGGAATCGATATAAAATTATATTTTATATTATACATTATGTATGTGTGCAATGGAATAATGTGATTGTATTGTATTTAAAGGCAAATACAAGTATATTGTGTATTATGATAATATATATAGCTACGTGTATATAATATTCATTACGGAATATTATGTAGTATGGTAGTATGTAGTATCAAAGACTATATAACAAATTGTTATATTGGGCTTTGGTAAGATGTATATTAACAAAGATCCTTATCTGTATTATGTATTAGTATAATACGAATTTATATGCGAATATTAAATGTATGTATATATGTATATGAATTGTTGTGAATGATAAGTAAAAGGGAATAACAAATTAAAAATTTTTTCAAAGAAATGTAAACAAACATTTGTTTTTAATAGGGAGTAATATACATAATAATATATAAACGAATGGCATAATGACAAACATACGTATGTTTGTATATAATTGGTATGATCTGCATTGATTATAAATTGAAATATTTTTTCCTTATGATCTGTGTTTTGGCGTGGTCTTATATTAATTATTTCATAATCTCTATTCGAGTATTATGAATTACAATAATAATTATCATTACATATTCGTATGAATATGTATAAGAATAATTTTTGAATTTTAATTATGAACGTAATAAGCAAAAAATCTTAAAAATACTATACATTACATATATGTGGATATTTCGCATGAATGGTATATCTATCTATACACTTGCTTAGATATCATTTTAATATTACAGGTGATTATATATGCAATATGATTTAAATATTATATTTTTTATCGTTACTTTTTCTTTCCACCTGTATCCCTAAATATTGTAGGTATTGTAATATCACAAACAATATACAAATAATGTGGTAATATATAGGTATATACTTAATACAATACGCATATAAATAATAATATACATGTACATAAAAACGTATATGTATGTACATAAAAATAGTACAAAAGCAATGTGAAATTGTACAATATCAATATCGAAGGGTAATAATATACTATATACATATGTGTGTGTGCACATTTGTATATAAACAAGATCGCACGAACATAAAAAAAGATTAAGAAAAAAATATAAGCCAACGAAAACAACAATAATTTAATAGTTATCAAAATTGAATATAATACCAATAATACTGTATTAAATATAATACCAATAATACTATATTGCTTACTTGTCTAACAACTTCTATAATATAATATAATATAATACATTATGCTAATAATGTAGGGTTTTCCAGTAAGGACATAACAATTTTATATTTAAGTAAAATAAAGAATAATTAATATACATATAAGGTTAAAATTTATTCCAAGTGAAGTACACAAATTACATTTAATTATGGAATTCGATCTCATTCATATGACCACCGCGAGCACGAAAATTGGAATAAGCGCTCTTAAAGTTGTGACTACCGATTCAGAATTGCGGTAGTAATTTTTAATAATTTCTAAATGTTGCTCGTTCGTGAACTTCACCATGATAAAAATGTTAACATTGACTGACGTTCTGAAGTTGACAGATTATGCCAAATGTTCAAGGCCTCCTTTGTATTAAAACACAAAATCGTTATGTCCCTATTGGAAAACCCGATATAAATGCATAAGAATTGTATTATCCTATAACCAGCCATTCACACTTATTATTTAATTGTTTATTTTATATTGGGTCCTATTATGAGTGTCGATAATATCGTCTTGTCATCGACTATCGCCTTGACTCGACAAGTTTTGTATTATGAATGGCGATTTGAGGCGAGAATATCGACATTTTGAGTCGATCAGTTAAAACTAATCAATAGACATAGTAGTCTATGGTGATTTGACATTTCATGTATGCTTTGTATATAAGATAAGTTGTATTTAATTATTCTGCTCAATTTATTTAAATTTAATTTAATTAATTAAAGAAAAATCACTAAAAATGCTGTTTGAAAAAAAAACATGAACGCTCTTTTTTTATGCAAAAAAAAAAATCAGTATTAAATTAATGTTTTATATTTTCACTTATATTTTATATTTATAGCTACAAATTATTTACATAAATTAATCAAATATTTATTAAAAATTACAAAAATGAATTAAATATTTATTCAAAATTGAAAAAAAAAATGAATTATAAATTTTTGTATCGGTATATTTGACAATTTTTATAGAAATTACATGGTGAAACTGAATGAAAATAAAATTTGATATGACAATATCTTACTGTCGAGACGACCGATTTGCATAATACAAAATTTACATCGTCTCGTCTCGTCTTAATTTTGTCGATAGTCGATATTATCGACATTCATAATAGGGCCCATTAATTTTTATAAACTCAATCCTACAAGTGTATACGTACATATGTACATAGTGTCTACAATATAATATGAACGTCGATATGAACAAACAGCACAACATATACATTTACTTACGTACATTACGTAGTAGTACACAAATACCAAAAATCATTTTGTTCAATATTGTAAAATACATATTTTTATAATTATAATACAATATACATATATGTATATAATACATATATATTGTCCCTTTAAAAATATCTCGGCTAATGCATTTATAAAAAAAACCTGAAATATGTATATAGTACATATATATATCATAATATCATATCATCATCATCATCATATTGTGTATTATAATGATTATCCGCATACATATATAATCGTATTGCATTAGCGGCAAGCATGTCAAACTCAAATCCTAACTCGGGCCAAATAAAGAATATAAAAGTTTATGTGGGCCACAAAAAAATAAAAGACTTAAATGTTTATAGTAAACATAGGTTTATTTTGAAAAGTATAAAAAAATGTAAAATTAATATTTTTTCCCAGATATTTGGCACCTTTTCTCTGCAACCATCTTTCCGACTTCGGGGGCAATCTTGTTTGCAGTGATTATTTTCAAAACTGACCCGAGATGACTGTCAGTAATTCTTGATCTGATTGGAGACTTATTTCCTTTCATAAGAGAAAATAACTGTTCGCACCGATAAGTACTTCCAAACATGGACATAATTTCATATGCGAATCTTCGAGTGTTTTCAAATCTGGCTGGCAAATATTTGTAAAATTCAGACACTCCAACTTCAATGAATTTCGCCTTCAAATTAGAATCACACTGGATATCGATAACCTCCATTTGCATATGGCTAGGTACAGATTCTATATTTATTGATAAAATTGAAGAAAACAAAGAAAATTTGTCTTCCAACGATTTGAAATCAGCAAATCTTGTTTCAAATTCAGTTCTTAAGCTTAAAATTTTTTCCGCGTATTTTTTATATGATGCAGTTTCACCTAAACTGGATTTATACATGTTGCATGTCTGAAAATGCATTAAATTTTCATTTTTCAACTGCTTTTCCCAAAGAACTAGCTTACATTTGAATGCATTAACTTGATCACACATGTTGGTAATGATCTGATCCTTTCCTTGCAGTTTCAAATTTAAATCGTATATGTGTTTCGTTATATCAACCATGAAGGATAAATCTTGCAACCACATCGTATCAGAAAACAAGGTGATGTCCTGATTCTTGGACATTAAAAACTGACTTATTTCTTCTTTCAAATCCCAAAATTGTTTAAGAACCTTGGAGCAGGATAACCAACGTACCTCGGTATAGTACGACAAACCAGAATATTCGCTTTCTAATTCAGTTAGAAACCTAGAGAACTGTCGTTGATTTAAACCTCGAGATCTTATGAAATTGATAATTTTTTTTATAGGCTTCAACACATTTTCCATTTTTATTACTTTCGTACATAATACTTCCTGATGAAGAATACAATGGGTATGATGAATCTTGGACCCATCATATATTTCACTTAGTTTTTTTTGCAGTAATGCTACAAAACCGTTGCTTTTGCCGGTCATTGAAGGAGCTCCATCTGTTGCTACAGAAATCAATTTCGACTGAGGTAAATTGTATTTTTGCAGAAGTTCATATACGCAATTAAATATATCTTCTCCTGTAGTAGTGCCATGCATCGGTACTAGTTCCAATAATTCTTCGTAAATGTTGAAGTCTGTATCGCACGCTCGAAAAAAAACAGCTAACTGGGCAACGCCCCCAATATCCGTACTCTCGTCACAGGCAATGGAGAATGCCTCGAAACAAGATGATTTGGCTTTAATCTGGTCACTTAAATTTCTGGCCATATCAGTAACTCTTTCCACAACGGTATTTCGAGACAAAGAGATTACTTGAAATGCCTTCACACTTCCAGGACAAACAATTTCTGCAGCCTTAATTAAACATTCTTTGATGAAATCACCTTCGGTAAAAGGTTTCGAGTGTTTAGCTATCAACTCCGACAAAACGTAGCTTGCATGCACCGCCGCTTCACTTTCGTGTGACACTTTAGTAAACATGAACTGTTGTTTTTTCAGTCCCAACTTAAACTCTTTTAACTTTTCTTGTCTCATTAATCCTTCGTAATTATCATATTTTGATTTATGTTGCTCATAGTGACGTTTAACATTATATAATTTTGGTACACTGATAGCACTATTACATATCAAGCAAATGATTTTGTCGTTTACTTCAGAGCAAAAATACTCCAGTTCCCACTTTTCTTGGAAATTTCGATGTTCCTCAGCAATTTTTCGTTTAGTTTTACTACCACTTGGTGTCGATAAAGACATACTGAATACAAAGGCTTGAAATAAATTAATAAACACTGTAACAAATAGACTTAACTTTTGTTGGTTCTTATCTGGTTTAGAAAAGAATGAATTTTAATACAAAAATTTGCTCCTTTTATACTAATTTTGACCAGAGCTTACAGTAATTTATTTAATAAGAGCACATGCGTTAAAAGTTATAATCTAATATAGGGATACTACCACACAGTGTACATTAAATAGCTTACTGTACTTTTCTATTGTAATTCATATAAAATGTGTAACTGCTTAAACTACATATAGGATGCCAGATGTTGTATTCTATACTATGGCTTATGTATACTATAGCAATATATATTGTATATTTGGTTATTATTACGGCTACAGAATTTAAGTGCACGTGCGTTAAAGTTATAATATAATTTCAATCGAGTACATGTATAAGGATAAGGACATGTGTGAGTGGGCCGCAAAGTTATACGTTGTGGGCCGCATGCGGCCCGCGGGCCGCAAGTTTGACATCTCTGCATTAGCGTATACAATGTACAATATAAAATATAAATTTACATTGTATTATTTGCTCGTATACCAATTACCATTATCAATGTATGCTCTTATGCACAAATTACATTACAATACAGCAATAAAGAAATGATCGATAGAAATAAAAACATAGCAGTCAACCAGCAGCAGTATAAAAATTATATATATATAGTATATATATGTATATCTACGTTATATATATATTTGAAAACTATAATGGCGTATGAATAATCAAATTAACGCACACACAAATGCTATGTGTAAACCTATTTTCATTCATAAATACGAAATTATTTTTCGAAGTATTTTTTCGAAGTATAAAATTATACACATGTCATACACATTAATTACAAACATGTGCGAAATCCAAAATTTTTTCGGTTCATTCCACATCATCCACATTAATTGTAACTTTCCCCTTTTTCAAAATTTCGAAGCAAGAAAATATGTATTTTGGCAAACATACAGACATTATTTGAATTTAACCGTCGAATGTTATTTCTATTGCTTTAGCTCTATATTCTTTGTTCAAAACATAGAGAAGTGAAGTCAAAAACCGGATATGGACTAAAATTTAGGAAAATTTTACTTATATAATGGGAAAGGGTGTACAGGATCACATAATTATCAATCTATATTAATATCTGGAAAACATCTATGAAGAGGACAAGAAATTACAATACAATTTTTGAAAAATTTTTAAATTTTTGAGATAAAACATAGAATTTTAAAATCGTTAAAAACAACCAATTAGGGTGGCCATGCAAATTATGACGTTTGAGGTATAAACTGCTATGTGAAATAAATATGGAAATGAAATTGATGAGAACATGGGGAACTATACTATTTTCAGAAATCGAAGTCAGTATTGTGCTTATGGAAATAATTACCCGATGAGGTTCTGATAACTTCACATATAATATGTTGTAGGAAATTCTGAATAATATATCTCTGTCAACCCTGAAGAAGGTACTTTTTAAAATATGTTAACAGGATGTTCCAAATTGTGCATAAATAAATTTATAATTTTGTTCACAAATAATTCTTAAAAGGGAGATTGTGTACAAATTTCACATTCCTGTAAATTTATATTTGATGAAAAAGTAGCATTATTTGAAAATATCATAAAAATGTTCGGTTTTTAAGACAAATTTTAATTTTTGTTTGCTGATTTTTTCATTTCTAATAATGAATCACCCTGTTTTTTTGGGAAAAAGAAATACACCATCCCCTTTGATGTTGCCTATCACACAGCGTGAAGGCAACTGATTTAATCAGTTAACACCATTTTGGTTATATGAAAAATAAAAAACCGAACTATAAAATATGAAGTCGTTGCGCAGCCGATGTCCACTCAAAGTATAAAATGTTGATTGAATCGTGTCAGCGGGAAGATGGGCATAAAAGAAAATGATGATAATTCAGGGTTGCCGTAGCTACTGGGAGTATTGATTAAATTTATAAAAAAAATATGAATTTTTGATTAAACCATATTCAGTATTTTTAATTTTATTTATAAAATTATGTGTTCAGTATCAATTTGATATTAAATTTTGTATACATACGTACATACATTCATTTTCATATTTGTTTATTTGTCCATTTTCTTCTATTTTGTTCCCTTTATGTACTTGTTAATGATTTCGTTACGTTACCGTTACATTCTGAATTTTATTTTTTGTTTTGTCTTTTCTTAGAATAAGAAAGAAAATTATTTACAATGGAAATTGCTATCATATTATTCAAATCAGCTTGTTATTATATGTTATTTTGTAAAGAAATGAACATATTTCATAAAATTTCCAAAAATGTCACAAAATTACCTGTTTTTTTGTAAAATCTAAAAAAAAAGTTTTTTGCAAACTGCAGCCCTTCATAATATACAATTTAAAATATTTCCCTCGGATTTAAATTGAGATCTGATCACCCCACACACGAAATAAATTATATTTTATTTATTTTAAAATAAAAAAAACACAATTTTTATTTTTATAAATTTTTATTTATAAATTTTAATTAAAACTAGATATTTTTAAAACTAGTTGTTTAATGTTTCGGAGTGAGAATCTGACTGACTATTCTTAATATTTTTATTTAGAAAGAAACTTCTTATTTATTATAATCTAATTCTATTTATCTTATTTGTAAACATATTTGTTTCGTTTTCTTATCATTTTAAATTCTTTGATTACATTACTCATCTTTTATCAATACATATTTTGTTATTTATTAAATTATTTTGTTTATTGATTCATATTTATTATTTTCTTTAATTCTAAGAATTCTGTACTTATGTTTTTATCATTTGGTACATCATATGAATTATATGATGTAACTCCTCCCTCCTTCGATTTAAGATTCTCCTGAATCTTATTAAATATTTTTATTTTATCTTTTTGTTTACAAATCAAATAAAGTAAAACAATTAAAATAATTATTATTGTAAATGAACTTATGCTATAAGTAATTGTTTTATGATATTTCAATTCTTCAATGTGTTTTAAATTATTTTGAGTTTCTATAATTATTTCTTCAAATGTTAAACTATTATTAAAAAATGTTAGATTAGATTCTGGTAATATAAATTTCTCTACAATTTTTTCTATGTAATTTGTATAATTTTTATTATTCATTGTTGCGGCACGAAAATAGACATACGTAATATTAATACTACTAATATCAACATTATATTAAGTATTTAATTTAAGTAGTATATTATGTACAAAAATATATATGTAAAAAAATATACACACTTAACATAAAAATTTAATTTAATGCAAAATTGTTGACAATGCAGATGTGTATTACCTTGAACAAAACTTGTGCATTGAACTCAAAATTTCGTTGACCAATAAATTATGCTATATAAGCACAAATATTTATAATTAAGTAAAAAAGTCAATGTACTTAGAACTCAGGTAAAACACGTCTGCAATTTATTAATTAATATGTAATAATTAATTTGTAATAATGAAATTGTAATACTGAAAATTAGTATATAAGAACCGATTAATTATCAATAAAGCGGCAGTTCAATTTTAGCAATCAATCGATGCGTTTCTTTTGTTTTATTCCTACATTTCACTTTGGCTAGAATTAGAGTGACCTGATTCTACCAATATTTCTATACCCAATTTCCTAATAAGATAGAATTAGAGAGACCTGATTCTACTTATATCCACAGGATTAGAGATACCTAATTCTGAATTCCTATTACCTAACTTACAAAACAAACATAAAATTTTGGTGACCCCGACGTGATCTTTCGCGAAGATAGCGAAGGCTCATAATAATATATGATCAACGTTGAATTATCACATAAAATTTGTTAATACAGTTGCACTCCGTTATTTGCATTCTATCATTTGTCATTTTATCATTTGTTAAATCAAAAAATTATCACAACTATAACAATTATTCACTATGGAACAATTGGCAGCCAATCAAGTCGTTATTGGCAAGGAGATCGAAAATATTATAAACAGGTACCGAAATGAGGCACCAGAGAAAAAATCAATCTCGTATCTTGAGTCAAAAATTAATCGTTTGACTGAATTATTTGAACAATTTGAGGCCAATGACAAGGCGATACAGGATATCGATCCCAAGCCAATAACACATCATTACTTCAAACAAGAATACTATGCAACAGTTAGTACAAATTTCAAATTAATTATGGAAGAAATGATGGATCTACTCAACCACTTAGAACGTCATCGAAACGCAGGTAAACCACAAACACCTGAACCAACAACAGCATCTTCCAAGGGGACATTCCTTGAAGAAGATGCAAAACTAGTTCGAAAACAATTATCACTTTTTAATGCACTTAAAAATATCATCAATGGAATCGTTACAACACAACTTCAATCAAAATCATATTACGAATTGAAGCTAGAAACCGTCAAACGGTATTGGAATCAAATCGAAGATCAACATAAAGCAATTTGTGAACAAATATCAGATCCATCAATTTATAATTACACAGAGCATCACTACCTGAAATTTGAAAATCAGGTACAAGAAGTTATGATCAATATACTGCAATGTTTAGAACTATTAAAAAATTCAAATCAACCAATTAGAATCATAGAATCAACATCAAATGTAACAATGAACCAACAATCTTTGATTACGCTACCAAAGATCACCTTACCAAAATTCGACGGAAACTATTTAAACTGGCAAAAATTTCACGATTTATACGTGCAAATGGTACATAATCAAGTACTAAGCAATGCTCAAAAAATGTGGTATCTGAAATCTAATCTGACTGGTGAAGCAGAGCGGTTAATAAAACATCTCACCATATCAGATGAAAATTATTCAACAGCATGGGAAATTCTAAATCAAAGATATAACAATAAGAGGTTGCTGGTTACAACGTTAATCGACAAATTATTGTCACAACCAGCAATAACATCAGAATCAGCAACAGCAATTAAGCACTTACACGATACCACAAAGGAATGCTTACTCAGTCTGGAAAATTTAGGACTGAAAGTAATGAACTACTGGGATCCGTTTATTGTACATATTATGAGTAAAAAGTTGGATCGAAATACTCATAACCTGTACGAGCAATCTTTGAAAACACCACGAGAACTGCAAAAAATTAATCAGTTATTAACATTTCTTGAAATGCGGTTCCAATCATTGGAAGCTTTGGGTTCAAAATCATCCAAGTCGTCAAACGTACAAAACAAAAATTTTACAGGTATGGTGACAACCTCAACAAAAATCGATGGATGCATGATATGCAAGGGAAATCATGCAATTTATAACTGTAAGGAATTTTTAAAACTATCGCCACAAGAGCGACAAAAAAGAGCCTCTCAGTTAGGAATTTGTTTAAACTGCCTAAAAAGGGGACACATCGCAGCACAATGTTCGTCAAGAACATGTTTAAAATGTAACAAAAGGCATAATACTTTATTACATTTCACTACGCCTACACAACCAACAACACCTCAAACAACATTGACTGCTAACAAAGCTGACTTCGAACAAAAAAGTTACGTATTCTTAGGAACAGCTATGGCCACTGTAAAGGACCAATATGGAAACGATGTGTCCTGCCGAGTATTACTAGACTCTGGTTCACAGCTCAATTTTATTTCTGAAAGACTAAAAAGAAAATTAAATTTGAATAATTTTGACATACCAATCGATATTTCTGGCATTGGAAAATCCACAATCAAGGTTTCAGATCGTGTGAATATAACTTTAAAATCAAATATTAATAATTATACTAGCCACATTGAAGCTTTCGTAATAAAGGAAATCGCTTCCCAACAACCTCTTCGACACATTAAAATTGATAAATGGGAAATTCCAACAAACATCAATTTAGCAGATCCAGAGTTCAACAAACCACGGGACATTGATCTACTATTAGGGGCTGAGCTGTATGGTGAATTGATGCGAGTAGGTCAAATTAAACTTAATCCACAACTACCAGTACTACAAAATACAGTATTAGGTTGGATAGTGTTAGGAAAGGCGGTATTCCATGAGAACGATAATGCATTCTGCGGCATAACAAATGCTGAACTCAATAATCAATTACAAAAATTTTGGAATATGGAAGAATACAGTGAAAATCGTGCTCTAACACCTACAGAGAAAAAATGTGAAGAATATTTTGACTCTACCACATCTCGCGATAGTACTGGTAGGTTCATTGTTAGCCTTCCAATCCTCAGTGATACAGAACTACTCAAAGACTCACAAAATATCGCTTTCAAACGAATGCTAAGCATTGAAAAGAAATTATCAAAAGATTCTTCGCTACGACAAAAATATAATGAATTTCTTTATGAATATTTACGTCTTTGTCATATGGAGGAGATCAAAAAGGAAAATATTAAGCCGCCAAATTATTTCTTACCTCATCATTATGTACTTAAGCCTGACAGCAGCACAAAAAAATTAAGAGTTGTGTTTGATGCGTCCGCCAAAACCAATACCAACTTGTCACTTAATGATTTAATGTTAGCAGGGCCGAAGGTACAAGATGACTTAATATCTATTATTTTAAGATTTCGTCTGAAACGATATGTCTTTACTGCCGACATTGAGAAAATGTACAGACAGATATGGATTACGGAAGAAGATAGAAATTTACAGCTCATCATGTGGAGAAGCCAACCATCTGAAGAAATAAAATATTATAAATTGTGTACTGTAACATACTGTACGAAATCAGCACCGTACTTGGCTACTAAATTCTTACAACGTTTATCAGAAGAGGAAGGATCAAGGTTTCCGTTCGGAGTAAAAGCAATAAAGGATTTCTACGTTGATGATGTGATGACAGGGAGCAACAACTTAAAGGAAGCTATAAGAATGCAAGCTGAACTTCAGGCACTGTTGAAGGAAGGTGGATTTGAATTACACAAGTGGTGTGCAAACCACCCAGAATTAATTAAAAACATTCCCAACCAAAAACGAGAACTACAACTACTTTTCAATGACAGGGAAAATACTCACGTTAAAACATTAGGACTTATATGGCATCCAGTAACCGATCATTTCGCGGTTGCAGTAGATTTTAAACCACATGATCAAATTACAAAGCGAACAATTCTAGCAGACACTGCTCATATTTACGATCCATTGGGCCTTATTAATCCAATTGTTGTCGCCAGTAAAATTTTCTTACAAGATTTATGGAAAATGAAATTTGATTGGGATGATGAACTTCCCACTGAGCTACAAACTAAATGGCACAAATACATCGAAGATTTTCCAAAATTAGCATCATTGCAAATACCAAGATATGTCGTAGGAGAAATTGACTCCATTTCAAAACAACTTCATATATTCTGTGATGCTAGTGAGCGAGCGTATGGAGCAGCAATTTATGTAAGATCAAAAGACAAGGAAGGAAAAACGGTCGTACGTCTTCTATGCGCCAAATCACGAGTAGCTCCAGTTAAACCAACAACATTACCCAGGTTGGAACTTTGTGGAGCGAAATTGGCCGTAGATTTAGCCAACCGCACTGCAACGATTCTCAATGAGAAAATTGATGAAACTATATTCTGGACTGACTCGCAAATCGTACTATCATGGATTCGAGGAGAGCCAGAGAAACTTAAAACGTTTGTAGCCAACCGAGTATCAAGAATACATGAACTCTCACAGCCAAAACAATGGAGATATGTGCCAACAGAAGATAACCCAGCTGATCTTGTATCTCGTGGTACTTCACCTAAACAACTTGTGAATTCACGCCTATGGTTCAACGGACCTGAATTTCTTAAACAATCAACAAGATTCTGGCCGAATGAACAAGTTAAATCTATTCGAATTGAAGAAGAAGAAAAACCAATTAAAGTGTCACTCAACACCATACTCTACCACGAAACACCACATCCGTTGTATACAATTAATCACAGCAATTCATTTAGAAAGTTGCAGCGAGTAATGGCGTATGTGTTTAGAGCAATTAACATTATGAAGCGTCAAAACCACCAAAGCGAGAAATTTCTAACCGCGATAGAACTAGATAATGCGACTAAGAAAATTGTAAGAGAAGTTCAACGTGAGCATTTTGCTTCCGAGATAAAGAGTCTGGAAAAGGGTAACCAGGTGGCACCATCGAGTAAATTACTAAGTCTAGCTCCATTTTTAGATAAAGAAGGACTCCTTCGTGTGGGCGGAAGAATAGAGGAGGCAAATGTATCATATGACGCGAAACATCCCCTTCTTCTTCCAAGTGATCACTTCGTTTCAAAACTAATTTACAACTACTTGCATGTATTGCATCTACACGCGGGACCACAAGCGTTACACTCATTTGTGCGACAAAAATTTTGTATACTACAAGGTAGAAACTTGTCCCGATCAGTTGTAGGTAACTGTGTACGATGTACAAGAATAAGACCGCAATTGAAACAACAAATTATGGGTAATTTACCATCCAACAGAGTACAACAGGCAAGACCGTTTTTTAAGTGTGGGGTAGATTTCTGCGGCCCATTTTACACCCATTTTAAAATAAGAGGAAAAAGACCACAAAAATCATATATTGCGGTGTTTTGTTGTCTAGCAACAAAGGCCACACATCTAGAAGTAGTTTCTGATTTAACTACATTAGGGTTTATTGGTGCATTAAAAAGATTTGTTGCAAGACGAGGGAAATGTCAGGAAATATTCTGCGATAACGGAAAAAATTTTGTGGGAGCCAAAAATCAACTTGAAGAATTGCAGAACATTCTAACTGATGAGAAATCAATCGAGAAAATATCTAACACGGCGGCAGCACATAACATCCAGTTCAAGTTCATACCTCCTCGAGCACCTCATTTCGGCGGTCTGTGGGAAGCGGCTGTTAAATCCGTTAAATATTTACTACACAGAAGTGTCGCTTCAGCCGCATTAACATATGAAGAACTTTGTACTGTGACAACTGAAATTGAAGCAATACTGAATTCTAGACCTTTAACAGCTATGTCATCCGACCCTAACGATCTCTCACCCATAACACCTGCACACTTTCTCATAGGAGAACCATTAACTTCAATCCCTGACCCTCACAGTACAATGTCGAAAATGTCATTAGCCTCCAGATGGGCATTAGTTAGTCAAATACGAGAAGAGTTTTGGAAACGTTGGTACATCGAGTATTTACATCTCTTACAACAACGAGCAAAATGGGCAAGGGAATATGAAAATTTACTACCTGGTACACTCGTACTAGTAAAGGAGGACAATCAACCACCACTCAAATGGCAAACAGGAAGAATAATCGAGACAATTGAAGGTCCTGACAAGAAGGTGAGAGTAGCAGATGTCAAAACATCCACAGGGATTTACCGTCGAGCGATACATCATCTGGCACCACTAGTCACAGTTATATCAGAAGAACAGGAGGAAGAGCAAGCCTCAGTTAATCAAAACAAGGCAAATATGGACACCGAGGATCCACAAGCCACAAGCGATTCACAAAACCAGAAAAAACAAGGAACAAAGCGACGAAATAATGAACGCGGAAACTTGAATGGGTTCAAGGTCTTCTTACTAACGTCACTTATATTACCACTATTCAGCCCTGCAAGCACAGCACAGATTGAAATATGTCCATTAAATAATACTGCCGGTGTATACTTAGAAAAATTAGGAAACACTATGATAATGGAAAGTCAATGGAAAATAATAGTTTATTATGACCTAAAAGCGTATTGGGCAGCATTAAAACCAATAGAACAAGGTATCACGTTAATGAAACGATTATCTGATAAAATCAGGAATAACGATTATCAAGTCGAGATTGTGCATGAATATCAGCATCAGTTCCAAGAAATAAAGAGCAGCAATCAGTTGATGATCAGCAACAACAGAACTATACGTGAGTCAAGATTTAGAAGATCAAAATCCCCTCTCAACTTCATAGGAAGTGCATTCCACGCTCTGATTGGTGTACTGGATGACGATTATGCTGAACAAATGTCAAAAACAATAAATAACGTACAACAGAATGAGAACCATTTGCTTGAACTGATACAAAATCAAACATCTATCATTGAAACCACCAAGAACATAATGAAAAAATCAGAAAAGGAAAAAACTAACCAAATGAAATTCATTCAAGAAACAATTAACGATGTCTATGAGAAATTAAAGCATGAAGACTCAAATGCAAAACAGGAAGGAATGGCTCGAGGATTCAACACTATTGCCATACTCTGTTCAGCACTTATTCAAGAGTATAAAATGATACAACGTTCAATACTAGAGATAATCATGTCAACACAACACGGAAAAATTAGTCCATTGATATTAACACCAGAACAAATGAAGACACAGCTAAATATAATCAAAAATCATCTTCCGTCAACAACTCAACTACCATTCGAAGCAGAACAGTTTAATTTATTATCGATTTACCAATTGCTAACGGTACGATACCACCTGAATCAAAACCATGCTATTTTCTTGATTTCCATTCCTTTAGTGAAATCAAATAATTTCGAATTGTATAGAATATATCCGCTGCCTGTACACATTAACAATAATTTTGTTTCAATCAACATACCAACAAGATATATTCTAATCAGCCCACATCGAGATCAATTCTATCGACCAACAGAAATTGACATGATCACGGCAGTTCAGCTAGCAGACGATTTATACTTGATGCAACAAAAGGGTCCAATACACAACAAGGGAGCACAAGACAATTGCGAATTAGAACTCTTTTCGAAACTAACGCTACCATCATCATGCAAAGTGAAAATAACACAACCGTCTAAGATTTGGATTGCACTCAATACTCCAAATCATTGGCTATACAGTTTAGATAAAGAGTATGCCTTCACATTCGTATGTCAGAAACAAATAATACAACGAAATCTCAAGGCAACTGGATTACTGATATTGAACGATAATTGCGAATTAAAAGATGAAGAAATAGGTATTAGCAGTGCATACACTGGAAAAACGAAAACCGTCAGCTACTTCCAGCCAGCAATTAATTTATCTTCATTAGAATTGTTTTCCAGCACTACTGAGAATGTATTAATCAATATAAGAAATTTTAATTTAACCGACAACACAAAATTAATCCAAGACCTAGATTTACGTATAAACCAAATCAAAACAGAACAACAACAAACGCTAAAAGAATTACAGCCACACGACATACACCAGTTTGCAATTGGATATACTACAATTGGAATAATTGCAGCAGTGATCATATATCTAGTTGTGACCTACTTAAAGGGTAGACCAAGGAAAATAAAAATAATATCTACAGAACCAACAAAACAATCACGACCAGAAGACTATAATTTTGAAGTCAAAGACTTCAAGAGGGGGCAGAATGTTGCGGCATGAAAATAGACATACGTAATATTAATACTACTAATATCAACATTATATTAAGTATTTAATTTAAGTAGTATATTATGTACAAAAATATATATGTAAAAAAATATACACACTTAACATAAAAATTTAATTTAATGCAAAATTGTTGACAATGCAGATGTGTATTACCTTGAACAAAACTTGTGCATTGAACTCAAAATTTCGTTGACCAATAAATTATGCTATATAAGCACAAATATTTATAATTAAGTAAAAAAGTCAATGTACTTAGAACTCAGGTAAAACACGTCTGCAATTTATTAATTAATATGTAATAATTAATTTGTAATAATGAAATTGTAATACTGAAAATTAGTATATAAGAACCGATTAATTATCAATAAAGCGGCAGTTCAATTTTAGCAATCAATCGACGCGTTTCTTTTGTTTTATTCCTACATTTCACTTTGGCTAGAATTAGAGTGACCTGATTCTACCAATATTCCTATACCCAATTTCCTAATAAGATAGAATTAGAGAGACCTGATTCTACTTATATCCACAGGATTAGAGATACCTAATTCTGAATTCCTATTACCTAACTTACAAAACAAACATTCATAATTATTGAACAATTGTAAAAGTTTATAAAATAATTTCCATTTAAAACAAAGTTCCTTTCATCACAATCACTTTTTAGTTTAAAATTATTTACATTTTCTAAGATTATTACATTACCTTCTATTTCTATTATTCTACTTTCAATATTATTTATTAATTTACAATTTTTTGAAAAAATACAATGATTAAGCGGGGAAAGTTCTTTAAATGATTTTTCTGGTTTATATTCAAAATATGTATCATTTATTTCCAAACTGTATTTATTTATATCATTAATTTTTTTATAGTTTGAATTTGTAATTGGAATTATGAGTTTTTTATTTAATGTTATGTAATTAATCGGTATTTTAATTGCAAAAATAATTTTCTTTTTATTATATTTGGCTACTCCTAATCGTAAGTGGCTCAATTTCTTAAAATCAATATTATAAGTTATTATTTCATCAGTTATTAGTATATTGGGATTTAGTAGATTAAGTCTAGCGGAGGCTATATTTTCTTGGATATGTTCTATTTTATTTTTAATGATGTTTAATTTAATCATGTTTTCTGTAACAATTAAATTTTTGTAATAGTCATACTGTGAGTCTGATAAAAAGTTTAGTTTTGTCAAAATTTCTTTTGTGGGATTTTAGGTAGAGTAAAAATAGTATAGTTTATCTTCTGCACTAAGTTTAGGATTTCGCTCGGATCAATTATATGTAAGATAATATGAAAATCATTTGGTAGTTCTATTTCGTTAGTTTTTATAATAGTAAAGCCGGATTGACTTTCAATTTTCTGTATTGAGAGGGTTGCTTGGGATGGTGTTGTTAATATTATTAGTAACATCAGTATCAGCATCGGTGGTATTTGTAGTTTCTATGGAATATTTTAAAGGTCTTTTAATATTGCTTATATGAATATTTTTTAAAGGTAATTTTTTAAATTTGGGTTGTTCTTTGTGTCTCGTAGATTTATAATTTTTTACATATCCTATTTCTCGTTTTTCTTCATAATTTTCTTTTCCTTTGTTACGTTTTTCTAACCATTTAGTTTTAGCTTGTTTCATATTATTCACAATTTCTGTAACAGGTATTTCATTATTTTGTACTTTTTGCGGAGTGGTTTTAATAGTGGAGTGGTATGTATTGTTATATGTTTTTACAGCTTCTATCATTTGAATCCTAATCGGATTTGGTTTTTCTAGATTAAGAGATCTAATTTTTTCTGTAATTGTATTGTGAAATCTTTCTATATCTGAATTTCCCGTGTGGCTATTGGGTTTAGTAGAATGGAATTCTATATTTTCATTTGTAAGGAAGTCCTTAATATCTTTTCTAAATTCGTTATCAAATACGAATAAGTTAGGTTTTCCTTTGATGGAAATAAACATTTTAATTTTTTCAATAAGGGTTGTATGATGTCTATTTTCTAAATAAAAGCTAACAACATGTTTTGAGAGTTTATCAATAAAATTTATGAAAGAATGTTTGTTATTTACATATGTATCAATATGTATGATTTCATTAATATTATTTGGTGTCAAAGTTTCATTAAATTTGTTTTTTATAGGTTTTCTGTCATATTTTGATCTATTACATATATCACAATTATTAATGATTTCGTGTATTTTTTCTCTTAAATTTGGATTATATATTCGATTTCTAATATCTTGGTACGTCGCTATAATACCAGAATGACCGGATTCATTTTTGTGAAATAACACTATTTGTTTTTTTAGCTTTTCATCGTCTTCAATATCTTGAGCAAAATATGTACATTTTACGAATTTGATTTGGTTAGTATCGAAAATTTCGATTATTTTATTTTGAAGTTTATTGTAAGTATTGTCGTCTAAATAAGAAAAAATTGCTGTTTTTCTATTAATGTATCTTTTTAGAATGCTTGTTACATTTTCATTATTTAAGTCCTCTCTACATATATATATTCTATCGTTTTTGAATATTTTTTCGTGTTCCACAGTTTTAGTTTCACATAAAATAATTTGGGATTTAAATCGATTCACTATTGTATCAAGAAGAATAGGGATGTGGTCATTAAGATTTTCTTCTTGTGAGTGAATGGTTTGTATATCAACAGATTCATTGGCATTAATTTCAATATTTTTATTTGAAGGTGGATCGAATAAGGCTTTTAAGTCAGGAAATTCTATTTGATTGATTTCATTTGTCTCTTCGTTTATTCTACTCAGAAAATCAGCTACTTTATTGTCCTTTCCTTTAATGTAATCAATATTGATGTTATATTCTCCGAGTGATATTAGCCATCTTTGAAGTCTTGGGTTTATGTCTTTACCTATGTGTTTTACATGTAACCATTTAATGGGTTGATGGTCCGTCTGTAGGTCGAATTCCTTACCATATATGTAAGGCCTAAAATATTTAACTGCCCATACAATAGCTAACAATTCCTTTTCTATTGTCGAATAGTTTTTCTCGTGATCGTTCAGAGTACGAGAAGCGTAACAAATAGGATGTCCCTCCTGTGTAAGAACAGATCCTATTGCAAAATTGCTTGCATCGGTAATTAATTTAAACTTCTTATTGAAATTAGGGTATTTTAATATAGGGTGTTCGGTTATTATTTTCTTTAATTGTTCAAAAGCGTATATATAGTCGGGATCATTAGGATTGATTTTTGCCTTTTTCTTTAAGTAGGGTCAGTTGGGGTAATTGTAAACATGGGGTAATTGGAAACACTGTTTAAAATCCTCATACAACACATCAGAAAAAATTGAAAAAAAATTAAACTGTACAGTTCAGAATCCCGTTAAACGATACACAAAATGTTTAACATGTTTTTGCTTGTGATTTAGTTTGCAATCAGACTTCGACGAGACTGCTTCAAAAAAAAGTGAAAATCAGTTTGAGTGAATAAAAATAAATTGTTTATAAATTTGATTAAGAAAAAAGGTAAGTTCTATATTTTAATTTTAAATAGACAAATGAAGTCTAAATAAATATTTAATATATGTTTTACAATAAATGCTCGATTTTTTTTTGATTTTTTCACGTGTTTACATTTCCCCCGCAAATTTGTTTGTCTGGGGGAAAAGTGAACACAATTAAAAACTATTTTAACTCTATATTTTTGGCTTACAGAGTATTTAATATGCCAAGAAATTATGTCAAGAAAAGACCACAACCATCATACACTGTAGAAGATGTTAAAAACGCTGCTCTTGATGTTGAAAATAAAAATAAAACCTATCGCGAAGCCGAATTATATTATGGTGTTCCAAAGGCAGTGATTTTTAATAGGTTTCATGGACGCAAAACATCTTTGGAGAAAATTGGTGCTGGTAGACCACAGTTTATTTCAAAAGAAATTGAGGATGAAATATGCCAATGTGTAATAAAACGATCTGAAATGGGATTGCCTTGCGATAAAGATGAATTAAAAAGATTAGTTGGTCAGTATTTACAAAGCATTGACTCTGCATTGACAATGTCTTTCAGGGATGGAATTCCTGGAGAAGATTGGTATATTGGCTTTATGAAACGACATCCCAACATTTCTTTGAAAAAACCCGAATTACTTCAAAAACTACGAAAGGATGCAAGAAAGCCTAAAGTAGTTTATGATTTTTATGACAAACTTGAAAAACTTGTTAGAGAGCATGATTTAATTGACAAACCAAGTTTTGTTTTTAATGCAGACGAAAGTGGCTTTCATCATGATCCGGGTCGTGTACGTGGACTGGGTGTTAAAGGCAAATCTCTTTCCAGAATTTCTGGTGGATCAGGTCGAGAATCTACCACAGTTCTAGCATGTGTCAGTGCAAATGGCGCAAGTCTCCCACCGCTTATTATATTTAAAGGTGCCGCAGTACAGTGTAGATGGACTTCATCTGATGCGTTACCAGGAACTTTGTATGCTGCATCAACAAACGGCTGGATGGAAGAACCTCAATTTTATCATTGGTTTTTGAATGGCTTTGTGCCGTATATTGAAAGTCTCCGTAGAAAAATGGATCTCGAAAGCCAAACAGCATTGTTAGTATATGATGGCCATTGTAGTCACATTAGCGTACGCATAGTAGAGCAAGCCATTAAAAATAACATCCACTTAATGCGACTCCCAAGTCATTTGACAGACAAAATCCAACCTTTAGACAAGTGTGTCTTTGGTCCCATAAAAACGGCTTGGGAAAAGAAGCTAGTTCAATATGGAAAAGAACAAATGGGTAGAGGATCTATGCGCTTAAGCAAATGTATTTTTTCAAAATTAATCGGAGAAATTTGGAAGGAATCTTTAATCCAAGATAACATAATTTCCGGTTTTAAAAGTACTGGTATATATCCCGTAGATCGCACAATGTTCCCAATAGATGAATTCGATCCAATTGATTTAGAAATATATCAGCAGCTCTCATTGGAACCTCCAGAAACTGCCTCCGCTGTGAACAATCAATTACCAACTATGAATAATGAATCGAATGTTGAAGGTTAGTATTATTTAATCACATTTTCTTATCATCAATTTAAAATTAATATTGTTCTTCTATCTAGTGGACTCTACTAACATTCTGACAAATATGAATCAAACAACACTGCAAGAAGGTCCTCTAATTTCGATTGAGAATCAAGTCAGAGCACATCCCAGTCTTGCTGATTTATTTGATACTACTGCTTCTATAAAGCAAAAATCGAGTGAATTTCCTATCCAAAAAAAACAACCAATTCCTCGTTTAAAGCAAATGACCTATGGTGAGGTACTTACAACAGACGAAGTCTTAGACCGGTTAAAGAACGCTGAAGATAAAAAAAGAGCTCAAAAAAGAAAAAAGGAAGACAAATCAAAAACGCTCAACAAAGCAAAGAAAATGTTAAAGGAAAAAAATGACAGCAGTACAAGCTCAGAAGATGCTGAAATACCACTTCAAAACGACGACGATAGTCCTTGGGATGAAAAAGAGAATGAATTGGAAGAAGAAGAATTGCAGTACGTTGATGTCAAAAAGCTGGAGAAAGGATGTTTTATTTTGGCCAGATTTAAAGGTGGCAAACGAAATTCAACAATATTCAAATACGTTTGTGTCGTAGAATCTTTCAATTCGGATGATAACATTGAAGTAACTGGTCTGAAGAGTCTAGATACTGCAAAGATTACCTTCGTTTTGGTACCTTCCGATAAATGTACAATATCCATTTCGCATATTGTTGGTATTTTACCACCTGCTAAATTGCAAAAGGTTGGCAAACGTACATATTACAAATTCAATAAAAAAGTTGACGTTAATGAAAAATAATATGTATATGGATATGTATTAAATATATAATGTAACAATAAAATTCGAAAATAAATGTAAGATTAAAATTTTTTACTTGTGTGGTTCAAATTTTTCACGAAAATTTTGTTTTAGGGGTAAATGTAAACATTGTAGAAATTACTTCATTAAGCAATATTTATTAAAATATGGTTCTTTTGTTTACTTTTGTCCGATTTATGAGCCATTTCTGTTGCAAATAACAGAATAAACTGTTTCCATTTACCCCATGTTTTTTCTTTTTGTGGGGTAAAAGTGAACATTTCAGGGGTAAATGTGAACGTCCTATTATCTACATAAAACTATATACTTTCAGGCTTAGAAGTTCGTAGAATTAAATTTCAGTTCTAGTACGTGCATTTTAATTATATATCATCTATAAATATGCGTTGATCAGTTTGGAAAAAATTTTCAAAATTTTTGTAAGGGGAAAATGTGAAAAAGCGTTTACATTTACCCCAACTGACCCTATTTAGTCATACCATAAGATATTTTCGCGTAGTCCTTTATAAACTTCCTGTAATAACCAGTTATACCTAAGAAAGATTTTATTTGTTTTTCCGTTTTTGGAAGTTTCAATTCTTGAATGGTTTTTATTTTATTTAAGTTGGGTTTTATGCCATCAGGGGTTAAAATATGTCCCAAAAATTCTGTTTCTTTTGATAAAAAATTACATTTATCGATTTGTATTTTAAGACCCGTTTCTCTCAATTTATTAAATATTTTTTTTTAAATTTGTAATGTGTTCTTCCAAAGAAGTACTAAAAATAAGTATATCATCTAGATATACAACGCATATTTTATTAATGTAATCTTTCAATATATAATTCATCAACCTCTGAAATGTAGCTGGAGCGTTTTTTAAACCGAATGGCATACGGATGAACTCGTAGTGTCCAAAGGGGGTTGAAAACGCTGTTTTCTTTCTGTCTTTTTCAGCTACTAGAATTTGATGAAATCCCTTTGCCAAATCTAAGGTGGTAAAATATTGAGCTTTACCTAATTTACCTAATAAACTTTCTATATTGGGAATAGGGAATTTATCGTTAATGGTTATTTCATTTAATTTTCTGTAGTCTATAACTACACGCCACTTTTTCTTTCCAGAGTTGTCGAGTTTTTTAGGAACAATCCATATAGGAAAATTATAGGGTGATGTACTTTCTCTGATTATTCCTTGCTTTAACATTTCTTGTATTTGCGTTTCTATCTCTTTCTCATGAACTTGGGGATATCTATAAGTTTTACAATATACAGGACTTTCATTGGTCGTAAATATTTCGTGTTCTATTTGATGTGTGAAGGTCAAATTTTCACCCTCTATATAGAACAGATCTTCAAATTTGTTTAATAGATTATTTAATAAATATTTCTCTTCTTTATTTAAATGATTCAAATTAAAGTTACTGATTGCCTGTTTTTCTATAGGTTCAAGATTACATATTTCATTTATTATAATTGGATAATCTAATTCTACGAATGGTATTTTGTTTTTATTTAAAATTAAAATATATTTGTTTTCTAAATCAATCTTTGTTTTGAAAGGAATAAGAACATTTTGTCCAATAATCGCGTCGTATTTACGACCCGTTAAATTCACAATTTTCCATGAAATAGTTCCTTGAGAACCAAATTCCATTGGAAAAGGAGTAACTACTTTATTCGTTATCCTGTTCACTCCATTTAATGTAGTGAAAAATAGAGGTGTTTCAAGTATTTCTTCAGAGATACCTTTGATTGTATTTGGATTCATGATACTTGTTTCAGATCCTGTGTCTATTAAGCATCTTAATTTTTGGTTATTAATGGTTATTTCTATGATTGGTAGTTTGTTTCCCGAGGCTCTTGAGTAAAATTTACATCTTGTCCTTGGATATTTTCAACTTCCATTGGTTCAACTTTATTTCGTCTAATTTGATCAGAACTTGGTTTAGAATTTTGTTGTGAAAAGGAGTTATTATTCAGGTGATGGTTTTGCCCTAAATTTTGTTGATAATTATTATAATACTTATTTTGTCTAAAGTTTTGGGAGTAGTTATCGTTTTGTCTAAATTGTCCGGAGTTTTGTCTGTAATTGTCATTTTGTTTAAATTGTCCGAAGTTTTGTCTGTAATTGTCATTTTGCTTTGTTGTATTCTTATAATTGTTATTTCTAGAGTTATAATTGGGTTTTTTATTTTCATTGAAATTATTTTTATTGGATTCACTATATTTATGTTTAATATTTATTTCTCTTCTATCAGAATTATAATGTTTTTTATGATATCTAGCCACAGCTCTTTCATCATCTAATAATTTTAAGTTAGAAAATTTATTATAAATTTCAATTAGGGTAGCATCATTTGGGATATAGCCACGAACTAAATTATCTATTTTTTCTACTACAATACTAACTAATAACTTATCATTGTTTTCAGGAGAATATATTAAGGGTTTATTTTCGTCAAAATCGTACAATTCATTTAATGAATAATTTATATCTCTAACATAATCAAATAATTCTCTAAGTGTATTTACCTTAATGTTTCTACTTCTGTTAATTAGTTCTGCATAATCTTCTCTGGGTTTAAAATGTAATTTTAATTCGGTTTTCACCATTTCCCATTCCAGCTTGTTGCCCAAACGTTGAATGCATCTTTTAGCTTCTCCCTGGATTTTTTCGTTGAATATTATTTGAATTGCATATTCGAAGAGTCCTTGATTTCCATTACACAGAGATATTGCATTTTCCACTGATTTTATAAATTCACTTAATTTATAGTTGTCTTTGCCGTTAAATGGTCGAAGATGTCCAAAATGTTTCAATACCTGTTCTGGTGAAAGTGTGAAGAATGATGGTTTCAGTTGTTGTGGATGTTGATTTTGTATTTGTCCTTGTTGGAGAATTTGTTGTTCCCTTAGTTGTTGTTCTTGTATTATTCTTTGTTGTTCCGTGATTTGGTTTTGTAATTGTTGTAATTGTAATTGATGAGCTTCTTGCATTTGTTGAATTGCTTCTTTCAAAGCTCTTAATTCTTCTGTTGTAGTCATATCGTTAGAATTTCTTCTATTTGAGTCAAAAACTATATGTCTATTATTTTTCATAAATATTTAATTAATTTTATTCAATTTGTTTTTATTTCACTTTTGATTTTTAATTAAATTTTAAGTTTTGTTTCTACGTAGTCACTGATTTTTAGTGCCACTATGTTTACCACTTAAAATTTATAAAACACAATTGTAGGTTTTTATCACTGGATACTAACTCTTTGGAGAAGTATCCTACCGACTGCGCCAAATAAATTATATTTTATTTATTTTAAAATAAAAAAAACACAATTTTTATTTTTATAAATTTTTATTTATAAATTTTAATTAAAACTAGATATATTTAAAACTAGTTGTTTAATGTTTCGGAGTGAGAATCTGACTGACTATTCTTAATATTTTTATTTAGAAAGAAACTTCTTATTTATTATAATCTAATTCTATTTATCTTATTTGTAAACATATTTGTTTCGTTTTCTTATCATTTTAAATTCTTTGATTACATTACTCATCTTTTATCAATACATATTTTGTTATTTATTAAATTATTTTGTTTATTGATTCATATTTATTATTTTCTTTAATTCTAAGAATTCTGTACTTATGTTTTTATCATTTGGTACATCATATGAATTATATGATGTAACTCACGAGACAGATTTATACAAACGCAATGTGAAAGAATATAGAACAGCATGCCTATCTTGCCTGTACTGACTTCGATTTCTGAAAATAGTATAAATGAAAATAATGGAAAAATTGAGTAAATATATATGTATGCGTGCGCGGCCATTAAAATTTAAAATAAACTTTAAGTAAAATCGCATGTATATGTGCATATTGTTTGTATTGGAATACATGTATGGGAGCGGCCATTAAAATTGAAAATATAATTATGAATATATGAGTAATATTCATACTTATACATTGTGTACTCAAAACAAATAGAGAAGAATCTAGATCAAGGGCATTGAATGCATGTGTTTAGCATTAATATAGATAATGAATATACACATGCCCAAAAATATCACGCGCATTATGCCTGCATCTGTTTCTTATCTTATGCGCATTGTGCATAAGACAATAAGAAAATCAAATGCGCATGTAGGATTTATGAAAGAAAAAAAGAAGAAGAAGAAATGTTGTATTATAATGCTCTTTGGTAAACAAGCATTATAATACGAAGAATGCCATTTATGTAGATAAAGTGCAATTTATGTGTACTGTTAGGTACACATAATTTGTACTGAAGAAAAATATGGTGTGATTGAATACAGTCACACAAAAAAAATAATGCCCTCACATTACAGTTTATTTATTACTTATTTAATGCTTATTTACTACATATTTCAATTACTTTTCTTTTCTTTTCTTTTTTTCTTCTGATTAATGAATTTAATTGTTATTAATATTATTATAAGTCACAATGAAATTTTATTTTAATCTAATTTTAATTTATTTTATTATAAAACAAAATTTTTCTTTTTTTTTTTTTAATTAAATTATTATCGAAAAGCAATTTTTCAAAAATAAATTGAATGCAAAATTTAAGACAAATCAAAATATGAAATTTGTTAAATGCGATACAACGGATCCAATGCAACCGATATCACTCAACGTTTAATGCAATCCAACGTAAGCATTGTAACCTATATTTTAATTCACTTTTTCTTTCTTATTTTATTACGATTTTAATTTTTCTCCTTTTTTTTCTTATTTATATATATATTACTTATATATGTATGTAGTTACACATATATTAATTATGGTGATATGCATATATTTATGATTACATTATATTAAAATAGGTAATTTCTTTTTTTTTGAATTTGTTTCTAAATAAATTTCATTCCACATATACTATTTATAATAGATCACAATTATTTTGTAATAATTTACTTAGAACTTTCATTAAGTTTTAAGACAATATTCATTATTTAAATGCACATTATACATAAGAACAATGGAAAATATATGCGCGTGTCCAAAACATAATGGTATTGTTGCGCAAAACAACACTTGGCCATTTATAAATGCGATTATGTGTACTGTTAGGTAATTAGAATAAAGAAGAATTATGGTGTGACTGAATACAGTCACACAAAAAAATTAATACCCTCACGTTACAAATTTAATAATATCACTGTGTCTCCTCAGTTCTCTCTGATCAGCCGAGGTGTTAACAAGTGTTTTTCGTTGAACGGGAGTTCTATTAAATTAAATTAAAAAATTAATTTTAATTTCAGTATAATATTATTAGTATAAATATACTCAATTATAAACAATTAATAAGTTATTTATTTGATAAAAGAGTGTGAATATTAAGTGGTTTTAAGGTGTATTAATAATTTTATTATTAACAAAAGGTGATAGAGACGCCATTAGTTAGTACAAAGATAACATTGTCCGTGCGTTGGTTCCCACCTTACTAGGTGTGGGAGCTTTAATTAAATTAATTTTAGTTAACTGTTAATGTTTATTTTTAATTAAATAAACAATTAGCAAAAAAAAAAAAAGAAGGAAGGATAAGGTGCAAAATATTGGTGCATAATCTAAATTATATTAGTACAATATAAGTTAAGTGATAATATATAGTATCCATTATCAAGATATAACATTAGACGTGCGTTAGCTCGCACTACTATATGTGGGGGAGCTACACAGCACTCTGTAAGCATTTTATACAGGGGGTTCAATATAGGGTGACCAATTACACTTTATGAACATTTCAATACAGGGTGTTCAAAGTGTAAAGTCCAAAGTACAGGGTTACCAAAAGGTGTAAAAATCAAAAAATCAAAAAATCAAAAAATCATAAATCAAAAAATCGAAAAATCGAAAAATCAAAAAATCAAAAATCAAAAAATCAAAATATCAAAAATCAAAAAAACAAAAAAATCAAAATATCAAAAATCAAAAAATCAAAAAAATTAAAAATCATAAAATCAAAAAATCAAAAAATCAAAAAATCAAAAAATCAAAAAATAAAAAATTAAAAAGTAAAAAAAAAAAAAAACTAAATTTAAAAAATTAAAAGATTAAATAAAAAAAAAAAACCAATTAATTTAACCTTTAATAAGTGGTGATAAATTCATACTCCCTAGAGGAAAAAGAAAAAGATGGGGCAGCCCCCTGGGGGCAGCACTAATTCTTTTGCCCTTCTGGCCGAAAAGAAACAGGCCAGTAGGAAACGCCCAAAAATCACAATCCAATCCATTGATCAGCAATCGGCATCCTACTCATTCAATAGCTCTGACTACCCTGAGTTGGTAGCGAAAAAGGCTATAGACGATGAGACCAAATATATTTTGGTCCAAAGTCTTGTGCCAGATCTTGAAAGATCCACTGAAACTGTCAAATTCTTTAAAAAACTAGAAACATTTAATGCCTTCATGGTGCTAAAGGCACTACAAGGAATTTCAACGAAGATTCTCGAGGTAGACTGGAGGAACGATGGAAGAATCCAGCTCCTCATTAAAAATAAAGCTTGTGCGGAGAAGTTTATACAGTCAAAAAATTTAGTTCTAGGTAAGAACATCGTAATCCCAATAAAAGCTGAATATGTAATGGGCCTAAATACTTCTAAGGGAGTAATTTGGTGCCCACAACTGAAATACGTGACTGAGGCCGAGATTCTGGAAAATTTTCCAGATCAAGGCGTAATCGCAGTCAGGCACGTGTTTAGGAAAAGATCAGCAGAAGTTGAACCAACTCCATCAGGAACCATTATTTTAACGTTTGATTCCTACAAAACTCCGCAACATGTGAAGGCGTGTGGAGTCATGCGTATTCCAGTTAGGGAATACAAAATGACCCCCATGCGCTGTCACAATTGCCAGTTGTTGGGTCACACTAAAAACAGATGTGGTGGACAACAAAGATGTGCTGCATGTGGAGTGGAGAAGGCGAGCCACGAGGCTGAATGCTCCACATCATATTGTATAAACTGTAAGATTACCGGACATAGTGCATCAGACACAAACTGCCCCAGTTTCCTCCAAGAAAAGGAGGTGCTGGAAATCATGAGCAAAGAAAGATGCACAACATTTCATGCTAAAAAGAAATATTTTGAAAGAAATAGAACCAACTTCAATGTGCATCAAACTTCATCATCAACCAATTTAGCAGCTAGATTTGGGACGGTTACATATGCGCAAACAGCTAGTGTAAGTAAACCAAACATTCAGACTGAAAAGACCAACCCTATAGACTCCAACAACCCAAGTACTACATTGAACTCCACTAACAATACTAAGACGTCAACTAAAGACACCGAGACGAACAGAAACAACCGTGCAAAAGTGCAACAAAAAACGCAAAATCAGACAGAAAAACAAAATGCGAATAAATCCCCTGTGCCTAAGAGCACAGAAACAAACACTCCTCCCCCAACTGTGGTTACTAAAAGTAACATAATTACACCAAAAACAATCCCACAACACCAGCAACAATCATTAGACTTAAATGTCTCACCACAATTTATTACAACTGATACACAATACTTTATTTCTAAGGAGGACATTGTCAAAATGACAGATGACTCCAGAATTACTCTAGAAAAATTTATTATAACACAAGGTAATAACTATCTTGGTTCCAATTTACCTTTCACTACCCTATTACAACAAAATCATCAAGTTCAAATCCCTTTCCCCCCTGTTTTTAAACAACAAGTCCCCACAAATGAGCCGGTTGAAGGCCCGGACTCTAAGCAAATGGATGTTTCGGAGTGCTTGTAAAAGCCTCCAAGCAGCCAACTGCTTGGCAGCCTGGCCTTAGTCAGCTTTTTTGATTTTATCAAAAATTAGCTATGACAAATTTCAGTCAGAGCTCGCACGCAACATCTCGTGAGCTCACCTGCTTACAGTGGAACATGAGAGGCTTTCGTGCTAACCAGCACAATCTGGAAATTCTAATAAATAGGTATAAACCACACATTATCCTATTACAGGAAACTTTATTTTTCATGAATAACGGACCTGCGAACTTTCGAGGATACACTTGTCATTTCTCTGATAGTGACCCCTCGTCACGTTCACGCGGAGTTGGTATTTTGGTACGGTCTAGTTTAAGCCATTCACTTCTTGATATAACTTCACACTTCCTGAATGTGTCTGTCACCGTACACACATCACCCCCAATGGCTTTTTCATCAGTATATATCTCAGGAACCGATGTCATAGACACCTCCACCTTAGAAAATTTTGTTAACCAACTCCCACCAACTTCAATAATTGGCGGCGACTTCAACGCCCATCACCACTTCTGGGGGGATCACAGATCTGACCCTAGAGGCACTGTTGTTGCGGATTGGCTACTTGAATCTGATCACATGCTGTTAAATGACGGAGCTCACACCTTCGTGTCACCGACACATCTTACTAGCTCCGCTATCGATCTCACTCTGGCATCATGCCATATAGCTAGCAACTTCTCATGGACAATCCATGATAATCCAGAAGGAAGTGATCACTTCCCCATCATCATAAATAGCGTTAACAGGCTAGCAGTACAGAAAACTTCCACGCGTTTTGCCGAAGAGTTAGCTGACTGGGAACTCTTTTCCCAAATAGCACTCAGGCTCAACCGTAAATTCCCTCAAAGCTGCAATATTAACAAAGAAGCAGCCAGTATTAAAAAAATTATCAAATCGGCAGCAGCCTTGTCTATGCCATCTGTACGATCAAAGATTTGTTCTCAGCCTTGCTGGCTCAACAGCCAAATTAAAGACATGATTCGTCAGAAAAATTCAGCTTGGAAGAAATTCCAAAAATGTCCAACCATAACAAGCTCTACGATATTTAAAAGATTAACTGCGCAAGTGAAGCGGGAGGTGAAGAGAGCGAAAAAGGCCTCTTGGCAGGCATTCGCAAATTCGATTGCTCCATCCGACTCGCTGAGAGATGCATGGATGAAGGTGAAGCGCCTATATGGCAAACCACCGTCAGCTGTACTATCTCTCATGACAGTAGATGGAGCTGTCACCGACTCACTTGATATCGCTGAAGAGTTTGCATCCTCTTGGTCTTCAGTGTCGAGCGACCTTTGCTTATCGGAATCGGTTATCGACCAGAAATCTGCTTATTCGGTTGATACCTCACATCATGTGAGATACCACCTGTCTTGTCCGATCACTCTCGGGGAACTGGAGATAACACTGAAATCTTTCAGTGGTTCCACTCCTGGGGCTGATCGAATAGGCTACCGCATGCTGAGGAATCTACCGAATGTAATCAAGATCAGAATAGCAGAATTGTTCTCGAACATTCTGGTGTTTGGAACTTTCCCACACGACTGGAAATTAGCCACGCTGATACCGATCCCGAAGAAAATTTCAACTGCGAAGCGCGCACTGGGGTTTCGTCCTATTTCCCTTCTCCCATGTTTATCCAAAACATTGGAAAAGATAATGGGAAAAAGACTTCAGTTAGTGACTGAGGACCTTACGATGGATGGTCAACACGGTTTTCGCCCGAGGAGAGGTACTATTACCCTCCTACACGACCTAGAAGAAGGGCTGGCTTCTTCCTTGGCAGTGAGAGGTCATTCTAGTGTTGTATAACTAGACCTTAATAAGGCATATGACAGAATACCAGCCTGTTTCGTATGTCAAAAACTGACCTCTTGGGGCGTTGACCCAAACTTCACAAAGGCAATTTACAGTTTCATGTCTCACAGACAAATCCGAGTTCGGACAAATGGTTATTTTTCTAACCGTTATAAACTGGATAACGGCACCCCACAAGGTTCCCCCTTGTCCACTACGCTACTAGTTGTTTATTTGGATTCTTTGCTAGTGGAACTAACAAGATTTCCTAATATTAAAGTACTGGCTTATGCAGACAACATCTTGCTTAGTGATTCCCTATGCACTCCGGAAACAACTAATGAACTCAGAGGAGCATCAGAATATTCCCTGAAGTGGGCTCAAGAAAATGGAGGAAATATTCCACTTGAAAAAGTTGAATTCCTTCATATTTGCAGGAAAAGAAACTGCACTTGTAATAACATTACAATCGCTACACGCGTAATCTCGTCTGCTAACAGCATGAAGATTCTCGGTGTCTGCTTCAATAGGCGTGCCACATGGAAAGATCAGGTGAAAGTAGTGGTGAATAAACTTCATAAGGTTCAAAACCTCTTAAAGATGCTTGCAGCAGGAAGAATGGGTGCACCTCCATCTACACTCATTCACATTGCAAATGTACTTATTAATGGCATTACAGGGTATGGTCTGACCCTGATTGGTGACTGTTCACTAACTCACAAAAAAGAGATACAGACTGCAATGAATAACGTCCTCCGGGTGGCTTCAGGGGCTTATCGCTCCACACCTATCCCCATTCTACAAGTAGAATGTGGATCCTGGTCTCTGGAGGACCGAATTCTGAAATTAAGGTCAAGGTTTGCGGCCAAACAGGTAGGAGACCCAAGGTCTCCCCTATTTGGCAGAGTCTGGAGCTTTCTTGAGGGGGGGGGGGGGGTCGGGACAGATATTCGTCATTGCGAAGATCTGTGATGACTATCCCTCGTCTGGATGGCTCATTTCCTCAGAAACCCTCCCCAATACCACCAACCTTAACTCCTTATCCTATCCTCGACTTTAAACATTACATACGTGACGAAATTGGTTTTTACAGGAAGGAAGACACCAGTCCGGCGGTCTTCCGGGCTCTGCATGCACAGGTATGTGAGGAGTTCTGTGGCAGGCTGCTACTGTATACCGATGCCAGCAAGTCAGCTTCTGGCGTTGGGCTTGCAGTAGTTAGTAAGCGAAGACAATCTGGATGGAAGACGGTGTGTCAGAGGAGACTACCAGCTGAAGCTCAGGTATTTGATGCTGAATTGACTGCAGTGTGGATCGCTGCAGCCATGATGGCGGAAAATAACAGAGCTTCGGTAGTCTTCACGGACTCCCTGTCAGTCGTCCAGGCGCTGAAAAATCCAGTAAACCAGGACCACTTGGTTTTCAGGATTTGGGAATATATCACTAGATACGATTCACGTGTGATTTGGATCCCGGGGCATGTGGGCATAGTGGGTAACGAGATGGCGGACCAGGCAGCCAAAGCAGCCATTGGCTTGGTAATGAGATCCGACATTCTCGTCCCGCCAAACCCAAGTGCTATTTATGGGATCTGTCTGAACCAATTGAATAAGAGAAGATTGGCTAGGTTTGAAGACATTGGTTCGGACACCACGCTGCAGTATCTCGAGATTAACCCCGATCTCAGGGCTCCAAAATTCAACCCTGTGTTGGGTAGGGCCAGGCAGATTGCACTATTAAGATTACGTACTGGACATACGAGGTTGACCCATCCCTTCTCGTCAAACAGAGGGGACAGATCAACCTGCCCTTGTTGTAGAAATTCAATGCATACTAACGCTACGTACCTACTCAAAAACTGTACTGGTTTTAATGACAGTCTGACTAGACTAGGACGACAAGATGTTAGTAGAGGGGAGTTGTTGGATCCTTCACAGGATGCAGACTCCACTCTATTTACTCTTTTGACTCAATACAGACTGACGATCAAGTTATAATATACTATACCCATACATAACCGTCCCAAGTAAATAAATAAGAGTTTTAAAAAAAAAAAATTTAAAAAAAAAATCTTTTAATTTAAAAAATTTAATTTGAAAAAAAAAAAATTTTTTTTTTATGTACAAAATTTTGTAATTTCTGAAATTTCGTGCATTTTTGTATATATAAACTGTTAAAAGAGAATAAATTTTAACTATAAGTTAACTCTGTATGGAACAAGGGTTCCGTCGCCACTCCTCCCCACAATAGAAGTGGATGGAGTGTAGATGCGGCCTAGCTCCATACAAGATATACTCGTTTTGTAAAATAGTGTTAATATAGTTGTAATCCTTAGGACCTCTTCTTCTAAGAGGTCTAGATATAGTAAACTAACACTAGAGTTAAGTTTTGTCACTAACACATATGTAAATATACGTAATAAATTAAATTAAAATTAAATATAAATATACTGGATACTAGAAATGTGAGCCGGTGGTGCCGCTGTCGCCTTTATATCACAGAAATGGTAAAGAGGACAGCGTGGCCATGCTCATTCATTTATAGTATCTCAGTAAAATTTAGTATTAAGTTTGTGAATTCAATTTAATTAGGATTAATTGGTAATTGTAACAAAGATCCCCAAAAGGCCCTGGCGGGTCATGGTGAGGGCGGGGGTGAGGCAGTTTACTGTCCTCATCCCTCTAATAAATAAATAAATAAAATCACTGTCTCCTCTTCAGTCCAACGTCGTGTAATTTTATTTCTATTTCTTGTTTTCTTCGAACTTGAACATTCATTTTTAACCTAAATTTAAAAAAGGTAAACTATTATTAATTTCTTTATAAAATCAAAACTTTTGATTATAAATTACACTAATTTTAAATTTTTATCTCGACTATTTAATTTATTTCACTTTATACTTTAAAAAATTTTTTACTATTTCACAAAATCACAACTACAACTTTTTATTTTATGACACTTCTGACTTGAACAAATGACAGATAAATTCGATTACGATTTACCATTTACCATATAAAAACATGCCTGAATTTATGATAAAAATTTACCACGTCGTAACTCGTTTTCACATATAAAATGTTTGCCATCAGTTACCATGGTTTACCATTTACCATGATTACGACGATTACCACGCTTTTACCACGCTTTTACCACACATCATGAACACCACTAATTTAGAACTTACCACTTTATTTCTAAATACTGTATTTCTTAATTTATTTTCGAGCTCATCAAGCTCCTCTACATTTTCTGGGGGAAACCCTTCAAAGTTATTTTCTTCATCCTCTTCCTCAGTGATTTTTGAATTTGGAATGTCCTTTTCAAATTTTTCAATTAATATACTAACTACGGATAATTCATTATCCATATTTTTTATTACCTAGAATTTATATGTATATCACATATTTTTACATGCATTCAAAAGATAAGAAAAAACTTAAAAATTAAATAACAAAGAAAAAATGAAATATTTCAATCACTTCAACTTCAATATTTTTTTTCAAAAAAATTTAATATTTCCAAAATTATTCAGGCAATTTTCTAATATTTCACTAACTTTACACATACTAATCACAATGAACGCTGAACCCTATTATCTGTAAAATGAGTGTAACTGTTAGCAACGATTTCGGCTGGAAATAGATTCATTGAAACGAACTTGTATATTTGTGACGAATGAGTTTCAAAAAAACCAGCGAAAACCAACTTATTGGTTTCAATTACACGAACTTGTTTATTTAAAACGGATGAGTTTTAGTAAACCCTTAAAGAAATTCACTCATGAGTTCCAACTGTATGAATTAGTTTTGTGGATATAAATATGTTGCAAATACATCGGAAGAAAAAAACTCATTAGTTCATTTAAACAAAGTTGTTGTTTTGTAACACCTGGGTTTTATTATTACTTCCAAACAAGTGTTTTTGGGTGGCGTTGAAACAAATTGACACTTTCGAAATATTTTAGTCATAAGTAACTTTGATAATTATACACAAAACGTTATTATTAACAGAAAAATAAAATGATTTTTGAATTAGTTTGAAAATAACTCCACTGCAATTTTAAAGTTGAAAAACTGTTAGTTGCTTTGTAACCTGCGTTGCAAATTGCTACTTGGGAGTGAATACTCACACCAGACACCACTAATATTAATCTATTAAAAGGCTGGTGCCTGTTTAGTTACATCTATATGATGAACTTAGTGAATACTCACTATACTTCACTATTTATTTTTAACAATATTCACTTGTTCTTTTCGTGTTAACTTCTAAAATAAGACTGTGAACATGAATTGTATAATGCAGCAAGGATGTATGCATCAGTATGAATATTACCCTTCCTCAGCATTATTTTTTTTTTGAAATCTTTATCTCCAACAAAGGATATAAGCAATCGCATATTTTTCTCACTCATATTTGTATTTATTAATATGGTATAGAATTTAACAAAGATATACATGAGTAATGAAAACGAATTTATGATTCGTTGTTCAAAACAAAGTCATGAAATAATTTAAGATGAGGGAATTTATTGAACGTATCTCTAAAAGAATATCCTGCTAAAAATATTTTATGGTCCGCTGTTGACTCCAGTCAACATAGGCTGAAAAAAGAATATATATAATTAAAAAAAGGGGCAGTGTCGAAAAATATGTATATATAAATTTAAAAAAAAAAGGTTACAAACAATTCAAGACAGACAATGCGACAATATAATATTACATACAAAAAAAGAACAACAAAAAAATGTAAACAAATCAACAAAATCAAACATATAACACAGAAATATATGCAATAATATAGAACCTATAACATGAATATGCACAAGCAGGTAACATAAAAAAGTCTATAGACATAGCATACAAAACAAAAAACAAAACGATTCACATAGCACAAATATATAACATAAAACATTAAACACAAATATTTAATTACATTACATAACCAATGAACACTAACCTAAAATAAAAACATTTGAATATATATATGTTATATAATATCAATGTTATATAAACATTATAAATATACATTATATAAATACTAAATATCATACATACAATAAATATATGATATATATTACGTAACCATGTCAAATTGTCAAAAAGGTACCAGCTGAATATAGTTACCAATCAAAGTTATTCACAATTAACATAAATTTATAATTCGAATAACCAGACACAATTTGAAAAAAACGGTTTTATAAAAAAGACGAAACATGAGATAAATAGCAGAACATTTCAACAACGGGGAAAATAGAAAATTCCAGAGTTTGCAAATTTTTGTATATAAAGGGTTGCGATTCGCAGAAAAATTGGTCTTTTGCAATTACCTGCCTAAATGTCGTATTGAGACTGAATCAGGGAAAACAAAAGATCGCCTCATCAGCTTGGACGTATTGAGTCCTACTTAAAATCTAGCGTATTGAGCTAGTACAATAGGGTTGTTAGGAATTTTGTAAAAAAAAAACTTATAATTTTTTTTACAAAATTTAGGAAAAAATTGGCAGAATTTTTTCATCGGCTAAGTACTAAATTAACAGAGTACTTAGAAAAATTTTGGATAAAATCATCGAGAGAATTTTATCGGCTAAGTGTAAAAATTGGAAAACACTTAGCAAATTTTTTCATAAATTGTTAACAAATTTTAAAGTTGAGAAATTTTCTAACACTTAGAAAATTTCTGCTGCGGACAACGAATTTTATTGAAGGAAAAATTGTATATCAAATACTTAGAAAAATTTTGCGAAATTGAATTTTTTAAAAAAGACTTAGAAAAATTACAAAATTGCGGGTAATTTGAGAATCAACAAACACTTAGAAAATTTGATCTATCAAAAAAAACATTCGATTCTGCTTGATAACTATTAATTTGAATCGCCGTCGGGAAAATTACAATTTGTATACTGCCTATACAGAACATCTATTGATCGCAGTTCACATTAGAGGGCAACCTTTTCAAACCGAAATTACTTCAACAACCGGAAACTGAATCTTCAATCAACATTTCAACGTATAGATCGATCTATACCGTCGATATTTAGATTTAAGTAATAAATTAAATTAAATTAAAATTTGAAATTAAAATTTGAAAATTTAAAAAATCTATAATCACTGATAATTAAATTTTTATTTTGATAAATTTTCGTTATAATATTTTCTATTTCCATTGTAAATTTTTATTAAAATTGTTGCATACTTTAAAAATTTGAATTTTTTTTTGTATATTTAAAAATTTTTAATTTTTTTTTATTTTCGTTTTAAAGTACAATATTTTCATTTTATTTTATTATTAAACTAATTAATAGATTTGTTATTAGATTTAAGATTAAATTGTTAGGTTAAGATATTGAATTAAATAAAATTTATAACGTTTGTGAAAAAATTGTGTTTTTATTTTATATTATTTTTTTGAACTTTGCACCTTTCTACAGTTTAATATTAAATTAAATTTTACGGATTTAACATTTGGTCCTTCGAGCCGGATATAGATAAAAACACAATTTTTATTTTTTATTTTTTGTATAAAATTTGATAGAATATACTAATTGATGGTTAAAACTAAAAGCTCGAGTAGTAAAACAAAAAGTACGAGCAATAAAAAGAAAAAGGAAACCATGTAAAAGGTTCAAGGTTTAATTAAATCACAAGACTTATTAATTGAAGAATTAGACAACGTTACTGTCAGTATAAAACAAAATCTTAATGAAAATAAACCTATAGTAGTATATCAACGCAGAATCGAAAAGTTAAAGGAATTATCCCAAGAGTTTCGGAAAAATCATTATGAGATTTGTCATGCTGAAGACGCGAATAGCACCACCCAATACCTAGAACAAAATTCATTTAAAAACTTTGAAGATCAATGTTTCGAATTAATTGTTGAATTAGACGAAAAAATTGAGTTATTAACTACAGCAAAGGTATCAAATGAAACTACGAACAATAATACAACTTCACCACCGTCAGCAAAACCACAAATTAAACTACCACCTATACAGTTACCAAAATTTGATGGCACATATAGATCATGGAGATCATTCAGAGATCTATATGTGAATTTAATCTATAATAAAAGTGAAATTTCGGACATTGAAAAACTTCATTATTTAAAATCATGTTCTTCTGGTGAAGCAGCTCGAATCATTAAACCGTTTGATATCATAGCAGCAAATTACCAAAAGGCTTGGTTCGCTTTAATTAGCCGCTTCAACAACAATAGAGTGCTAATCAATACTCAGCTAGAGAAATTATGTAAATTCACGCCGATAAAATCAGAAAGTGCACAAGCAATGAAAGAAATCTTGAGCAACGTTGAAGAAACTCTGCATGAGTTAGAAACATTACGTGTAAATACTGAAAACTGGGATCCAATTATTACTTATCTAACGTTACAACGACTACCACCTGAGACCAGAGAACATTGGGAAATAAAACAGAGTTCGAAAACCGAAATGTGTAGTTTTCAAGAATTGGTAGAATTCTTAGAAGCCAGATTTAGAGTTCTGGAAGCAATACAAAGTAAAACACAACAAAAACAAAACAAAGTATTTCTCACACAAAACAAAAAAACTCAAATTTTGAAATGTTGCAAATGTAACTCAGACCATAGATTATTCAATTGTACACAATTTAAATCGTTGCCCGCACATGAAAAATTAAAATTCGTGAAGTCAAAGGACTTATGTTTGAATTGTTTGGCAGGAGGCCATCAATTTAAAGATTGCAAAAGCAAATTTACATGTAATATATGCAAAAGGAAACACAACACAATATTATATTCCAGCTTCAACATTGTATCAAATTCGAAATCTAAGACAACTGCTCAAACAAATGAAAATAAAAATGGGGATTCAAATCCGCCAATTAACAAAACTGAGGTAGAAAAAGATGTAAAGAACTTCTTTTCTACAAACACTAAGCAGGCATTGCTATCAACGGCATTGGTCAAGATACGTAATGCACAGAGTCACGAGGAAATCTTGAGAGCTTTGATTGATTCAGGGTCTCAAGTAACGTTTATTACTGCAGCAGCAACAAAACGGTTGCAACTTAGAAACATACACACGAATCAGCGCATCAGTGGGCTCAATCAAAGCAGTGCCACGGTGGCTAATTCTGAAACTGAATTCATAATGGAAGCGGTACATGGTACCTATAAACAAAAGGCAAGGGTATGTGTACTATAATTAAATACAATATTTCAGATATTTATTTATATATGATTTTTTTTAGATTCTATTCAGAGTTTGGGATGTCATCAATATTGGGTGTTATAGACGGCACTCATATTGCCATCACAGATTCTCCTGAAATGAATGATAATACAAGGGGAAATTTATATATAAACAGGAAAGGCTATCACAGCCTTGACGTTCTTGTGGGGAGTATTTATTTTAATATCAAAATTATATTTCATTTTTATATTGAATATTTAATTACAGTGTTGTGATTCAAGCATGAAAATCATGTACGCGAATGATCGATTTCCGGGATCCGTGCATGATTCTGCCATATGGATTGTAAGTGACGTTAGGCGACACCTTAAAAACAAATTTAGTACGGTGGAGAACCAGGATGAGTTTTTAATAAGTATGCTTTTATTTATATTATTACACTGAAAGAAAAAATATGATTATCGCAACTATATTTTTAGAGAACTATACCATGGTTGCGATTTATAGTTGCTGTAACTATTTTACAAGATGATAACAAATGTGGACCATAGTTGTTACAAGGGAAATAAGATAGTTATCACAACCGTTCAACATATTTGTTGTAAACAAAAGCATAGTTACGACAAATTTGGAACATAGTTATCATAACATTAAATATGGTTACGACAAATGCAGGCCATAGTTGTGATAAGAAAATAGCATAGTTATCATAACTTCAAATATAGTTACGACAAATTTGGAACATAGTTATCATAACATTAAATATGGTTACGACAAATGCAGGCCATAGTTGTGATAATAAAATAGCATAGTTATCATAACTTCAAATATAGTTACCACAAATTTGGAACATAGTTATGATAAGAAAATTGCATTGTTATCATAGCCGTCAAATATTTTTATTGCGAATCAATCATATAAGTAGTTACTACAAATGTGATACGTAGTTATATCAAATTTATCAAATGAGTACTTAATACAATTAAAATTAACTACATACATCGAATTATCAGATGTAATATTCACATACGAAATGTTATCAATATTTATGTCCTCCAGTTTCATTGCAAAATACTTATAACTTTTCTCAACAAAAAATGCGTGTAGTAGTGACTATCAAATGAAATGATATCAAAATTTGATAGCAACAAAAAGAATTTTTCTTTGTATTTAATTATAAAATCAATTTGAGCAAAACTATTTTCTTTGATTAATAAAACATTTCCTTCTCTGATGGTAAAATTATTATAAATAATGTAACTCGTTTTATAAATATGGCCAATAAATTCAATATTATATCTTGTAAGATATGTACAGTAATGTGAAGTGTTGTACTGACAGGCAAGTACAGTCAACATTACAACCTACTGTTGAGCTGCAAATAAATGTAAAATTACAAAATACACAGAAAATGTTAGTTTTATTTATATATGATTATGTCGTGTGACGTCACAGCAGTATCTTCCATCCTAATGAGAGATGGAAGCCAACTGTAATATCACACGACACAAACATACACAATGAGAATATATACTACTAATATTAAGTACAACCTACAACATGTATTAAATATGTCGTACAGGGCCGACTATTGTTATTGAAATTTAGTAACAATACTCATTACGTCATACTTACGTCTTAAGATGATGGATGGTGGTAGTGGCGGTTACGCTAGCTGGCTAGCACGGTACTAGCTCGCCGGATGGGGCGTGAGTTTGCCACTATCCAACTCTCTTTTGATTTCCGTAGCCTGGAGCAGTAGAAAGTGGTGAAATCTTTCTACTAAGAATGCTCCATTATCAAATAATACAATAGAAAAAAAATGCAGCACCCACACCGTTGAACCTGTAATTATGTCCCCGCTCTGGCCCAAGAAAACAGCTACTACCATCGTTGGTCCTGTAATAAAAAAAGTTGCCTCGGCCAACGATGATAGGGACTAACCCACCTCAAATGAACATATTTATGTTCCTTTTATAAATTTAAACTAAATAGCTAAATATTTTATTTTAATTTTTCCATTTTTTTCTTTTTTTTTTGTTTCTTTCGTTTTAAATTCCTAATTTTTCTATTTTTTACAGGTTTATTTACATTCTTTTTTTTTCTGAATTTTTGTCAGTTATGGGGCCCCTGTATTTACTAAATAAACTAATAAAAAAAAGTTGGTGCGCTTACCAAATTATGTAGATGCTGATAATGATAATAATAATTTGTATCAAATTTAAATTTAAGTAATAATAATTTTTTGTATAAGTTGCAAACTTGCATTTTTTTTATGTAAAGGTAATTATTCATATTAAAAATTATAGCAATATAATCGCGGTCAATGTACACAGAAATATGTATGTACTTGTGTCAGCAAATATCTACGTATTATGATATTAATATTTACCTTATTATCAAAGTAGGGAAACACGTGAATTTAAGTTCATTGGTATGAATAATTACTTTCTATTTAATTTTTTATATATGTAATGATATTACTTATTGTTATAATTATGATATTATCAGCAATTTGTATTAACAAATTTTAGTATATAAGACCAATCAATATTCAATAAAGTCAGTTAGTATTTGGATAGCTGTGTGTTTCATTTACTGGCTATTCAATACTTGAGAGTTAGCGATACCTAATTTCTTAAGTAATTGTGATAAGAATTAGAGTAACCTAATTCTTACAATAAAACAAGTAATTCAGAGCTAGAGTAACCTAGTATCTGATTGAATCAGTGTATACATTTAGAACTAGCGATATCTAGTTTTACATCTATTGTATGAAAGTTTCATACATTTTTTTGGTGACCCCGACGTGATCTTAAGATATAACGTTCAAGTGTTTAGTATGGAAGCATTAACATCAGAACAATCGGCGATTGGAAAAGAGATCGAAAGATTATCAAGTGTATATGCAAACGATGCTCCTGAAAGGAAAACTTTAACGTATCTAAACGAAAAATTATTAACATTACACGCATTATGGGAAAAATTCATGGAGAATGATAAAATAATCAAACAATCAAGTGCGGGACAATTGTCGCATCTTTATTTTACAAAAGATTTTTACAATGTTGTTAAACGAGGATACAATCATTTATATACAGAGATAAGTGAATTAATCAATCATATTAAAACAGCGTCAGACAACGCTAAGAGTTCAACTCCAAGGCAAATAAGTACAGGTGCAATTTCAAAGGTGCAAAAATCGAATCAAGATGAGCATAAAGGACAAGTGGATGTTGTGTCGAATGAGATTTTAAAACAAACATTACGTAAATACAAGGTGTATGTGCAATCATTGAAAAATATGTTAAGAAATACAGAAACTACAGGTCAATCTGAATCATATTATCAAGTGAAAATTGAATCAATTACAAATCATTGGAAACAAGCAGAGGAAAGTCATTACAGCATCCATGAACAGACCGATAATATTGACTCAGATGAATATAATATTGAAGATTATCTTCAGTTAGAATTACAAGTGCAAGACTTATTAGCAAAATTAAGAGAAAATTGTCGTAATAATTCAATAAAAATGTATATTGTATTAATGTAAATTTCATTATTTTTCAGCCAATAAAACACTTTATCATCACAATGTAAAGTGATTTATTACCATATGTAAAATACATTTCACAATAACTTTTTACATTGATACCATGTACATATTTTATTAACTTTCCTGATGTAATTATACACTAGAACTAAAACCAGATTTATTAAAACAATGTACTAGATTCATTGTGTCTCAATAAAATAGTACATTATAATCATGAACAGATTTATTATTTCAATGTAATTTGAACATTGATCTAAGATAATCTTACATTGCTTTTCCTCTTCACTTTTCCCCCTTCTTTTCCCTGAATTACCTTTATTTACTTTTTACATCTTTCTCCGTCCTTTATAACCCTTTTCATATTTTTTCACTAGATGCTTCAACTTTCTTTAAAGTAGATTCACACTTCACCTTATTTTTTGTTTCTCAAAGATAATTAGGTAAATTTAATTAAAACAATTAATTGTGTAGATTCCATATTTTCAATGTAATAATAAAAAGTTTATTTAAAAGTGTCAGTATTACAATATTTTTTACAATTTTCTTTTTCTTAATAAATTATTACTTTATTAGGTTTATATACAGGGTGTTCCAGAATTGGTGAATAATATTTCAAGGGGTTAAAGTAGAGTGCATTTGCAATCGAAAATTTTATATGACATTTTCTCGTTTGCGCTTTATTTTCGACGCTAGAGGGCGTTTAAAATTTTGAGGATTTATCATGATCTTTCAACACAAAATCACGTGTAACTTTTTGCACACCCTACGTATCAAAATTTAGCATTCTAGCGAATGACAGAAAACAAAATTACCTTTCTTTTGATATACTATAACAGGTAATTAAGAATTTGGATCCTTGGAAAAGAACATCCTGAAATCAAAATTCATTATGCATTTTCTAAAACCGTTTTTTTTCTGCATAGGATATCTGAAAAAAATTGCAGTACGACAAATGTTCCAAACCTGAAAAAAAACTGTGAGAAAGTGTCTTGTTTCAAACAAAAAAAATCCGACGTCGATTGCATGAGCCGTTTTTGAGTTATTAAGGATCATAGATGAGTGGAAGGGATCAAAAATGTGCTTAAAATCGCACATTATAATCTAGAAAGAGGATTTTTTATCATTACTCATATGAAATTCTTCAACAAACATTCATTAGATCTTATGTTCCAGTTAAAAAAAATTTCTCGACTACCTGCAGGAGGAAAAATTATGCCTGTATATTGAATACTTTCGGATATATTGAGGGAACTTTTTTATAACCCCCTAATACAGATCAATTGTGTGCTTATACCAACATAACATGTAAATACTAATGAACATTATGAAATGTAATAAAGGGAATGTGAATAAAAACAGTTTAATTTTTAAGGTTTTATTTAAATTCTTTTACAAAAAATGTTCAAAATTTCCTCCTCCAGCTTCACAACATGCCCTAGCTCGCCTTAACAAAGACTGTTTTATTCGTCCAGCTGTTAGAAGTGCTCTGAGTTCTTCAGACGCAGCTCTTATCTTAGATCTTAAATCATCTATATTTCTTATATCTCCTCGATAGACCCTTGGCGTTAGATATCCCCAGACGAAAAAATCTATTGGGTTAAGATCTGGAGATCTTGGTGGCCATCTTATTGGACCAAATCGACCTATCCATCTTCTACCAAACAACTCATTGAGCTTCAATGTTACTATAGAAGCAGAGTGAGCTGGGGCACCGTCTAGTTGAAACCACATTCTACGTCGTATGCTAATTGGCAAGTCTTCTATTAGGTTAAAAAGTTCATTATTTATAAAATGTAAAAATCTGTCAGCGTTCAGGTTTCCTGGGAGCTCAAATGGTCCCAATAAATGATTCTCAATTACACCAATCCATAAATTTACATTAAACTGATGCTGGAAAGAAGATGATGAGTATAAATGAGAATTTCTGAAGACCACTGGTGCTCATTATGAATATTTAATATTCCTCTTCTCGTGAAAGTAGCCAGTCCATAAAATAGATGTTAGGTCTTCTCTATGTCTAAGAAGCCATCTAGAAAAAGTTACTCGCTGTACAAAATCGCTTTCTTGAATATGCTGTACTCATTGGTAATGGAAAGGGTGTAAACCTTCTCGATTTAAAATTCGCCGATTGGTAAGTGAAGACAATTCTTTAAATTTTCAGATAAAAAATAGTATCTTATGAATTCTTTTTATTTTTTGTACAATAGATTGTTATTGACTACAATGTAAAATTTTCGTCTACGTCTTCCATCACAGAGAAATGGGAATCCACAGCAAAGCGTTTACTAAATATCAATAATAATAAAAATATCAAGTCAATTTTAAAGAAACTGAACTATTTTATTATGTCTTATATAATGTATATTATTTCTCTATTGTTTAATGAATACCCTTATAATTTTAATTAATCATTTGTAAGGTTAATCTTAATGTAGTAACTAGTAATGTAAGGAAAAAAGAAGAAGAAAAAAAAAATGAGGAATGTCAAAGAAAAAAAAAAAGAAAAGAGAAGAATGCTGTGTGCATTCAAAAAGAAGAGGTGATATAGCTAAGCTGTGTGTGCTGCTAAAGATAGTAGAAATATCATAAGAAAGTAAGCTGTGTGTATTGTGTAAAGATAGATAAAAATATGTAGACAGTAGAAAGTAGAAAGATTATAAGAAAATAAGCTGTGTGCAAGGATATAAAAAATATGTAAATTTTAATAAAGACGATTGTGTATTTAATTAAGAATAAAAAAATATAATAAAGATAATTGGATCAAGTAAGAATTCCGGTGTTTCATTTAATAAATTTTCACATATAGTTACAATTTTCCTTATAAATATCAAGTGTGGGGTTTGCTGACCTGGTTGATTTTATTCATTAAAAGTTGTGTATTTTAAATGTAAAATGGATAAGGGAAAATATACTGTGAAACAATTGAGAGCCAAATTAAAATCAGTGAATTTATCTCAAATTGGAGATAAATCAACATTATTACGACGATATATAAATTTTACTGAAAAAAACCAAAATGGTGGCAACTCAACAATGCATGATGATGAAATTCAATTTCACCAGTGCCAAGATCTTTCGAGTGATAGTGAATCGAACGAAGCAGCCATTCAATCAGTTGGTACCACAAAAGAAAAAACTGATAAAAGAGAAATGGAACTTGCAATGAAGAAAATTGAACTATTAGAAAAAGAAGTAAGCTTGCTAAACAGAGAAAAGAATATCTTAGAGAAAGAAAAAACCAAAGGAAAAGATAAAGAAGAAAGTGACGTCATTGTTCTAAAAAGTGGTGTTCTTGATTTATTGAACAAATTTGATGCTGAAAAAAATAATTTTCAAGTTTGGAAAGAACAAATTAAAAATATTCAAAAATTATATAACATTTCTGATAAAGAAATGCAAATAATTGTTGTTAGCAAATTAAGTGGGAAAGTATTGCAATGGTTTCATTCAAAGGCAGAACACATTGAAATGAATTTTACAAAATTATTGTCAGAAATTGAGTTAATTTTCGATACGAGACCGAATAAAGTAAAATTAAGAAAACAGTTTGAAAAAAGAATTTGGAGTTATTCTGAATCATTTAGTGAATATTTCCATGAAAAAATATGTTTAGCAAACAATTTACAATTAAATGAAGACGAAATCATAGAATCTCTAATTGATGGTATTGGCGATAAAATATTAGAAAACCAAGCAAGAATCCAAAATTTTAAAAAAACCAAAGACATGTTAAAATCATTTTCATCGGTAACGAAGCAAAATTTCAAAAAACCACAATTACCTGAAAATACATCAAATCAACGAACGAATGTTTTAAAATCTACAAAAAACTGTTACAATTGCGGTGCTACAGGTCACATATCAACAAATTGTAGAAAACCAAAGGTACAACAAGGTGAATGCTTCAAATGTGGATCATCAGAACATCTTATTAGAAACTGTCCAACGAAGCAAAGCAACCCAACGACATCATTTTCAGGTGTAGCTATGATTACTGAGGTAAAAGTGGATAAGAATTTTATGACGTCATGCGGTATTTTCATTAAAAATATTGAAGGTAACTTAACAGAAATTGAACTAAATGCTCTTTTGGATACTGGTAGTGCTGTATCTATAATTAAAGAAAAGTTTGTTAGTGGTTTTGAAAAAAATAGAGATAGCAGCTTTCTACCATATGTAGGAATAAATAATTCTAAGCTTGTAACTTTAGGTAATTTTGAAACGTGGATTAATTTGTTTACCGATATCAAAAGAATCAAATTTCTAGTTGTTGATAATCAAACCATGGAATTTGATGTTATCATTGGTAGAGATTTTTTAAATAAAAATGGAATAATCTTGAAATTTGAAGAAAATAATAATAATAATAATAATAATAATAATAATAATAATATAGAAAATGAAGAAAATTTTATCTTTGGTATAAACGTTATTGAAATTGAAAAAAATAATGAGTTAAATTTTGAAAAGAATGTTAATTATAATTACAAGAATATTGTTTCCAATTTATATGAAAAATACTTACATAATTTATCCGTGAATGGGAATCCAAAAATAAAATACGAAATGAAAATTGTTTTAGAAAAAAATGAATACTTTAGCTCGAAACCACGTAGATTGTCGTAGCATGAACGGGAAGTATTATCAAAAATATTGGATGAACTTTTAAAAAAGGGAACTATAAGGCCAAGCAATTCTCCTTATTCATCGCCTATTGTACTAATTAAGAAAAAGAATAAAAATGAATATCGTTTATGTATCGACTATAGGACCTTAAATAAACTTACCTTGAGAGATAACTATCCAATACCTCTGATAGAAGACTTGATTGACCGTCTTGAGGGAAAAAATTACTTTAGTTTAATTGACCTCAAAAGTGGATTTCACCACGTAAGTATGAATGAAGATTCGATCAAATATACAAGTTTTATAACTCCCCTTGGGCACTTTGAATATCGGAAAATGCCATTTGGTTTAAAGAACGCCCCATCTGTTTTTCAAAGATTCGTTGAACAAAGTTTCAAACCATTAATCGAGCAAAACAACGTTACTATATACATTGATGATCTACTTATTTTTAGTAATACTTTAGATGAGCATGTTCAAATACTAGAGAAAGTCTTTGATATCATGTCAGACAATAAATTTGAAATTAATGTCTCGAAATCTAAATTTTTATTATCTGAAATTAATTATCTGGGATATACGATCAATAAAGATGGAGTAAAACCTAACGAAAATAATGTGAAAACCATAAATGAATACCCAGTACCAAAAAATCTAAGAGAGGTCCAGAGATTCTTGGGTATGTGCTCTTTTTTTCGAAAATTCATTAAAGATTTTAGTTTCATAGCAGAACAACTGCAAGATCTAATAAAGAAGAATGTACCATTTAATTTTGGTTCAGAACAGTTGAAAACCTTTATTGAATTAAAGTCAAAACTTCTAGAAAGACCATTACTCGCAATATTTAATCCAAATCACGAAACACAACTCCATTGTGATGGCAGTAGTCAGGGTTATGGTGCAATGTTGATGCAAAGAAAAGAGGACAATAAAATGCATCCCATATTTTACTTCTCGAAACGTACTACTGAGCAAGAATCAAAGTATCACTCTTACGAATTAGAAACACTCGCCATATTATATGCACTCCGACGTTTCAGAATTTATCTAATGGGTAGGAAATTTAAAATAGTGACAGATTGCAATGCATTGGCTCTAACTATGAAAAAACAAACAATTAACCCCCGTATAAGTAGATGGGCGCTTGAGATGCAAAGTTTTGATTTTGAGATAGAGCATAGAAGCGGAAACAAAATGCAACACGTTGACGCCCTTAGCAGATGTCATTCAGTTTTAGTATTAGAGGAGAGCTCTTTTGAACAAGCCTTGTCTATTTGTCAAAGCCAAGATCCCGAATTGGAGAGTTTACGACAATTATTAGAATCCAAAGACGATCTTTTCTTTGAATTAAGAAATGGATTAATATACCGAAAAATTGACAAAAATAAAATCAGATTTTATGTACCAAAAGTAATGGAATATCAAATTTTGAAGAGATTTCATGATAGTTTGGGTCACCTAGGGAAAGAAAATCTTTAGAATTGTTGAGGAAAACATATTGGTTCCCAAAAATGACAGAAAAAGTTTCAAATTATGTTGATAACTGCACTAAATGTATCTCATTTAATTCGCATTCTGGGAGAGTAGAAGGTTTCTTGCACTCGATACCAAAGGGAAATAAACCGTTCGAGACAGTACACATTGACTACTATGGTCCTTTAGAATCGCTTAGAAATAAAAAGAAGTATATATTAGTAGTAATCGATGGATTTTCAAAGTTTGTGAAACTTTATGCAACCAACCAATCAAGTACTGATGAGACAATCAAATGTCTCGAGTCTTATTTTGTGAACTATTCCCGACCGTTGCGAATTGTTAGTGACCGAGGTACATGTTTTACCTCCGCTAAGTTTAAAGATTATCTAAAAAACTGCAATATTCAACATAATCTAGTAGCAAGTGGTTGTCCAAAAGCAAATGGACAGGTTGAACGTGTCAATAGAGTTATAGGTCCAATGATCTCTAAAATGGTAGATATCGAAAAGGGGATATATTGGGATAAAATACTACCTAAAGTCGAATTTGCAATTAATAATTCATGTTCGAAGAGCACGAGATTTACTCCATCAGAACTATTGTTTGGAATTTGTCAACGCGGAGAAGTTGTTGACAGGGTTAAAGAATATTTAGAGAGTTTCGTTTACGATGAAGAGGAAAAAAGTCTTTTAGAAAAAAGGTCGGAGGCTTTAGCAAATATCGAGAAATCTCAAAAATACAATGAAAAAAAGTTTAACGAAAAACGAAAGCCAGCTAAAATATATTCTGAAGGAGATTTGGTCATGATTACCAATGTAGATACGTCAATAGGAACAAATAAGAAACTAATCCCAAAGTATAAAGGGCCTTATGTGGTACATAAACGAATAGGCAACGATCGGTATATTATTAAAGACGTAGACGGTTTTCAAGTAACGCAGAAACCATTCGAAGGTATTTTCGATGTTACGCGAATTAAGCCATGGATTTCTCATTCTCATTCACATTCTGATACAGTTTCGATTAAAAAAAAAAAAAAAAAAAAAAAATTATATAAATAAATAAATAGAAACCTTGTGTTTTTTCATAAAATTAAAACTTGTAGTTAACGTAATAAAAAAAAAAAAAAAAAAAAAAAAAAAAAACTTCTATCATTAAGAATTCGAGGACGAATTCGGTCAGATTGGCCGAGTTGTAAGGTTAATCTTAATGTAGTAACTAGTAATGTAAGGAAAAAAGAAGAAGAAGAAAAAAATGAGGAATGTCAAAGAAAAAAAAAGAAAAGAGAAGAATGCTGTGTGCATTCAAAAAGAAGAGGTGATATAGCTAAGCTGTGTGTGCTGCTAAAGATAGTAGAAATATCATAAGAAAGTAAGCTGTGTGTATTGTGTAAAGATAGATAAAAATATGTAGACAGTAGAAAGTAGAAAGATTATAAGAAAATAAGCTGTGTGCAAGGATATAAAAAATATGTAAATTTTAATAAAGACGATTGTGTATTTAATTAAGAATAAAAAAATATAATAAAGATAATTGGATCAAGTAAGAATTCCGGTGTTTCATTTAATAAATTTTCACACATAGTTACAATTTTCCTTATACATTCTTTTTTAATTCATTTATGAGAATATTTACTTTTGCATATTTTTGTTTACTTTTCAAATTATAAAAAAAATTTCAATGAAATTCCAAAATGTTTGAGCGGCTTTTGGATACTCCAAATTGAAAAGATGATAAACTTTGAAGCATATATCCACCGCTCTGAGAAAAGTTTTAAATTGATATTTTACATCATAAAAATTAACAAAAATATCTTTGGTTTTGAATATCCTCCTGAAGTATCTTTAGTAAACGCTTTTCTGTTGATTCCCATTTCTCTGTTATGGAAGACGTAGAAGAAAATTTCACATTGTAGTCAATATCAATCTGTTGTACAAAAAATAAAAAGAATTCATAAGATACTATTTTTATCTGAAAATTTAAAGAATTGTCTTCACTTACCAATCGGTATCCATTTGGTTCTTTATACTCATCCCCTTTTGAGAAGATTTCTGCAGTAGATGAGGATTGCAGAATTTCTTTCATTCTACGCTTACTACAAGCTCTCCACAAATGATCGAATTCTTCTGAAGTCAATTGGTCGTGTTTCAGGGATCTTATTATGACATCAGAATCGTCTTCAGAATCTGAGTTTAAAAAATATGCAAAATTGTGTTATGAAACTTAAAAAAATATTCTAACATTTCGAAAAGTCAAAAAAATTTCTGATTCAACATGATTTCTTGTGACACCATATGATTTTTTATCATTACAAGTCAATAGTTTAACATTTTTATAAAAAATATTTTCAATGATGCGAAAAATTGATGTTATCAATACTTTGAAACAAAAATAAATTTGCACTTTTTCAAGAAAACTGTCTATTTCAAAATTTCAAAATTTTTTATTAAATTTATTTTATTATTTAGACGAAAATACTAACCAACTTTCTCTTCCGGATCTTCTGGAATGCTATTAGTTTCCTTTTTTGTTATTCTGAGGGGCTTTGTTCCGGGTTTTAAATTAATTTATTATAAATCTTCCCTCTTTTTGATGTTCGATAAAATTCCTATACAAGCAAGGAGTTATTGTTAATAGAAAATATACTAGTAAAAATCAAGAAAATACAGATGTAACTAATAATCAAAATGAGCTCAAGAAATCAGCTCATCAGCTTTTAATTTTTATACACAAACGTATCTTTATTATACACACAAAACACTTACCACTTTCTCTGAAGGAAATCGGTTAATAATTTCTTCTTCCAATCTGTAACTTGTTTTAATTGACAAGTGAATATTATTATCTTCAAAATATTTTGCTATTAGATTAATTAAAATATTTCTCTGCTCATCCTGAAAAGCTTGTTTCTCAACATAATATTGGGTCAGCATATGGCCTTTTGAAGTTTTATTTAAAATATCCGATAAATAAACTTCATTGACCCCTTGAGGTTCAGGAGTTGAAGTCCTTGAAAAAGGCGTAGAGTGCCCAGATGAATGAGGAGAAAGAGGTTGACTTTGTAAAGATAAACTAAAAACCTGGCATTCTGAAGCATAATTATAAAGTGGACATTCGATGGAATTTCTCCACTTTTCCAAATGATGCTCAAACAAAATTTGGGTAGCAATATTATGGCCTGTTAGAACTTTTTCTATATGGTGAACTTTAAGAACTTTTAGTACAGCGAGTGATATTCCTTTGGCTTTCAAGAAAAATTGAATTGTTAATTTAAATTGAACAACAATATTTTATATATACTATAAGTACTTACATAACAAATCACTATACAAATGCTCAAGATTCCATGCTTTTAATAAAGTTTGAAGTTCCAGATCTTCAATTAGAACCAAGTTGTTTTCTCTTAAAAGTGTACTAATATTGATATCATCAATATTTCCTATTTCTACCTCACATGCTTCATTTGATGTGATTTCTTCCTCCATAACTTATATCTAAAAAATTTTTACTAACACATATTCACTACATTGAAGTCATGTAAAAAACGTTAAAAGATGTGTAGTTTAAATACATGTGACTTCAGAACAGAACAAGTATACACACTTATATAACTTGAAGTTGTAAATATCGAAATAAAGTAGAGTTAAACAGAAAAAGTTCCGGTAAAATTATAGGTTTCAATACTATTGTTTTATAATCTATTCCACAATGATTTTCAGAATTAGTAATAGCCTAGACACACCGAACTCTGAATCTACTTGATTTCACGAAATCAACTTGGTAGAATAACACTATTGAAGGGAATATCTATAAATTCGATACATTCAAAATACAATACATTCATCCTATCCCATCCTATAAATTCGATAAATAAAATTCTTTGAGACGCACCATCTTCTTCCCACAAGATGTATTTATTAAGTCTACGGGAGGACCTACAATTTTTTCTATATCTATTAAATATAAATTTCCTAAACTGGACGGATCAATTTCATAAGCCATAAAGTGTGAATCTAATTGAACCTTCTCCACCTTCTGAGTGAACAAAGAGACGGTTTTGTTTTCTAAAATAACAATGTTTAAAATTACGAAAATTTCAAAGTCATTTACATATGTTCCAATATATGCTGTATTCCCAGTAAAATTTATTCCTTTATAAAGAACCTGTTTTAATAATTTAAAATGTTGTTGTGGTAGATTGAGTTTTTTACTGACTATTTCTGTGTATGAATTAACTACTATATCTTTTTCATCATAAAAATAGTTGTCATAATAAGAGTTATTCAACAACTGATATGCAAACTTGAGCTGATATTTTTTTGCTAATGTTAAACATATATTCTTCCTTGATGTCATATTGCGTGAATATATTTTGAATTGACGATGTTTCGCTTCGAACTTGAAGCACCATAGAGGTCTAAGTGGACCGGACATTTCTATAACATGTGGATAGTGAAGCAAAATATGGAATTTTGGTTTAAGTGTGTCATGGAATAAGCGCAAAAATTCCTTATTATGTTTTTCTACTTTAAGTTTTAAAATCGATTTTAAATTCTCTGTCATCTCAAAAACAAGAGCAATGTCAACAATTTCAACTAAAATTTTTAAAAATTGCCATACCTCATCATCTTCTGGAACTAAATCACCTATCATTAAAGGAAAAATAATAGTGTTAGCATTTCACTAGCAGACATTTTCAAATGTTTGTTTGCCAAGTGTTGACTTGTAATTTCACCGGATACATTCCCAAATTCATAAGATCCATAATTAAAGTTTTTTTCCTGTTATTTAAGGTTTCTAAATCAAAATATTTCATTTTGGTTGTAAAGTGCAAAATTATGTGACAAAAATCATAGTGACATATACCCTCAAATATGTCATGCATAATATCCACACTGTAGTTTTCGACAACATGAAATGATGGAATTTCATTAAATAAAGAATATTATTTTAGGCCAGTTAACGATGCATCATTTAAAACAAGATCTTCGGAATAGTTAAGGCGTGTTCTTAATTGATTGACAATTTTTTATATCTTGGGTCTTATATATAGCAGCTAAAAAAATATTTTGTAATTTCGATTCTGTTTTCGGAAAACATGGAAAAGAAAAATAAACGTTACATACAGAATGGACACCTGAATGAGAACCTAGAGGATTGTTAATTTCAAAATCATCGAAATACAGAAAGTATGGAATTAATGTTTTGTTACAGTAAAATTTTTCCTTTTGCTTCCAAAGTTTGCCCTGGATAAAATTTTGGTACTTTGATGAAGATTTTAAAAAAGTCATATATTTTAACATTTTTATGAGAAGATCGTCTTTTTGTAAGATTTTATCAAACTGAAAAGAAAGTGGCATTATAACTGCCTTATCTGATTTTTCTCCATATAGAAGACTACCATTTCGATGAATTGCATCGATTCGAGGTTCAATAAAAATTTCCTTTACGTCTTCAAATAAATTTTCTGATTTTAACCATTGATTAACCTGGTAGTCTGTTTTAAAGTTTTTGAATACATCTTTACAACAATTGATTAAACTTAATTTTTCGTTATATATTTCAATATGTTCTTCGAGCCTTTCTTCAGAAAATAGTTTTAATAAATTCAGAATGGGATCTATAATTATTATGCAATGAAATAATAAATTCAAAATAATAAGTTTTAAGATTTTGAAAGAAATCTAAATACTTTTCTTTTTTATTTAATGAAATTTCCAACATTTGGGAAGTAGGAATAACAGGATTTGTGGGCCCATAATTATTTATAAGAATCTTTTCTCTTTTCTTTTCGTTTTCCCCGTTAATTTCGTTACATTGTTGTTTTAAATGTTTGCGTTTCAAGTGCTTTTTATAACTAGCGATATCTTGGAAACTTTGCAAACAAAGTTCTTCATAACACCAAAAATTACTATTTGTTTTCAAATCATGACGAGTTTTTAAATTAAAAAGCAAATTATCAATACTACTAAAACATTCCTTACACTTGAAACACAACATGTTGTCGAAAAATTCTCAAAAAGAAAGTTAGTTATATAAGTATGTATACCTGGAATCCAATCTGATAATTAAAAAAAACACTCCATTTTTTACACAGATTATTCTAAGCCGCGAAATTAAAAATTATACAAAAGTCACTAAATATCTCAGAATTTGTTTTAAATAATTTTTTAATTAACAATACTATCCGTCTTATACATTCAGTATAACCAGTATAACAATACTAAAGAGTTAGAGTTGTAATAAAAAGTGTAGAGGAAGATTATTTGTTATTAATAAAAAATACATCACACCAATGTAATATGTACATTGATTTATAAACTGTACATTACATTTATGTAAGGCTAACATTAGTTTATAAAAAGTACATTACATTTATGCAAGGCTTACATTAGTTTATAAAAAGTACATAAATAAAACTGTACATTTTATAAAAACTGCACTTTACGGTTATTTAAAATTGATCATTGATTTATGAAAAATGATTCATCATTAATCAATGATAATTATACATAATTTCAATGTATTGTTGGAAACCTGCAAAAAGAAAAGAAATAATTAATTAATAAATTAATTAATTTAAGATAAAATAATTTTAATTAAAATAATTGTCATACTTACCTGCAATATTGACACTTCTTTATTTACATTTTTTTTACGCGGTCTTCTTCTTTCTGCAACGTCAAATGTCAACGTTATAATCACTTTCTTTTATTTCGTTGACATTCGTTGTAGAAAGTTGTTCCACATTCCACTGGAAGTCTCTATCAATTCGTTGACGTTGTCATCTTTCGGCGAATTGATAGAAACTTCCAGAAAATCGATTCTTTTTTGTCACGATACACGTTTTTTTTTTAGTTAGTTATGCAGTTTTTTTTTTTGAGTGAGTAATCCAGTTTTTCATTAGTCAGTCAGTGATTGCAGTTCGTTTTGTTGAGTTAGTCAATCGAGTTCTTTTTCTAAGTTGAGTTGAGCAGTCACACAATAACTTTTAATTAGTAATTTCTTTATCGATTTTTAGTTAAATTTTTTTTCCTTTTTTTTGAACCAATTTTAATTAGATAAAAAAACCTAATTTAATTAAATTTTTTTTTTGATTTTTTGTAAATAAAAAAAAAAAATTGTGAAAAAGAAAAAATTGTAATAAATTTCTTTTGTTGGTGAGGAAACAATTAGTCTTTTTTTTTTTTTTTTTATAAAAAAAAGAAAAAAAACATAGGATCATAGAAAAAGGGTAAGTCAAATCTTTTATTTTATTCTATTAAAATTCCCTCTTTTTTTAAGGCTCCGCTCCGCCTCCTATTTAACCTTTTCCTTTCGTTCCTTTTTTTTAATAAAACTTTTAACCCTTTTCTTCTACTTCTGTAGAATTTTCTACAGAACAGGGGTTAAAAGTAAGGAAAAATCACATTTTTCCAACATTTGGTGTCAGGTGTGGGGTGCTCCGATTGATCTTAGAAATAAGATCCTACCACCACCACCTGATCTTATTACCCTTTTTCTTCCTTTTTTTTCCCCTTTTTACAATTTTAAAAATTTTACAGATTTTTTTTGCATACATTTTTTTTATGTACTTGAAAAGTACATAAAGGTTATAGTAGAGACACTTGGGGTATATAGTAAGTTCCAGTATAAGTAGACATTGTGTTTTCTTTTTTTTTTGTATAAAAAAAGGGGTTGCAATTATAAAAAAAAAACAGTGCAGTGTATTAATTTCTTTTTTTTTATATAATTTTGGTTGTTCTGTGAGTTGCGTTATATAAAGACACGTGTATTTCATTTTTTTTTTTTTGTACTTCTTTTCTTTTGTCTCTAAAAAGACAGTTATACACGTGTAGTACATAGTTCAACCAAAGTTATATGAAATCAGTTATTTATAAAATTGAATTCTACAGGGTGTTTAATTCCTTGCAGGGTGCCCTAAATTCTTTTTGTTACAAGTGAATTTAATCACTTCAGTCTTAACGAAGATCATTTTTCTTGTTTGGTAACAGGGTGGTTCCTCTCTTTATCGCGCCTAAAATTGAAATTTCGATTTTTTTGCTGCCTATAAAGTATACCACACCCTTTCTGTTTCAAAAGGCCTACTTTCTTTTGTAACAGGTGGTCCCTTTCTTTATAGTGCTTCATTTTAGTAGAAATTTCTACCTATCCTGTGCGCATAAAGTATACCACACCCTTTCTGTTTCAAAAGGCCTATTTTCTTTTGTAACAGGTGGTCCCTTTCTTTATAGTGCTTCATTTTAGTAGAAATTTCTACCTATCCTGTGCGCATAAAGTTTGCCACTCCCTTTCTGTTATCAAACTTTCTTCCTTCTTAAGACTGTTGTTCATCTTTTTACTTGTAACAACCTTTGAATTTTAATTCCTTCATTGTACACCCTTTGTTATTCTTTTAATTTAGACATTCCTGTTTGCACATTTTCCATTACAGTGTTGTACAGACTGTTCCATAACGGGGTGATTATTTTCTTGTCTGCAAGCAAAACCAGTAGTTGTACACGCATAGTGTATAATCGTTACAGGGTGTTTCCCACATTTTGATTTTTCTTTGTGGAAATTTTGTCTATACCCTTCTTTTGTCTGATTTTGCCTGCAGATTGAAAATGTTCATTCTTTTTTCCTTTCGTTTTCGACTCGGCTACTTTTGCCATAGCTTTTGGTTACTTTTCGGGCTACTCTATACCTACCCTTACTGCTTTAATATGTCTGAGGGAGAACGTTTATCGGATTCCGCCCTTGGTGTGGGAGATAAGCGACCCATCTCTGACACAGTCGAATCTACTCTCTCAGAACTTGCAAAGCAGATGGCGCTGCAGGTGCAGCTAGTATCTGACATGACGAGTGCACTAAAGGGACTTTCACAGAGAGTTGAGAACCTAGAACAGAGCCAGCAAGCAGCAAGTGCTACGAGATTGAGTGAAATCGAGCGCTTAGCTAGCCTACCTACGCCTGAGGCTGTCAGAGCGAGGCCAACTGTCCCTGTTAGCACTGCTGAGCCCAATTTTTCAACAATGCTACAACAAATGACCCTATCTGAGACCGTGTGCACCCCCAATGTCATACCAACATCTTTCGCCCCTGCACTCTGCACAGATGGCGCCCCTGTCTTTCCATCAACCAGGGAAGTTCCAACTTCTACCCGACGAAATTCTGGACATGACTTAGCTGCCACCCCTATTATTAATCAAACTTTTAGCCATGTGGTCCCTAACGAAGTATCCCTTGGACCAGAAGTTGACTTTCCATCACTACCTGTAAATACAGGGTATACTTTTCTAGCCCGGGATTCAAATAGGCAATCTAGGTTTGTGGCAGGCTTTCAAATAGAGCCAGAAAATCAACCCAGACAGCGGTATGAGGTAGTAGGGGAGAATGTTGACTTTCACAACCCTGCCCAAAATGTACCCCTTACCAATTATGCTACCTGGCCTAGTCAACGCAGGTCCAGCGTACATTTTGGACGACCATCAGTGACTAGCAGCAGAGTTATGATGGGCTCAGGGCATCCTTTTATGAGAGTGTCCCCCAAAGAGTTTGATGGACGTGAGCCATGGCAGAGCTACAAGCCCCATTTCGAGGCTGTGTCGAGGGCAAATGGTTGGCCTGGAGAGTTCAAGGCCCTAGGGTTAGCACCACACCTAACGGGTACAGCCCTGGCCTATTATGAAACTCTACCTAGAGCTGTCCAGGACAACTATGACCTTCTAGATCAGGCCTTGAATAGGAGGTTTAGTATGCAATACCGTCAGTCCGTGGCTCACATCCAGCTGCGTGGACGCCTGCAGAAAGACAGGGAACCTTTACCTGATTTTGCCACACATATTCAGAGGCTGGTAAACCTCGCTTTCCCTGACTGCCCAGAGGCCGCTCGCGACAGAATCGCTTTGGGACAGTTTGGGGATGGCCTAGCGGTTTTGGACATCCAACAGAGGGTCAGAGATGCAGCCCGGAATGTTTGGAAGAAGCATTGGCCCTAGCTATCCAAATGGAGGCCAGTCGAGATGCGACCCGAATTAGCCGAAAAGGGGCAAGAGTAAACCAGGTGGTTATCCATGAGTCCGCAAATAGCAATAAGGCACTTTCGGGAAAAGCCACCGGTCCAGTTTGAAGGAGTGCGAGCTGGACCCCTTCCCTAAAGACACTCCATCTACTGCTGAAGTGATTGCCACAGGGGTCACAGGGCAAGTAAAATTCTTTAACCATTCAAGACATTTTGGATTTATTGTGCGAGATGACAACGGGCAGGAGGTTTTCGTCCACAAAGACTGCGTTTCTAAAGACGAGGGAAAACTTCGTTTGGGACAGGGGCATAAGGTAGTCTTCGATGTTGTTTCTAGCTCTCGTACCCCTCGAGCAACTAATGTGAAATTGCAACACGAGGAGGGGTTGAATCCATCTGAGACTGACTTGTCTCTTTGCCCCAAACAAATCCCCAAATCGTCTTTGCAGCCTTCTGGGACAAGTCCCAAGCCATCTGGCAACCCTGCTGGGTCATCTCGCACTCCGGACACAAGCCCCAAACCATCAGACAGACCTGCCAGGCCAATCCCCAAATCGTCTGGCAATTCTTCTGGATTATCTCGTACATTTGAGAAAATCCCCAAATCACCCGTGCAGCCTATTGGGACACCTGACCATAGCCCCAAGCCATCCGTGCCACCTTCCGGGCATCATGTCACAAGCCCCAATGCATCTGCACATCCTACTAGGTCATCTAGCCCTGCCAGGCCAATCCCCAAATCATCTGGCAATTCTTCTGGATTATCTTGTACTTTTGAGAAAATCCCCAAATCACCCGTGCAGCCTATTGGGTCATCTGACACTAGCCTCAAGCCATCCGTGTCACCTACCGGGCCTCATGTCACAAGCCCCAATGCATCTGCACATCCCACTAGGTCAACTAGCCCCACCAGGCTAATCCCAAAATCATCCGGCAATTCAACTGGGTCGCCCCGCCGTTCCAAGTCAAACCTCAAGTCATCTAGAAAGTCTAATGGGCCACCCAGCCATTCCAAATCCATCCTTAAATCCTCTGCACACCCTTCTAGGTCACCTAGCCCTTCTAAGTGCATCCCAAAGTCCCCTGCACGTCCTTCTAGGTCACCAAGCCCTCCTGAACCGAACACCAAGTCACCCCCTCAGCCTTCCAGTGCCGACAAACCGGACAATGAACCCTCTTCTCGGCCATCGAGTTGTTTCACTTCTGATTTGTCTGCCTCCCATTCTGCCTCCCACTCCCTTACAGCAGATTTAAACTAGTTTCCACTGACTCTTTGGGGCCAGAGTTGGTGGAAGAATCAGCCCCAATCACAATCCCCATTACAGTGGTCTCTACTGGACCTAATCTTAGCGTCCATGGCACTGTCAATGACATACCTATTATGATGATTGTGGATACAGGAGCTACTAGAACGATCGTACACCCCCGAGTCCTACAACGAAGCCCTTGTGCGGTGGAAGTCCTACCATCCTATGCTACTATACAAAGCGTCACTGGTGAGACCATCCCCGTCGAAGGTAAAGTCCTAATTCAACTATCAATAGGCCACTTTTCGGTCAAACACTTAACCTATTCCGCGGAAATCCACGACGACTGCATCCTGGGTATGGATTTCCTAAAACAGTACGGCTGCATTCTTGACCTAGAAAAAGATCTCCTACATTTACAGGAAGAGTCGATTCCCTTACATCACTCTTCCTCTTTCTTGGCAAGAACCTTACAGTCCCTCGAGTTTCAACCCTTCCAGGAAATAATTACACCCCTTCATACTTCTCTGGTGCCGAACAAGGATGTCCTCCTCTCAGCCTCTTCCTTGTTGCCAGAACAACTTAGTATGATGCCTTCTATCTCTCGTGTTTCAAATGGCCAGGTTTGGGCTAGGATTTCTAACGTCTCCTCTCAAAACGTTATCCTACCTAGCCATCTACCTGTTGTTTATTTGGACACCGATTGCACTCTCCTGTGTAATGAAACTCGAGTGGCTTCCCCTGTTCTGCCCCCTGCTCTACAAGATCTTTTTCTAAACAGTAGCGAAGGTTTGGAACCTGCCCAACAGGCAGCCCTACGAGCACTTCTAATAGAATCCAAACCGTCTTTTCCTTGTCAAAAGAGGACATTGGACGAACTTCGATCCTTCAACACCGGATCAATACTGGTCCCTCTCAACCAATTAAGCAGCCACCACGTCGCATGCCCTATTCTCGACGATTGGAAGCAGAAGAAATGGTGAGAGAGATGAAGGAGCAAGGTGTCATCCAGTCCTCTACGAGTCCTTGGAGCTCGCCGGTAGTCCTGGTTAAGAAGAAAGACGGGTCACTTCGTTACTGTATAGATTACAGACGCCTAAATGAAGTGACCAAGAAGGATTCTTACCCACTTCCGCGAATGGACCTCACTCTGGAGGCACTAGGTAGATCTAGGTGGTTTGCCTCCTTGGATTTACTCTCAGGATACTTCCAAGTGGAAATGCATCCTGCCGACAAGGAGAAAACCGCTTTCAGTATTGGTTCGGGTCTTTACGAGTTTAACGTTATGCCTTTCGGTCTAACCAATGCTCCTGCCACTTTCCAACGTCTGATGGAAATAGTCCTCCACGACATACCCTATACCACTTCTTTGGGCTACCTGGATGACTTGCTGGTCCATTCCGAGACCTTCGAGGGACTCTTGTCTAATCTGCGGGTAGTGTTTCAGCGCCTCCAAGAAGCTAATCTAAAACTCTCGCCGAAGAAGTGCCATCTATGTCGTAGGGAGGTGAAATTTTTGGGGCACGTGATCTCGGGGAAAGGATTATCGACCGATCCAGAAAAGATTGAAGCTGTCAGAGGCTGGCCCACTCCCCGCAGCAAGAAAGACATTCAATCTTTTCTCGGATTGTGCGCATACTATAGGCGCTTCGTGAAGAATTTCTCCGCCATTGCTAAACCCTTGACGGGACTGACTGAAAAGTCTGCCAAATTCAGTTGGTCGGAGGAGTGTGATTTAGCTTTTGCTACCCTCAAGGAGAAATTGACCGTAGCACCTATACTTGCCCAACCGAATGATGACGATCCCTTTATTTTGGACACCGACGCCAGTCAGTATGCTTGGGGAGCGGTCCTGTCGCAACTCCAAGATGGCGAAGAGAGGGTCATCGAGTACTACAGTAAAACGCTCAGTAGACCTGAGATTAATTACTGTGTTACCCGAAAAGAGCTATTAGCTGTCGTCAAGGCAGTAGCTCATTTTCGGCCTTACCTTCTGGGACGTCGATTCCTACTGCGTTCCGACCATGCCTCCTTAAGGTGGTTGATGAATTTTCGCGAACCTGAAGGCCAAGTCGCCCGTTGGCTAGAACGGCTTCAGCAATTCGACTTCGAAATTCATCATCGCTCCGGAAGAAGTCATGGTAACGCAGATGCGATGTCCCGAAGGCCTTGCGCAGTAACTTCCTGTGCGTACTGTAGTCGACTCGAGGAGAAGCAGTCTCTACTAATAAGGACCTCAACAGTGCAAGCCATCGATTTGAGTCAGCTCCAGGAAGCCGATCCGTATCTACAGACTGTCCGACAGTGGCTAAGCGCCGGCGAAAGACCAGCCGCTGAAACCCTTAGCTCTGTTTCACCATCGTTGAAGGCTTATTGGGCAATGTTCTCATCGTTGGTACTTAAGGACGGAGTGGCTTGCAGGAAGTCCACCAACCCGGACGGTCAGTTGCAGATACTGGTGCTGGAATGTCTACGACTCGAGGTGTTGCAGCAGTTACACGACAGCCCTGCTGGAGGTCACTACGGCATCGACAAGACTCTAGCGAAGGTCCGCCTCAGGTACTACTGGGTCGGCCTTTCGGCTGGTGTTCGCGAATATTGCCCCCGATGCCCGACTTGCCAGCAGCGCAAAGGAGCCATCCCAAAAAGGAAGGCACCTTTGCAAATTCGGAACTCTGGATCACCATTCGAACGGGTTGCCGTAAACATTTTGGGGCCTTTACCTGCAACGAAGACTGGCAACAGGTATATACTTGTGCTGATGGACTATTTTACCTAATGGCCTGAGGCCATAGCTATTCCTGACCAGACCGCGGAAACAGTGGCAGAAGCATTGGTGAGTCAAGTCTTTTCGCGTTTCGGGCTTTGTAGACAGCTTCACTCAGATCAAGGGCGAAACTTCGAGTCCGCGATCTTTACTGAGGTTTTGCGTCGTTTCCGAATAGAAAAGACTCGGACCACTGCCTTGCGCCCCCAGAGTGATGGTCTAGTGGAACGATTTAACAGGACCATCTTGGACTATCTCTCCAAGTTCGTAAGTGAACACCAAAGAGACTGGGACACCTATCTGCCTCTCCTTCTTCTCTCTTATCGGTCTGCTGTACAAAAGTCTACTCAACGTACCCCCGCTCTTCTAAACCTAGGGAGGGAACTCCGATTACCCATCCAACTATTAACTGGAGACCCTCCTGGCAACCATCCTGAAGAACTGCCAGAATATGTCAAAAACCTTCAGGAAAGGCTCACTAAAGTCCATGCCTTTAATCGAACTCAATTGGACTTAGCGAGCCGGAGAATGAAAGATAGGTACAACCTGTCTGCTAAAGCTAGCCCCTTTCAATTGGGCGACCTTGTCTGGCTGTTTAACCCGAAACGGAAAAAGGGACGTTGTCCAAAATTACAAAAAGACTGGGATGGTCCCTATAAAGTGATTGAGCTGGTCACCGACGTAGTCTATCGGATAAAACATCAGGCATCCAACCGCACAAGTGTTGTTCATCGCGATCGATTAGCTCCCGCCACAATCTAAGGTATCACACCCGAACTCTTCCTTTCCTCACTTCTCCACGTTCCGATCCAGTGAGCCTTTTCTTCTATTGCTTTTATTTTATTTGTCTAGAACTTTTCAGTGCGGAAAGCCTGTTTTTCTTTTCTTTTCTTTTCAGGTAATCCTGGCCTATCAGTGACATCTGGACACTCTAAAGGCTCAGTCGGAACTTTGAGCCTTCAAACGGGGGGTCGTGTTGGAAACCTGCAAAAAGAAAAGATATAATTAATTAATAAATTAATTAATTTAAGATAAAATAATTTTAATTAAAATAATTGTCATACTTACCTGCAATATTGACACTTCTTTATTAACATTTTTTTACGTGGTCTTCTTCTTTCTGCAACGTCAAATGTCAACGTTATAATCACTTTCTTTTATTTCGTTGACATTCGTTGTAGAAAGTTGTTCCACATTCCACTGGAAGTCTCTATCAATTTGTTGACGTTGTCATCTTTCGGCGAATTGATAGAAACTTCCAGAAGATCGATTCTTTTTTATCACGATACACGTTTTTTTTTTAGTTAGTTATGCAGTTTTTTTTTTTTGAGTGAGTAATGCAGTTTTTCATTAGTCAGTCAGTGATTGCAGTTCGTTTTGTTGAGTTAGTCAATCGAGTTCTTTTTCTAAGTTGAGTTGAGCAGTCACACAATAACTTTTAATTAGTAATTTCTTTATCGATTTTTAGTTAAATTTTTTTTCCTTTTTTTTTGAACCAATTTTAATTAGATAAAAAAACCTAATTTAATTAAATTTTTTTTTTGATTTTTTGTAAATAAAAAAAAAAAAAATTGTGAAAAAGAAAAAATTGTAATAAATTTCTTTTGTTGGTGAGGAAACAATTAGTCTTTTTTTTTTTTTTATAAAAAAAAGAAAAAAACTTAGGATCATAGAAAAAGGGTAAGTCAAATCTTTTATTTTATTCTATTAAAATTCCCTCTTTTTTTACGGCTCCGCTCGGCCTCCTATTTAACCTTTTCCTCTCCTTCCTTTTTTTTAATAAAACTTTTAACCCTTTTCTTTTTCTACTTCTGTAGAATTTTCTACAGAAAAGGGGTTAAAAGTAAGGAAAAATCACATTTTTCCAACAGTATTATACATTGCCGTATGAAAAACATACATTAACTTGAAAAGTAAAATAGTGACAAAAATTCAATGTAATCAATTTTATTATATCAATGTATTATTCAAAATTACTTAAAAATCAAACAAGAAAATTTTATCATATTGTTGGAAAAATGTGCTTTTTCCTACTTTTAACCCCTTTTCTGTAGAAAATTCTACAGAAGTAGAAAAGGAGTTAAAAGTTTTATATAAAAAAAAAAAGGAAAGGAAAAGGTTAAATAGGAGGCCGCGCGGAGCCTTAAAAAGGGATTTTTAATAAATTAAAATAAAACTACTTACCCTTTTTCTTCTGATTACCCTTTACTTTTTTTTATATAAAAAAAAACTCTTCTTTTTTTTTCTCACAAAAGAAAAATTTATTACAAATTCTTTTTTCTTTTTTTTTATCTCACAAAAAAAAATAAATTTATTACAAATTTAATTAAATTAGCTTTAATAAAAATTGATTCTCAAAAAAGGAAAAATAAAAAAAAAATTAACTAAAAATTGATAACAAAAAAAAAATTACTTATTCACAAAATTTCCGTGTGACGAACTAACTAACTCAAAAAAAGAACTCCATTGACTAACTAAGAAAAAGGAACTCGATTAACTCAAAAAAAAACTCGATGTATCGTGACAAAAAAAAAAGAATCGATCTTCTGGAAGTTTCTATCAATTCGCCGAAAGATGGCGAATCAGTCGATAATCCTTGATCCGAGATCACGTGTCCCAAAAATTTCACCTCCCTACGACATAGATGGCACTTCTGCGGCGAGAGTTTTAGATTAGCTTCTTGGGGGCGCTGAAACACTACTCGCAGATTGGACAGGAGTCCCTCGAAGGTCTCGGAATGGACCAGCAAGTCATCCAGGTAGCCCAAAGAAGTGGTATAGGGTATGTCGTGGAGGACTATTTCCATCAGACGTTGGAAAGTGGCAGGAGCATTGGTTAGACCGAAAGGCATAACGTTGAACTCGTAAAGACCCGAACCAATACTGAAGGCGGTTTTCTCCTTGTCGGCAGGATGCATTTCTACTTGAAAGTATCCTGAGAGTAAATCCAAGGAGGCAAACCACCTAGATCTACCTAGTGCCTCCAGAGTGAGGTCCATTCGCGGAAGTGGGTAAGAATCCTTCTTGGTCACTTCATTTAGGCGTCTGTAATCTATACAGTAACGAAGTGACCCGTCTTTCTTCTTAACCAGGACTACCGGCAAGCTCCAAGGACTCGTAGAGGACTGGATGACACCTTGCTCCGTCATCTCTCTCACCATTTCTTCTGCTTCCAATCGTCGAGAATAGGGCATGCGACGTGGTGGCTACTTAATTGGTTGAGAGGGACCAGTATTGATCCGGTGTTGAAGGATCGAAGTTCGTCCAATGTCATCTTTTGACAAGGAAAAGACAGTTTGGAAATCTATAAGTAGTGTTTGTAGGGCTGCCTGTTGGGCAGGTTCCAAACCTTCGCTACTGTTTAGAAAAAGATCTTGTAGGGCAGGGGGCAGAACAGGGGAAGTCACTCGAGTTTCATTACACAGGAGAATACAATCCGTGCCCAAATGGGCAACAGGTAGGTGGCTAGGTAGGATAACGTTTTGAGAGGAGACGTTAGAAATCCTAGCCCAAACCTGGCCATTTGAAACACGAGAAGAGGCTGAGAGGAGGACATCCTTGTTCGACACCAGAGAAGTATGAAGGGGTGTAATTATTTCTTGGAAGAGTTGAAACTCGAGGGACTGTAAAGTTCTTGCCAAGAAAGAAGAAGATTGATGTAAGGGAATCGACTCTTCCTGAAAGTGGAGGAGATCTTTTTCTAAGTCAAGAATGCAGCCGTACTGTTTTAGGAAATCCATACCCAGAATGCAGTCGTCATGGATTTCCGCGGAATAGGTTAAGTGTTTGACCGAAAAGTGGCCTATTGATAGTTGGATTAGGACTTTACCTTCGACGGGGATGGTCTCACCAGTGACGCTTTGTATAGTAGCATAGTATGGTAGGACTTCCACCGCACAAGGGCTTCGTTGTAGGCAGAGTCGTTCCAATTTTTTACTTTACATTTTTTACATTTTTTACCATTTTTTTTTACATTCGATTTTTAGAAAACAATTTTGTAAAATATGTAAAAAATCAAAAAAAACCGAAATTTTGTTTTTAAAAAAGAAAAAATTTTAAAATTAAATATTCAAGAGATTTTAAGGTGGTGAAAGAAAAGACATTTAAAATAAGTACGCTCTGTAAATATATTTATTCATTACATATCATCGTCATCACTGTCATCTAAAATTTCTAAATTGTTAATTGTTTTTAAATTTAATGAAAAATAAACGTGAATTAATTTTTTCGACCTTTCGAATGTAAGACGATTTCTTAAAGGAGTGTGAATCTGTGACCAATTAGAAAAAATCATTTCCTTTTTTACATTTTTTACTACTTTTTTACATTTTTTACTACTTTTTTACATTTTTTACTACTTTTTTACATTTTTTACTACTTTTTTACATATTTTTACATTTTTTACCTTTTTTTACGCGTTTTTTACCATTTTTTACCAGAAAAATGTAAAAAATATTTTTTTACATGAAATTGAACAACTCTGGTTGTAGGACTCGGGGGTGTACGATCGTTCTAGTAGCTCCTGTATCCACAATCATCATAATAGGTATGTCATTGACAGTGCCATGGACGCTAAGGTTAGGTCCAGTAGAGACCACTGTAATGGGGATTGTGATTGGGGCTGATTCTTCCTCCAACTCTGGCCCCAAAGGGTCAGTGGAAACTAGTTTAAATCTGTTGTAAGGGAGTGGGAGGCAGAATGAGAGGCAGACAAATCAGAAGTGAAACAACTCGATGGCCGAGAAGAGGGTTCATTGTCCGGTTTGTCGGCACTGGAAGGCCGACGGGGAGACTCGGTGTTCCGTTCAGGAGGGCTTGGTAACCTAGAAGGACGTGCAGGGGACTTTGGGATGCACTTAAAAGGGCTAGGTGACCTAGAAGGGTGTGCAGAGGCTTTGGGAATGGACTTAGAATGGCTGGGTGGCCCATTAGACTTTCTAGATGACTTGCGGTTTGACTTGGAACGGCTGAGCGACCCAGTAGGTTTACCGGATGATTTTGGGATTGGCCTGGCAGGACTAGATGACCTAGTAGGATGTGCAGATGCATTGGGGCTTGTGACATGAGGCCCGGTAGGTGGCACGGATGGCTTGGGGCTATGGTCAGGTGTCCCAATAGGCTGCACGGGTGATTTGGGGATTTTCTCAAAAGTACAAGATAATCCAGAAGAATTGCCAGATGATTTGGGGATTGGCCTGGCAGGACTGTCTGAAGGCTTGGGGTTTGTCCCAGAAGGCTGCAAAGACGATTTGGGGATTTGTTTGGGGCAAAGAGATAAGTCTGTCTCAGATGGATTCAACCCCTCCTCGTGTTGCAATTCCACATTACTTGCTCGAGGGGTACGAGAGCTAGAAACCACATCGAAAACTACCTTGTGCCCCTGTCTCAAACGAAGTTTTCCCTCGTCTTTAGAAACGCAGTCTTTGTGGACGAAAACCTCCTGCCCGTTGTCATCTCGCACAATAAATCCAAAATGTCTAGAATGGTTAAAGAATTTTACTTGCTCTGTGACCCCTGTGGCAATCACTTCAGCGGTAGGTGGAGTGTCTTTAGGGAGGGGGTCCAGCTCGCACTCTTTCAAACTGGACCGGTGGCTTTTCCCGAAAGTGCCTTATTGTTATTTGGGGACTCATGGATAACCACCTGGTATGCCCTTGCCCCTTTTCGGCTTATTCGGGTCGCATCTCTACTGGCCTCCATTCGGATAGCTAGGGCCAATGCTTCCTCTAAACATTCTGGGGCTGCGTCTCTGACCCTCTGTTGGATGTCCAAATCCGCTGGGCCATCCACAAACTGTCCCAGAGCGATTCTGTCACGAGCGGCCTCTGGGCAGTCAGGAAAAGCTAGGTATACCAACCTCTGAATATGCGTGGCAAAATCAGGCAAGGGTTCCTTGTCTTTCTGCAGGCGTCCACGCAGCTGGATGTGAGCCACGGACTGACGGTATTGCATACTAAACCTCCTATCCAAGGCATGATCTAGAAGGTCATAGTTATCCTGGACAGCTCTTGGTAGAGTTTCATAATAGGCCAGGGCTGTACCCGTTAGGTGTGGTGCTAACCCTAGGGCCTTGAACTCTCCAGGCCAACCATTTGCCCTCGACACAGCCTCGAAATGGGGCTTGTAGCTCTGCCATGGCTCACGTCCATCAAACTCTTTGGGGGACACTCTCATAAAAGGATGCCCTGAGCCCATCATAACTCTGCTGCTGGTTACTAATGGTTGCCCAAAATGTACGCTGGACCTGCGTTGACTAGGCCAGATAGCATAATTGGTAAGTGGTACATTTTGGGCAGGGTTGTGAAAGTCAACATTCTTCCCTACTACCTCATACCGCTGTATGGGTTGATTTTCTGGCTCTATTTGAAAGCCTGCCACAAACCTAGATTGCCTATTTGAATCCCGGGCTAGAAAAGTATACCTTGTATTTACAGGTAGTGATGGAAAGTCAACTTCTGGTCCAAGGGATACTTCGTTAGGGACCACATGGCTAAAAGTTTGATTAATAATAGGGGTGGCAGCTAAGTCGTGTCCAGAATTTCGTCGGGTAGAAGTTGGAACTTCCCTGGTGGATGGAAAGACAGGGGCGCCATCTGTGCAGAGTGCAGGGGCGAAAGATGTTGGTATGACATTGGGGGTGCACACGGTCTCAGATAGGGTCATTTGTTGTAGCATTGTTGAAAAATTGGGCTCAGCAGTGCTAACAGGGACAGTTGGCCTCGCTCTGACAGCCTTAGGAGTAGGTAGGCTAGCTAAGCGCTCGATTTCACTCAATCTCGTAGCACTTGCTGCTTGCTGGCTCTGTGTCAGAGATGGGTCGCTTATCTCCCACACCAAGGGCGGAATCCGATGAACGTTCTCCCTCAGACATATTAAAGCAGTAAGGGTAGGTATAGAGTAGCCCGAAAAGTAACCAAAAGCTATGGCAAAAGTAGCCGAGTCGAAAACGAAAGGAAAAGTGATGAACATTTTCAATCTGCAGGCAAAATCAGACAAAGGAAGGGTATAGATAAAATTTCCACAAAGAAAAATCAAAATGTGGGAAACACCCTGTAACGATTATACACTATGCGTGTACAACTACTGGTTTTGCTTGCAGACAAGAAAATAATCACCCTGTTATGAAAGTATTGTTTACGACTTTGTGGCCGAAGATGTACAATCAGTCAACGTTAGTGGAATAAAATCGTAGATAGTAGCAAGTAAAAAGAAGAGCAACAGCAAAAAGAACCAAATTGGATAACAGAAAGTGTGTGGCAGGTTTTATGTGCACAAAATGGATAGAAAATTTCTACTAAATTCGAGCACTATAAAGGAAAAGATCACCCGTTACAAAAAGAAAACAGTCTTATAGAAGATAGAGTGCTACTTTTTGCAACAGAAAGAAGTGTGACCGGCTTTATATGCAAGACGTAGGAATTTCTATTTTCAGGCCCTATAAGAAAAACACCCTGTTATAAAGAAAACAAAAGAAGTAGTCTTTATAAAAGACAGAAGTGTGTAAAACAGTAGAAGAAGAAGAATGAACCACCCTGTTACCAAAAAAAAAAATTGTCCACACAAATACTTAAATTTACTTGTACCAAAAAAAAAATTGTGACACCCTGTACAATATCCAACTCTCTAACCCGTTACGATTACGGCTTCTTTGTACAAAGAACCACGATTTTATACACGGTAACAAAGTGAATGTAAGTTACACGTGTATAACGGCTGCAAAGAAAGAAAAACAGAATGCTGCGTTTCACCCAATATGAAGAAAAAGGGGGGGAAAAAAAACTATGCTGCAAAAAAACACAAAGAAAAATATTTCAAAAATAAAATTTTATTTAATGCCCCCTTTTTTATTTTCACAAAAAAGACACTATCTAAATATAGTGGGACTTCTAACGTTTTATACTAAAAGATGATGCCCCAAGTGTCCCTACTATATTTTTTATGTATTCTGCAAATAATATAGCACCCAAAATGCTATATAGCAAGCAAAAAAAAATATTTTAATTGTGACGAAAAAAAGGAAGGAAAAAGGATAATAAGATCAGGTGGTGGTGGTAGGATCTTATTTCTAAGATCAATCGGTGACCCCACACCTGACACCAAATGTTGGAAAAATGTGCTTTTTCCTACTTTTAACCCCTTTTCTGTAGAAAATTCTACAGAAGTAGAAAAGGAGTTTAAAGTTTTATATAAAAAAAAAAGGAAAGGAAAAGGTTAAATAGGAGGCCGAGCGGAGCCTTAAAAAGGGATTTTTAATAAATTAAAATAAAACTACTTACCCTTTTTCTTCTGATACCCTTTACTTTTTTTTATATAAAAAAAAACTCTTCTTTTTTTTTTCTCACAAAAGAAAAATTTATTACAAATTCTTTTTTCTTTTTTTTATCTCACAAAAAAAAATAAATTTATTACAAATTTAATTAAATTAGCTTTAATAAAAATTGATTCTCAAAAAAGGAAAAATAAAAAAAAAATTTAACTAAAAATTGATAACAAAAAAAAATTACTTATTCACAAAATTTCCGTGTGACGAACTAACTAACTCAAAAAAAGAACTCCATTGACTAACTAAGAAAAAAGAACTCGATTAACTAAAAAAAAACTCGATGTATCTTGATAAAAAAAAAAGAATCGATCTTCTGGAAGTTTCTATCAATTCGCCGAAAGATGACAACGTCAACGAATTGATAGAGACTTCCAGTGGAATGTGGAACAACTTTCTTCAACGAATGTCAACGAAATAAAAGAAAGTGATTATAACGTTGACATTTGACGTTGTAGACAGAAGAAGACCACATAAAAAAAATGTAAATAAAGTGGTGTCAATGTTACAGGTAAGTATACAATTATTTTGGTTAAAATTATTTTAATTTAAATTAATTAAATTAATTAATAAAAATTTTTTTTGTCCTTTTGCAGGTTTCCAACACGACCCCCCGTTTGAAGGCTCAAAGTTCCGACTGAGCCTTCAGAGTGTCCAGACATCACTGATAGGCCAGGGTTACCTGAAAAGAAAAGAAAAGAAAAACAGGCTTTCCACAGTGAAAAGTTCTAGACAAATAAAATAAAAGCAATAAAAGAAAAGGCTCACTGGATCGGAACGAGGAGAAGTGAGGAAAGGAAGAGTTCGGGTGTGATACCTTAGATTGTGGCGGGAGCTAATCGATCGCGATGAACAACACTTGTGTGGTTGGATGCCTGATGTTTTATCCGATAGACTACGTCGGTGACCAGCTCAATCACTTTATAGGGACCATCCCAGTCTTTTTGTAATTTTGGACAACGTTCCTTTTTCCGTTTCGGGTTAAACAGCCAGACAAGGTCGCCCAATTGAAAGGGGTTAGCTTTAGCAGACAGGTCGTACCTATCTTTCATTCTCCGGCTCGCTAAGTCCAATTGAGTTCGATTAAAGGCGTGGACTTTAGTGAGCCTTTCCTGAAGGTTTTTGACATAATCTGGCAGTTCTTCAGGATGGTTGCCAGGAGGGTCTCCAGTTAATAGTTGGATGGGTAATCGGAGCTCCCTCCCTAGGTTTAGAAGAGCGGGGGTACGTTGAGTAGACTTTTGTACAGCAGACCGATAAGAGAGAAGAATGAGAGGCAGATAGGTGTCCCAGTCTCTTTGGTGTTCACTAACGAACTTGGAGAGATAGTCCAAGATGGTCCTGTTAAATTGTTCCACTAGACCATCACTCTGGGGGCGCAAGGCAGTGGTCCGAGTCTTTTCTATTCGGAAACGACGCAAAACCTCAGTAAAGATCGCGGACTCGAAGTTTCGCCCTTGATCAGAGTGAAGCTGTCTACAAAGCCCGAAACGCGAAAAGACTTGACTCACCAATGCTTCTGCCACTGTTTCCGCGGTCTGGTCAGGAATAGCTATGGCCTCAGGCCATTAGGTAAAATAGTCCATCAGCACAAGTATATACCTGTTGCCAGTCTTGGTTGCAGGTAAAGGCCCCAAAATGTCTACTGCAACCCGTTCGAATGGTGATCCAGAGTTCCGAATTTGCAAAGGTGCCTTCCTTTTCGGGATGGCTCCTTTGCGCTGCTGGCAAGTCGGGCATCGGAGGCAATATTCGCGAACACCAGCCGAAAGGACGACCCAGTAGTACCTGAGGCGGACCTTCGCTGGAGTCTTGTCGAAGTGACCTCCAGCAGGGCTGTCGTGTAACTGCTGCAACACCTCGAGTCGTAGACATTCCAGCACCAGTATCTGCAACTGACCATCCGGGTTGGTGGACTTCCTGCAAGCCACTCCGTCCTTAAGTACCAACGATGAGAACATTGCCCAATAAGCCTTCAACGATGGTGAAACAGAGCTAAGGGTTTCAGCGGCTGGTCTTTCGCCGGCGCTTAGCCACTGTCGGACAGTCTGTAGTTCCGGATCGGCTTCCTGGAGCTGACTTACATCGATGGCTTGCACCGTAGAGGTCCTTATTAGTAGAGACTGCTTCTCCTCGAGTCGACTACAGTACGCACAGGAAGTTACTGCGCAAGGCCTTCGGGACATCGCATCTGCGTTACCATGACTTCTTCCGGCGCGATGATGAATTTCAAAGTCGAATTCCTGAAGTCGTTCTAGCCAACGGTCGACTTGGCCTTCAGGCTCACGAAAATTCATCAACCACCTAAAGGAGGCATGGTCGGAACGCAGTAGGAATCGACGTCCCAGAAGGTAAGGCCGAAAATGAGCTACTGCCTTTACGACCGCCAATAGCTTCTTTCGGGTAACGCAGTAGTTAGTCTCAGATCTACTGAGCGTTTTACTGTAGTACTCGATGACCCTCTCTTCGCCATCTTGGAGTTGCGACAGGACCGCTCCCCAAGCATACTGACTGGCGTCGGTGTCCAAAATAAAGGGATCGTCATCATTCGGTTGGGCAAGTATAGGTGCTACGGTCAATTTCTCCTTGAGGGTAGCAAATGCTAAATCACACTCCTCCGACCAACTGAATTTGGCAGACTTTTCAGTCAGTCCCGTCAAGGGTTTAGCAATGGCGGAGAAATTCTTCACGAAGCGCCTATAGTATGCGCACAATCCGAGAAAAGATTGAATGTCTTTCTTGCTGCGGGGAGTGGGCCAGCCTCTGACAGCTTCAATCTTTTCTGGATCGGTCGATAATCCTTTCCCCGAGATCACGTGTCCCAAAAATTTCACCTCCCTACGACATAGATGGCACTTCTTCGGCGAGAGTTTTAGATTAGCTTCTTGGAGGCGCTGAAACACTACCCGCAGATTAGACAAGAGTCCCTCGAAGGTCTCGGAATGGACCAGCAAGTCATCCAGGTAGCCCAAAGAAGTGGTATAGGGTATGTCGTGGAGGACTATTTCCATCAGACGTTGGAAAGTGGCAGGAGCATTGGTTAGACCGAAAGGCAAAACGTTAAACTCGTAAAGACCCGAACCAATACTGAAAGCGGTTTTCTCCTTGTCGGCAGGATGCATTTCCACTTGGAAGTATCCCGAAAGTAAATCCAAGGAGGCAAACCAACTAGGTCTGCCTAGTGCCTCCAGAGTGAGGTCCATTCGCGGAAGTGGATAAGAATCCTTCTTGGTCACTTCATTTAGGCGTCTGTAATCTATACAGAAACGAAGTGACCCGTCTTTTTTCTTAACCAGGGCTACCGGCGAGCTCCAATGGACTCGTAGAGGACTGGATGACACCTTGCTCCTTCATCTCTCTCACCATTTCTTCTGCTTCCAATCGTCGAGAATAGGGCATGCGACGTGGTGGCTGCTTAATTGGTTGAGAGGGACCAGTATTGATCCGGTGTTGAAGGATTGAAGTTCGTCCAATGTCATCTTTTGACAAGGAAAAGACGGTTTGGAAATCTATGAGTAGTGTTTGTAGGGATGCCTGTTGGGCAGGTTCCAAACCTTCGCTACTGTTTAGAAAAAGATCTTGTAGGACAGGGGCAGACAGTGTTGTACATTTACGTGTAACCTATTAAAGTCTACGTTACAGTGTAGACAACTGCGTCGACAATTTTAGTGTAGACAATGTCGACTAATAGTAAACAAAGTAGATAATGTAGAGAAAGAACTGTCAGTATTAGTACAACAGCTGTCTCTCATTCAAATATTTATTTTTTTAATACGGATTTCATATATGTGCATCTCTTTGCGTATGTATACAAGATAAGGTGAATGATGATGACGATCATGGTATAAAGAATAATTATTACTCAATTCTTACTATTAAAGAGTAATTATTCTTTAAACCATGGATCGCGATGATCTAAATGAGAAATAAACTTATTTTTTTTTAATTTATTTAAAATGTTTGCATATATTTTCTTATAGGCATGAGTATCACCTTCAATGCCGATCCGATGGCACAATTATGATATAAAGTCATAAATACATCAATGATTTCAATAAATCATAAATGATTTCAATGTGAAATTTTACTTAGTTTATTGTTTTAAATTTCAGTGCTAGGATTAATGTTTATGAATATTTAAAATCGTTATTAAATGTCTTATTTATATATCAAATATAATTCTAAGTACATTATGGTTATTTCATAATTCAATTCATTAATTCAATGGATTTACTTTTTATTATAAATTTAAACTTGCATTGTCTACATTATCTACATTATCTTCTTTGTCTACACAAAAATCTGACGATTGTCTACATACATACTTTACGTGTAGATAACCGCGTAGATTACGTCCACGTAGATTACATGCACAACACTGGGGGCAGAACAGGGGAAGTCACTCGAGTTTCATTATACAGGAGAATACAATCGGTGCCCAAATGGGCAACAGGTAGGTGGCTAGGTAGGATAACGTTTTGAGAGGAGACGTTAGAAATCCTAGCCCAAACTTGGCCATTTGAAACACGAGAGATAGAAGGCATCATACTAAGTTGTTCTGGCAACAAGGAAGAGGCTGAGAGGAGGACATCATTGTTCGGCACCAGAGAAGTATGAAGGGGTGTAATTATTTCCTGGAAGGGTTGAAACTCGAGGGACTGTAAAGTTCTTGCCAAGAAAGAAGAAGAGTGACTTAAGGGAATCGACTCTTCCTGTAAGTGGAGGAGATCTTTTTCTAAGTCAAGAATGCAGCCGTACTGTTTTAGGAAATCCATACCCAGAATGCAGTCGTCATGGATTTCCGCGGAATAGGTTAAGTGTTTGACCGAAAAGTGGCCTATTGATAGTTGAATTAGGACTTTACCTTCGACGGGGATGGTCTCACCAGTGACGCTTTTTATAGTAGCATAGGATGGTAAGACTTCCACCGCACAAGGGCTTCGTTGTAGGACTCGGGGGTGTACGATCGTTCTAGGAGCTCCTGTATCCACAATCATCATAATAGGTATGTCATTGACAGTGCCATGGACGCTAAGGTTAGGTCCAGTAGAGACCACTGTAATGGGGATTGTGATTGGGGCTGATTCTTCCTCCAACTCTGGCCCCAAAGGGTCAGTGGAAACTAGTTTAAATCTGTTGTAAGGGAGTGGGAGGCAGAATGGGAGGCAGACAAATCAGAAGTGAAACAACTCGATGGCCGAGAAGAGGGTTCATTGTCCGGTTTGTCGGCACTGGAAGGCCGACGGGGAGACTCGGTGTTCCGTTCAGGAGGGCTTGGTAACCTAGAAGGACGTGCAGGGAACTTTGGGATGCATTTAGAAGGGCTAGGTGACCTCGAAGGGTATGCAGAGGTTTGGGGATGGACTTAGAATGGCTGGGTGGCCCATTAGACTTTCTAGATGACTTGCGGTTTGACTTGGAACGGCTGGGCGACCCAGTAGGTTTACCGGATGATTTTGGGATTGGCCTGGCAGGACTAGATGACCTAGTAGGATGTTCAGATGCATTGGGGCTTGTGACATGAGGCCCGGTAGGTGGCACGGATGGTTTGGGGGTATGGTCAGGTGTCCCAATAGGCTGCACGGGTGATTTGGGGATTTTCTCAAAAGTACGAGATAATCCAGAAGAACTGCCAGATGATTTGGGGATTGGCCTGGCAGGACTGTCTGAAGGCTTGGGGCTTGTGTCAGGAGTGCGAGATGACCCAGCAGGGTCGCCAGATGGCTTGGGGTTTGTCCCAGAAGGCTGCAAAGACGATTTGGGGATTTGTTTGGGGCAAAGAGATAAGTCTGTCTCAGATGGATTCAACCCCTCCTCGTGTTGCAATTTCACATTAGTTGCTCGAGGGGTACGAGAGCTAGAAACCACATCGAAAACTACCTTGTGCCCCTGTCTCAAACGAAGTTTTCCCTCGTCTTTAGAAACGCAGTCTTTGTGGACGAAAACCTCCTGCCCGTTGTCATCTCGCACAATAAATCCAAAATGTCTAGAATGGTTAAAGAATTTTACTTGCTCTGTGACCCCTGTGGCAATCACTTCAGCGGTAGGTGGAGTGTCTTTAGGGAGGGGGTCCAGCTCGCACTCTTTCAAACTGGACCGGTGGCTTTTCCCGAAAGTGCCTTATTGTTATTTGGGGACTCATGGATAACCACCTGGTATGCCCTTGCCCCTTTTCGGCTTATTCGGGTCGCATCTCTACTGGCCTCCATTCGGATAGCTAGGGCCAATGCTTCCTCTAAACATTCTGGGGCTGCGTCTCTGACCCTCTGTTGGATGTCCAAATCCGCTAGGCCATCCACAAACTGTCCCAGAGCGATTCTGTCACGAGCGGCCTCTGGGCAGTCAGGAAAAGCTAGGTATACCAACCTCTGAATATGCGTGGCAAAATCAGGCAAGGGTTCCTTGTCTTTCTGCAGGCGTCCACGCAGCTGGATGTGAGTCACGGACTGACGATATTGCATGCTAAACCTCCTATCCAAGGCATGATCTAGAAGGTCATAGTTATCCTGGACAGCTCTTGGTAGAGTTTCATAATAGGCCAGGGCTGTACCCGTTAGGTGTGGCGCTAACCCTAGGGCCTTGAACTCTCCAGGCCAACCATTTGCCCTCGACACAGCCTCGAAATGGGGCTTGTAGCTCTGCCATGGCTCACGTCCATCAAACTCCTTGGGGGACACTCTCATAAAAGGATGCCCTGAGCCCATCATAACTCTGCTGCTAGTCACTGATGGTCGTCCAAAATGTACGCTGGACCTGCGCTGACCAGGCCAGGAGGCATGATTAGTAGGGGGTACATTTTGAGCAGGGTTGTGAAGGTAAACATTCTCCCCTACTACCTCATACCGCTGTCTGAATTGATTTTCCTGCTCTATTTGGAAGCCTGCCACAAACCTAGATTGCCCATTTGAATCCCGGGGTAGAAAAGTGTACCCTGTATTTACAGGTAGTGACGGAAAGTCAACTTCTGGTCCAAGGGATACTTCGTTAGGGACCACATGGCTAAAAGTTTGATTAATAATAGGGGTGGCAGCTAAATCGTGTCCAGAATTTCGTCGATTAGAAGTTGGAATTTCCCTGGTGGATGGAAAGACAGGAGCGCCATCTGTGCAGAGTGCAGGGGCAATAGATGTTGGTATGACATTGGGAGGGCACACAGTCTCAGATAGAGTCATTTGTTGTACATTGTTGAAAAATTGGGCTCAGCAGTGCTAACAGGAACAGTTGGCCTCGTTCTGACAGCCTCAGGCGTAGGTAGGCTAGCTAAGCGCTCGATTTCATCCAACCTTATAGCACTTGCTGTTTGTCGGCTCTGTTCTAGATGCTCAACTCTCTGTGACAGTCCCTTTAGTGCACTCGTCATGTCAGATATCAGCTGCACCTGCAGCGCCATCTGCTTTGCAAGTTCTGAGAGAGTAGATTCGAGTGTGTCAGAGATGGGTCGCTTATCTCCCACACCAAGGGCGGAATCAGATGAACGTTCCCCCTCAGACATATTGGAGCAGTAATGGTAAGTATAAAGTAGCCCAAAAAGTAACCAAACGTTATGGAAAAACTAACTAAGTAGAAAACGAAAGGAAAAGTAATGAAAATTTTCAATCTGCAGGCAAAATCAGACAAAGGAAGGGTATAGATAAAATTTCCACAAAGAAAAATCAAAATGTGGGAAACACCCTGTAACGATTATACACTATGCGTGTACAACTACTGGTTTTGCTTGCAGACAAGAAAATAATCACCCTGTTATGAAAGTATTGTTTACGACTTTGTGGCCGAAGATGTACAATCAGTCAACGTTAGTGGAATAAAATCGTAGATAGTAGCAAGTAAAAAGAAGAGCAACAGCAAAAAGAACCAGATTGGATAACAGAAAGTGTGTGGCAGGTTTGATGTGCACAAAATGGATAGAAAATTTCTACTAAATTCGAGCACTATAAAGGAAAAGATCACCCGTTACAAAAAGAAAACAGTCTTATAGAAGATAGAGTGCTACTTTTTGCAACAGAAAGAAGTGTGACAGGCTTTATATGCAAGACGTAGGAATTTCTATTTTCAGGCCCTATAAGAAAAACACCCTGTTATAAAGAAAACAAAAGAAGTAGTCTTTATAAAAGACAGAAGTGTGTAAAACAGTAGAAGAAGAAGAATGAACCACCCTGTTACCAAAAAAAAAATTGTCCACACAAATACTTAAATTTACTTGTACCAAAAAAAAAATTGTGACACCCTGTACAATATCCAACTCTGTGACCCGTTACGATTACGGCTTACAAAGAACCACGATTTTATACACGGTAACAAAGAGAATGTAAGTTACACGTGTATAACGGCTACAAAGAAAGAAAAACAGAATGCTGCGTTTCACCCAATATGAAGAAAAAGGGGGGGAAAAAAAACTATGCTGCAAAAAAAACACAAAGAAAAATATTTCAAAAATAAAATTTTATTTAATGCCCCCTTTTTTATTTTCACAAAAAAGACACTATCTAAATATAGTGGGACTTCTAACGTTTTATACTAAAAGATGATGCCCCAAGTGTCCCTACTATATTTTTTATGTACTCTGCAAATAATATAGCACCCAAAATGCTATATAGCAAGCAAAAAAAAATGTTTTAATTGTGACGAAAAAAAGGAAGGAAAAAGGATAATAAGATCAGGTGGTGGTGGTAGGATCTTATTTCTAAGATCAATCGGTGACCCCACACCTGACACCAAATGTTGGAAAAATGTGCTTTTTCCTACTTTTAACCCCTTTTCTGTAGAAAATTCTACAGAAGTAGAAAAGGAGTTAAAAGTTTTATATAAAAAAAAAGGAAAGGAAAAGGTTAAATAGGAGGCCGAGCGGAGCCTTAAAAAGGGATTTTTAATAAATTAAAATAAAACTACTTACCCTTTTTCTTCTGATACCCTTTACTTTTTTTTATATAAAAAAAAACTCTTCTTTTTTTTTTCTCACAAAAGAAAAATTTATTACAAATTCTTTTTTCTTTTTTTTTATCTCACAAAAAAAAATAAATTTATTACAAATTTAATTAAATTAGCTTTAATAAAAATTGATTCTCAAAAAAGGAAAAATAAAAAAAAAATTTAACTAAAAATTGATAACAAAAAAAAAATTACTTATTCACAAAATTTCCGTGTGACGAACTAACTAACTCAAAAAAAGAACTCCATTGACTAACTAAGAAAAAAGAACTCGATTAACTCAAAAAAAACTCGATGTATCGTGACAAAAAAAAAAGAATCGATCTTCTGGAAGTTTCTATCAATTCGCCGAAAGATGACAACGTCAACGAATTGATAGAGACTTCCACTGGAATGTGGAACAACTTTCTACAACGAATGTCAACGAAATAAAAGAAAGTGATTATAACGTTGACATTTGACGTTGTAGAAAGAAGAAGACCACATAAAAAAAATGTAAATAAAGTGGTGTCAATGTTACAGGTAAGTATACAATTATTTTGGTTAAAATTATTTTAATTTAAATTAATTAAATTAGTTAATAACAATTTTTTTTCCTTTTGCAGGTTTCCAACAATATTAATAAATATTACATTAATACTTTAAATTTTTGATGTAATTCTTTCAATAAACACGATTTATTGATATTATGTAGGACTTTTCGTTCAGTGAGCGATATCTAGTTTTACATCCATTGTATGAAAGTTTCATACAGCTGTGGTTGATGATGTTAATGTTGAGGAAATTGACGATGATTATGATGATGATGTTGTTGTTGTTGATGTTATTGCAGAGGAAGAGGTTTAAAACGTTGATGATGTTGTTGTTGGTGACTATGAAGATGATGATGGATACTATAGATAAAGATGATAATGGTACAATGAAGATGTTAAAGATGGTGGTGATGTCGTCGATGGTGACGATGTCGCTGATGTTGTTGTTATTTTTTGTGTATAATTTCCGTGGTTGTTGTTGTTATTGTTAATTTTGTTTTGGCTATTTTGTACTAATATATTTTATAATGCTTACATTGACCTTTATAATTATATTATCCGGTACTTTCTTTTGTTTAGTTAGAAATTTTTTATTTATTTCTTATTATTAAATAAACACAATAAATTCTTATTACACACAAAATTCTTATTAATAATTATATTTTTTTACTTCCTTATTATTTTTTTTCTTTTCTTTTTTTTCTAATAATTGTAATTTATTGATATCAAATTACGAAATCTTATACAATTGAATTTATCACTATAAATTTCATTTTAAATTTCAATTTATTCTATCAAAATAGAAAATAACTGTTTATTTCAAAAAAAATATTTTTTTTTTCCACAATTTTCTTATAACACAAATTTTTATTGGATTTATATAACTATAAAATTAGATAATAATAAAGATATTAATTTTCCGATATGGTTATTATGAAGATAATATTTTATGCATATTTTAATTGCTGTCGCATTTCAATCGAAGAATTTTCCACACAAATTTTTTTTTTTTTTTTTTTTTTTTGTATCTAATACATATAGTATTTTCTGTAAATATTAACTTTACTTGATTGTTTTTTTACTTTTTTTCTTTTTTCTTCCTTTCAAAAAAAAATTTTCCAAAATTTACTACAAAAAAAATCTTAAAAATTTACTACAAAAAATCGACTGATATTATTTTTACAAAAAAAAGAACCGGCAAATTTAAAATTTTAAACTTTAACTTGGGCAGAAGTTGCCCAGAACACGTGTAATAAACTCAAATAAAGAAAACGGCATTTACAAAGAATATGAATTTTTACTTTGGGCAGAGATTGCACTTGTAGCACTTATATTAGTCGACTCCCAGGCAATGTTGTCGTTCTACTCCGATCGGAGTATTTCTACTCCTTTTTTATCGCTTTTACTCCTCTACTCCACTGCTATGAAAAATACTCCGATCTTACTTTCTTACTTTTACCTATGTCGAATATTGGATAAAATGATTTCTTACTTCTTTGGAAAAAGTATTTTTTTCAATTTAAAGAAATCATGTATTGGCAGCTCTATTATCTTTTGTTCCAATACTACATTTTACTACTATTTATTACTACATCTATTCATTATCATGTTTCCGTTCTACTCCATTTGTATGCTTTCACGTATATCGTATATACTATATAATAATATTATATTCACTATATTCTGTATTTTGTAATACGTATGTCTTAAACTTGATTTTGTTGTGTGTGAATTAAAGTATAAATAAAATGGAAATAAAATTAATAAAATAAAATGGAAAAGTAAGTATAACAATGTTGAGTTAAAAGTTAATTAATTGTACACGCTATTAATAATAATTTTAAACAATTTATTCTAGATTTCTTATTAAGAAACGAAAATATGATGATGAAGCTGCTAGTTGCAGCGCAAGTATGAGTGAACCAGCAGTGCAACTACTAGAAAAAAACAAAACACAATGTGACAGTGATGAAAAATGTGAAAATAAAAATAATATAAAATACATGCAACATTTTCGCGAAAAATGGAAAAAACAGTTTGATTTTATTGAAGAAAAAGACAATAAGCCATTTTGCAAAGTGTGCTATAAAGTTTTACCAAATAATGTGGTACATATAAAGCGACACAAAGAATCTATTTATCATAAAAACAGATATATACAACAGAAAAATCAACCACAAATAACGGAGAGTGAAATAACAAAAGAGTTTAATAAAAGCATTCACAACATCAAAATTGCTGAATTAAAAATTATAATGTTTATAATTCAACACAATTTGCCATTTATTCTAATAGAGCCTTTAATATTACTTATAAAATCTGTTGCAATAGATTCATCTCATATATCATCAGTATCAGTATATGCCACTCGATAAATTTATGTGCATCTTCTGCAGTTCAATGTTTGCCTATTCATTTGGAGATTTTTGTTCGAGATTCATGCGGATTTTTTTCCCACAGCGCAAAACGTCTGAAAGAGTTTCAGGAATTTCAAGAATATTTTAACTGCAAAAATCACAAAATATTAAAATTGTCAGCAACAAGATGGCTTTCGCTTGGAAATGTCATCAATCGCATTATAGAGCAATGGACAGCTCTTAAACATTTTTTCCTCTACACAAAATTTGAAAACATTGAAAACAAAAAAGTGACGGATACTGCAAAACAGTTTAACGTTGAAAAACGAATTGTATTTTCTTTTTTTAGGGTATATTTTAAATTTAACAAATAATGTCAATATTGAGTTTCAATCTGAGCATCCTCAGATACATGAAATGTTGAAAAAAATTAATATATATTTTAAAACAATTTTATCAAACTTTATTAAAAAAGAATATATAAGTGATATGAATTTGAATTCAATAGACTTTAGTGATAAAAATATATACATTAAAACAAATGAAATTTACATAGGTGGAAAAGCCGAATTCAAAATTGAAAAAGACAATCTAAATAATATTGATGAAATCAAAGAAAATTGCAAAAAATTTTACATTGAACTCTGTAAACAAATACAGAACAGAATAAACTTTGAAGATAAAGTTCTTAATTCTATCGAAATACTTAATCCAGAAAATATGGGACGGAGTCTTGTTCCTCTAATTTCAATGTTTCCAAACCTTGTTTCAGAACAAGGTATTGAAGCACTAGAAGAGGAATGGAGACTTCTTTTAAATACTGCATCTTTCATAGGAGAAAACTTAAACTTAGAAGATTTTTGGAAAAACGTTTTTAATATGAAAAATGGTATGGGTGATACAATGTTTCCCAAATTAAAAACGTTTATATCTGCAGTATTGAGCTTGCCACACAGTAGCGCAACTGTGGAAAGGATATTTTCCAGGTAAATTTAATAAAGACAAAAATTAGAAATCGTTTGGAAGTATGCACAGTAAGTTCAAAGGAGACTATAAAAAGAAATTAATTTACAATTTTCAGAATATGAGGAAAAATAAATCTGAAATGGAAAATCTTTTAATAAATTTTCTGATTTAAAATTTAAATTTTCAAAATTTGAAAAAAAATTAGGACTAGACAACGCCGTATTTCATAATCATTTCCCATTTCATTTCATATTTGGCCTATATTACCAACTTTAAACTATATTATCGGGTGATTTAAAGGTAAGGAAGTGAAGTCAGAAACGAGTATGGAATAAAATTAGAAAAATTTTACTTATATAATGAAAAAAAAAGATGTATAGGATCACATAATTATTAAATTAATACTAATCTCTGGAAAACATATATGATAAGGGCAAGGAATTATTATATAATTTTTGAAAATTTTTTTGAATTTTGAAATAAAACGTATGATTTTAAAATTTTGAAATTAACCAATTAGGGTGGCCATGCAAATTTTGACGTGTGAGGTACATTCTGAAATGTGGAATAAATGTGAAAATGGGATTGATGAGAACATGGGGAACTAATTGAAAACGAATTTAAAAATATTGAGAATATATTTATGTATGCGTGTGCGGCCATTAAAATTTTAAGTAAAATGCGCATGTATATGTGTATGATGCATATAATAGAATACATGAATAGGGGCGGCCATTAAAATTTAACATTGAAAATGCAAATGTGTGCGTATAATTCATATATTATATAGGGAGATCGGAATAATCTGCTAACCATGACCATGTGTGTTGATTCCAGCATCAACCTGAAGATAAAAGAAAAAAAAAATTAAAATAAAAAAAAATAAAAGTATGAAAAATTACATTTAACACAAAACAGAACACAACACGAAATGTAAATAAACTGCATAACCAAACATTTAATAGAATATATACACAAAACACAGATTAGAAATTACATGAACATCATAATTACAATACAAATTCAAACATTCAACTAAACAATACAAAATAAACTATTTCACAAACAGTAACTTAAATGCACATAAAAATTTAAACAAAACTTCACTTTTAACACCACACATATATATTTTTTTAAACAATTAACAAAACGATTATACCAAACAATTTAATTAATTTAAAACAAAAAAAAATATAAATAAACAAAAGGAGGTAACATTAATTACCTTTTTACAAAATGATTGTTGTCAAAAATTCCACATCATACTTCAATGTCAAATTATCAACAACATCATTCACAATAGAGAATTTCGACTAATTAGTGTACCAATTAAAAGTCTCCAATAATTGTGGAATTTGGAATGTACCAGTCCAATAAAAAAGACAGCAGATGGAGATAAATAGTGAAGACACAACAAAACGGGGAAAAAAGAAATTTCTCGAAACAGTGAAAATCATATAAAAGGCCAGACGAATTTCAGAAAATTTGTCTTTTGAAGAACCGAACTATAGCGTATTGAGCTAGAAAGCGCAAAAGCAAAAAGGCCAACCTTGAAGGACGTACTGAGTCCAAATTTCAAGTTTTTAAAAAATTGGAATTTCCAATCACTAGCGTATTGAGCTAGACCACCAAAAGTACGTATTGAGTCTTTTGGTCTAGGAATTTTTTACAGAAAATACTTAGAAAATTTTCTGAAAAAATTAGGGAATATTTAGTATTTTACATTTAGAAGAATTTCGTCGAATATTTAAATAAAACTTAGAAAATTTTTCATTGGAGGAAAAATTTTATACTTAGAAAAATTTCGTCGAATATTTAAATAAACTTAGAAAAAATTTTTTCACTGGAGAAAGAATTTTTGGACTTAGAAATATTTCAGCAACAGCAAAAATCTAACAAATTAATATATAGTTTACCAACGGGAAAATTCATTTAATTTCATTATCGGAAATATTCAATCGTGGCAGTTACTATATTTTAAATTTAAACTTCATCATCGAACTAAACAACAATCAACTAAACCTGCATTTTCATCAAGATTCAGCAGCGACATCTCGCGTATAGATCGATCTATACTGTCGACGAATTAGTTTAAGTTTTTGAATTATTGAATATTAGAATTGTTAATTATTGAAATTAGAATTATTAAAATTATATATATTGTAGAAATCAATTTCTTATTTTTTTAAAAATTTAATTGTCGAATTGTATGCAAAATTGTAGTATAATCAATTGCTTTTTTTAAATAATTCAAATTGATTTTTTTTAGAATTTTTGTATTTTATTTTTTGAAAATCAAGATAAAAATTTTGTATAATTTAAGTTTTGCATATTTGAAAATTTATTTACAATTATTTATTAGTACTTAATAAGATCGAAATTGTTAGTTTTAAGTATTATTTTTTCAATAAAATTTTATAACGTAAAATTGTAAAAAAATTGTGTTTTTATTTTATATACTTTATTATTTGAATCAGCACCCTTTTTCATTTAATGTTAAATCAAGATTTTTCGGTAAATGTTTACTTTATGGTACACACACTAGGGTGGGGTAACTAATGACGGGGAATGGTAGGGGCATGTCCCCTGACCACACTTCGGGAGTCAAACCTTGGTGGACGGACAGTGGTGGCGCAGGGGGGGGGTTAAAAATCGAAAATTTATCAATTTGTCTTATGTGTTTATTGTGAAAGTGTGGGCTAGGGGGGCGGAGGGGGTTGGTAATGAATGGGGGGGACAGAGGAAGATTCAAGGACTTCACTATGGGAGCTGAAGTTTGGAAACGGCAAAGTATAGGAGCAGGATGGGAGGTTAAAATTTCTTTTACGAATTAGCGGCCTCTCGCGAAAAATCGTTATCAGCGAGTGGATACATTTCTGCCATGTTGTTAAAAAATGTTTCGATTAGATCAAGATAATCAATTTGACGCTTAAATAAAAATGAGGCTATATAACCGGTCCAATGTTTTTTGTACGACCGAAACGGGGCACACCACTTCGCAAATCTCTCCAAAATCTTTCAATATTTTGAGTGTGAGTGCCAGTTAAAGGATCTACAAAATTTAATGAATGATTGACTGTTAGATGTTGATAGCCTGATTGCTCGAGACAATTATATGCACGCCAACAATCAGAATAAATGACTGTGCCATCAGCAATATATTACCAGATTTGAATTTGTAGAAGGCAAATGTGTATAAAGCAAATCTGACAATGTGTGTATGTTGCATTTTCTATACATATATACACATACTGTCAGATTTGCCTTCTACAAATGCATATCCACACTTATGCACACACACACACACACACACACACACACACACACACACACACACACACACACACACACACATTTGTAGAAGGCAAATCTGACAATGTGTGTATATCTGTAGAGAAAATGCAACATACTTCCGTTTAGAAAGTTCAGCTCCCAAAGTGAAGTCATTGAATCTTCCTCTGTCACTCCCATTCATTACCAACCCCCTCCGACTCCCCTAGCCCACATTTTAACAATAGAAGCATATGACAAATTGATAAATTTTCGATTTTTAACCCCCCGCCCTGCGCCGCCACTGTCCGTCCCCCAAGGTTTGACCCCCTAAATATATTCATTGGACCTTCCTTTATCACCTCCATTCATTACCCACCCGCTCCGACCCCCCTAGCCTACACTTCAACCATAAACGCGTATGACAAAATAATAAATTTTCGATTTTTAACCCCCCGCCCAGCGCCGCCACTGTCCGTTCCCAAAGGTTTGACCCCCTAAGTATATTTATTGGATCTTCCTCTATCACCTCCATTCATTAACCACCCGCTCCGACCCCCCTAGCCTACACTTTAACCATAAACGCATATGACAAAATGATAAATTTTCGATTTTTAACCCCCCGCCCTGCGCCGCCACTGTCCGTCCCCCAAGGTTTGACCCCCGAAGTGTGATCAGGAGACATGCCCCTACCATTCCCCATCATTAGTTACCCCACCCTAGTGTGTGTACCATAAAGTAAACATTTACCAAAATTTTTTTAAGATGGATGTCACATAGAAGTATTACCTCCTAAGGATGAAGCATTTGATTTTTATAATTTCAAATGCTGGTATTCGACAGTCTTACTGGCAGTAGTCGATTATCGGTAAAAAAAATTAAAAGTTAATTTGAAGAAATTTAATTTCCATTTATTGCAGGTATCGTTTTACATATATTCAAGTTGGAGCTCCTGGACGGATTCGAGTTTCCTATTTGTATGATATTTCAAAACTTAAAAGGCTTCAAGAGACTCATCCTACACTAAAACAATATCCAAAGATTATCAATGGCTGCGAAGTTAATCCTTTCTTAATTGGAGATTCAGCATTCGCCCTTTCACCTAACATGATGAAACCATTCACATTCAGTAGTACGTTCACTTCTGAAGAACAGAATTTCAATCGAAAATTATCGTCCGTTTGTCGAGTTGTTGAAAATGCGTTTGGCCATCTAAAAGCTCGATTTCGGAAACTTGGGAAAGGATTAGATGTCAGTATTCACAACACAAATATTGTTATCAACGCAGCTTGTGTTTTGCATAATTTTTTTAATAATTTCAATGATAATGTGAACGACAGGTGGCTGAAAGAAATGGCATCATTAGAAGCTACAAGACGTCGGGAATATCCACAACAGATGACCGAACAAATTGAAAACCCAAGTGCCTTGGATGTAAGAAAGGCCATAGCTAAACTCTTAGTGGAAGAAGAAAGTGACACTATTTTACTGGATGGTAAGTCTACTTTTATTATTCAATTACGAAATTTTTTACATACATATTTGAAAATATTTGAATATTTTTAAACTTAAAAATTATAATTTTTTTTTTAAAATATGTAGAAATTCTTTCTGCAATAATAGTGTTTCATTGCTGAATTTTTCCTCTAAATCAATTAATTTTTGCGTGGTTTTTCTATGTTCCAAAAGCTCTTCTCTTAAAAGTTTATTGCTTTCTCTAATTTCCTTCAAAATTTCATTTTGCACCTTATTAATTTTTCTTTTTCTAGTTGACGATGTTGATGGTGCTGATTCTACTGCTGCAGCTGCTGCTATTGGCGTTGATGGTGATGTTGATGATGTTAACTGTTCTGACGATTGATTTCTTTCCGTCTCACAGTCATATACAGTACTTTCCGTTTCCATCAATGGAGGTGATATGACAGCATTATCATCAGTGCTCTGAAATAATATGTAAAAATAAAAATGTTTAGTTCAAAATATGTTTTTTTTTCTTTAAAATGAACTTACAATACAGTCTTCAAATATGTCTAAGTCATTACATTTGTAACTTCCGATAATTTTGTGCACGCTTTCATAATATGGCCATTCAGATGGTGATGATCCTGACCCCATTTTTTTCTTCTCATCTCTTAAAAATAATTACATGATTAAATACATATAAATAGAAAAATCTAATTCGACTAAACTAAGAGAAAAAAGTGTAATTAATTGATAACAATAAATAATGATAAATAGTTTGCATTATGTATATGTATTATTTAATATACTCCTTTTGAATTTAATGTAAAAGTTGTGATTAGTATTTATAATGCAATAAAAATAAGAATATAACAAACAAAAATATTATTTTTAGTTTGTTTTTTGCTGGCGTACATACCACCCAATGTATAGATTCAAAATTATGGTTATGTACACGTATTACAACTTATATAAATATGTTTATTAGTATAAATAGGTACAAAAATAATTCTCACTCACCTATATTTTTGAGTAAGGTTGTTGACTTTTATTCGAAGTTCTTTGGGTAAAACTACAACTGCATTTTTCCCCATTTCACTGGCCATTTCAGTATAAACATGTAAATTCTTTTTCAGCCCACGAAGTTGTAAAGCATATGTCTCCCAAACGTCTAACAAAATACACATTTTATCGGCATCCCACCGCATCTGCTTCTTTTTTTTGACTCATTTTATTTCTAAAATATTTGAAAAATTATTATTCGATAATATTTTATTTAATTTTAAAAAGAATTCTATAAATATTTTAACTTACTTCGAATGCACTTAATGTTTACTATATTCACAACACAACCTCAAAAGCACATTTGAATTTGAACAGAACACCAAATCATCTTTTTGACATTATAAATTGTCATTTAAAAAATTTTTTAAATTATTTTTAAAAAAATAGATGTCCCTATTCTTAATTATAGAAGAAAATGATGTAGTTTTTACTTCATTGGTAATAATTCATTATGAGCACTTTTTACTTAATAATTACGTTTTACTTCATAATGAAGTGTGGTGTGTACATAATATAATAGGCATTTCTTTTCAATTTCTTAGATTTTTAATTACTTTTGAAAAAAGAATTATGTTTTTAATGTCTACAGAAAAAGGGAATATTGGAGTTCGAAGTTTTAAAAAATTTAAATAGCGACGATTTATATCTATTAATTCCCAGTGAAAAATTTGGAATAAGAATTAAATTTAGAACTAAATTATTTCAATGGCGACAGGAAAACGTAAGTAATTTTCCAATTTTATTAATTATAATTATCAAGTGTAACAAAGAGCACTGGAATAATTCTTGTAATTTTTGGAACAAATTTGTTTTATATTCTTTGATATATGAATTTCGAAAAAGTTTAAATGAAAAAAAGAGATCGGCATTTTTAATTAAATTTATTTTTTGTCTAAAGCAAAAAGTATTTGAAATTTCTAATTTTTAAATAACAATTTTATATAAATCGTTGTTTTATGCTTCTTATTCAAGTCAAGTAAATTCTGCAAGATCTGCTCCTCTGCTCTTTAACTTATTATTAATTTATTTGATTACATTTTTTCTGTGAGATAATACGACAATTTTTCTTTTGCAGAACATTAACTGCAGTTTGAACATTGGGGACACGATATCTTTTCCACTGCAACTTGAAAATTGGATAAATTCTACGCCATCTTTGCCAAGTCTTTCTCTATCAGAATGCAGTGAAGCTGATAATGTGAGCATAGTTTCTGAGTTATAACTTATAACTATTATACTATAATTCAATTGAAATTTTACATTTAAAAAATTTTAGAACCTTACTTCTATATTAGAAAGATCCGTACAGGGTCAGTCTATAATAAAATCATACAACGAAAATAGTTTCCTTCTATAAAGTGCAAGGCAGAAGCTTTGTCTTATAATCTGTGAGCACTGGATCAGTTTGAAAAAAAGAGTAACACCTGCCGACTACAAAAAGGCCGCTGATGAAATTATAAAAAAAGAAGAAAAAGTAATTTACCTTAACTAATTTTTTATCCTTAATTAATTACTGAAGTATATGCATTTTACCAGGAAACATACGTTGGAAACAATTTAGTACGAGGAAAATTAAAGGAAAAATACTATTCTCTTAGAAAATCATTGGCTGGTAATACAAAAAAACTAGGGAAAACTTTTCCACAAAATTCTTCTTGTGAAAATTTGGTTGAAATTATTGGTAAATCTATAGTTTAATATATTGTTTGTGTTAATGAATTTTTAACGATTTGAATTTTCTTTTTAAAGATAACGACGAAGAAAAACAACGGAAAGAAGCCGATTTCAATTGGCTTAAACACAACTCTTATCCAGAAGATATAGCAACTTCAAAGTGGAAATCAAAATTTTCCATACGTCAGCTGGATATAAAAAATAAGGAGGTGAATACTTTAGAAAAATGGCCTATTCTGTGTCAAAAAATAGGAGCATCCCTTGTAAGAAATTCTTGAAATATCTCCTTCATACCATTTGTTTTGAATTTTAAATATATCTTTTTAGATTGAACTAGACTTCGAAATATTATTCCCGAATAAAAGTGCATTACTGTTTTCAAAGTGGTCAGCATTTTTTGATAAGTGTACATTAATAATAAGTTCACAACTCCGTGATCCATTAAACAAAGGCTTTCTTCCGCTATTAAAGTGCGAACAAGAAAGTAAGTATAGAATCTTCAAATTAGTTGTATATTTAAAAGTAGAGAACTACAAATTGCTTACTAAAAAATTGTAGGGGTATATTGCGAGAGTTTTTTCGACTCTCGTTATAGGCTTTACAGTTTTTTATTCATATACTCTTCACTTTTTTTTATACTTAATTATAGTTACTTTTTATACTGTGATTTATTTTGCAGATACTCGGAATTATGCGTTGACTATTTTAATTATAGCATTTCTAATACCCCAAATTATTAAAACGGGCAAATCAAAACAGTGGAAGCCTTCTATTTCCGATAGATAGCCAAAGTGCGTTTGTAATCCATATTACGGTAAGATAAACTTAATACAAGTTTTGTTTTATTAATATATTATGATGCAATGTATACAAACATTTTTTCAGGACGAAAACTATTTATTATATAAAACTATAAGTAGAAGAAAAGAAGATTGTCGGTCTCGTAACTCAACGTTGCAACCTTTCATCATTGTGGTAGGCGAAAATGAAGAACATCTTTCTAAATTTTACATATACTACAACGATATATATTATAAGTTTGATAGCTGTTTAAAAGCTATTTCAGTATTATTTCAAACGTATCAGGTATTACAATTACAATAGAAAGAAGAAAACAAAAACAATAAGACAACTTCATATGGTGTAATTCATACTTTCAAACATTTTTTGTCTAGCTGAAAACGCTGGCAGAATGTTTGAAGATGTTATATGTCTTATTCAAACATGTAGGCTGCTAGAGGTTAAAAAATTCTGCTAGCGGAGCTGGTTTGATTTATATAAGAAATTTATATGAAGGCTGGATATCTGGTATGTTGATTGTTTGTGCTTTAGTCTTCTATTTTACTATCTTCAAGTTGTGTATAAACAAGTAATCATAATCATATGTACATTTATTGAGTGATTTATCTATGAATTTAGATTCATTTACTGTCAGAATGTTTCATTTTCTATTCTGAAAATAATCAGATTACAAAACGGAATCACGAACCGGAATTTTTTCAAAAGATGAATTTTTCAGAGCCATGTAACAGGTCACATTTATTACAATGCATTTGAAATTCATTCTAAATTTTTCACATTCATAATCAGATTCATGTGACAGTACACTATATGGTTCGGTTGACTTTTTTTACATAATTTATTGGAAAACAATTTTAGTAGTCCTGTTGCTTAGAGACAGTTTTGTTCGCTTGGGCCAAAGTAACTGCGGAGTTGGGGTGACTTTGTACCATTGTGAATTTTTCACTATATTTAATAGCTAACATTTCAAATGGACATTCCAATACTTTAAATTTGTATTTTTATTTAAATATCGTTCTTGGTGATGCATAGCAGTACAAAAAAAGTAAAAAATTTTCTTCTTCTTTTTCGCCAGTGTCTTCATAACGGTAAGTGATAAGGATGTAATTTTTGGTTCAAAAGATGCTTCTTAAAATGCTCTATATTTTTTAAAAAATTTTTTTTTCAAAAAGTTCTAGTAGAAGTATAATAAAAAACACAAAATACCCTGTATTATTCTTCTATTACGACTTTTTGAAAAAAAAAATTACCGTTATGAAGATATTGGCCAAAAAGAAGAAGAAACATTTTTTTTTTGGATGTGTCCTTTCAAGAGGGGGTGAGCGCCGCGAATTTTTTTTATCTCTATCATTTGCAACAACACCTCACCGCTCACCCTCTCCGGACATGGGATTAAAATGTAAACCTTTACCCATATTTTAAATACAATCTTTTTTTTGAGTTGGGCCAAGTACACCTGCAGGTGGCCAACCTTACCCCGTTTTACCCAAAATTTAAGTGTTCAATATACTTTTAATTTGGAATCTCAAATTAATGAAAAAACCAAACTTTAAATTACTTTAAAAATGACCTCTCAGACTTTTCGAGAGATCTAATCTAAATTTGTTTCATCCTTTCTATTGCATTCATTATTTAATTTCGTATATTTTCCTTAATTTATTAAATATAGCAAAAATGAAAAAGTTTTTCATAACAATTTCCTTCGACAATTGCAAAAAATTTATAAAACTTTTATATGGAGAAGAACTGGAATACGAAATTCTAGAAAATGCAGTAAATAAAGCATTTTCATTATCGAAAGAACCGACATTTTTAACAAATAGAGGTTTAGAAATCGAGAAGGAAGATGTCATCGACTATATAATGCAGTTTAAATTAAGCAATAATTTTGAATTATTTATCAAAGGTATATTTAAATTTTTTTTCTCATATTGGGTGAAGTGAATAAAAAGAAGTAAATGCTATTAAGTAATTAAGTTTTAAAAAATAGTGTGTTGTTGCAGAAAATTTGCTATTTATATCTTATACCTCATGCGTAACATTCATAAAATAGGTACAAATCCTAATAATAATAGAATAAAATAGAAAAATAAAACAAAGAAATATGCATTGTTGTGGTAAACAGTTTTGAGAGGAACAGGTCCTTTGCAATTTTCTAGACAGGTAGGTTTTTGAACCCTTCATATACGCTTTGATCCTTAATAACTTCATAACGGACTGCGATATCGAATTCAAATTTTTTTTGTTCGATAGTGCACAACATAGGCCAAAATTTAATATAATAAAATTTTTTTTGTAGTGAATTTTTTTTTCAGGAACCCAATTTCTCAAAACATGTTTTTAAAAAAAATGTGTGAATTTTGAATTTATTACTTTTTCTTGACCAGAAGCATGTTTTAAAATACATGTTGTAGCATATGAAAAGATAATTTTGTTACCTATAATTTGCAAAAAGAAAAATTGTAATATACAGGGTGTAAAAAAAAGTAACACTTGTTTTTGTGTTCAAAGGTCTTACAAAAATTTAAAAATTCAAAACGCCCTCTAACGTCGAAACCAGGCTTTACATAAATTTTTGCTAGTACAATATTCTTCATAAAACAAATCAAAGAATCGCGTGGTACTAATATTCTTATGTTGAATAGAATCACCCTGTATAATATATAAGTATATTATCTACTATAATTAAAGTGAAACATGTAGAACAAAAATTTGTTTAGTTATATCAAGGATTAATTACTTCGGAGTTGCAAGATTGTATTTGGTTTATCAAATAGAAATCATTGTAAAGTACCACAAAAATTTGTTTATATTGTAATTTTTTTTTATAGTCAATATATATCGAATATGATAAATTATTGAAATATAAAGATTTCTTTTTTTTTCACAAAGAAAAAATAATATATAATATTCAATAGAATTATAAGAGAAAATTTGAAGTGAAAGTGAACAAAGTAAATTTAAATATTCAATTAATCAGTATATAACGAAATTACAAAATTATAGAGAAATGGATTAAAGTTGTTTTTTGCACTTTTATTATATTTATCTCTAAGTTTAAAAGCAAAGCACCTTTACTTTATTAATTTATGGTATTTTGAAATAATGCAGTTTTCTTATGATATCAATTAATTAATTCCTAAATTAATTGTCTATGTACTTATAATCGAATTTGTAATTAACATTAATACTATTAGGTTTTAAGAATGTGATAAAATGAAATTGTAAAGAACTCTATAAAGGTTTTCGCTCATCACCTAACCCTTTTCCAGACCCCTTTATTCTTTTATCACATTCCTAATGTAATAGCTGATAAAAATTTTGTAAACTAAATATTTTTCATTAAGTATGGGAACATAGTAATACAGCGGACTATGTTTGTTTGAGGTGGGTAAGATCCTATCATCGTTGGGCGAGGCGTTCTTTTCTTTAATTTTCAGGACCAACGATGGTAGTAGCTGTTTTCTTGGGCCAGAGCGGGGCCATAGTTGCAGGTTGAACGGTGTGGGTGTTGTTTTTTTATTGTAATTTGATAATGGAGCATCCGTAGTAGAAGATTTCATCACATATATAAACAAACATTTTGAATTTTTTGTAGTTTTTTTACTATAGATTTACAGTGGCCGTAAGTACAACAGTATGTACACACATTACTGTGCATACGTTACACTATAATGAGGAGACAAATTTATTCCTTAAACATGGCTCTTTGAAAAAATTAAAAAAATAAAGTTATATTAGATTGTAATGTGAGGGTATCATTTTTTTTGTGTGACTGTATTCAGCCACACCATATTTTCCTACATTCTAATTATGTGTACCTAACAGTACACGTAATCGCATTTCAAAGGCCCAAGTGTTATCTAATGTATTGTATTGTGCAACAATACAATTATTTCTTGGGTATGACACGCGCATAATTTTCTTATTGTTTCTTATGCATAATACGCATAAGATAAGAACAGATGCATGCCTTATGCACGTGATTCCAATATTTCCAGACCATTCCATTTCTTATACTTTATCAATTTAATACATACACATTGTTAAATCCACTAAAGAAAAATCTTGATTTAACATTAAATGAAAAAGGGTGCTGATTCAAATAATAAAGTATATAAAATAAAAACACAATTTTTTTACAATTTTACGTTATAAAATTTTATTGAAAAAATAATACTTAAAACTAACAATTTCGATCTTATTAAGTACTAATAAATAATTGTAAATAAATTTTCAAATATGCAAAACTTAAATTATACAAAATTTTTATCTTGATTTTCAAAAAATAAAATACAAAAATTCTAAAAAAAATCAATTTGAATTATTTAAAAAAAGCAATTGATTATACTACAATTTTGCATACAATTCGACAATTAAATTTTTAAAAAAATAAGAAATTGATTTCTACAATATATATAATTTTAATAATTCTAATTTCAATAATTAACAATTCTAATATTCAATAATTCAAAAACTTAAACTAATTCGTCGACAGTATAGATCGATCTATACGCGAGATGTCGCTGCTGAATCTTGATGAAAATGCAGGTTTAGTTGATTGTTGTTTAGTTCGATGATGAAGTTTAAATTTAAAATATAGTAACTGCCACGATTGAATATTTCCGATAATGAAATTAAATGAATTTTCCCGTTGGTAAACTATATATTAATTTGTTAGATTTTTGCTGTTGCTGAAATATTTCTAAGTCCAAAAATTCTTTCTCCAGTGAAAAAATTTTTTCTAAGTTTATTTAAATATTCGACGAAATTTTTCTAAGTATAAAATTTTTCCTCCAATGAAAAATTTTCTAAGTTTTATTTAAATATTCGACGAAATTCTTCTAAATGTAAAATACTAAATATTCCCTAATTTTTTCAGAAAATTTTCTAAGTATTTTCTGTAAAAAATTCCTAGACCAAAAGACTCAATACGTACTTTTGGTGGTCTAGCTCAATACGCTAGTGATTGGAAATTCCAATTTTTTAAAAACTTGAAATTTGGACTCAGTACGTCCTTCAAGGTTGGCCTTTTTGCTTTTGCGCTTTCTAGCTCAATACGCTATAGTTCGGTTCTTCAAAAGACAAATTTTCTGAAATTCGTCTGGCCTTTTATATGATTTTCACTGTTTCGAGAAATTTCTTTTTTCCCCGTTTTGTTGTGTCTTCACTATTTATCTCCATCTGCTGTCTTTTTTATTGGACTGGTACATTCCAAATTCCACAATTATTGGAGACTTTTAATTGGTACACTAATTAGTCGAAATTCTCTATTGTGAATGATGTTGTTGATAATTTGACATTGAAGTATGATGTGGAATTTTTGACAACAATCATTTTGTAAAAAGGTAATTAATGTTACCTCCTTTTGTTTATTTATATTTTTTTTTGTTTTAAATTAATTAAATTGTTTGGTATAATCGTTTTGTTAATTGTTTAAAAAAATATATATGTGTGGTGTTAAAAGTGAAGTTTTGTTTAAATTTTTATGTGCATTTAAGTTACTGTTTGTGAAATAGTTTATTTTGTATTGTTTAGTTGAATGTTTGAATTTGTATTGTAATTATGATGTTCATGTAATTTCTAATCTGTGTTTTGTGTATATATTCTATTAAATGTTTGGTTATGCAGTTTATTTACATTTCGTGTTGTGTTCTGTTTTGTGTTAAATGTAATTTTTCATACTTTTATTTTTTTTTATTTTAATTTTTTTTTTCTTTTATCTTCAGGTTGATGCTGGAATCAACACACATGGTCATGGTTAGCAGATTATTCCGATCTCCCTATATAATATATGAATTATACGCACACATTTGCATTTTCAATGTTAAATTTTAATGGCCGCCCCTATTCATGTATTCTATTATATGCATCATACACATATACATGCGCATTTTACTTAAAATTTTAATGGCCGCACACGCATACATAAATATATTCTCAATATTTTTAAATTCGTTTTCAATTAGTTCCCCATGTTCTCATCAATCCCATTTTCACATTTATTCCACATTTCAGAATGTACCTCACACGTCAAAATTTGCATGGCCACCCTAATTGGTTAATTTCAAAATTTTAAAATCATACGTTTTATTTCAAAATTCAAAAAAATTTTCAAAAATTATATAATAATTCCTTGCCCTTATCATATATGTTTTCCAGAGATTAGTATTAATTTAATAATTATGTGATCCTATACATCTTTTTTTTTCATTATATAAGTAAAATTTTTCTAATTTTATTCCATACTCGTTTCTGACTTCACTTCCTTACCTTTAAATCACCCGATAATATAGTTTAAAGTTGGTAATATAGGCCAAATATGAAATGAAATGGGAAATGATTATGAAATACGGCGTTGTCTAGTCCTAATTTTTTTTCAAATTTTGAAAATTTAAATTTTAAATCAGAAAATTTATTAAAAGATTTTCCATTTCAGATTTATTTTTCCTCATATTCTGAAAATTGTAAATTAATTTCTTTTTATAGTCTCCTTTGAACTTACTGTGCATACTTCCAAACGATTTCTAATTTTTGTCTTTATTAAATTTACCTGGAAAATATCCTTTCCACAGTTGCGCTACTGTGTGGCAAGCTCAATACTGCAGATATAAACGTTTTTAATTTGGGAAACATTGTATCACCCATACCATTTTTCATATTAAAAACGTTTTTCCAAAAATCTTCTAAGTTTAAGTTTTCTCCTATGAAAGATGCAGTATTTAAAAGAAGTCTCCATTCCTCTTCTAGTGCTTCAATACCTTGTTCTGAAACAAGGTTTGGAAACATTGAAATTAGAGGAACAAGACTCCGTCCCATATTTTCTGGATTAAGTATTTCGATAGAATTAAGAACTTTATCTTCAAAGTTTATTCTGTTCTGTATTTGTTTACAGAGTTCAATGTAAAATTTTTTGCAATTTTCTTTGATTTCATCAATATTATTTAGATTGTCTTTTTCAATTTTGAATTCGGCTTTTCCACCTATGTAAATTTCATTTGTTTTAATGTATATATTTTTATCACTAAAGTCTATTGAATTCAAATTCATATCACTTATATATTCTTTTTTAATAAAGTTTGATAAAATTGTTTTAAAATATATATTAATTTTTTTCAACATTTCATGTATCTGAGGATGCTCAGATTGAAACTCAATATTGACATTATTTGTTAAATTTAAAATATACCCTAAAAAAAGAAAATACAATTCGTTTTTCAACGTTAAACTGTTTTGCAGTATCCGTCACTTTTTTGTTTTCAATGTTTTCAAATTTTGTGTAGAGGAAAAAATGTTTAAGAGCTGTCCATTGCTCTATAATGCGATTGATGACATTTCCAAGCGAAAGCCATCTTGTTGCTGACAATTTTAATATTTTGTGATTTTTGCAGTTAAAATATTCTTGAAATTCCTGAAACTCTTTCAGACGTTTTGCGCTGTGGGAAAAAAATCCGCATGAATCTCGAACAAAAATCTCCAAATGAATAGGCAAACATTGAACTGCAGAAGATGCACATAAATTTATCGAGTGGCATATACTGATACTGATGATATATGAGATGAATCTATTGCAACAGATTTTATAAGTAATATTAAAGGCTCTATTAGAATAAATGGCAAATTGTGTTGAATTATAAACATTATAATTTTTAATTCAGCAATTTTGATGTTGTGAATGCTTTTATTAAACTCTTTTGTTATTTCACTCTCCGTTATTTGTGGTTGATTTTTCTGTTGTATATATCTGTTTTTATGATAAATAGATTCTTTGTGTCGCTTTATATGTACCACATTATTTGGTAAAACTTTATAGCACACTTTGCAAAATGGCTTATTGTCTTTTTCTTCAATAAAATCAAACTGTTTTTTCCATTTTTCGCGAAAATGTTGCATGTATTTTATATTATTTTTATTTTCACATTTTTCATCACTGTCACATTGTTTTTTGTTTTTTTCTAGTAGTTGCACTGCTGGTTCACTCATACTTGCGCTGCAACTAGCAGCTTCATCATCATATTTTCGTTTCTTAATAAGAAATCTAGAATAAATTGTTTAAAATTATTATTAATAGCGTGTACAATTAATTAACTTTTAACTCAACATTGTTATACTTACTTTTCCATTTTATTTTATTAATTTTATTTCCATTTTATTTATACTTTAATTCACACACAACAAAATCAAGTTTAAGACATACGTATTACAAAATACAGAATATAGTGAATATAATATTATTATATAGTATATACGATATACGTGAAAGCATACAAATGGAGTAGAACGGAAACATGATAATGAATAGATGTAGTAATAAATAGTAGTAAAATGTAGTATTGGAACAAAAGATAATAGAGCTGCCAATACATGATTTCTTTAAATTGAAAAAAATACTTTTTCCAAAGAAGTAAGAAATCATTTTATCCAATATTCGACATAGGTAAAAGTAAGATCGGAGTATTTTTCATAGCAGTGGAGTAGAGGAGTAAAAGCGATAAAAAAGGAGTAGAAATACTCCGATCGGAGTAGAACGACAACATTGCCTGGGAGTCGACTAATATAAGTGCTACAAGTGCAACCTCTGCCCAAAGTAAAAATTCATATTCTTTGTAAATGCCGTTTTCTTTATTTGAGTTTATTACACGTGTTCTGGGCAACTTCTGCCCAAGTTAAAGTTTAAAATTTTAAATTTGCCGGTTCTTTTTTTTGTAAAAATAATATCAGTCGATTTTTTGTAGTAAATTTTTAAGATTTTTTTTGTAGTAAATTTTGGAAAATTTTTTTTTGAAAGGAAGAAAAAAGAAAAAAAGTAAAAAAACAATCAAGTAAAGTTAATATTTACAGAAAATACTATATGTATTAGATACAAAAAAAAAAAAAAAAAAAAAAAATTTGTGTGGAAAATTCTTCGATTGAAATGCGACAGCAATTAAAATATGCATAAAATATTATCTTCATAATAACCATATCGGAAAATTAATATCTTTATTATTATCTAATTTTATAATTATATAAATCCAATAAAAATTTGTGTTATAAGAAAATTGTGGAAAAAAAAATATTTTTTTTGAAATAAACAGTTATTTTCTATTTTGATAGAATAAATTGAAATTTAAAATGAAATTTATAGTGATAAATTCAATTGTATAAGATTTCGTAATTTGATATCAATAAATTACAATTATTAGAAAAAAAAGAAAAGAAAAAAAATAATAAGGAAGTAGAAAAATAAAATTATTAATAAGAATTTTGTGTGTAATAAGAATTTATTGTGTTTATTTAATAATAAGAAATAAATAAAAAATTTCTAACTAAACAAAAGAAAGTATCGGATAATATAATTATAAAGGTCAATGTAAGCATTATAAAATATATTAGTACAAAATAGCCAAAACAAAATTAACAATAACAACAACAACCACGGAAATTATACACAAAAAATAACAACAACATCAGCGACATCGTCACCATCGACGACATCACCACCATCTTTAACATCTTCATTGTACCATTATCATCTTTATCTATAGTATCCATCATCATCTTCATAGTCACCAACAACAACATCATCAACGTTTTAAACCTCTTCCTCTGCAATAACATCAACAACAACAACATCATCATCATAATCATCGTCAATTTCCTCAACATTAACATCATCAACCACAGCTGTATGAAACTTTCATACAATGGATGTAAAACTATATATCGCTCACTGAACGAAAAGTCCTACATAATATCAATAAATCGTGTTTATTGAAAGAATTACATCAAAAATTTAAAGTATTAATGTAATATTTATTAACCCATTTATGCCGAGAACTAAAAAACAATATTTTAAGTGCAAAATCAAAAGAATGTATTTCAAAACTAAACCAAATAGCTTTATAAATTCATAAGGATTCGAAAAATATGTAGTATTAGTAATTTTATTGCCGTCCTACATTTAGGACAGTAGGAACTCAGGCGTACTTGGTGTGGTATTTAATAAAACATTTAACATGAACACCAACATCACATTTACAACACCTTGTAGTACATTTTTGATGACATTCTCCACAACGGGTTTGCTTTTCTTGTGAAACAACATAGTGTAGCAGACCGTCGTATCTACTTTCCGTACTTATTCGTGATGTCCTTTGTTCTCTTGTTGGAGCTTGGCCATAGTGTTCCATATAAAATCTTGCAATTCTCCTTCTAAATTCAAGTAAATCCAATTTTTCTTCGCCGTACTTTCTATGGATAAGCCAAGCATTATTTATCGTCATGTCTAGAAAGAATGTAATCAGAGGCCAGTACCACTTTTTTCCGTGGACATTGACCCTATATTTATTCACATTTTGGTCACATCTATCTATACCTCCCATATTTTCATTGTAAATTTTCACCATGTTTGGCTGATCTATATCTACTCTCTTACGAATTAATCGATTGAATCTTCTGGCTTTATTGATAGGATTTATTCCAACAGCATTTGAACAAATATTGACTACATTATTATCATTCCATCGACAGAATATTAGCTCTTCACTTTTATCTACTCTATAATCAAAACTTCCTCTGGGTTTTTTTTTATTGACACTTTTCGTCTCAAGTGGACAGTTTTCCATGCGGTTCGATCTCACAGTTCCTGTTGCCTTGACTCCAATTTTTCCTAGCTCTCTGATCAGTTTCGCACTTGTAAAAAAGTTGTCAAAACACAAATGAAAAGTTAAATGTGGTAAGCGATTCTTAAGCAATTTTGCAAACTTGTAAACCAAATCGCCACCCATTCCGATCTCGGAAAAGTTACCAGCATCTTTGCTTTTACCTTGATAAGGTTCACAGTGAACAATGTATCCCAGCCGTGTACCCCCACACCAAATTTTAAAACCAAACCTGATAGGTTTTCCGCGAATAAATTGTTTCATTCCATGTCGACCATAGTATCTACACATCGATTCGTCAAAACAGTAGTACTCTTGAGCCGGTGTAAATTCTGCGAACTTTTTGTTTATATGATTGATAATAGGTCTGATTTTTGCGTATTTATCAGTTTCATCTAAACTATGATTATCTGCTAGGTGGAAATTTTGCATTATTGCTTCAAATCTGTCACGTCGCATGTTATTTGAAACTGTGTAATGTGTTGTGTCACTTGAGGTTTCCCAATACATCCTTCACTGGAGTGTAACCGCTGTACAACAAAATACCAATAAAACAATGTAACTCTTGGGAGCTTACATTCAAAACCCTGTTATGCTGTGCCGCATAATTATTAGTCTGTACAATTATATTTTCGAATAATTCGGTATCGAAAAATAGTTCAAATGTTTGAATTGGATTTGGTTTCAGTTCTTTCAGAAAGCTATCATTTTCATCCTCAACATTATATTGAAAAGTTGGAAGTTTGCAATTTATGTCCGTTTTCTTCCACTGAGGACTGTTGATTTCCATACGCCTTTTCAGCTCTGATAAAGGCAGAGAATCTTCTTCATCTTCACTGTCACTGCTACAGGTATTTCCAATCTCTGCCGCTTCCCGCAAAATACTACCAGGTAGGTTCATTATTCCGCCTCCACCATCTTCATCACCAGAATCTTCATCAGTAACATATCCTGTGGCGTTTTCTGGAGGTTGTATATAAATATTCAAATGTTGCACGCTGGAGCAACTTTGCTCGATGTCATCTAACAAATCAGCTAATCTAGCTCTTTTAACATTTTTGTTGTAGAAGTTTCCAGTAGAAATGGGAAAAAAATTCGAACTAAAAAAATTTAAAACATTTCTCATAAAAGTTTCATGAATGCCTACTGTCCTACATGTAGGACATAAGAAATGTACAAAAAAATATTATAATCAAATTATCTATCATTATAATTTTGATTCTAAATTATTGAAAACAGTACAAACAACAAAATATTTGCTTCATTGCACGTACTATGCTAAAATACTTACCCTGTAGAAGATTCAGTATTACCGTTACTCAACATTACTACAAATTTCAATTTCTAACGAAAACGACGAGTCAAAAGTCCACATAAAACTGAGCAATATTTATATTTTGTTGCGCTTATATCTCTAAATAATAGCAAATGGACCGTTATGTTTAAAAATACAACCAATTCTTGAACATGATTAAACTTGTCGCCGTTCTACATGTAGGACAATAGGCATATATGGGAAACCTGCATATATGTTGTTGGAAACCTGCAAAAGGAAAAAAAAATTGTTATTAATTAATTTAATTAATTTAAATTAAAATAATTTTAACCAAAATAATTGTATACTTACCTGTAACATTGACACCACTTTATTTACATTTTTTTTATGTGGTCTTCTTCTTTCTACAACGTCAAATGTCAACGTTATAATCACTTTCTTTTATTTCGTTGACATTCGTTGTAGAAAGTTGTTCCACATTCCACTGGAAGTCTCTATCAATTCGTTGACGTTGTCATCTTTCGGCGAATTGATAGAAACTTCCAGAAGATCGATTCTTTTTTTTTTGTCACGATACATCGAGTTTTTTTTGAGTTAATCGAGTTCTTTTTTCTTAGTTAGTCAATGGAGTTCTTTTTTTGAGTTAGTTAGTTCGTCACACGGAAATTTTGTGAATAAGTAATTTTTTTTTTGTTATCAATTTTTAGTTAAATTTTTTTTTTATTTTTCCTTTTTTGAGAATCAATTTTTATTAAAGCTAATTTAATTAAATTTGTAATAAATTTATTTTTTTTTTGTGAGATAAAAAAAAAGAAAAAAGAATTTGTAATAAATTTTTCTTTTGTGAGAAAAAAAAAAGAAGAGTTTTTTTTTATATAAAAAAAAGTAAAGGGTATCAGAAGAAAAAGGGTAAGTAGTTTTATTTTAATTTATTAAAAATCCCTTTTTAAGGCTCCGCTCGGCCTCCTATTTAACCTTTTCCTTTCCTTTTTTTTTTATATAAAACTTTTAACTCCTTTTCTACTTCTGTAGAATTTTCTACAGAAAAGGGGTTAAAAGTAGGAAAAAGCACATTTTTCCAACATTTGGTGTCAGGTGTGGGGTCACCGATTGATCTTAGAAATAAGATCCTACCACCACCACCTGATCTTATTATCCTTTTTCCTTCCTTTTTTTCGTCACAATTAAAACATTTTTTTTGCTTGCTATATAGCATTTTGGGTGCTATATTATTTGCAGAGTACATAAAAAATATAGTAGGGACACTTGGGGCATCATCTTTTAGTATAAAACGTTAGAAGTCCCACTATATTTAGATAGTGTTTTTTTTTGTCAAAATAAAAAAGGGGGCATTAAATAAAATTTTATTTTTGAAATATTTTTCTTTGTGTTTTTTTGCAGCATAGTTTTTTTTTCCCCTTTTTCTTCATATTGGGTGAAACGCAGCATTCTGTTTTTCTTTCTTTGCAGCCGTTATACACGTGTAACTTACATTCTCTTTGTTACCGTGTATAAAATCGTGGTTCTTTGTACAAAGAAGCCGTAATCGTAACGGGTCAGAGAGTTGGATATTGTACAGGGTGTCACAATTTTTTTTTTGGTACAAGTAAATTTAAGTATTTGTGTGGACAATTTTTTTTTTTGGTAACAGGGTGGTTCATTTTTCTTCTTCTACTGTTTTACACACTTCTGTCTTTTATAAAGACTACTTCTTTTGTTTTCTTTATAACAGGGTGTTTTTCTTATAGGGCCTGAAAATAGAAATTCCTACGTCTTGCATATAAAGCCTGTCACACTTCTTTCTGTTGCAAAAAGTAGCACTCTATCTTCTATAAGACTGTTTTCTTTTTGTAACGGGTGATCTTTTCCTTTATAGTGCTCGAATTTAGTAGAAATTTTCTATCCATTTTGTGCACATCAAACCTGCCACACACTTTCTGTTATCCAATCTGGTTCTTTTTGCTGTTGCTCTTCTTTTTACTTGCTACTATCTACGATTTTATTCCACTAACGTTGACTGATTGTACATCTTCGGCCACAAAGTCGTAAACAATACTTTCATAACAGGGTGATTATTTTCTTGTCTGCAAGCAAAACCAGTAGTTGTACACGCATAGTGTATAATCGTTACAGGGTGTTTCTCACATTTTGATTTTTCTTTGTGGAAATTTTATCTATACCCTTCCTTTGTCTGATTTTGCCTGCAGATTGAAAATTTTCATCACTTTTCCTTTCGTTTTCGACTTAGTTAGTTTTTCCATAACGTTTGGTTACTTTTTGGGCTACTTTATACTTACCATTACTGCTCCAATATGTCTGAGGGGGAACGTTCATCTGATTCCGCCCTTGGTGTGGGAGATAAGCGACCCATCTCTGACACACTCGAATCTACTCTCTCAGAACTTGCAAAGCAGATGGCGCTGCAGGTGCAGCTGATATCTGACATGACGAGTGCACTAAAGGGACTGTCACAGAGAGTTGAGCATCTAGAACAGAGCCGACAAACAGCAAGTGCTATAAGGTTGGATGAAATCGAGCGCTTAGCTAGCCTACCTACGCCTGAGGCTGTCAGAACGGGGCCAACTGTTCCTGTTAGCACTGCTGAGCCCAATTTTTCAACAATGTACAACAAATGACTCTATCTGAGACTGTGTGCCCTCCCAATGTCATACCAACATCTATTGCCCCTGCACTCTGCACAGATGGCGCTCCTGTCTTTCCATCCACCAGGGAAATTCCAACTTCTAATCGACGAAATTCTGGACACGATTTAGCTGCCACCCCTATTATTAATCAAACTTTTAGCCATGTGGTCCCTAACGAAGTATCCCTTGGACCAGAAGTTGACTTTCCGTCACTACCTGTAAATACAGAGTACACTTTTCTACCCCGGGATTCAAATGGGCAATCTAGGTTTGTGGCAGGCTTCCAAATAGAGCAGGAAAATCAATTCAGACAGCGGTATGAGGTAGTAGGGGAGAATGTTTACCTTCACAACCCTGCTCAAAATGTACCCCCTACTAATCATGCCTCCTGGCCTGGTCAGCGCAGGTCCAGCGTACATTTTGGACGACCATCAGTGACTAGCAGCAGAGTTATGATGGGCTCAGGGCATCCTTTTATGAGAGTGTCCCCCAAGGAGTTTGATGGACGTGAGCCATGGCAGAGCTACAAGCCCCATTTCGAGGCTGTGTCGAGGGCAAATGGTTGGCCTGGAGAGTTCAAGGCCCTAGGGTTAGCGCCACACCTAACGGGTACAGCCCTGGCCTATTATGAAACTCTACCAAGAGCTGTCCAGGATAACTATGACCTTCTAGATCATGCCTTGGATAGGAGGTTTAGCATGCAATATCGTCAGTCCGTGACTCACATCCAGCTGCGTGGACGCCTGCAGAAAGACAAGGAACCCTTGCCTGAATTTGCCACGCATATTCAGAGGTTGGTATACCTAGCTTTTCCTGACTGCCCAGAGGCCGCTCGTGACAGAATCGCTCTGGGACAGTTTGTGGATGGCCTAGCGGATTTGGGCACCCAACAGAGGGTCAGAGACGCAGCCCCAGAATGTTTAGAGGAAGCATTGGCCCTAGCTATCCGAATGGAGGCCAGTAGAGATGCGACCCGAATAAGCCGAAAAGGGGCAAGGGCATACCAGGTGGTTATCCATGAGTCCCCAAATAACAATAAGGCACTTTCGGGAAAAGCCACCGGTCCAGTTTGAAAGAGTGCGAGCTGGACCCCTCCCTAAAGACACTCCACCTACCGCTGAAGTGATTGCCACAGGGGTCACAGAGCAAGTAACCATTTAGACATTTCTTTAACCATTCTAGACATTTTGGATTTATTGTGCGAGATGACAACGGGCAGGAGGTTTTCGTCCACAAAGACTGCGTTTCTAAAGACGAGGGAAAACTTCGTTTGAGACAGGGGCACAAGGTAGTTTTCGATGTGGTTTCTAGCTCTCGTACCCCTCGAGCAACTAATGTGAAATTGCAACACGAGGAGGGGTTGAATCCATCTGAGACAGACTTATCTCTTTGCCCCAAACAAATCCCCAAATCGTCTTTGCAGCCTTCTGGGACAAACCCCAAGCCATCTGGCGACCCTGCTGGGTCATCTCGCACTCCTGACACAAGCCCCAAGCCTTCAGACAGTCCTGCCAGGCCAAAGCCTCTGTTTCACTTCTGATTTGTCTGCCTCCCATTCTGCCTCCCACTCCCTTACAACAGATTTAAACTAGTTTCCACTGACCCTTTGGGGCCAGAGTTGGTGGAAGAATCAGCCCCAATCACAATCCCCATTACAGTGGTCTCTACTGGACCTAACCTTAGCGTTCATGGCACTGTCAATGACATACCTATTATGATGATTGTGGATACAGGAGCTACTAGAACGATCGTACACCCCCGAGTCCTACAACGAAGCCCTTGTGCGGTGGAAGTCTTACCATCCTATGCTACTATAAAAAGCGTCACTAGTGAGACCATCCCCGTCGAAGGTAAAGTTCTAATCCAACTATCAATAGGCCACTTTTCGGTCAAACACTTAACCTATTCCGCGGAAATCCATGACGACTGCATTCTGGGTATGGATTTCCTAAAACAGTACGGCTGCATTCTTGACTTAGAAAAAGATCTCCTCCACTTACAGGAAGAGTCGATTCCCTTACGTCACTCTTCTTCTTTCTTGACAAGAACTTTACAGTCCCTCGAGTTTCAACCCTTCCAGGAAATAATTACACCCCTTCATACTTCTCTGGTGCCGAACAATGATGTCCTCCTCTCAGCCTCTTCCTTGTTGCCAGAACAACTTAGTATGATGCCTTCTATCTCTCGTGTTTCAAATGGCCAGGTTTGGGCTAGGATTTCTAACGTCTCCTCTCAAAACGTTATCCTACCTAGCCACCTACCTGTTGCCCATTTGGGCACCGATTGTATTCTCCTGTGTAATGAAACTCGAGTGACTTCCCCTGTTCTGCCCCCAGTGTTGTGCATGTAATCTACGTTGACGTAATCTACGCGGTTGTCTACACGTAAAGTATGTATGTAGACAATCGTCAGATTTTTGTGTAGACAAAGAAGATAATGTAGATAATGTAGACAATGCAAGTTTAAATTTATAATAAAAAGTAAATCCATTGAATTAATGAATTGAATTATGAAATAACCATAATGTACTTAGAATTATATTTGATATATAAATAAGACATTTAATAACGATTTTAAATATTCATAAACATTAATCCTAGCACTGAAATTTAAAACAATAAACTAAGTAAAATTTCACATTGAAATCATTTATGATTTATTGAAATCATTGATGTATTTATGACTTTATATCATAATTGTGCCATCGGATCGGCATTGAAGGTGATACTCATGCCTATAAGAAAATATATGCAAACATTTTAAATAAATTAAAAAAAAATAAGTTTATTTCTCATTTAGATCATCGCGATCCATGGTTTAAAGAATAATTACTCTTTAATAGTAAGAATTGAGTAATAATTATTCTTTATACCATGATCGTCATCATCATTCACCTTATCTTGTATACATACGCAAAGAGATGCACATATATGAAATCCGTATTAAAAAAATAAATATTTGAATGAGAGACAGCTGTTGTACTAATACTGACAGTTCTTTCTCTACATTATCTACTTTGTTTACTATTAGTCGACATTGTCTACACTAAAATAATTGTCGACGCAGTTGTCTACACTGTAACGTAGACTTTAATAGGTTACACGTAAATGTACAACACTGTCTGCCCCTGTCCTACAAGATCTTTTTCTAAACAGTAGCGAAGGTTTGGAACCTGCCCAACAGGCATCCCTACAAACACTACTCATAGATTTCCAAACCGTCTTTTCCTTGTCAAAAGATGACATTGGACGAACTTCAATCCTTCAACACCGGATCAATACTGGTCCCTCTCAACCAATTAAGCAGCCACCACGTCGCATGCCCTATTCTCGACGATTGGAAGCAGAAGAAATGGTGAGAGAGATGAAGGAGCAAGGTGTCATCCAGTCCTCTACGAGTCCTTGGAGCTCGCCGGTAGTCCTGGTTAAGAAAAAAGACGGGTCACTTCGTTTCTGTATAGATTACAGACGCCTAAATGAAGTGACCAAGAAGGATTCTTATCCACTTCCGCGAATGGACCTCACTCTGGAGGCACTAGGCAGATCTAGTTGGTTTGCCTCCTTGGATTTACTTTCGGGATACTTCCAAGTGGAAATGCATCCTGCCGACAAGGAGAAAACCGCTTTCAGTATTGGTTCGGGTCTTTACGAGTTTAACGTTATGCCTTTCGGTCTAATCAATGCTCCTGCCACTTTCCAACGTCTGATGGAAATAGTCCTCCACGACATACCCTATACCACTTCTTTGGGCTACCTGGATGACTTGCTGGTCCATTCCGAGACCTTCGAGGGACTCTTGTCTAATCTGCGGGTAGTGTTTCAGCGCCTCCAAGAAGCTAATCTAAAACTCTCGCCGAAGAAGTGCCATCTATGTCGTAGGGAGGTGAAATTTTTGGGACACGTGATCTCGGGGAAAGGATTATCGACCGATCCAGAAAAGATTGAAGCTGTCAGAGGCTGGCCCACTCCCCGCAGCAAGAAAGACATTCAATCTTTTCTCGGATTGTGCGCATACTATAGGCGCTTCGTGAAGAATTTCTCCGCCATTGCTAAACCCTTGACGGGACTGACTGAAAAGTCTGCCAAATTCAGTTGGTCGGAGGAGTGTGATTTAGCATTTGCTACCCTCAAGGAGAAATTGACCGTAGCACCTATACTTGCCCAACCGAATGATGACGATCCCTTTATTTTGGACACCGACGCCAGTCAGTATGCTTGGGGAGCGGTCCTGTCGCAACTCCAAGATGGCGAAGAGAGGGTCATCGAGTACTACAGTAAAACGCTCAGTAGATCTGAGATTAACTACTGTGTTACCTGAAAGAAGCTATTGGCGGTCGTAAAGGCAGTAGCTCATTTTCGGCCTTACCTTCTGGGACGTCGATTCCTACTGCGTTCCGACCATGCCTCCTTTAGGTGGTTGATGAATTTTCGTGAGCCTGAAGGCCAAGTCGACCGTTGGCTAGAACGACTTCAGGAATTCGACTTTGAAATTCATCATCGCGCCGGAAGAAGTCATGGTAACGCAGATGCGATGTCCCGAAGGCCTTGCGCAGTAACTTCCTGTGCGTACTGTAGTCGACTCGAGGAGAAGCAGTCTCTACTAATAAGGACCTCTACGGTGCAAGCCATCGATGTAAGTCAGCTCCAGGAAGCCGATCCGGAACTACAGACTGTCCGACAGTGGCTAAGCGCCGGCGAAAGACCAGCCGCTGAAACCCTTAGCTCTGTTTCACCATCGTTGAAGGCTTATTGGGCAATGTTCTCATCGTTGGTACTTAAGGACGGAGTGGCTTGCAGGAAGTCCACCAACCCGGACGGTCAGTTGCAGATACTGGTGCTGGAATGTCTACGACTCGAGGTGTTGCAGCAGTTACACGACAGCCCTGCTGGAGGTCACTTCGACAAGACTCTAGCGAAGGTCCGCCTCAGGTACTACTGGGTCGGCCTTTCGGCTGGTGTTCGCGAATATTGCCTCCGATGCCCGACTTGCCAGCAGCGCAAAGGAGCCATCCCAAAAAGGAAGGCACCTTTGCAAATTCGGAACTCTGGATCACCATTCGAACGGGTTGCCGTAGACATTTTGGGGCCTTTACCTGCAACGAAGACTGGCAACAGGTATATACTTGTGCTGATGGACTATTTTACCTAATGGCCTGAGGCCATAGCTATTCCTGACCAGACCGCGGAAACAGTGGCAGAAGCATTGGTGAGTCAAGTCTTTTCGCGTTTCGGGCTTTGTAGACAGCTTCACTCAGATCAAGGGCGAAACTTCGAGTCCGCGATCTTTACTGAGGTTTTGCGTCGTTTCCGAATAGAAAAGACTCGGACCACTGCCTTGCGCCCCCAGAGTGATGGTCTAGTGGAACGATTTAACAGGACCATCTTGGACTATCTCTCCAAGTTCGTTAGTGAACACCAAAGAGACTGGGACACCTATCTGCCTCTCCTTCTTCTCTCTTATCGGTCTGCTGTACAAAAGTCTACTCAACGTACCCCCGCTCTTCTAAACCTAGGGAGGGAGCTCCGATTACCCATCCAACTATTAACTGGAGACCCTCCTGGCAACCATCCTGAAGAACTGCCAGATTATGTCAAAAACCTTCAGGAAAGGCTCACTAAAGTCCACGCCTTTAATCGAACTCAATTGGACTTAGCGAGCCGGAGAATGAAAGATAGGTACGACCTGTCTGCTAAAGCTAACCCCTTTCAATTGGGCGACCTTGTCTGGCTGTTTAACCCGAAACGGAAAAAGGAACGTTGTCCAAAATTACAAAAAGACTGGGATGGTCCCTATAAAGTGATTGAGCTGGTCACCGACGTAGTCTATCGGATAAAACATCAAGCATCCAACCACACAAGTGTTGTTCATCGCGATCGATTAGCTCCCGCCACAATCTAAGGTATCACACCCGAACTCTTCCTTTCCTCACTTCTCCTCGTTCCGATCCAGTGAGCCTTTTCTTTTATTGCTTTTATTTTATTTGTCTAGAACTTTTCACTGTGGAAAGCCTGTTTTTCTTTTCTTTTCTTTTCAGGTAATCCTGGCCTATCAGTGATGTCTGGACACTCTAAAGGCTCAGTCGGAACTTTGAGCCTTCAAACGGGACGTCGTGTTGGAAACCTGCAAAAGGAAAAAAAAATTGTTATTAATTAATTTAATTAATTTAAATTAAAATAATTTTAACCAAAATAATTGTATACTTACCTGTAACATTGACACCACTTTATTTACATTTTTTTATGTGGTCTTCTTCTTTCTACAACGTCAAATGTCAACGTTATAATCACTTTCTTTTATTTCGTTGACATTCGTTGAAGAAAGTTGTTCCACATTCCACTGGAAGTTTCTATCAATTCGCCGAAAGATGACAACGTCAACGAATTGATAGAGACTTCCAGTCTTCCAGAGACTTCCTATCTAGGATCGGAACGAGGAGAAGTGAGGAAAGGAAGAGTTCGGGTGTGATACCTTAGATTGTGGCGGGAGCTAATCGATCGCGATGAACAACACTTGTGTGGTTGGATGCTTGATGTTTTATCCGATAGACTACGTCGGTGACCAGCTCAATCACTTTATAGGGACCATCCCAGTCTTTTTGTAATTTTGGACAACGTTCCTTTTTCCGTTTCGGGTTAAACAGCCAGACAAGGTCGCCCAATTGAAAGGGGTTAGCTTTAGCAGACAGGTCGTACCTATCTTTCATTCTCCGGCTCGCTAAGTCCAATTGAGTTCGATTAAAGGCGTGGACTTTAGTGAGCCTTTCCTGAAGGTTTTTGACATAATCTGGCAGTTCTTCAGGATGGTTGCCAGGAGGGTCTCCAGTTAATAGTTGGATGGGTAATCGGAGCTCCCTCCCTAGGTTTAGAAGAGCGGGGGTACGTTGAGTAGACTTTTGTACAGCAGACCGATAAGAGAGAAGAAGGAGAGGCAGATAGGTGTCCCAGTCTCTTTGGTGTTCACTAACGAACTTGGAGAGATAGTCCAAGATGGTCCTGTTAAATCGTTCCACTAGACCATCACTCTGGGGGCGCAAGGCAGTGGTCCGAGTCTTTTCTATTCGGAAACGACGCAAAACCTCAGCAAAGATCGCGGACTCGAAGTTTCGCCCTTGATCTGAGTGAAGCTGTCTACAAAGCCCGAAACGCGAAAAGACTTGACTCACCAATGCTTCTGCCACTGTTTCCGCGGTCTGGTCAGGAATAGCTATGGCCTCAGGCCATTAGGTAAAATAGTCCATCAGCACAAGTATATACCTGTTGCCAGTCTTCGTTGCAGGTAAAGGCCCCAAAATGTCTACGGCAACCCGTTCGAATGGTGATCCAGAGTTCCGAATTTGCAAAGGTACCTTCCTTTTTGGGATAGCTCCTTTGCGCTGCTGGCAAGTCGGGCATCGGAGGCAATATTCGCGAACACCAGCCGAAAGGCCGACCCAGTAGTACCTGAGGCGGACCTTCGCTAGAGTCTTGTCGAAGTGACCTCCAGCAGGGCTGTCGTGTAACTGCTGCAACACCTCGAGTCGTAGACATTCCAGCACCAGTATCTGCAACTGACCGTCCGGGTTGGTGGACTTCCTGCAAGCCACTCCGTCCTTAAGTACCAACGATGAGAACATTGCCCAATAAGCCTTCAACGATGGTGAAACAGAGCTAAGGGTTTCAGCGGCTGGTCTTTCGCCGGCGCTTAGCCACTGTCGGACAGTCTGTAGTTCCGGATCGGCTTCCTGGAGCTGACTTACATCGATGGCTTGCACCGTAGAGGTCCTTATTAGTAGAGACTGCTTCTCCTCGAGTCGACTACAGTACGCACAGGAAGTTACTGCGCAAGGCCTTCGGGACATCGCATCTGCGTTACCATGACTTCTTCCGGCGCGATGATGAATTTCAAAGTCGAATTCCTGAAGTCGTTCTAGCCAACGGTCGACTTGGCCTTCAAGCTCACGAAAATTCATCAACCACCTAAAGGAGGCATGGTCGGAACGCAGTAGGAATCGACGTCCCAGAAGGTAAGGCCGAAAATGAGCTACTGCCTTTACGACCGCCAATAGCTTCTTTCGGGTAACACAGTAGTTAATCTCAGATCTACTGAGCGTTTTACTGTAGTACTCGATGACCCTCTCTTCGCCATCTTGGAGTTGCGACAGGACCGCTCCCCAAGCATACTGACTGGCGTCGGTGTCCAAAATAAAGGGATCGTCATCATTCGGTTGGGCAAGTATAGGTGCTACGGTCAATTTCTCCTTGAGGGTAGCAAATGCTAAATCACACTCCTCCGACCAACTGAATTTGGCAGACTTTTCAGTCAGTCCCGTCAAGGGTTTAGCAATGGCGGAGAAATTCTTCACGAAGCGCCTATAGTATGCGCACAATCCGAGAAAAGATTGAATGTCTTTCTTGCTGCGGGGAGTGGGCCAGCCTCTGACAGCTTCAATCTTTTCTGGATCGGTCGATAATCCTTTCCCCGAGATCACGTGTCCCAAAAATTTCACCTCCCTACGACATAGATGGCACTTCTTCGGCGAGAGTTTTAGATTAGCTTCTTGGAGGCGCTGAAACACTACCCGCAGATTAGACAAGAGTCCCTCGAAGGTCTCGGAATGGACCAGCAAGTCATCCAGGTAGCCCAAAGAAGTGGTATAGGGTATGTCGTGGAGGACTATTTCCATCAGACGTTGGAAAGTGGCAGGAGCATTGATTAGACCGAAAGGCATAACGTTAAACTCGTAAAGACCCGAACCAATACTGAAAGCGGTTTTCTCCTTGTCGGCAGGATGCATTTCCACTTGGAAGTATCCCGAAAGTAAATCCAAGGAGGCAAACCAACTAGATCTGCCTAGTGCCTCCAGAGTGAGGTCCATTCGCGGAAGTGGATAAGAATCCTTCTTGGTCACTTCATTTAGGCGTCTGTAATCTATACAGAAACGAAGTGACCCGTCTTTTTTCTTAACCAGGACTACCGGCGAGCTCCAAGGACTCGTAGAGGACTGGATGACACCTTGCTCCTTCATCTCTCTCACCATTTCTTCTGCTTCCAATCGTCGAGAATAGGGCATGCGACGTGGTGGCTGCTTAATTGGTTGAGAGGGACCAGTATTGATCCGGTGTTGAAGGATTGAAGTTCGTCCAATGTCATCTTTTGACAAGGAAAAGACGGTTTGGAAATCTATGAGTAGTGTTTGTAGGGATGCCTGTTGGGCAGGTTCCAAACCTTCGCTACTGTTTAGAAAAAGATCTTGTAGGACAGGGGCAGACAGTGTTGTACATTTACGTGTAACCTATTAAAGTCTACGTTACAGTGTAGACAACTGCGTCGACAATTATTTTAGTGTAGACAATGTCGACTAATAGTAAACAAAGTAGATAATGTAGAGAAAGAACTGTCAGTATTAGTACAACAGCTGTCTCTCATTCAAATATTTATTTTTTTAATACGGATTTCATATATGTGCATCTCTTTGCGTATGTATACAAGATAAGGTGAATGATGATGACGATCATGGTATAAAGAATAATTATTACTCAATTCTTACTATTAAAGAGTAATTATTCTTTAAACCATGGATCGCGATGATCTAAATGAGAAATAAACTTATTTTTTTTTAATTTATTTAAAATGTTTGCATATATTTTCTTATAGGCATGAGTATCACCTTCAATGCCGATCCGATGGCACAATTATGATATAAAGTCATAAATACATCAATGATTTCAATAAATCATAAATGATTTCAATGTGAAATTTTACTTAGTTTATTGTTTTAAATTTCAGTGCTAGGATTAATGTTTATGAATATTTAAAATCGTTATTAAATGTCTTATTTATATATCAAATATAATTCTAAGTACATTATGGTTATTTCATAATTCAATTCATTAATTCAATGGATTTACTTTTTATTATAAATTTAAACTTGCATTGTCTACATTATCTACATTATCTTCTTTGTCTACACAAAAATCTGACGATTGTCTACATACATACTTTACGTGTAGACAACCGCGTAGATTACGTCAACGTAGATTACATGCACAACACTGGGGGCAGAACAGGGGAAGTCACTCGAGTTTCATTACACAGGAGAATACAATCGGTGCCCAAATGGGCAACAGGTAGGTGGCTAGGTAGGATAACGTTTTGAGAGGAGACGTTAGAAATCCTAGCCCAAACCTGGCCATTTGAAACACGAGAGATAGAAGGCATCATACTAAGTTGTTCTGGCAACAAGGAAGAGGCTGAGAGGAGGACATCATTGTTCGGCACCAGAGAAGTATGAAGGGGTGTAATTATTTCCTGGAAGGGTTGAAACTCGAGGGACTGTAAAGTTCTTGTCAAGAAAGAAGAAGAGTGACGTAAGGGAATCGACTCTTCCTGTAAGTGGAGGAGATCTTTTTCTAAGTCAAGAATGCAGCCGTACTGTTTTAGGAAATCCATACCCAGAATGCAGTCGTCATGGATTTCCGCGGAATAGGTTAAGTGTTTGACCGAAAAGTGGCCTATTGATAGTTGGATTAGAACTTTACCTTCGACGGGGATGGTCTCACTAGTGACGCTTTTTATAGTAGCATAGGATGGTAAGACTTCCACCGCACAAGGGCTTCGTTGTAGGACTCGGGGGTGTACGATCGTTCTAGTAGCTCCTGTATCCACAATCATCATAATAGGTATGTCATTGACAGTGCCATGAACGCTAAGGTTAGGTCCAGTAGAGACCACTGTAATGGGGATTGTGATTGGGACTGATTCTTCCACCAACTCTGGCCCCAAAGGGTCAGTGGAAACTAGTTTAAATCTGTTGTAAGGGAGTGGGAGGCAGAATGGGAGGCAGACAAATCAGAAGTGAAACAGAGGCTTTGGCCTGGCAGGACTGTCTGAAGGCTTGGGGCTTGTGTCAGGAGTGCGAGATGACCCAGCAGGGTCGCCAGATGGCTTGGGGTTTGTCCCAGAAGGCTGCAAAGACGATTTGGGGATTTGTTTGGGGCAAAGAGATAAGTCTGTCTCAGATGGATTCAACCCCTCCTCGTGTTGCAATTTCACATTAGTTGCTCGAGGGGTACGAATTGATAGAAACTTCCAGAAGATCGATTCTTTTTTTTTATCACGATACATCGAGTTTTTTTTTAGTTAATCGAGTTCTTTTTTCTTAGTTAGTCAATGGAGTTCTTTTTTTGAGTTAGTTAGTTCGTCACACGGAAATTTTGTGAATAAGTAATTTTTTTTTTTGTTATCAATTTTTAGTTAAATTTTTTTTTTATTTTTCCTTTTTTGAGAATCAATTTTTATTAAAGCTAATTTAATTAAATTTGTAATAAATTTATTTTTTTTTGTGAGATAAAAAAAAAAGAAAAAAGAATTTGTAATAAATTTTTCTTTTGTGAGAAAAAAAAAGAAGAGTTTTTTTTATATAAAAAAAAGTAAAGGGTATCAGAAGAAAAAGGGTAAGTAGTTTTATTTTAATTTATTAAAAATCCCTTTTTAAGGCTCCGCTCGGCCTCCTATTTAACCTTTTCCTTTCCTTTTTTTTTATATAAAACTTTAAACTCCTTTTCTACTTCTGTAGAATTTTCTACAGAAAAGGGGTTAAAAGTAGGAAAAAGCACATTTTTCCAACATTTGGTGTCAGGTGTGGGGTCACCGATTGATCTTAGAAATAAGATCCTACCACCACCACCTGATCTTATTATCCTTTTTCCTTCCTTTTTTTCGTCACAATTAAAACATTTTTTTTTGCTTGCTATATAGCATTTTGGGTGCTATATTATTTGCAGAGTACATAAAAAATATAGTAGGGACACTTGGGGCATCATCTTTTAGTATAAAACGTTAGAAGTCCCACTATATTTAGATAGTGTCTTTTTTGTGAAAATAAAAAAGGGGGCATTAAATAAAATTTTATTTTTGAAATATTTTTCTTTGTGTTTTTTTTGCAGCATAGTTTTTCCCCCCCTTTTTCTTCATATTGGGTGAAACGCAGCATTCTGTTTTTCTTTCTTTGCAGCCGTTATACACGTGTAACTTACATTCACTTTGTTACCGTGTATAAAATCGTGGTTCTTTGTACAAAGAAGCCGTAATCGTAACGGGTTAGAGAGTTGGATATTGTACAGGGTGTCACAATTTTTTTTTTGGTACAAGTAAATTTAAGTATTTGTGTGGACAATTTTTTTTTTTGGTAACAGGGTGGTTCATTCTTCTTCTTCTACTGTTTTACACACTTCTGTCTTTTATAAAGACTACTTCTTTTGTTTTCTTTATAACAGGGTGTTTTTCTTATAGGGCCTGAAAATAGAAATTCCTACGTCTTGCATATAAAGCCGGTCACACTTCTTTCTGTTGCAAAAAGTAGCACTCTATCTTCTATAAGACTGTTTTCTTTTTGTAACGGGTGATCTTTTCCTTTATAGTGCTCGACTTTAGTAGAAATTTTCTATCCATTTTGTGCACATAAAACCTGCCACACACTTTCTGTTATCCAATTTGGTTCTTTTTGCTGTTGCTCTTCTTTTTACTTGCTACTATCTACGATTTTATTCCACTAACGTTGACTGATTGTACATCTTCGGCCACAAAGTCGTAAACAATACTTTCATAACAGGGTGATTATTTTCTTGTCTGCAAGCAAAACCAGTAGTTGTACACGCATAGTGTATAATCGTTACAGGGTGTTTCCCACATTTTGATTTTTCTTTGTGGAAATTTTATCTATACCCTTCCTTTGTCTGATTTTGCCTGCAGATTGAAAATTTTCATCACTTTTCCTTTCGTTTTCGACTCGGCTACTTTTGCCATAGCTTTTGGTTACTTTTCGGGCTACTCTATACCTACCCTTACTGCTTTAATATGTCTGAGGGAGAACGTTCATCGGATTCCGCCCTTGGTGTGGGAGATAAGCGACCCATCTCTGACACACTCGAATCTACTCTCTCAGAACTTGCAAAGCAGATGGCGCTGCAGGTGCAGCTGGTATCTGACATGACGAGTGCACTAAAGGGACTTTCACAGAGAGTTGAGAACCTAGAACAGAGCCAGCAAGCAGCAAGTGCTACGAGATTGAGTGAAATCGAGCGCTTAGCTAGCCTACCTACGCCTGAGGCTGTCAGAGCGAGGCCAACTGTCCCTGTTAGCACTGCTGAGCCCAATTTTTCAACAATGCTACAACAAATGACCCTATCTGAGACCGTGTGCACCCCCAATGTCATACCAACATCTTTCGCCCCTGCACTCTGCACAGATGGCGCCCCTGTCTTTCCATCAACCAGGGAAGTTCCAACTTCTACCCGACGAAATTCTGGACACGAATTAGCTGCCACCCCTATTATTAATCAAACTTTTAGCCATGTGGTCCCTAACGAAGTATCCCTTGGACCAGAAGTTGACTTTCCATCACTACCTGTAAATACAGGGTATACTTTTCTAGCCCGGGATTCAAATAGGCAATCTAGGTTTGTGGCAGGCTTTCAAATAGAGCCAGAAAATCAACCCATACAGCGGTATGAGGTAGTAGGGGAGAATGTTGACTTTCACAACCCTGCCCAAAATGTACCCCTTACCAATTATGCTACCTGGCCTAGTCAACGCAGGTCCAGCGTACATTTTGGGCAACCATTAGTAACCAGCAGCAGAGTTATGATGGGCTCAGGGCATCCTTTTATGAGAGTGTCCCCCAAGGAGTTTGATGGACGTGAGCCATGGCAGAGCTACAAGCCCCATTTCGAGGCTGTGTCGAGGGCAAATGGTTGGCCTGGAGAGTTCAAGGCCCTAGGGTTAGCACCACGCCTAACGGGTACAGCCCTGGCCTATTATGAAACTCTACCAAGAGCTGTCCAGGATAACTATGACCTTCTAGATCATGCCTTGGATAGGAGGTTTAGTATGCAATACCGTCAGTCCATGCCTCACAGCCAGCTGCGTGGACGCCTGCAGAAAGACAAGGAACCCTTGCCTGATTTTGCCACGCATATTCAGAGGTTGGTATACCTCGCTTTCCCTGACTGCCCAGAGGCCGCTCGCGACAGAATCGCTTTGGAGCAGTTTGTGGATGGCCCAGCGGATTTGGACATCCAACAGAGGGTCAGAGACGCAGCCCCAGAATGTTTAGAGGAAGCATTGGCCCTAGCTATCCGAATGGAGGCCAGTAGAGATGCGACCCGAATAAGCCGAAAAGGGGCAAGGGCATACCAGGTGGTTATCCATGAGTCCCCAAATAACAATAAGGCACTTTCGGGAAAAGCCACCGGTCCAGTTTGAAAGAGTGCGAGCTGGACCCCCTCCCTAAAGACACTCCACCTACCGCTGAAGTGATTGCCACAGGGGTCACAGAGCAAGTAACCATTTAGACATTTCTTTAACCATTCTAGACATTTTGGATTTATTGTGCGAGATGACAACGGGCAGGAGGTTTTCGTCCACAAAGACTGCGTTTCTAAAGACGAGGGAAAACTTCGTTTGAGACAGGGGCACAAGGTAGTTTTCGATGTGGTTTCTAGCTCTCGTACCCCTCGAGCAACTAATGTGAAATTGCAACACGAGGAGGGGTTGAATCCATCTGAGACAGACTTATCTCTTTGCCCCAAACAAATCCCCAAATCGTCTTTGCAGCCTTCTGGGACAAACCCCAAGCCTTCAGACAGTCCTGCCAGGCCAATCCCCAAATCATCTGGCAATTCTTCTGGATTATCTTGTACTTTTGAGAAAATCCCCAAATCACCCGTGCAGCCTATTGGGACACCTGACCATAGCCCCAAGCCATCCGTGCCACCTACCGGGCCTCATGTCACAAGCCCCAATGCATCTGCACATCCTACTAGGTCATCTAGTCCTGCCAGGCCAATCCCAAAATCATCCGGTAAACCTACTGGGTCGCTCAGCCGTTCCAAGTCAAACCTCAAGTCATCTAGAAAGTCTAATGGGCCACCCAGCCATTCCAAATCCATCCTTAAATCCTCTGCACACCCTTCTAGGTCACCTAGCCCTTCTAAGTGCATCCCAAAGTCCCCTGCACGTCCTTCTAGGTTACCAAGCCCTCCTGAACGGAACACCGAATCTCCCCGTCGCCTTGCAGTGCCGACAAACCGGACAATGAACTCTCTTCTCGGCCATCGAGTTGTTTCACTTCTGATTTGTCTGCCTCCCATTCTGCCTCCCACTCCCTTACAACAGATTTAAACTAGTTTCCACTGACCCTTTGGGGCCAGAGTTGGAGGAAGAATCAGCCCCAATCACAATCCCCATTACAGTGGTCTCTACTGGACCTAACCTTAGCGTCCATGGCACTGTCAATGACATACCTATTATGATGATTGTGGATACAGGAGCTACTAGAACGATCGTACACCCCCGAGTCCTACAACCAGAGTTGTTCAATTTCATGTAAAAAAATATTTTTTACATTTTTCTGGTAAAAAAAGGTAAAAAATGTAAAAATATGTAAAAAAGTAGTAAAAAATGTAAAAAAGTAGTAAAAAATGTAAAAAAGTAGTGAAAAATGTAAAAAAGTAGTAAAAAATGTAAAAAAGGAAATGATTTTTTCTAATTGGTCACAGATTCACACTCCTTTAAGAAATCGTCTTACATTCGAAAGGTCGAAAAAATTAATTCACGTTTATTTTTCATTAAATTTAAAAACAATTAACAATTTAGAAATTTTAGATGACAGTGATGACGATGATATGTAATGAATAAATATATTTACAGAGCGTACTTATTTTAAATGTCTTTTCTTTCACCACCTTAAAATCTCTTGAATATTTAATTTTAAAATTTTTTCTTTTTTAAAAACAAAATTTCGGTTTTTTTTGATTTTTTACATATTTTACAAAATTGTTTTCTAAAAATCGAATGTAAAAAAAAATGGTAAAAAATGTAAAAAAAAATGTAAAAAATTGGAACAACTCTGCCTACAACGAAGCCCTTGTGCGGTGGAAGTCTTACCATCCTATGCTACTATACAAAGCGTCACTGGTGAGACCATCCCCGTCGAAGGTAAAGTCCTAATCCAACTATCAATAGGCCACTTTTCGGTCAAACACTTAACCTATTCCGCGGAAATCCATGACGACTGCATTCTGGGTATGGATTTCCTAAAACAGTACGGCTGCATTCTTGACTTAGAAAAAGATCTCCTCCACTTACAGGAAGAGTCGATTCCCTTACATCAATCTTCTTCTTTCTTGGCAAGAACTTTACAGTCCCTCGAGTTTCAACTCTTCCAAGAAATAATTACACCCCTTCATACTTCTCTGGTGCCGAACAAGGATGTCCTCCTCTCAGCCTCTTCTCGTGTTTCAAATGGCCAGGTTTGGGCTAGGATTTCTAACGTCTCCTCTCAAAACGTTATCCTACCTAGCCACCTACCTGTTGCCCATTTGGGCACCGATTGTATTCTCCTGTGTAATGAAACTCGAGTGACTTCCCCTGTTCTGCCCCCTGCCCTACAAGATCTTTTTCTAAACAGTAGCGAAGGTTTGGAACCTGCCCAACAGGCAGCCCTACAAACACTACTCATAGATTTCCAAACCGTCTTTTCCTTGTCAAAAGATGACATTGGACGAACTTCGATCCTTCAACACCGGATCAATACTGGTCCCTCTCAACCAATTAAGCAGCCACCACGTCGCATGCCCTATTCTCGACGATTGGAAGCAGAAAAAATGGTGAGAGAGATGAAGGAGCAAGGTGTCATCCAGTCCTCTACGAGTCCTTGGAGCTCGCCGGTAGTCCTGGTTAAGAAGAAAGACGGGTCACTTCGTTACTGTATAGATTACAGACGCCTAAATGAAGTGACCAAGAAGGATTCTTATCCACTTCCGCGAACGGACCTCACTCTGGAGGCACTAGGCAGATCTAGTTGGTTTGCCTCCTTGGATTTACTCTCAGGATACTTTCAAGTAGAAATGCATCCTGCCGACAAGGAGAAAACCGCCTTCAGTATTGGTTCGGGTCTTTACGAGTTCAACGTTATGCCTTTCGGTCTAACCAATGCTCCTGCCACTTTCCAACGTCTGATGGAAATAGTCCTCAACGACATACCCTATACCACTTCTTTGGGCTACCTGGATGACTTGCTGGTTCATTCCGAGACCTTCGAGGGACTCCTGTCCAATCTGCGAGTAGTGTTTCAGCGCCCCCAAGAAGCTAATCTAAAACTCTCGCCGCAGAAGTGCCATCTATGTCGTAGGGAGGTGAAATTTTTGGGACACGTGATCTCGGATCAAGGATTATCGACTGATTCGCCATCTTTCGGCGAATTGATAGAAACTTCCAGAAGATCGATTCTTTTTTTTTTGTCACGATACATCGAGTTTTTTTTGAGTTAATCGAGTTATTTTTTCTTAGTTAGTCAATGGAGTTCTTTTTTTGAGTTAGTTAGTTCGTCACACGGAAATTTTGTGAATAAGTAATTTTTTTTTTGTTATCAATTTTTAGTTAATTTTTTTTTTATTTTTCCTTTTTTGAGAATCAATTTTTATTAAAGCTAATTTAATTAAATTTGTAATAAATTTATTTTTTTTTTGTAAGATAAAAAAAAAGAAAAAAGAATTTGTAATAAATTTTTCTTTTGTGAGAAAAAAAAGAAGAGTTTTTTTTTATATATAAAAAAGTAAAGGGTATCAGAAGAAAAAGGGTAAGTAGTTTTATTTTAATTTATTAAAAATCCCTTTTTAAGGCTCCGCTCGGCCTCCTATTTAACCTTTTCCTTTCCTTTTTTTTTTTTATATAAAACTTTTAACTCCTTTTCTACTTCTGTAGAATTTTCTACAGAAAAGGGGTTAAAAGTAGGAAAAAGCACATTTTTCCAACAATATGATAAAATTTTCTTGTTTGATTTTTAAGTAATTTTGAATAATACATTGATATAATAAAATTGATTACATTGAATTTTTGTCACTATTTTACTTTTCAAGTTAATGTATGTTTTTCATACGGCAATGTATAATACTGTTGGAAAAATGTGATTTTTCCTTACTCCACCATGACTCTGGGGGCGCAAGGCAGTGGTCCGAGTCTTTTCTATTCGGAAACGACGCAAAACCTCAGTAAAGATCGCGGACTCGAAGTTTCGCCCTTGATCTGAGTGAAGCTGTCTACAAAGCCCGAAACATGAAAAGACTTGACTCACCAATGCTTCTGCCACTGTTTCCGCGGTCTGGTCAGGAATAGCTATGGCCTCAGGCCATTAGGTAAAATAGTCCATCAGCACAAGTATATACCTGTTGCCAGTCTTCGTTGCAGGTAAAGGCCCCAAAATGTCTACGGCAACCCGTTCGAATGGTGATCCAGAGTTCCGAATTTGCAAAGGTGCCTTCCTTTTCGGGATGGCTCCTTTGCGCTGCTGGCAAGTCGGGCATCGGAGGCAATATTCGCGAACACCAGCCGAAAGGCCGACCCAGTAGTACCTGAGGCGGACCTTCGCTAGAGTCTTGTCGAAGTGACCTCCAGCAGGGCTGTCGTGTAACTGCTGCAACACCTCGAGTCGTAGACATTCCAGCACCAGTATCTGCAACTGACCGTCCGGGTTGGTGGACTTCCTGCAAGCCACTCCGTCCTTAAGTACCAACGATGAGAACATTGCCCAATAAGCCTTCAACGATGGTGAAACAGAGCTAAGGGTTTCAGCGGCTGGTCTTTCGCCGGCGCTTAGCCACTGTCGGACAGTCTGTAGATCCGGATCGGCTTCCTGGAGCTGACTCAAATCGATGGCTTGCACTGTTGAGGTCCTTATTAGTAGAGACTGCTTCTCCTCGAGTCGACTACAGTACGCACAGGAAGTTACTGCGCAAGGCCTTCGGGACATCGCATCTGCGTTACCATGACTTCTTCCGGAGCGATGATGAATTTCGAAGTCGAATTGCTGAAGCCGTTCTAGCCAACGGGCGACTTGGCCTTCAGGTTCGCGAAAATTCATCAACCACCTTAAGGAGGCATGGAACGCAGTAGGAATCGACGTCCCAGAAGGTAAGGCCGAAAATGAGCTACTGCCTTGACGACAGCTAATAGCTCCTTTCGGGTAACACAGTAATTAATCTCAGGTCTACTGAGCGTTTTACTGTAGTACTCGATGACCCTCTCTTCGCCATCTTGGAGTTGCGACAGGACCGCTCCCCAAGCATACTGACTGGCGTCGGTGTCCAAAATAAAGGGATCGTCATCATTCGGTTGGGCAAGTATAGGTGCTACGGTCAATTTCTCCTTGAGGGTAGCAAATGCTAAATCACACTCCTCCGACCAACTGAATTTGGCAGACTTTTCAGTCAGTCCCGTCAAGGGTTTAGCAATGGCGGAGAAATTCTTCACGAAGCGCCTATAGTATGCGCACAATCCGAGAAAAGATTGAATGTCTTTCTTGCTGCGGGGAGTGGGCCAGCCTCTGACAGCTTCAATCTTTTCTGGATCGGTCGATAATCCTTTCCCCGAGATCACGTGTCCCAAAAATTTCACCTCCCTACGGCATAGATGGCACTTCTTCGGCGAGAGTTTTAGATTAGCTTCTTGGAGGCGCTGAAACACTACTCGCAGATTGGACAGGAGTCCCTCGAAGGTCTCGGAATGGACCAGCAAGTCATCCAGGTAGCCCAAAGAAGTGGTATAGGGTATGTCGTTGAGGACTATTTCCATCAGACGTTGGAAAGTGGCAGGAGCATTGGTTAGACCGAAAGGCATAACGTTGAACTCGTAAAGACCCGAACCAATACTGAAGGCGGTTTTCTCCTTGTCGGCTGGATGCATTTCCACTTGGAAGTATCCTGAGAGTAAATCCAAGGAGGCAAACCACCTAGATCTACCTAGTGCCTCCAGAGTGAGGTCCATTCGCGGAAGTGGGTAAGAATCCTTCTTGGTCACTTCATTTAGGCGTCTGTAATCTATACAGTAACGAAGTGACCCGTCTTTCTTCTTAACCAGGACTACCGGTGAGCTCCAAGGACTCGTAGAGGACTGGATGACACCTTGCTCCTTCATCTCTCTCACCATTTCTTCTGCTTCCAATCGTCGAGAATAGGGCATGCGACGTGGTGGCTGCTTAATTGGTTGAGAGGGACCAGTATTGATCCGGTGTTGAAGGATCGAAGTTCGTCCAATGTCCTCTTTTGACAAGGAAAAGACGGTTTGGAAATCTATTAGAAGTGCTCGTAGGGCTGCTGTTGGGTAGGTTCTAAACCTTCGCTGCTGTTTAGAAAAAGATCTTGTAGAGCAGGGGGCAGAGCAGGGGAAGTCACTCGAGTTTCATTACACAGGAGAGTGCAATCGGTGTCCAAATAAACAACAGGTAGATGGCTAGGTAGGATAACGTTTTGAGAGGAGACGTTAGAAATCCTAGCCCAAACCTGGCCATTTGAAACACGAGAGATAGAAGGCATCATACTAAGTTGTTCTGGCAACAAGGAAGAGGCTGAGAGGAGGACATCCTTGTTCGGCACCAGAGAAGTATGAAGGGGTGTAATTATTTCCTGGAAGGGTTGAAACTCGATGGACTGTAAGGTTCTTGCCAAGAAAGAGGAAGAGTGATGTAAGGGAATCGACTCTTCCTGTAAATGTAGGAGATCTTTTTCTAGGTCAAGAATGCAGCCGTACTGTTTTAGGTAATCCATACCCAGGATGCAGTCGTCGTGGATTTCCGCGGAATAGGTTAAGTGTTTGACCGAAAAGTGGCCTATTGATAGTTGAATTAGGACTTTACCTTCGACGGGGATGGTCTCACCAGTGACGCTTTGTATAGTAGCATAGGATGGTAGGACTTCCACCGCACAAGGGCTTCGTTGTAGGACTCGGGGGTGTACGATCGTTCTAGTAGCTCCTGTATCCACAATCATCATAATAGGTATGTCATTGACAGTGCCATGGACGCTAAGATTAGGTCCAGTAGAGACCACTGTAATGGGGATTGTGATTGGGGCTGATTCTTCCACCAACTCTGGCCCCAAAGAGTCAGTGGAAACTAGTTTAAATCTGCTGTAAGGGAGTGGGAGGCAGAATGGGAGGCAGACAAATCAGAAGTGAAACAACTCGATGGCCGAGAAGAGGGTTCATTGTCCGGTTTGTCGGCACTGGAAGGCTGAGGGGGTGTCTTGGTGTTCGGTTCAGGAGGGCTTGGTGACCTAGAAGGGTGTGCAGAGGATTTAAGGATGGATTTGGAATGGCTGGGTGGCCCATTAGACTTTCTAGATGACTTGAGGTTTGACTTGGAACGGCGGGGCGACCCAGTAGAATTGCCGGATGATTTTGGGATTAGCCTGGTGGGGCTAGTTGACCCAGTGGGATGTGCAGATGCATTGGGGCTTTTGACATGAGGCCCGGTAGCTGACACGGATGGCTTGGGGCTAGTGTCAGATGACCCAATAGGCTGCACGGGTGATTTGGGGATTTTCTCAAAAGTACGAGATAATCCAGAAGAATTGCCAGATGATTTGGGGATTGGCCTGGCAGGGCTAGATGACCTAGTAGGCTGTGCAGATGCATTGGGGCTTGTGACATGAGGCCCGGTAGGTGGCACGTATGGCTTGGGGCTGTGGCCAGGTGTCCCAATAGGTTGCACGGGTGATTTGGCGATTTTCTCAAAAGTACTAGATAATCCAGAAGAATTGCCAGATGATTTGGGGATTGGCCTGGCAGGGCTAGATGACCTAGTAGGATGTGCAGATGCATTAGGGCTTGTGACATGAGGCCCGGTAGGTGGCACGGGTGATTTGGGGCTGTGGTCAGGTGTCCCAATAGGCTGCACGGGTGATTTGGGGATTTTCACAAAAGTACTAGATAATCCAGAAGAATTGCCAGATGATTTGGGGATTGGCCTGGCAGGGCTAGATGACCTAGTAGGATGTGCAGATGCATTGGGGCTTGTGACATGATGCCCGGTAGGTGGCACGGATGGCTTGGGGATATGGTCAGGTGTCCCAATAGGCTGCACGGGTGATTTGGGGATTTTCTCAAATGTACGAGATAATCCAGAAGAATTGCCAGACGATTTGGGGATTGGCCTGGCAGGTCTGTCTGATGGTTTGGGGCTTGTGTCAGGAGTGCGAGATGACCCAGCAGGGTTGCCAGATGGCTTGGAACTTGTCCCAGAAGGCTGCAAAGACGATTTGGGGATTTGTTTGGGGCAAAGAGACAAGTCAGTCTCAGATGGATTCAACCCCTCCTCGTGTTGCAATTTCACATTAGTTGCTCGAGGGGTACGAGAGCTAGAAACAACATCGAAGACTACCTTATGCCCCTGTCCCAAACGAAGTTTTCCCTCGTCTTTAGAAACGCAGTCTTTGTGGACGAAAACCTCCTGCCCGTTGTCATCTCGCACAATAAATCCAAAATGTCTAGAATGGTTAAAGAATTTTACTTGCCCTGTGACCCCTGTGGCAATCACTTCAGCAGTAGATGGAGTGTCTTTAGGGAAGGGGTCCAGCTCGCACTCCTTCAAACTGGACCGGTGGCTTTTCCCGAAAGTGCCTTATTGCTATTTGCGGACTCATGGATAACCACCTGGTTTACTCTTGCCCCTTTTCGGCTAATTCGGGTCGCATCTCGACTGGCCTCCATTTGGATAGCTAGGGCCAATGCTTCTTCCAAACATTGACTCTCTGTTGGATGTCCAAGTCCGCTAGGCCATCCACAAACTGTCCCAAAGCGATTCTGTCGCGAGCGGCCTCTGGGCAGTCAGGGAAAGCGAGGTTTACCAACCTCTGAATATGTGTGGCAAAATCAGGTAAAGGTTCCCTGTCTTTCTGCAGGCGTCCACGCAGCTGGATGTCAGCCACGGACTGACGGTATTGCATACTAAACCTCCTATCCAAGGCCTGATCTAGAAGGTCATAGTTGTCCTGGACAGCTCTAGGTAGAGTTTCATAATAGGCCAGGGCTGTACCCGTTAGGTGTGGTGCTAACCCTAGGGCCTTGAACTCTCCATGCCAACCATTTGCCCTCGACACAGCCTCGAAATGGGGCTTGTAGCTCTGCCATGGCTCACGTCCATCAAACTCCTTGGGGGACACTCTCATAAAAGGATGCCCTGAGCCCATCATGACTCTGCTGCTGGTTACTAATGGTTGCCCAAAATGACCTGCGTTGACTAGGCCAGGTAGCATAATTGGTAAGGGGTACATTTTGGGCAGGGTTGTGAAAGTCAACATTCTCCCCTACTACCTCGTACCGCTGTCTGGGTTGATTTTCTGGCTCTATTTGAAAGCCTGCCACAAACCTAGATTGCCTATTTGAATCCCGGGCTAGAAAAGTATACCCTGTATTTACAGGTAGTGATGGAAAGTCAACTTCTGGTCCAAGGGATACTTCGTTAGGGACCACATGGCTAAAAGTTTGATTAATAATAGGGGTGGCAGCTAAGTCGTGTCCAGAATTTCGTCGGGTAGAAGTTGGAACTTCCCTGGTTGATGGAAAGACAGGGGCGCCATCTTTGTAGAGTGCAGATGCGAAAGATGTTGGTACCTCAGGCGTAGGTAGGCTAGCTAAGCGCTCGATTTCACTCAATCTCGTAGCACTTGCTGCTTGCTGGCTCTGTTCTAGGTTCTCAACTCTCTGTGAAAGTCCCTTTAGTGCACTCGTCATGTCAGATACCAGCTGCACCTGCAGCGCCATCTGCTTTGCAAGTTCTGAGAGAGTAGATTCGAGTGTGTCAGAGATGGGTCGCTTATCTCCCACACCAAGGGCGGAATCCGATGAACGTTCTCCCTCAGACATATTAAAGCAGTAAGGGTAGGTATAGAGTAGCCCGAAAAGTAACCAAAAGCTATGGCAAAAGTAGCCGAGTCGAAAACGAAAGGAAAAGTGATGAAAATTTTCAATCTGCAGGCAAAATCAGACAAAAGAAGGGTATAGACAAAATTTCCACAAAGAAAAATCAAAATGTGGGAAACACCCTGTAACGATTATACACTATGCGTGTACAACTACTGGTTTTGCTTGCAGACAAGAAAATAATCACCCCGTTATGGAACAGTCTGTACAACACTGTAATGGAAAATGTGCAAACAGGAATGTCTAAATTAAAAGAATAACAAAGGGTGTACAACGAAGGAATTAAAATTCAAAGGTTGTTACAAGTAAAAAGATGAACAACAGTCTTAAGAAGGAAGAAAGTTTGATAACAGAAAGGGAGTGGCAAACTTTATGCGCACAGGATAGGTAGAAATTTCTACTAAAATGAAGCACTATAAAGAAAGGGACCACCTGTTACAAAAGAAAGTAGGCCTTTTGAAACAGAAAGGGTCTGGTATACTTTATGCGCACAGGATAGGTAGAAATTTCTACTAAAATGAAGCACTATAAAGAAAGGGACCACCTGTTACAAAATAAAGTAGGCCTTTTGAAACAGAAAGGGTGTGGTATACTTTATAGGCAGCAAAAAAATCGAAATTTCAATTTTAGGCGCGATAAAGAGAGGAACCACCCTGTTACCAAACAAGAAAAATGATCTTCGTTAAGACTGAAGTGATTAAATTCACTTGTAACAAAAAGAATTTAGGGCACCCTGCAAGGAATTAAACACCCTGTAGAATTCAATTTTATAAATAACTGATTTCATATAACTTTGGTTGAACTATGTACTACACGTGTATAACTGTCTTTTTAGAGACAAAAGAAAAGAAGTACAAAAAAAAAAATGAAATACACGTGTCTTTATATAACGCAGCTCACAGAACAACCAAAATTATATAAAAAAAAAAAAAAATTAATGCACTGCACTGTTTTTTTTTTATAATTGCAACCCCTTTTTTTTTATACAAAAAAAAAAAAGAAAACACAATGTCTACTTATACTGGAACTTACTATATACCCCAAGTGTCTCTACTATAACCTTTATGTACTTTTCAAGTACATAAAAAAATGTATGCAAAAAAAATCTGTAAAATTTTTAAAATTGTAAAAAGGGGAAAAAAAAGGAAGAAAAAGGGTAATAAGATCAGGTGGTGGTGGTAGGATCTTATTTCTAAGATCAATCGGAGCACCCCACACCTGACACCAAATGTTGGAAAAATGTGATTTTTCCTTACTTTTAACCCCTTTTCTGTAGAAAATTCTACAGAAGTAGAAAAAGAAAAGGGTTAAAAGTTTTATTAAAAAAAAAGGAAGGAAAGGAAAAGGTTAAATAGGAGGCCGAGCGGAGCCTTAAAAAAAGAGGGAATTTTAATAGAATAAAATAAAAGATTTGACTTACCCTTTTTCTATGATCCTAAGTTTTTTTTCTTTTTTTTATAAAAAAAAAAAAAAAAGACTAATTGTTTCCTCACCAACAAAAGAAATTTATTACAATTTTTTCTTTTTCACAATTTTTTTTTTTTTATTTACAAAAAATCAAAAAAAAAATTTAATTAAATTAGGTTTTTTTATCTAATTAAAATTGGTTCAAAAAAAAGGAAAAAAAATTTAACTAAAAATCGATAAAGAAATTACTAATTAAAAGTTATTGTGTGACTGCTCAACTCAACTTAGAAAAAGAACTCGATTGACTAACTCAACAAAACGAACTGCAATCACTGACTGACTAATGAAAAACTGCATTACTCACTCAAAAAAAAAAACTGCATAACTAACTAAAAAAAAAACGTGTATCGTGACAAAAAAGAATCGATTTTCTGGAAGTTTCTATCAATTCGCCGAAAGATGACAACGTCAACGAATTGATAGAGACTTCCAGTGGAATGTGGAACAACTTTCTACAACGAATGTCAACGAAATAAAAGAAAGTGATTATAACGTTGACATTTGACGTTGCAGAAAGAAGAAGACCGCGTAAAAAAAATGTAAATAAAGAAGTGTCAATATTGCAGGTAAGTATGACAATTATTTTAATTAAAATTATTTTATCTTAAATTAATTAATTTATTAATTAATTATTTCTTTTCTTTTTGCAGGTTTCCAACAATACATTGAAATTATGTATAATTATCATTGATTAATGATGAATCATTTTTCATAAATCAATGATCAATTTTAAATAACCGTAAAGTGCAGTTTTTATAAAATGTACAGTTTTATTTATGTACTTTTTATAAACTAATGTAAGCCTTGCATAAATGTAATGTACTTTTTATAAACTAATGTTAGCCTTACATAAATGTAATGTACAGTTTATAAATCAATGTACATATTACATTGGTGTGATGTATTTTTTGTTAATAACAAATAATCTTCCTCTACACTTTTTATTACAACTCTAACTCTTTAGTATTGTTATACTGATTATACTGAATGTATAAGACGGATAGTATTGTTAATTAAAAAATTATTTAAAACAAATTCTGAGATATTTAGTGACTTTTGTATAATTTTTAATTTCGCGGCTTAGAATAATCTGTGTAAAAAATGGAGTGTTTTTTTTAATTATCAGATTGGATTCCAGGTATACATACTTATATAACTAACTTTCTTTTTGAGAATTTTTCGACAACATGTTGTGTTTCAAGTGTAAGGAATGTTTTAGTAGTATTGATAATTTGCTTTTTAATTTAAAAGCTCGTCATGATTTGAAAACAAATAGTAATTTTTGGTGTTATGAAGAACTTTGTTTGCAAAGTTTCCAAGATATCGCTAGTTATAAAAGGCACTTGAAACGCAAACATTTAAAACAACAATGTAACGAAATTAACGGGGAAAACGAAAAGAAAAGAGAAAAGATTCTTATAAATAATTATGGGCCCACAAATCCTGTTATTCCTACTTCCCAAATGTTGGAAATTTCATTAAATAAAAAAGAAAAGTATTTAGATTTCCTTCAAAATCTTAAAACTTATTATTTTGAATTTATTATTTCATTGCATAATAATTATAGATCCCATTCTGAATTTATTAAAACTATTTTCTGAAGAAAGGCTCGAAGAACATATTGAAATATATAACGAAAAATTAAGTTTAATCAATTGTTGTAAAGATGTATTCAAAAACTTTAAAACAGACTACCAGGCTAATCAATGGTTAAAATCAGAAAATTTATTTGAAGACGTAAAGGAAATTTTTATTGAACCTCGAATCGATGCAATTCATCGAAATGGTAGTCTTCTATATGGAGAAAAATCAGATAAGGCAGTTATAATGCCACTTTCTTTTCAGTTTGATAAAATCTTACAAAAAGACGATCTTCTCATAAAAATGTTAAAATATATGACTTTTTTAAAATCTTCATCAAAGTACCAAAATTTTATCCAGGGCAAACTTTGGAAGCAAAAGGAAAAATTTTACTGTAACAAAACATTAATTCCATACTTTCTGTATTTCGATGATTTTGAAATTAACAATCCTCTAGGTTCTCATTCAGGTGTCCATTCTGTATGTAACGTTTATTTTTCTTTTCCATGTTTTCCGAAAACAGAATCGAAATTACAAAATATTTTTTTAGCTGCTATATATAAGACCCAAGATATAAAAAATTGTCAATCAATTAAGAACACGCCTTAACTATTCCGAAGATCTTGTTTTAAATGATGCATCGTTAACTGGCCTAAAATAATATTCTTTATTTAATGAAATTCCATCATTTCATGTTGTCGAAAACTACAGTGTGGATATTATGCATGACATATTTGAGGGTATATGTCACTATGATTTTTGTCACATAATTTTGCACTTTACAACCAAAATGAAATATTTTGATTTAGAAACCTTAAATAACAGGAAAAAAACTTTAATTATGGATCTTATGAATTTGGGAATGTATCCGGTGAAATTACAAGTCAACACTTGGCAAACAAACATTTGAAAATGTCTGCTAGTGAAATGCTAACACTATTATTTTTCCTTTAATGATAGGTGATTTAGTTCCAGAAGATGATGAGGTATGGCAATTTTTAAAAATTTTAGTTGAAATTGTTGACATTGCTCTTGTTTTTGAGATGACAGAGAATTTAAAATCGATTTTAAAACTTAAAGTAGAAAAACATAATAAGGAATTTTTGCGCTTATTCCATGACACACTTAAACCAAAATTCCATATTTTGCTTCACTATCCACATGTTATAGAAATGTCCGGTCCACTTAGACCTCTATGGTGCTTCAAGTTCGAAGCGAAACATCGTCAATTCAAAATATATTCACGCAATATGACATCAAGGAAGAATATATGTTTAACATTAGCAAAAAAATATCAGCTCAAGTTTGCATATCAGTTGTTGAATAACTCTTATTATGACAACTATTTTTATGATGAAAAAGATATAGTAGTTAATTCATACACAGAAATAGTCAGTAAAAAACTCAATCTACCACAACAACATTTTAAATTATTAAAACAGGTTCTTTATAAAGGAATAAATTTTACTGGGAATACAGCATATATTGGAACATATGTAAATGACTTTGAAATTTTCGTAATTTTAAACATTGTTATTTTAGAAAACAAAACCGTCTCTTTGTTCACTCAGAAGGTGGAGAAGGTTCAATTAGATTCACACTTTATGGCTTATGAAATTGATCCGTCCAGTTTAGGAAATTTATATTTAATAGATATAGAAAAAATTGTAGGTCCTCCCGTAGACTTAATAAATACATCTTGTGGGAAGAAGATGGTGCGTCTCAAAGAATTTTATTTATCGAATTTATAGGATGGGATAGGATGAATGTATTGTATTTTGAATGTATCGAATTTATAGATATTCCCTTCAATAGTGTTATTCTACCAAGTTGATTTCGTGAAATCAAGTAGATTCAGAGTTCGGTGTGTCTAGGCTATTACTAATTCTGAAAATCATTGTGGAATAGATTATAAAACAATAGTATTGAAACCTATAATTTTACCGGAACTTTTTCTGTTTAACTCTACTTTATTTCGATATTTACAACTTCAAGTTATATAAGTGTGTATACTTGTTCTGTTCTGAAGTCACATGTATTTAAACTACACATCTTTTAACGTTTTTTACATGACTTCAATGTAGTGAATATGTGTTAGTAAAAATTTTTTAGATATAAGTTATGGAGGAAGAAATCACATCAAATGAAGCATGTGAGGTAGAAATAGGAAATATTGATGATATCAATATTAGTACACTTTTAAGAGAAAACAACTTGGTTCTAATTGAAGATCTGGAACTTCAAACTTTATTAAAAGCATGGAATCTTGAGCATTTGTATAGTGATTTGTTATGTAAGTACTTATAGTATATATAAAATATTGTTGTTCAATTTAAATTAACAATTCAATTTTTCTTGAAAGCCAAAGGAATATCACTCGCTGTACTAAAAGTTCTTAAAGTTCACCATATAGAAAAAGTTCTAACAGGCCATAATATTGCTACCCAAATTTTGTTTGAGCATCATTTGGAAAAGTGGAGAAATTCCATCGAATGTCCACTTTATAATTATGCTTCAGAATGCCAGGTTTTTAGTTTATCTTTACAAAGTCAACCTCTTTCTCCTCATTCATCTGGGCACTCTACGCCTTTTTCAAGGACTTCAACTCCTGAACCTCAAGGGGTCAATGAAGTTTATTTATCGGATATTTTAAATAAAACTTCAAAAGGCCATATGCTGACCCAATATTATGTTGAGAAACAAGCTTTTCAGGATGAGCAGAGAAATATTTTAATTAATCTAATAGCAAAATATTTTGAAGATAATAATATTCACTTGTCAATTAAAACAAGTTACAGATTGGAAGAAGAAATTATTAACCGATTTCCTTCAGAGAAAGTGGTA